>JAXCMG010000018.1:8441280-8606417 GCA_034642415.1 Podarcis siculus
TTTTGAAAGATGGGGAGGAGGAGGAGTGATGCTAGAGATGCCAGCAAGGAATCTCATCCCATTAAGGTGCTTGTTTGTTCTGTATTGTTCAGAATACATCTCTTATTGTAACAATTTAGCTTTGTGATTCTCTCTTCCCCTTTACCTTACTTCTGTGAAGAAGTTAAGGTGGGTCACACACTTATAGGAGAGGATTTTTGGAGTGGTGATGTGGGTGGGGGAAAGAGAAATTATGCACCCAGCCTCTGAGACTAGTCACATCCCATCTTATTTGCTTTAGTAACATTGGCTGGGGAAAAAAAATGTTCCGATACTACTGCAGTATGGCTTGATTGATGCAGGTCAAATATTTTTGCAGTGAGTTTCCTAGGCATGAGTGTTGGAAGCTATACTAACAGTTTTCACTGTGCCTCTCCCTCTGTCCACCCAAAGGGCTGCGGGGTGGGGGAGAATAGTAATGTATTTAGGTGCATTAACCTGTTTGCATATTCAATTCCCCCCCTGGAATTCTTTAACATCTTGCTACTGTGCATATGTCACATTTGTAGACTGCACTAGCGGTTGTGGAGGAGGGGGTGGAATGGTCCGAATTCTCAGATTTATAATTAAACAATTGTGCACCATTGAATTGCTTGGCGGTGTGGGACAGGATTTTTCAGTGTAGCTGAATTATTACTATTATTCAGAGTCGTTTAGAATATCCCTGAAACAGATTTTTTTGAACAAAGAGAACACTTTTAACAAAAGCCTCTGCCACAGATACATTAGTTTGTCAGTAATGTTTTGTGTGTTCTTGTTTGGTTGGATTGTGTTTATGGCGGGTGAGTACAGTGAGCACAGCTATTGAGGAGAAAACTGGGTGGAGTAAGGCAGAAGCTGTGAAATGGCTAGATTACCCTTTTCATAGCATTCACACCACCCATTTTCTGCTTGTGTTTTTACTGGATTGGAACGTATAGTAATTGCAGTAACAATGAAGCCTGTTCTTTAGGGAGGAGTCTAGTGGCATAGAAATCAAGTGAATGTAGTAGTCTTTATTTATCTCACCACCCCCCTTCCGTAGATCTTGATTTGTCTAGCAGTAAAGTAGCCAGTCAATGTTGGAAAGCAAGGGTTTTTGTTGTTGTTTGATTATCTTTCTGATCGACACAGATTTTCACTTTTTTACTTCATTTGGAATATGATAATATTTACACAAATAGTACATATCAAATTTCTACATTAGTGAATGGTGACTTCATTTGTTCTTACATTTTGTGGTGGTTTTCTGTAGCAGAGTGTTACCTTTACAGTCTGTCTTGTCTTGTCTCCTCTCCACAAGTATGATCAAATTGAGCACTGTTATCCTTTGACACATTTTTAAAGAGTACAGAAAAAATGTAGGACAAAAGGATATGGAAAACCCTCTGATGGAATGGTAAACATGATGTTCCATGTTTCTTTACACTTACCTAATGAAGGATGGCAGTGTTCTCATTGATATTCAATCTTTGTCATGCCAAATCCAATTTTTAACAAGGGTGAATATACAAAGATTGTATCGGACAAAGCACAATTTGATTCTTATCAATATGGGTGTGGATTAAACTGTACCATATGCAGTATAATTTTTTAGCATTTCTTTTATGAGTGGCTACTGTTTCCTGCATTTCTTCAAACCAAATAGTTCGGTTGTTTGCTAGAGTGCCTGTTGTATAAGGGGACTCAAACTCTAAATTGACTAAAACCATTGACCTTGAGATTTGGGTTGACCCTGAATACTCACACTTAACCCAGGAAGAAAATGCATATATACGAAGAAAAAAATGGGAATTAATAGGATTATAGGTCCTGTTCTGTCTCCTCCCACTTTCAAGGCTTATTTATATATAGATATATAGTTATATGGATAGTCTTTTTAGCTTATTATATGCTTATATGATTTGCTTGTTGATTATATAATCTTCCTTTTGGCCTTGCTGAAGTGCAACCTAAAATGGAACACGTTTTAAATGTTTTGTAAAGTTTGTGGTAAGATTTAATATACTTGCTTTTGGGTTAGAATGTCACACATTGCCTATGAATATAATCCAGAAATTAAAAGGGTCTCAATTATTATATATGGTGATACTCAGTGTTGAGGTGCTTTTATTTTGTGAATAGGTTAAAGTTGTCATTAGGAAAATCTGTTTTTGTTGTTTTTGTTGTTGTTGTTTACTTCCAAACAGTACTACTATAAGACTTCTAAGGATGCCTACTGTTCTAGCCTGTGGTATCTACATTTCAGGTGGCAAAAAGATTTGACCCTTTCTATATTTTTCAGTGCCTGTTTATGGGTGGACAATTGATGTCTGACACATAGTGAATACAGAACAAAGATTGTAGCTGTCATTATATTAGCATAAAATTTAACATTATGTTGTGAATGTTGGTGTGAACTTCTGCATCCTGGTGTGTGTGTGTGCTTATGTCCTTAGAAGTATGGGAAACCTTCCCTAGTAAAAGGATGCATTGTCATGTTCTCAGCCTTTGTAAAAATCTTTCTGGTTTATGATGTTGTACTCTGCAATTTCCATTCTTTCCCTTTTAAATTGTACCTTAAATTGTTTTGTAATATAGCTACATTATGCTATGCATAATCTTTGTCAGTGCTGTAAGCTGAGTCATGGAATCAGCTGTGCAAATGGAATCATATCTGGGCAGAGGTCTCACTGTTCATTAGTGCATTTAGAATTGCAGTCTAAGACTTCATAAAGTGAATTTATGGCTTCTTGGAGAATAGAGCCCAGATCCAAGTCCAGTCAGATTCTTAACTTTTTTGTATTGCTGTACTTCATTTTTTCTTGATTCCTGTTCATCCAGATCTTCATTTGGGACAGTTACTGTCTTAACTACGTTCTTAGCTTCTGTACCATGTCTTAGGCATGATATGGTAGAATCATAGAATCATAGAGTTGGAATAGACCACAAGGGCCATCGAGTCCAACCCCCTGCCAAGCAGGAAACACCATCAGAGCACTCCTGACATATGGTTGTCAAGCCTCTGCTTAAAGACCTCCAAAGAAGGAGACTCCACCACACTCCTTGGCAGCAAATTCCACTGTCGAACAGCTCTTACTGTCAGGAAGTTCTTCCTAATGTTTAGGTGGAATCTTCTTTCTTGTAGTTTTGATCCATTGCTCCATGTCCGCTTCTCTGGAGCAGCAGAAAACAACCTTTCTCCCTCCTCTATATGACATCCTTTTATATGTTTGAACATGGCTATCATATCACCCCTTAACCTCCTCTTCTCCAGGCTAAACATGCCCAGCTCCCTTAGCCGTTCCTCATAAGGCATCGTTTCCAGGCCTTTGACCATTTTGGTTGCCCTCCTCTGGACACGTTCCAGTTTGCCAGTTTCTTCAACTGTGGTGCCCAGAACTGGACACAGTACTCCAGGTGAGGTCTGACTAGAGCAGAATACAGTGGCACTATTACTTCCCTTGATCTAGATGCTATACTCCTATTGATGCAGCCCAGAATTGCATTGGCTTTTTTAGCTGCCGTGTCACACTGTTGGCTCATGTCAAGTTTGTGGTCAACCAAGACTCCTAGATCCTTTTCACATGTACTGCTCTCAAGCCAGGTGTCACCCATCTTGTATTTGTGCCTCTCATTTTTTTTTGCCCAAGTGCAATACTTTACATTTCTCCCTGTTAAAGTTCATCTTGTTTGTTTTGGCCCAGTTCTCTAATCTGTCAAGGTCGTTTTGAAGTGTGATCCTGTCCTCTGGGGTGTTAGCCACCCCTCCCAGTTTGGTGTCATCTGGTAGAGATGCCAGTCAAGTCATCTCTCAGTAGAATTTATAAATATGCATCAGAGTAGATTTAGAACTTCACTTTTACTAAATACTATTTTAAAAAATCTCCTTTGAATGATCTGTTGAGTGTTCACTGTGGTGTAATAAATAGTGTTGGACTTTGAATGGGAAATCCCAGGTTCAAATGCCTGCTCAGCTTTGAAGTTTATAAGCTAACCTTCAGCTGAGAGAGAATCACTGGTTCAATGTACATCACAAGGTAGTTGTGAGAATGGAAGGGAGCAGGGACATTATGTATACCCTCTGAGCTTACTGGAAGAGGTTGGGATAACTTTTCAGAATATAAAATTTAAGAAATCATGAAAAACTGAAATGTAGGCAAGATTACAAGTATTTAAACAAGGATAAATTCAGAAGTGGAACTAACAGGTTGTATCAAACCTAACTTCTACTCAGAGTAAACCTATTGGAATTAATGGACCTAAGTTAGCTATGTCCATTAATTTCAGTGAGTCTGCTCTGAGTATGACTTAATGTTGGATACCCAATATTACCCATACCCATTGTATATTATTATCAAACTGTGCTGTATAATGGGAAGTTAAAGATAGCAATAATATAGTGAATAGGATACACACGGCCTGTCGAGTTAACCTTGTATGCTACCAGTCATAAATGGAACTTTGCTTCTGTCAACTGTAAAACAAGGGAAAGGATACTTAGCTACTCTTGAGTACCACACTTGCCTTAGCACTACTTTTAATGGAAGATTAATAGTGTCTTTATTTGGACATGGGACAATGTGTCTTAAATAGGATAAACCTGGATTGAGACTATAAATTAGAGTTCTGGTTTTGGAAGTTGTGGTTTCAATTGCAATAATCTGGGTTGGGTAGTCATTAATTGTTAATGTATGGTGTTTGCTAATTAAGGTGGGGTTTCAGATGGAACATTGTTTGGCTTATACGTCACCTAATCTAGTCTACCATGCACTTTAAGAGGAAAATTAAAGGACCTAGGAGTTTGACAGACTTGATTGCTGCTGCTACTCATTGACAGTGTACTCTCTTCAATACAAATGCACAACTAGGAATCAAATGTCTTCATTCAAGGCTACCCCATTAGCAGAGAAACATCTATGTCTATTAAAAATTGACATGCATCAGGACGATTTAAATCATTATTGTAAATCAAGTTTCCCATTTCTGATTTTTTTTTTTTTGAACAGCGTGCCTGCAAACTAGTTGCTATAACAATTACCACATATTGGCTGATAACTAAATGAGTCATTATAGGATTACAATTTAAAACATTTGGCCTTGCAGCCCATATGTCTTTTGCACTGCAAAATTATACCTGCTTAACTAGAATTCGGCTTTGTCTGACTCTACATATATCTACGAGGATACTAAGCAAGATCACTTGCTTGAAGACTCAGGATGCAGTCAAAGTGAGATTTACAGCTCAGTCTCAGAAGTGTTCAGAACTTTCCTGAAAAGGAACTGGTGGTAGTTACTCAAAAAGTATTTATCAATGAGATGGAAGTGTCAGTGCTGTTTAGCTGTTGTAAACACTCATAATTTGAGAACAGAATGCATGGCAGAGTTGAGATACTTGGATGGCGTAAAATAGGAGTACAAGAAAATTAATGTGGGTCCCATCCTGATGGGACACGTGATGGCATCTCCTGAGATGTGACACCTTTGACACCCTAGTCCCTAGGTCCCATAGAAAGCACACAATAACTGAAATATGATGTATAACTTATTATGTTTCTTATGTCTGTGTATGACTTTATTACGGAACATTTAAATTGCTGTTTGGCATGTCATGACTCAGTTTTATGGTAAATGTAGACTTTAACCAGGTTTCCTTTTTAAACATTGGCTAAAGAGAAAAGCCCTACTGGATCAGGCCAAAGGCCCATCTAGTTCAGCACCCTGTTTTCATAGTGGCCAACTAGATACCCAAGGGAGGCCCACAAGCAGGACCTGAATGTAGCAGGACTCTTCCCGTTGATTCCAAGCCACTGGTATTCAGAGACATACTGCCTCCAACTCTGGAGGTAGAATACACCATTGTGGGTAGTAGCATAATTGTAGATTTAGTATAATTGAAATTTATAAAGTTCAATCCAAAATACATTTAGTTGCCCCCTCTTGTAAGAACTTAAAAAAATCATACAAACAATTTAATTACTTCTGTTAGTGACAGCTTCCCAAATAAATTGATCTGTCAGCTTGACAGATACACAATATATTTTTAGCCATTCTGTTCTAAGTTTTCTTACAGTCAACATTAGGAAGTTCATACAGTGTCAGTTTGAGTACTGTCAACTTCATTCCAAACACTATTTTAAAATTTCATCCATCCAAATTCCTGCAGTGCTTTTAGGTGGTTTAGTTATGCTTACAGTGTTAAGAATGTTGGTATGTTTGATAAATAAAAATTTGCAGTCTTAAGAGGTTGCTCTTGTAAAGTAGTGTCTGATAACGCATTAGGAGGACAATTTTAAATGTGCCTTTTAAGTTGAGGTATTAAATGAAGCAATTGTTCTGACAATTCTGAAACATTGTGTGTGCTCAGCTTAACCAGCAATGAGTTGTTTTAGCTTAATGTGTCCAACAAGTTTTTGGATGGATCTTCTGGAACAAAAAGGTTTTCTCTGAGGGAGCCACTTACTGGTGCTTCAGGCATCTATGAAGCTATTGTTTCTGAGATGTCAAATTTCTCTTCCCATTCTTTTTTTGACACATCATGGAAATGTTAACCTTACTGTTTTAGATGATTTTAGCATTCTCTTCAGCATAATTTTCATAATGCTTTTCATAATTTTTGCTTCTGAAGTATTTTTTTAAAGTGTATCTTTGTTAGAGATTGGACACAGAAAACCAGCGCTCAGCTAGTGCTGAAATGGCACTTGAAGGGCTATCTACATTTTGGACTTAAATCTGATTAACAGTTGGGGCTGTTTGAGAGCCATGGTTATTTAGGGGCTAAAGGGTTGGGTTTAGGTGTGGGGAATGGGTTCAGGTTTGAATTCTGCTTTGCAGCTCACTGAGTGGTTTTAGGAAAGCTAGTCAACAGTGTTTGAAGCTTAATGATAAGTTAATGACATGTCTGAACTGACAAGGCATCAGCTGGCAAACCACAACTTTAATCAAATGGTTTGAAGGGGACTTGCAGACTGTGGTTTGGTGTGATGCTTGAATCAATAAACTATAGTTTAAAACAATGCTCTGCCTCTGGAGGCTACTTCCTTGTAGTGAACTTGCAAAGAAGATAAAAAGCAATGCAGGCAAGCTGCTGTAAGCCACGTTTGTATGTCTGGTTAGCATAACAACCATCGTTACAATATTGTTTAAATTCAGCCATTGTCTATTTGCTTTGTCTACCAACAATGCAGTCCTAAGGCATACAGCTCAAAGCTTCTTGGAGGAAGGACAATATAGAGATGTAACCAGTAAATGAAGATGAGAACACCTAAAGTGACCATAGGATTGTATCCAGTGCTAATCCTATTCAGAGTAGACCCATTGAAAATAATGGCTGACTAATTTGGGTCCGTTAATTTAAATGTGTTTACTGTGTGTCTACTCTTAAGAAAATTTAGTTGGATACAACCCAAGCATTTTTTTCTTTGGAACATCTCTGTGGCTGGATCAGAAGATGTTCATAGATTGTATTGTCCATTGGTACTAATCAGACTTTATCAGGAGATATTTCTGATGAGAACACTCTATTTTGTAATTAGTGATTAATTGATGCAATCAAAAAAATTCCTACTTTAATTACTATTGACTTACAGTATCTGTCCTTTCTCTTTAATGCATATGTTTTAATCCATTTCCTTTTGGAAATGACAATAGTTATTGTCAGGTAACAAAAATAATGATTGATTTAAGATGGAATATACATCTTTTTGTTCATACTGTTTCAGTATGAGCTACTTTATGTAATCCTGCAGCTGGTCAGAGGTGGACTGTGTTTACAGAGTTTTGTAGTTGTAGTATGGTTGTCTTGATGAAAGACTTACCTCCTCCAAGCAGAACATTTTGCCCATGAGTGGCTTTCTCTTATCCCACTCAGTCACTGCATGTAATCCAGATAAGTAATCCATAGAGAACTGATGTGTACTGCACTGAGTTGCTAAGTGGCTTAAAATGTGATGATGTTTTTCTCCTTGACCATGAAAAATGAGAACTCGTAACACCATGATGGTGTGTTCTCTTTGCAGCATGTTATGATTTGGATGAGATGGGCTAACTACATAGGAATGCGTATAAGGGAGAGTATTGCCTCTTTGTAAGTCCTACTATCCAATTCTGTTGCATTCTGTTTCATTGACTTTTAGACCTTGTCGCTGTTTATTGTTGTAACCAAGGGAAATCAAAGATATGGTCACCAGTTTCTGTGCCAGATGCTTGGCTGGCCATTAGTGGCACAAGCTTTCTCTACATAACTCCCCTCCAACCCCATATGATTTACTGTATCTGATGTTGACGTTAAAAAACTAATCAGATATGAATCTGTTCAAGTTATTATCTGTTCCAGTAACTGAAGAGCCCATATAAATTGTAGGGAAGTGTGGTGATTAAGTGTGCCACTTTATTAATTACAATACAGCCTTCAACATTCCTCTTTCCACAATTTCTTGCTGGGCCAAAGCTTCAGTTTTCCAGAGCTTGGATCAAGCAATATAAACATTCATTTTAATTATTAATAACTAATGAGGGCTGTTCTTAAGCACTATGTATATACTTGGATCAAATTAACAATTTCTCCAATTTCTCTAATAATAAATAAATTGGATGTACCCTTTTCAAAATGGTTATATTGTTTTGCCTTTCAAAGGTATATGGACAGCTGCAGTACTGATGTAATGAGGCAAGTCAGGGAAGATGTGACTAATAAAGTAGCAGTAGAAATGTGAACAGGTAGTGCAGAACTTGGGTCATTAGGCATTCTCTCTTATCTTTCCTATAATAGGAAATGAAATATTGAAAAATCAGTTTTTTCTGAATAAACTTAAGAGTTTGAATCTTTTCATGTTACAAATTGCCTTCCATCTTCGAGTGACTTAATTTTTCTTACAGTGAACTGTAGTGCATATGCAAATTGCACTGAGGAATTTTAAATACCTTCCTTTTAATCTAATGGATATCTGCCTTGTTAATTACTTGCACTGTAATTCTTAAAGTGTATTAAAATATCAGGTTATTATCATTCAAGGAACTGTGCGCCACACACACACACACGCTTATAGAAAAGGGTGAGAGGGTTTTTGTGTGTGGCATTTGGGTGTGGCATTTGGGCATTTTGCTCATACAGGAAAACCAACAGCATAGCTGTTGGGCCAACAGTTCAATATATGATCTTCAAAACAGATTAACCAACCAACTCCCTAGATTAGGTTTGCATATACCCCTACCAAACTTTAAGTATGATCTATTCTTTAAGCGTAATATTACATTTAAATATTATATTAAAAAACTGCAGAAGTAACTTCAGGAATTGTTTTCTGCATTACAGTGAAATCCCAAGCATAGAAGCAAACTTAGAAGCAAGCTCTACACTGAGGTCCAGCTCCGAGGGCCTTCTGGCGGTTCCCTCGCTCCAAGAAGTGAGGTTACAGGGAACCAGGCAGAGGGCCTTCTCAGTAGTGGCGCCTGCCCTGTGGAACGCCCTCCCAGCCGATGTCAAGGCAATAAACAACTATTTTACTTTTAAAAGACAACTGAAGGCGGCCCTGTTTAGGGATGTTTTTAATGTCTGATGCTGTATTGCTTTTAATATTCTGTTAGAAGCCGCCCATAGTGGCTGGGGAAACCCAGCCAGATGGGCGGGGTAGAAATAATAAATTATCATCATCATCATCATTGCTACTACTGTGTCTAACATCCAATTAAGTTTACTTCAGGATTGCAGCTTTCAAGATGTGGGATCAGGCCTTTACTAGGACATACGCAGATGGGATGGAGAATAAAAAAAATGTTTTTTTTTAAGTCAGAGGCAGTATGCCACTAACTACCAGTTGCAGAGGAACAGCAGACAAAAGTTCCTGCCATCATGTCCTGCTTGTAGGCTGTGCAAATCACTTGGTTGGTCACTGTGGGAAACAAGAACTAGATGGACCTTTGATCTGATCTGGCAGAGCTCAGGTTCTTTAAAGAAATACGACTTTAATCAAACCATTCAGTCACCCTTTACATGAATTCAGAAGGGACTGTCCAGTGTTTTCCTTAAACGAAGCCACCAGTTTTCTCCAGGTCCAAATCATTGTGTTGGTGCTTGGTATTTGTGTCCTCATCAAAACTTTGAAGAACAGCAGCTAGCCAGGATGCTTAGTGCCATTTCCCTTTGGAAGATGATAATATCTTGCTCCCCTCTCCATGTCTGAAAATACTTAGTTATGTGTTTGCATTTTTATATCATGCTTATGAGAGGGACCCAGTTTTAATGTTAGTTTTTAAGCATCTGGAGTTTTTTTGCACAATGAGACCACTCATATTTTACTGTGTTTTTCTGCATCATTGTTTTGGGTCAATATGCCTTCAAAACTACTGTGCCAAAAACTACCCACCCACACCGGTCCTTATATTGTGAACAGGAACTTATGACAATTCTGTGTGAGTGTTTAAAAGGGGAGAAGTAAGATTACTTTTTAAAATAATGGCAGCTTCATCACTGCTTACAAGACATCAAGGCTTTAGTTTAGTTCCTAGTAGAATTGGGATCTAAAGCAGCATTTACATTTATGTACATGAAATTGTACAGGGACGCGGGTGGCGCTGTGGGTAAAACCTCAGTGCCTAGGACTTGCCGATCGTATGGTCGGCGGTTCGAATCCCCGCGGCGGGGTGAGCTCCCGTCTTTCGGTCCCAGCTCCTGCCCACCTAGCAGTTCGAAAGCACCCCTAGGTGCAAGTAGATAAATAGGTACCGCTTTCTAGCGGGAAGGTAAACGGCATTTCTGTGTGCTGCGCTGGTGCTGGCTCGCCAGAGCAGCTTCGTCACGCTGGCCACGTGACCTGGAAGTGTCTGCGGACAGCGCTGGCCCCCGGCCTCTTACGTGAGATGGGCGCACAACCCTAGAGTCGGACACGACTGGCCCATACGGGCAGGGGTACCTTTACCTTTACCTTACATGAAATTGTATCCCGTGATTACATATACTGAATGCATTAATGAGATCATAATGGAAAAGCAAAAGGGAGAAGGAGGTGCAGGTGCTTGAAAGTAAACTTTGTGAACATTTTTACAGAGAATTCTTGCTTAAAGGAGCAAAATTCCTTTACCTCGTAAGTGCTAGTGAAACGGATAGATATTTAAAATTCATTTTATTTTGTAAAAAAGTGATGCATATAACAAATCCATGATGGGAGAGTTGCTTGTCTTGGTGGATAATTTTTTTACAAAGGAAATATCCTGTAAATTCTCCCTGAGCAATTGACAACTTGATAATCTGGTCCCATCTCAAGAGAACCTCAGAGAGATTCTTGTAAAAATGGGTTGAAATAAAGGTGATGCATAGTCTGACACTACACATACTTACTCTGAAGTAACCTTTCTCAGTTCAGTGGCTCTTAATCCCAGGTTGTTATGTACAATATTGCTGTCATAGGGTTGTTGCTTTTAAATACCACCTTTAGTGGAAACCAAGGTGGAACTGCAGTGGCCAATGAGGACTAATGGTACATTTGGGTATTGAGCAAGCTTTGTAATACTGGATTCTTTAATAACACAAAAACATATCAGTGTTGCAGACAACTAACCATCCTAAATTTGTATGTTACTTTATATTCTTGAAAATGTTTGCATAACTAACATTTCTTGTTTGGTGAAATATTTTGTTTGGTCCAGGTTGAAAAGACCCCCAGTTTTGAAATAGAAATACAATAGCCTTCTAGAAAGCTAAAAACTTGGGACAAATAGAAACTAGCTTCTCAACTTTTCATGTGCTGTTTCTTCTACATGATGTTCAACTGAGGCAGTCAAGAAGCAAGAGCTGAACAAGTTTCCAGAATGCACCACTGATCCAAATACCTGATGTTAGTCTCCGGTTTGAAAACATTTTTCCAGCACAGAATTTAACACACACACCAAATTAACATCTACTTTTTTGAATTTTAATTTCAATTGGAAAAGCTTTTTCTTTTTATCTAGCTTAATTTCTGTAGGTGGACTTGAATTTTTAAATTGATAAGAATAATGTGTGGAAAGTGATCCCATGAATTGGTTGATTATTTTCTGTTGCCTTGTTCTAATTCCTAAAGCATTTAACTCATTGCTTAAACTGTGCAAAATCTGCACATGAATTTTAAGTTCACTTCTTGTATAGCACTGAGTGATAGTGGGATACTACATTAATTTTTAGTAGTAAATCTCTGTATGTTACTCGTGAAAAATGTCTGCTGTTTGGTGGCATTACTGAAAACAATATTCTGCCTCTTGCACTTGTAGTATCTCTCTGCGTAATGCTGGTGCCATGAAGACAGAAAATAAGATTCAAAAATGTACACAGGAAGCTGCCTGGAACCGATCCTAGTTAGGAACTTTGGAAGGAGACTGAGAACAAAGCACATGGGAAGAAAAAACGGCCAGATCTAAAGCATTTCTAGCCATCTTGACACTTTAGTACCCAGTCAGGCCTTCCTTACAACAGACTGAGCAGTATTGACTTTATCCCAATAAGTTGCTTTTTGAGCAAAACATTCAAGCAGGGTATAGAATTACTACCAGGTGCTCTTTATAGCTTTTCCATTGTGCTTGAAACTTTAGTAGAGTGGGCTAGAGATTTACTTTTTAAAGGACTCGGTCTGGGTCCCATGCTGGCTCTGGGACCAGTACAGCAATATACCCCTTTCAGCAACCCTGCCAACTACTCTGATGGATCTTGAATAATAGAATCTGAGTTGGAAGGGACACTCGGGATCATCTAGTCCAACCCTTGGCAATGCCAGAATAGGCAGCTGTCCTTTACAAGGATAAAACCTGCAACCTTGGCGTTATCAGCACCACGTGCTAACCAACTGAGTTATCTAGCTGCCAAGACAGAGGTTCCCAAACTGGTCTGTGGACCACCAATGGTCTGCGAGCTTCATTCAGGTTCTCCACAGTGTGCCTGTGGATTTCCAGTTGAAGCTGGGAGACAGCAAATCCATCCCATTAAGTATTCATATGGATATTTAATTGTACTGAATTGCTTTTTAAATTTCTTCTATTGTATTTTACTATACTAGAATTTGAATTCTATGGAATGCAATAAAACACAATATCTAATACTAAATAAATAAATAAAAACACAATTAAAAATCATACAGACTCTAGTGCAGCTCATTACAATTGCTAAAATGGGCAAAATAAATAATTAGCAAGTGGTTTGTGGAGAAAAGAAGTTTGTAAACCACTGCTCTCAGTGGTGCTTTCAGGGCAGGACTTTTAAGACCAAAGTTCGGGGCCCTACTCAACAGAATAAGAAAGAGGAACCCCAAGCACCTAAACAATCTAGTATTAGGTCGGAACCTTAACAAACTGGCAGGAAAGGCCATCTCACTCCCCAAGGTAAATATTAATCCCTATAGTCCTCTATAAAGTGAATTTTATAAGCATACTTTTTATGTGTTATGAGCAGGCAAGGCAGATAAAATGTTCCTGCTACACTTGGACGTTTGTTTTCAACTTTCCCGTTTTATGGTAGTGGTCAGCAATCAAACCTTTGACCGCATTGTTGGCACTCTTTGCTGTACTTTTATCTATATGAAAGATTAAGTTAGCTGTGTATTAATATCAAAAGTGAAAGATGAAACAGCTATAACTGGAATGAAGATAGCCAGAAGTAGGTGGATGTGTTCTTGTGACTGTTTTTCCTTTTCTTTTTCTAAAAGAGATGTACAAGAGTAAGAAATAGCAGCACAAAGGCTGGATGAACACTTTTCTTACTAAACTCCTTAACATAGAATTGTTCTGGTATATATAATTAAGCTGGACAGGTTTAAGACACATCATGTAGCTTAAAAAAGCACTAAGAAATACATAGCTGCATTTAAAAAATGTTTCCGTTTTAGATACCTCAGAAAAGCACTCGCCACAATAAATATTAATTGGGGAAGAACAGGTGAATTTCCAAGTGGCTCTCCATGGCTGGTGATGTAGGGATTGAGTGGAGAGCAAGTAAAATCAAAAGCAATACAAATCAGTCTTTTTATTAGAGAATTTTTTATGACACACATGCACAGCCCAGTATTACGAGCAGGAATAAAACCTGCGTAAGACAAAACAAGCTTATTTAAAAAAGCGTAACAAGAGCCTGTTGGATCAGGCCAATGTCCCTTCTAGTCCAGCATCATGTTCTCACAGTGGCCAACCAATTTCCTATGGGAAGCCTGCAAGCAGGACCTGAGTGCAACAGTACTCTGCCCACCTAAATGTCATCTGGTGTTAGCGTTCTTTGTGTCGGGGTTTTTTTATATATAGAAATACAGTGTGTGTGCATGAGCGCTGTTAAGTAGATGGGAGCAGTAATGTGCAGAGGCTTTATATATAGATTGCCCACTCATATGGGGAAATGGGCTGTGTGTCTTTGATTTTGTTGCTGGAATAGACACTTAAATGGATCTGTTTGTGTATATTCAAGGCTCAAATTGGTTTTGCTCAAAAAACACAAAAGGCAGCTTGACTCATGCTGATGTTCGGTAAATGCTGTTAGACTACACTGCTTTCTTTTAAACAGTTTACTCTTGAATTTATCCTAGCATGGGCACTTGAATCTTGGTTGCTTCCAATCTTGATCTTTTGACCCCTACTCTAGCCTACCACTTAAAATACCGCGTCTGCTCTTGCAACAGAATGTATGTATTTCTGCTGGCGAGAGTTCAGCTGATGAAAGATGTCACTGGTAACATAAAGTGCTTTACACATCTCACGAAACCATGCAAGTTCTTTATATGATTTTTAGAGCTGGTTTGAGCACGGATGTTGAGCCTTTAACAACTGTTGTTTAAGACCTTTTAAACATGGAAAAACAGTTTTGGGCCCTGATTTGCTTTTGGGCCCTTCACCCCATCTACAAAAAAGGATACAAATTTGCCAACTGTTTTTTGTTTAGCCAAGCCTATCCAGATACGTCAGTGTGCATTTTCTTATGTAATTTTAGCCTCCATTTTTAATGCTTGATTTTATTTATTTATTTAAGAAACTTGTTTTAACATTGATGTTTATTAGGTATCCCAATGTATATATATTTTTATAAACTGCTTAGAGGCTTTATTTACAATTAAGTAGCAAACAAATAATGTTGCTAAAATTATGTCACAAAGCATATGTAGGTGTGTGCCATCTCTTGCTAACATAGCAGAGGATGCAATCAACATACAGTGCACTGCACCCTTAAAATCCTCTTGACACCCCTGGTACTTGGCTGTATTATGACGAAAATATTTAGAGGATACATTAGCTGTGTTTGGATCTTCTTATGGAAGGTGGTATGAAAATTGGTAATAACATCCTAGCTTTTCCAACAGGAATACAACATTTCATCAAATATTTTCCAGGAAAAATTGTAAGGTGGGCACTTACTGGCCAAGCTAAGGTTACATTGAGTAGGTTTTTAGAAATTTGATTTGATCTTGCTGTTTCCATATTTATA
Organism: Podarcis siculus; assembly: GCA_034642415.1. Classification (NCBI taxonomy): domain Eukaryota; kingdom Metazoa; phylum Chordata; class Lepidosauria; order Squamata; family Lacertidae; genus Podarcis; species Podarcis siculus. The sequence continues at coordinate 8,456,705 of JAXCMG010000018.1, forward strand.
TTTTAGCTTGGATGTGTTGTAACTACTCCAAGCCTTTGGGACAGCGTAGAATAAATACCTAAAACAAACTTGGGTATGAATGCTTTTTGACATTTTGAATTTTTTTTTGATTGATTGCATTTATATTGCACTTCTCCCATAGGGCCAAGTGGCTGATACAGAAATTTTTTTTCTAGTTGAAAATCTAACATCTAATTATTTTCCTCAGCTTCCTGTTGTATGTAATACTCAGGTCACAAATTAAGGCTTAGCTCTGTTCATTGATTGTTTCGGGAAGTTTTTAATGTCTGTTCTAATCCTGAAGCAAAGTTCTTAACCCAAGGTACTATTTCTGGGTTAGCGGAGTCTGTAACCTGGAGCGTATGTAACCTGAAGCATATGTAACCTGAGGTACCACTGTATTAGTGCTGAGAAGCATTGCATTCTTGCATGGAAGCAGCTTTGGTGTCTGGATTTTTGGTGATGAATGCTTAAAAGATTTCTAACTTTCTGACACAGTAACTTTGTAAGAGTGTGAGTATTTGTTTTAGTATGTAGTGGTTATAATGTTGGCAACCATGAATCTAGTCCTGCATAAAAGTTTTCAAAAATTAAGTCACAAAAGGCGTACTAGCCTGCTTGCTTGTCCTTTAAGACACACAGGCAGTCGGTAGCATTCTTATCTTGTTTACAGCTACCATGGTTTAGCACTATTATGATCAGGTATAGTCATCCTAGGCTATTGGGGTCCTTCTGTGCAGCACTTTCTATCCAAACCAACCAACTGCAGTTAGCTATGTTTAGTCTCAAAACAAGCCAATTTCAAATCACGGGGTATGAAGCTGGCTTTCTGAAAGTAACCCTAGTTAATGTTAACCACAGTTCCTGGTTTAGATGAAATTACAAGCTACACTGAACTAAAAGCAGAAGCAAAAATTTCTGAACTCCTGCAATGCTGCTCGTGAAAATTGAAGGGGAGCACGTGTACCTGGGAGGAGGCCAGTTTCCCCCCCCTGTGGCATTAAGCCCCTGGTTTAGCTTTGTGTCCGAATGTGGTTACTGTGGCAGGTAGTTATATGGAAGTGGCAACTCTGGTGAAGCTGTACTGTCCATAAGAGTTCTATCTGACCCTAGTTTGGTTGAACTTAAAAGGCAATCTACCTACTGAATGGTGCACTTGTTGTGTGTGGATAGCCATCCATGTGGAGTAAATGCACTTTAACCAGATCAAAAGGTCAAGGTTCTTAGTCTCTCTTGGTATTAGCATATAAATAGCAGCTAATGCACCATGGTAATTCTATTTAGACACAACTGTGTGTTTCTATAATTATTAGGAAGTGCATTTGCTTTAAAGGGGAACGTTCATGTTAGAACCATCTTTGGTTCAATGTGATTTGATTCTGTATAGGTTGCACATCTTCCACAGTAAGCTCTTTGTGAGGAATTTAAACAGCTATCAAATTCAGGTGAAGAAAAGCCAATAAACAATGAGTAATTTTAAACAAGTAAATTTTGTAGTTTAGAAGCGCAATGTGATGTCACAGGAAAAAACTGATTTCTCCCTACTTCCCCACTCTGCCTACTTATTTGGAGTGAATTCCATGCACTTTGCTGTATGGAACCAGTGGTGACCAGGGAAGTAGTAAAATACAATACACTAGTTGTCATGCATTAGGGTTGCCATACGTCTGGGATTTCCCAGACATGTCTGTATTTTGGGGGCCAGCACCCCTATCTATTTTTGCATTTTGGATTAAATGTCCAGGTTTGGTTTTTTTATTTTTTTATTATGTTTTTGGTTTTTTTGGTGGGGCACGTGCATGCCCAGAAGGCACTGTGTCCTAGAACAGGAAGTGGGGTGGCCTGGAGTGCCCTTCCCAGGGCCGCGCTAGGCCCCGTGCTGGTCCCGGCGGCTGCCAGGCCTTCCGCTCAGCCTCCCATCATGAGAAGGAGGCCAAAGACAGCAAAGGTAAGAGAGGGGAAGGAAGAGGGAGCAGGCCAGCGAGGAAGGGGTCAGAGGCAGCAAGGGGGTGAGCGAGGTAGATGCGGGATGGTGGGGTATGTGTGTCTGGGTTTTTGATCCTCGGAATATGGCAGCCCTATCACACATGGCATGCTGCTGTATTGTCCAACATTATTTTTTCCTCTGCCTCTGTTCATTTGATGAAAATTGCACTCTTGGGAACATACGAAGCTGCCTTACACTATTTCAGACCTTTGGTCCTTCCAGTTCATTACTGTCTACACTAACTGGCAGTGGGTCTTCAGGGTGTTTCTGACTAGCAGTCTCTACCAGCCCTTTTGGGAGATACTGGGAATTCAACCTTGGATGTTCTGTGCACAGAGCATGTGCTCTACCATGGATCTGCAGCCCTTTGTACATTATATTCTATCATTGTTCTTTTGAAAATCAAAACCTAAGCTGGAAAAAAGCAAATGGATCTGCAGCCCTTTGTACATTATATTCTATCATTGTTATTTTGAAAATCAAAACCTAAGCTGGAAAAAAGCAAATGTCAGGTATCAAAATCAAACTCTTATTTCTACTTGAAACTAAATTTCTTCAAAATCAAAGCTACTTATATTGGATTTCTAGGTGCCTGCATACTAGGCTGGAAAAAAATGATTCTATCTTCCATTAAAAAAATTTGATACAGGTCTTTTGGATCTGAAAATAATTTTCAGCTCTCATTTTAGATAAGTAGCTATCTGTTAAGAAAAGACTCGGGTCCATGAACTCCCAGGCTTTCCACACCAACAGTGATGTTTTGTAATTTGTATACAATCAGATAATCCTAAAAGAAGCAGGATAGTTATTTGTAATTTCTGAGAATTTATTTGATATATGTAGAAAGCTGATCTCTGTATTGTGTGCTTTAGCCTTGCAGCAAGAAATGGGTCCTGATGGTAACGTTGGAGTGGACCTAGGCAGAGAGGCAGTGGCTCCGTTCTCAGTGGCTTCCCAGTGAGTTGTGTGAATGGATAACAATGTGGGCCACAGCTGAGAGGAAACAAAAACGATCTGATTTGTATTATTGTCTCTTGCTTTATAAAGGGTAGCAAACTTCCTTTCACCTAAAAAAGCCATTTTTTGTTGTGCTTTGTACATACTTGTGCAGCTATCCTGAGGAATGATCCTATTTGAAGAGGACAAGGAAACATGCATGCACATAAGTGCCATTTAACTCATCATTGTTTTTTAAACTCAACTTGTGTTGTCCCCCCCCCCAAGCACTTTACTTAGAGGCAGAAGAGGATATTTCATTTAGGTATACTGTTGTAGGGAGATTACAACTTGATTTTGATGGATCTTCTATCTTAACTATGGTGATAATGAAATATGGAAGGTTGTGGCAGGTCTTTTGAGTGCAAGATTCTTTGCTTGGGCCTCTGACCGAGGGAAAGAAGTTTAAATAGCTGATTTTGGGGGGTCCTTCCTGGCTAGGCCAAATCTAGCATGGGTTGGATTCTGTGACTTACAATAACCTCTCGAGCTCTATGTTTAGAATGAAGGTTGAAATAGATTTGCTTCAAGGTTAAGAAGCACCTTGCAAAAAGATTAAAGAATATCACTGGATGGTGGTCTTACTCTGCTTGGCATAGAGTGCAGAATATCTGGTAGGATCAAAAAAGCTGCTTAAGCTCATAAAATTGATTTGCATCTTTTTAAAACGGCTGACTCTTCATTTTGAAAGCCTCCTTAATTTCAAATGCAGTTTATTATTCAGCAAGAGTGGCTGTTGTTCAAGACAATGTAAATCCCTTTGGAGTCAAGTAATATTGCATTCGGTTTGAGACTGTTAGTATCCCAACAAAATATTGATTTGCTGCCATTAGAATTCCAACCTCCAGCTTATAAGCATTCTTCTAGTCCTCCTCCTTATGTAGAAAAATGAGAAATTTAGGATGATCAGATGGAATTCAGTAGGAGTCATGCATTAGTTCTTCTAAAGTGTAGACTGGTTTAATGTGCATAAATTATTGCAGACATTCTTTCTGCTTCTGTTTCAGAATTATGATGCAGACTTCCAGACTTGCTTGTTTGTGCTTTTGGGGAAATACTTACTAGTCACAGCATTTATACCCCTTTCTTGAGAAAGAATGGCTTAAGAGTAAGTAATAAAAACAACACAGTCCCTACCTTCAGGCTTAGAATCTGAAAAGATGTGACACAAAAGAATAAAGTGATGGAGAGGGAAGAGAAAAATGACATCAGGCTCCTGATAAAAAGTTCTTACAATGACCAGCTTGAAGGGAAACGAGCTGCTTATAGTCAAAAACAAATTAGGTCTTAATGAGTCACACCATCTTGGAAGTGACTGTAATGCAGGCAGAAGTTGTTGTCTTTGCAACCACCTTCCCTGACAGATGTTGCCTGGGGCTGATAGGAGTTGCAGTCTAAAACATCTGAAGGGCACTGTGTTGGGAAAGGCTGCCTTACAGGGTGGGGCCTGTTCAGCCTAGCTGCATAGGCCAGAATTTATTCCTCCCACTGCTGCAGGTAGGTTCTCAGGGGCCCAGTTGATACCATCATCCTCACAGCAGATAGTTGCTGTTCTTATAGGCAGTTGGTTCCAAAATCCTGGGGAGGGACCACCTGACCTGGCCCAGGTAATGAAAGCAATGAGTGGATATGGTAGATCCTTTTGCCGGTTCTTTTAAAACAGGGAGGCTACAAATGGTATCTGGTAGGAGTTTGTTTTTAATGCACTTTGACCTCTTTTCCTGGATCTAATTTATTTTGATTGCCTTTGTAGCTTTGGTTGCTACTAGTGACTTGTGGCATGCAGAACTTCTTGTCAGAGTACATACATAACAACCAGGCAGTGCTTCTGGCACTGTGCAGGATGACGACACTGCTGTTTACACAGCAGCAACACCTGCAGTACTTGGATTCCTTCTAAGATCATAGAGGCAGCTCTTTGTCGGAATGGCACATCTGTCCTCGCTGAGAACTGCAGCAGTGGAATGATGCCAGTTGAGAGAAGAGGCACTGTGTGTGTGTCTGTGAGGTCAACAACAACAAATAATATTCTGTCTGACTCCTAAAATGATAGCAAATTGTTATCATAGGTGAAAGAGTCAACCCTCTATCCCATCCCATGCAAGCTCTGCTGAGAATCTTTAAATGTTCATGACTTCTCATATTTGGGGAATAAAAGAAGAGTCTCCAAAGTAGTGCTAATGAGAACTCTAATGAAGTTAGCATCTGTAAAAGAATGCTAAAATTCTTGAGGAGATGAATTGCTTTCTGTGTGCAAAATTCCAGGAAAATTTTCAAGTGTTTCATGTTTACCAACTCTAGTTTGACACCCAAGTTTTATGAAAAACTATGTAGATACAGTAAGTGTGCAACTTACTGGCATTTAACTTGTGCGCATTCAGCTTCATGTGCTTGGTAATTTAAAAAGGGGGGCGGGGCAGGTGCCTGCGGAAAAAAGACTTCGGCAATCCCACATGCCATTGAACCCAATGTGTTTTGACTACAGTATATGTAATTTTGGCTTTAGGCGAGATCCTGGAATGTAAGCCCCGCGTAAGTTGTGGGTTTACTTCACAAGCTGACTATATGCTTAAAACAGGACACATGAAGTATCTCAAGCTCATATTGAGCAGCTCTTCCTTCCTCATTGATCATTTTAAAAATAGCATTTAGGCAGAGCTTTAGGTGGGTCAGTATTATCCTAATGCATATGGGGTAAGTAAAGTCATCTAGTGAGCTCATGGCAAAGTTAACACTTGGTGTAGATACTTAAGGCTGTGTTTTCTTTTTAAAAAATCATTTTGTTATTCTGTTGCTTGAATATTACTATGCATTAAACCAATGGTTTTTTCTGGAGGTACACGGGGGTATGCATACCCCTAAACATTTTGTCAATCTAAGTTTGGCCTCATTGAGGGGCAGGGCAGTATTTCAAAATGAGTAGGAAAAAGAGAGTATCCCTAAACATTACTTTTTTTTTTAAAGCAAAAAAGCACTGCATTAAACTCTTCTCCCCAAAATGCTACCTTGATACCACCAAGGAAAGTTGGTATGGACTAGTTTCATTGAGGTGTCTAGTAAACCTGTGTCTGAGTTGTACCACTTCAGTCTGGTGTTTTAAACTCTTCGCTGCACTTTAACACCTGGAAATAATTAATGATCACAAATCTCCCTTTAAAAGTTTCATTGATAGTTGTTTTTGTAGGACTGGCCTTGGAGAGGTTCTATGGATTGAGTATGTGGCAGTTTGGCCAAGGTAACCGTGCCATTCTGGTGTCATCAAGGCTTCAGATTTCATAAGAGAGACAGTGACAGCATACAAAAATAATGGAAAAATAAATGCCTTTTAATAGAATCATAGAATCATAGAGTTGAAAGGAACCACAAGGGTAATCTAGTCCAACCCCCTGCAATGCAGGAATCTTTTTTTACCCACAGAGGGTTGAATCCATGGCCCTGAGATTGAGTCTTATGCTCTGTCGACTGAGCTGTCCTGTCTGTACCCCATAAAGAAGTGGAGAAATCATAGCCGTTAACTCTGAGTACAGAAAGAAATGACTTGAGTTCTTGGGTCACTGGTACTCTGTAACCTGCCTGTTAATCTTTTGCATGTTGAACATAGTAATAATGTTATTGGACTATTGTCTGTAGTTCACTGGGTTTTGGCTGATGAGTCATGACTTGAAACTTGCTCCGTAATTTGTATTGTATTACTGGTGTCAATACAATTTTCAGTTTTAAAAATACTTTAAGAGGAAGAGAGAACATTTTTATGCTGTAGGACTGACTTTTTACAGTTGTTTCTTCTTCTTGGAGACCCCTGCCTGGAACTGGTGTTCAGTGGGAAGGGACCTAAGGGTCTCTAGCAAACTAATTTGCACCTCATCAAGTGATTAAACCAGTATAAATCCAATATAAAGTTTGGCATGTGTCCAGAAACTGAGAGAAAGAAAGAGGATGAGGAGCAAGGTGGGCACCTGTAGTAAAAATAAAACAAAATAGTGAATTTCATATGGCAGGCTGGAGCTAAAGGTTGGTCCCCATTCTAAAGGCCGACCCTAGTGGAATTACAAAAGTATTTATTATGTTTTCTGCACTCTGTATAGTTGTTGCTTTTCTCTTTGTTATGATGGATGACAAAATTATATGCAACCCTTAATTTTCCCAGCTACTACCAACAAGACTTAATTTTTTGCCCAGACAATTTTTTTTTTCCTTCCAGTAGCACCTTAAAGACCAACTAAGTTAGTTCTTGGTATGAGCTTTTGTGTTTTTTGCCCAGGTATAGAATCAGCCCCTGTTTAATGTGTTTGAACTTACTGTTTTTTCTGTGTTAGATGCTTTTATGTTTAATTAACTATGTTTTGTTAGCTGTGTGTTAGATGCTTTTGTGTTTTATTAGCTATAGGCTGTAATTATTTTTTAATAGAATATTGTACACTGCTTAAGAGTTTTTTTAAAAAAACTTATGCAGTTTATAAATGTTTTCAACAAATAAATAAAAATAACATTTGTCTAATGAGTAGTCAGTACTTCAGTGTTGCAGAAGTTGTTCATAGCAATAATTGCACAAACTCTTGCATTTTCTAGATGGAATGAATCTTCCTTGTTGAATGCATCCTGTCTGCTTGGTAGAGTTTACTTGTGGAGACACATTGTCCTTTGGGTTGAAGCCACTTTGTGGCAGACTGAATTGTGGATCCCAGAATCCCAAGCTGCTTGACGAGGAGGAGACAGCTGAATCACGTTAACTTGACATCACAGCCACAATGGTGCTGTCACAGAGGCAACGAGATGAACTGTAAGTAGCTCAAGAATATTAATCTTACCTTGCTTTCAGTTGGATCGGACGCGATCATGTTTTCTTAACCAATTTTTAAAGCTTTCTGTGGGCATCTTAATCAGAATGCACTAGACATTAGTTTTTAAAAAAACAATTTAAAAAACAGATCTGGCCACAAAGCAAGAATGAAGAAATGGGTTTAGTAATTTTGTGGGATCCTCCAAATTCTGGAGCTAAGCAGTGTGCTGGCCATGATGTTACTTTGTTTTTTGGGAGATGGGTGGGAATGGGATGGAATTTGTATTCTGGAAAAAAAAAATCTTCCTACTCAACTTGGCAGGCTTTGTAAGCACATGTCTGATATGCTTCTGTTAACTTTGAAGCTGTGGTTGTGGGCTGTTCCACAGTTGATGCCATGGGATATCAGGAGTGGGACAGGTGGGAATGGCTTGGGAAAAACTGCTTTGCAGGCCAAATTGGGACCCAGTTACCTCACATTCTGGAGGTTCCTTACTCATGCTACAGAAGGTCCTTACAAGAAATCGGTGGCAAGCCCAGTTCTTTTCAGGTTTATTTTTACTGCTCAGAGGGCTGTCTTTGCCAAGTCTTCAATCTGGACTGAGCATTTCGTTCCTCCTGCTGCTGTTCTAATGATTGTCGATACTGTTAATATGTATTAGGATGAAATTTTTGTTTTATTGTAGACCATCCTTAGTGCGCTTGATTGGTTGGACATACATTCTTTATAAAAAGAAACACAGACCTGTCAGAAACCTATACAGTTAAGCCTGAGTACATTCCTGCCTCCCTGCTTTTCTTCCCTATCTGCCTGTCATTTGCCCCAGTTTTTTTATATTGTGAGATTGTGGTCTGGAACATGAGTGTTTTGCTTGTACAATATCTAATACGTTTTTATTTCTAAATATTTTCACCCCACACTTCAGCTATAGTGATAGGACTGTTTATAAACTTAATTGTTTTATTCTAACTCAGGCATAGGCAAACTCGGCCCTCCAGATGTTTTGGGACCACAACTCCCATCAAACCTAGCTAACAGAACCAGTGGTCAGGGATGATGGGAGTTGTAGTCCCAAAACATCTGGAGGGCCAAGTTTGCCTATGCCTGTTCTAACTTGAATACCAAATTTATCTTAAAGCTTCAAAGTTATAAATGCAGGATTAAAATGACATCTAAAATGCACAGGAAAGTAAGAAGGTCTTTCTTTACTTGCTGCTGAAAGAACAGTAAGAAAGGTGCCAGGTGGAACTTCTGTGGAGAGTGTACCACAACAGGGGTGCCACTACTGGAAAGACCTTGGGTGGGGAAAGCACCTGTTAGATAATATATGGAGGGAGATGTTTCTTAACGTTCCCAGTCCTGACCTGCAAAGGGCTTTACAGGTCAAAACCAGCTCTTCTCAGTTGGGCCTGAAAATGGGTAGGAACTGTTAGTTTTCAAAGTATGGCTATAATATACCAAGTCCCAGTCTGCAGAATATGGTTTCTATATTGCTAACAAAAATTTGTGATAAGAATAAATAATTGTAATGCTCTCTTGAGGAAGGGTTTATTTTCCGTAAATGTACAGCTATTGCAGTTGCTGGTGCACATTTTTCTGTATTTTGGGGGTTTTGGGCAGAGTTGGCTAGCATATTCCAAGGAGAGCATTTAGTGAGTAGAATATGTTTGAGTTCTATTAACTGAATAAGCAAGATAAGGACTCACTGAGGCTGAGAGCACTTGCTCACAAAGGGCACTGCTTTTCTCTTTCTGCATGAGTTGGGCGGTAGACAGAATTATTTGATACTCCTGTTAAGATACGGCATTCCAAGAACTTAACACTGCATGTTAAGCAAACCTGTAATGCTGGCAAGGTGATCTTTCAGCAGTATTTGAACAGTTAACTGGTCAGTTAATTGCTAACTGATCTGCTGACAAATATTGTCCTGCTTCAGCCAGCCAAGTAAATGCCAGGTCCCTTTCATTTAGGCCACAGTCTACCTTGACTGTCAGAGCACCATCTGTTAGAACAGGGGTGTCTCTTTTGTCCTCATCACTGCAGGGGTCAATATCTGATGCTTGCACTGACATGCATGCTAATCTCTGGAGCATGTGCCAGCATTGTGATGTCTGCTGCTGTTAAATTGACTTCTTGCTTTGCTCATTCTTGGTCACATGGTAGCTCAAAAACAACTGCAAATGGTTGGAATAAAGACTGTGTGTTCTGAAGTTTTAACTGCATAACATCTGCAAATAGGATGACAAATTATGTGACAAATGCTGAATTTATATCTCCACTATTGATTTCATTGATTAAAAACATCGTCTAGTAATGGTTCTGCTGGCAGTCATGAGGAGGAGCAGAAAGCTATGCAGAGCCTGAAGCCTTGTACCCACACTTTCAACACTATCTTTGCAATATTTTTTTTTGAAAAGAGAAACAAAGTTCTGTGCCTTCGACAAATTAGTGTATTTTTACACCCACACCCACACACCTGTTTACAAGGGAAGGTGACTCCTAGCCTGCACAGTGCCTCTGATGACTACAGCATCTGATGACTGCAGCATTTTAATGAAGGTGTGGTTGAATAGCCTGCCCACACTTTTGCTTGTAACAGAAACTAAAATTGTTTTCAGGAGTTGAACAGGAGTCATGGTCTACACATGCAGGAGAATGAGGTGGGAGGGAATGCCACTTCTCATTGCTCTCTTGTGTGCTAAGTGTATTCCAGGTAAAAGTTACTGTACCAGGGATACCCTGTGGTATTAGTGTTTTGATTGCAGAGCATTTTTTAATACAGCAAAGCATTCAGAAACTGATTCGGCCGCAATCTGAAATGAAAATAGTCCATTCTCCACTCCATTTTTGCTGCATGTAAAGATCAGGCATAACAGTTTGTTGCTGCATCTCTTTGGGCTGTGTTATGTTATCACAGTGTGTAAGTGCACGTGCTCCATAACTGCAAAACCCCTTACACTGCTCTTCCTGGGATTGGTGATGCTGTGTGTCATGGTTAACTTCTGTTTCCTGGTCTTTCATTTTAAGAAATAGTGATTGCCTCCAAGCCTTGCAGAATTTAGTCAACCCTGCTGTGAGCAGATACAAATATAAGGTGGGATTTATTAGACCAATTCAGCCATGACCCCACCTTAGGCAAGCAGCTCTCCCATAGGCTGTTATTCCCCTTCCTGCAATTTGGGATGAGGGATAACCAACCTATAGAATAGTCCAGCATTTTAAGGAATACTTGAAAATGTCTGCAAAGTACTTCCAACATTTGGTTTTGACCCTGTAAATCAGTGATGACCAAACTTGGCCCTCCAGCTGTTTTGGGACCACAATTCCCATCATCCCTGACCACTGGTCCTGTTTGGCCAGCACTGCTGTAAATGAATATTATTATTCTAGCCCATGTCTGTCAACACTTGCAATGAAAATGCCCCTGTAGACCAGCAACACCTGTGTGCAGCTTGGTGATATAGCCAAAACAAGGACAATGAAGTCCCCAAAGCGACTGTCAAGGCTCCCTCATTTTTTAATTTTATTTTATTGAATGTATATACCACCTTTTCTCCAAGGAGCTCAAGGTGGTGTACATGGTTCTGGTACCCATTTAATCATCAAAACTAACCCTGTGAGGTGAGGTAAGCTAAGAGGCAGTGACTGGTCCCCAAGATCGCCCAGTGAACTTTGTGGTCAAGTGGGTATTTGAACCCTGATCTCCCAAATCCTAATTTGATACTCTAACCCACTACGCCACACTGGCTCTCAGAGTTAACATGTTGGCTTGTTAGCCATTTATATGTTTGAGAGATTCATTTTGTTCTTGTTCCATCTGGTATGGGTGGGGCTGCCTCAAATTAGCAGGTGTGACGTTGCAGAGCAACAACAAACACAAGGAACTTGTGCATCCTGTTACTGCGCAGCAAGGGTGCATCTGAAGATGTCAGGCCAGTGCAGTGCAGGTTTTGCTGACATCCTCGTGTGCATGACAGGAGGACAGAGCTGTGAAGATGGCATTATATTAACGTTCCTCTAACTTGTATTTGATAAGTGAGTTGGTGGTTTTTTGGCAAGTCTGTTGGCACCCTCCTATGAACCTAGTCCAGCGGTCAGCAGACTTTGTCAGCAAGGGGCCGGTCCACTGTCCTTCAGACGTTGCGGGGGGCCGGACTATATTTTGAAGAAGAAAAAATGAACGAATTCCTATGCCCCACAAATAACCCAGAGATGCATTTTAAATAATAGGGCTCATTCTACTTGTGTAAAAACACACTGATTCCCGGACTGTCCGCGGGCCGGATTTAGAAGGCGATTGGGCCAGATCTGGCCCCCGGGCCTTAGTTTGCCTAGTCATTATAAAAAGCAATAGTAAATGAGTAGTAGAAAGGCCAATACTCGTGTTGTTTTAAACCAGAGGTTGCTAACCTGTGGGCTTCTGGATGATGTTGGACTCCCAACCTCCAGCAAGATATTGGGAGTTGGAGTCCAGCAACATATGAAGGGCCACAGTTTTCTTTCACCTGCTTTAAACCACAGCTTAGATTAGATTTATGCATCCTGTTAGTGCAGATCTGAACCTGCCAAGCCAATGCAATGTTCTGGTGGTGCATTTTGTTCAATAGTCCCAGTGCTGCTGCTGCTTCCCTGTTCTTTTCTTCAGTGCACCAGGGAGCAAACAAACCAGAGGCTGGCTTGATGTTAAAGTGTGAGTCAGCACTCAGGGATTTTTCTCTCCTAACCATAATGTTAAACCAAGGTTTGTTCTTGGCTTGCTGTCATCGCTTGTTAGTAGTGCTGGTTCATGTCTAATGTCTCTGTGTTTTATTTCCTCCCTAGAAAACTGAAGAAAGGAGTGAAGCATGATTTGCTTGTTCATATTAAAGCATAGTTTAAAATAAACTAAGGTTTAATGTGATTGTTAATTGGGGGACACACACACCCACCCATCACAGGGAAAGCCCAAAATTTTCAGTCCCTGCGAATGAGTTCTATTTATTCCACTGAATAATTAAACCAAGTGCCTTCATATATGGAGAAAGAGAGAAAGCATGAGCAATTTTTTAAAAAGTAAATAAAAGGGGAAAATCCATTGTAGCACAAATTGACATTAAGAATGGGGATATTCTCATTCTCCCATTGACATTTAGAGATGCAAATGATCTCTGCTCCATCCAATAAGGAGCAGATTCTGGGCCAGGAGGCACTTCCAACAGTTATTGTACTGGGACCTCTGTAGTAAATAGTCTTAGGTTCCAGGTGGCCTTATCTCTGGTGATGCATGTTAGCTTTGTTTAATTTCTTGCAGGCCAATTTGAAGAGAGGTTCAGTTGAACCACTCTCATCTTAGATCTCTGCTTGTCCATTGTTCTTAAAACACCAGAGAAGAGAGTTTAAGCCAGCTTTGCAACTCTCCTAAAAGCTCTCTGAAGTGGAAAGGTTTTCAATCTGCCTGCAAAAGGCTGAAAGAAGTTGCCAAGGGAAATTTTCGGGGTAGGAAGTTCATAACTGCCATATCACTGCCAAGAGGCGACTAGATCAGCCTTCACCATCTTGGTGCCATTTGGGTGTTTCAGACTCCCAGCAATCATTAGGCCCTGGCTTGAATGGTCAATGGCCACAGGTGATGAGTTGTAGTCAACAAAACTTTTGGAAGGCACCAAGTGGGTGAATGCTGGTCTAGATCATATGACCACGCACAGTACCTCAGATAGCAGGGACATTTGCAAAGGAGACTCTGGATGGTCCTAATGTATAGAGGAGTGTCTTGTAACCAGTTTTTTATTATATATATATGGAAGCAGTCATTGAAGGATTTGGTTTGAGGTGTCAGAAAATAATGCTGATGACACCAAAGGTGTCATCCAGTGTGGTTACATTGAGTTAAGACCTAAATTACCTGGGACCCCCAAGGATTTGAAAGAGCTCATTCTCCCTTACTGATCTGTTCATCTCTTTAGATCGGCAAATGAGGCTTTCCCGTTGGTTCCTTTTTTGGATGAGATAGGAGGTCTGGGATCTGGGGCAGGGCCTTTAGTGGTGCTCTGAGTATATGCAACTCTCCACTGAGGTGCATGTTTCCATTTCGTATTTTAAACAAGAAGTAAGGACCTAACTCCTACCAATATTTTGGAGGGGAGTAGTAGGGCTTTGACAAGTTTTTCTTTTTTTTTTTTTAAAAAATATATTTATTAAGGTTTTTCATATAAAACATACTTTTAAAAAAGCACAAATCATCATTGTTCTTTAAACATCTTTCCACTGTTACATTGGACTCCCCCACACCTCCCGCATACACTTGCATCGTTACAAAAATTAATTTCAAACAAATTATTGTTTTGTTCACAGTCTTAATTTTGATTATCATACGATTCATCCTTGAGTCTAATTTAGTGATAGACAGTTATTTTCTACCCTGGCATCCCAATCAACACTCAGCCAGATTGCAATGTTTTTGTAGATAAATCTTGAATTTTTTCCAGTCTTCTTCCATCCTTTCTTCTCCCTGGTCTCGGATTCTGCCGGTCATCTCGGCTAGCTGCATATAGTCCATCAGTTGCATCTGCCATTCTTCCAAAGTGGGTAGCTTCTGGGTCTTCCAGTTCTTCGCGATCAATATTCTTGCTGCTGTTGTTGCATACATAAAGAATGTTCTGTCCTTTTTTAGCACACTCTGGCCGACGATGCCCAAGAGGAAGGCCTCTGGTTTCTTAGTGAAGGTGTATTTAAACACCTTTTTTAACTCATTATATATCATCTCCCAAAAGGCCCTTACTCTAGGGCAGGTCCACCAGAGGTGAAAAAATGTTCCTTCATTTTCCTTACACTTCCAACATTTACTATCAGACGAATGGTATATTTTAGCTAATTTAACTGGGGTCATGTACCATCTATACATCATTTTCATTACATTTTCCTTCAAAGCATTACATGCAGTGAAGTTCAGCCCAGAGGTCCACAACCTTTCCCAATCTTCGAACATAATATTATGCCCAATATCCTGTGCCCATTTTATCATTGATGATTTTACCATTTCGTCTTGGGTGTTCCATTTCAGCAGCAAATTGTACATTTTTGAAAGTACTTTGGTCTTAGGTTCTAATAGTTCAGTTTCTAACTTTGACTTTTCCACTTGGAATCCTAACTTTTTATCATTTTTAAACACTTCTTTAATCTGAGCATAGTGTAGCCAGTCTCGCACTTTATCTCTCATCTTTTCTAAACTCTGCAATTTCCAATTGTCACCATCCTTTTCTATTATCTCCCAATATTTTGGCCAATTGGCCTCCATATTGGCTCTTTTTCGGGCCTTAGCCTCTAGGGGTGACAGCCACCTCGGAGTTTTGTTCTCCAATAAGTCTTTATATCTTGTCCAGACATTAAAAACTGATTTTCTGACAATATGGTTCTTAAAGGCCTTGTTTATCTTAGCTTTGTCGTACCATAAATAGGCATGCCATCCAAATGCATTATTAAAACCTTCCAAATCCAAAACATCCGTATCTTCAAGAAGTAACCAATCTTTTAGCCAGCAGAAAGCTGCAGCTTCATAATACAACTTTAAATCTGGCAGGGCAAAGCCCCCTCTTTCTTTCGCATCTGTTAATATCTTAAATTTAATTCTGGGCTTTTTGCCCTGCCAGACAAATTTAGAAATATCTTTCTGCCACCTCCGAAAACACTCTGTCTTATCTACAATCTGTAGTGTCTGAAACAAAAATAACATTTTTGGCAGTACATTCATCTTGATGGCAGCTATTCGGCCTAACAAAGAAAGTTTTAATCTTGACCAACTATCCAAGTCTCTCTTAATTTCTGACCAACATTTTTCATAATTATCTTTAAATAAACTCAGATTTTTTGCTGTTATGTTTACCCCTAGGTATTTAACTTTTTTGACCACATTTAGTTCTGTCTCTTTCTGAAACCATTCCAATTCAGTGTCTGTCAAGTTTTCCCCCAAAACCTTAGTTTTTTGCTTATTTAACTTAAATCCCGCCACTCGACCAAAGTTTTGAATCAGTTGTAATACTCTTTTCGTACTAGATTCCGGCTCCTGTAATGTCAAAACTAGGTCATCTGCAAAAGCTTTTAGTTTATATTGTTTCGCTCCGACCTGAATCCCTTCCACCAACCGGTCCCCCCTAATCATGTTCAGGAGCACTTCCAGGACCGAAATAAACAGTAATGGGGAAATCGGGCAACCTTGTCGTGTACCTTTTTCAATTTTAAACTCTTCTGTAACCACATTGTTGACTATCAGTTTGGCCTTTTGTTCTGAATATATTGCCTCAATCCCATTCTCAAACCCCCGTCCCACTCCCATTTCTTTTAGGTTCCCCTTCATAAATTTCCAGGATATGTTGTCAAAGGCTTTCTCCGCGTCTATAAAAATTAAAACTGCTTTAGTGTTTATGTTTGTTTGCAAAAGTTCCAGTATGTCTATAATATTCCTTGTGTTAGCAAACATGTGTCTACCCGGGAGAAAGCCTGCCTGGTCTTTGTGTATTGTCTCACTTAGAACTTTCTTAAGTCTTCGTGCCAAAACATCTGCAAATATTTTGTAATCCACATTTAAAAGGGAGATGGGACGGTAGTTCTTAAGTTGTGTCTTTTCAGCTTCCGACTTTGGTATCAATGTGATAAATGCTTCTTTCCACGATTCTGGCGCCTTCTTCCCCTCCATTATTTCGTTGCTGACCTCCAACAATGGCTGTATCAAATAGTCTTTCAATATCTTATAATAGTTGGAGGTCAGTCCATCCGGCCCTGGCGATTTGCCCTGTTTCAAACTCTGGATGGCCTGCTCAATCTCTTGTCGTGTTATTTTGCCATTCAATATTGTTCTGTTTTCTTCTGACAGCTTTGCTAGTCCATTTTTCTCCAAAAATTGTTTAATCTCTATTTCATCTTGTGGCCCTTGAGTGTATAGCTTTTTGAAATATCTCTGGAAGCACTTTCTAATCTCTCCCGGGTTCTGGATGTTCTTTCCTTCAATCTCTAAGCTTGTTACCGTATTTAATCTTTGTCTCCTTTTCAACTGCCAGGCTAGCAGTTTTCCACATTTGTCGGCCGATTCAAAAGTTTTTTGTTTCATTGTTTTAATCTTCCATTCTATTTCCTGATTTATCAGTTTAGAATATTGTGCTTGATAAAGTTTAATTTCTCGCAGAATCGGTTGGGACTTCGGGTTAGATCTTAACTTCTTCTCCAACTCTTTAATTCTTTCCAAAATTTTATCCTTCTTTTCATTTTGTGATCTTTTCTTTAAAGAATTCTGTTGTATCAAGAACCCTCTCATCACAGCCTTACTTGCATCCCAGATAGTTCTTTTTTCCACCGTAGTACTCAGGTTGATCTCAAAATAGTCTTTTAGAGTTTTTTGGGCCTTCTCTACAATCTTTTGATCTCTAAACAGGCCATCATTCATCTTCCATCTAAAGGAGCCGGTTGGGATCAGTGTCATGTCCATTCTCAGTGCGTTATGGTCGGAGCATGTCTTGGGGCAGATTTCCACCTTTCTAACCTTAGGTGCCAGACTTCTAGTTATCCATATTTGGTCGATTCGTGTCCAGGTCAATTGGGCTTCAGAAAAGAATGTTCCTTCTCTTCCCAAGGGGTTTCTCACTCTCCAAATATCAATCCAGTCCATATTGTCAGTCATTTCAAAGAAGGTCTTAGGTAGTCTTCCTTCTTTAGTGATGTTTTGATTCTGTGACTTATCCATATTCGTTGATACGACCCCATTCATGTCCCCCATCATGATGACGTTGTTATAGTCCAGATAATCCAGCATGGTCTCATGCAACTTCTTGTAAAAATCCGATTTTCCTTCATTTGGTGCATAGATTCCTAATATCAAAATTTTTTCTCCTTGATATTGTATTTCTATTGCCAAAATTCTTCCATTTTCGTCTTTGAAAAGAAATTTTGGTGAAAGGCTCTCTTTTGCATAAATCACTACACCTCTCTTTTTAACTGTGTCCGAAGATATAAATTCTTGACCAAGCCTTTTGTTTATTAACACCTTTCTGTGGAGCCTAATCACGTGTGTTTCTTGTAGACATATAATGTCCAATTGTTCCTTTTTTAATATGTGGAAAATTTTCGTCCTTTTTTCCGGGCTGTTACAGCCATTTATATTCCAACTCAAAAGCTGCAGAGACATCCTGGGTAGATCTGGTTATTCTTTCTGGGGTGGTACCTTGTTCTCTGGTCCTTGAGGATCCAAGGGGGCAGGCTTCCCTGGAGGTTCGGGCGCTGGCAATCCAAGTCCTTTGTGGAGGTCTTCTCCGTGGGCTCCCAAAAACTTGTCTCTATCCTCCACTGTTTTAATTTTGATCTTTCTCCCTCTGTACGTAAAAGATAATCCTTGAGGAAACTCCCACCTGAAGATAATTGCGTTGCTTCTTAGCAGTCTTGCCAATTCCGTGTAGTCAGATCTGAGGTCCAACAACTGTTTAGGGATGTCCTTGTAAATTTCAATTCTCTTGCCCAAAATGTCCAGTGACTTTTCGTAATGCAGGCCCAAAATCTTATCCCTTTCCTCCTTTGATCTCAATGTTATCAGACAGTCTCTGGGCTTCTCTATCCTTCTAACTCTTCCAAGCCTAAAAGCTGATATTATTTTAAAGTCTTTTTCCTCTAGCTTCCAAAACTTGGCAAATTCCTTAGTCAAAAATTCAATAAAATTATCTTCTTCCACCTCTGGTACTGACCGGATCCTCAAGTTGGTCTCCCTGTTTCGCAGTTCTGTCATCGAAAAATAAATCTGATGTTCTCCAACTTGTTTACTGAGTGGTCTTACTTCTTTCTCAAGTTCTCCCAATCTCTGACTGGTGTCTTCAGCCAATTTCCGATTTTCACCTACAGCCTCTTTTAATTCTCCAATAGATTGGACATTCTGTGCAACCTGCCCAGTCAGTTTGTTCAAACTTTCTGTGTTCTGTTCAATTTTAGCCGTTTGCAAATCAGCCTTTTTATCCAAAGCCTCCAATTTCTCAAAAATTCTTTCCAAGACAGAGTTACTTATCCCTGAAGCCATATCTTCCAGGTGCAATTCCTCCGTCTCTCCCTCCCCTGTCTGTGTCAGGGAGGCCGCCTCTATGTCAGGAGGCAAGGTAGAAGGCAAAGCAGGCACCGATGATCTGCGCTGTGAGGCTGCAGATAAAGTTAAAGTTGTTTGCTTGGTTCTTCCTCTTTTCCTTGCGCCACTCATTCCAGAGTTATCTGTAGTCCAAGGTCAGACCAAGTGTTCCCATGAGAAAAAAGAGGCCCAGATACAATAGTCAAACAGGAGGCCGGGAAAAGGAAAGTAAAACAAAGACACTGCTGTAAGTCCAAAATCCTCAAGGGGGAGCTTAATACGTCTTCAGGAAAAAGATCAAATCCAATTCAAATTTATACATTTAATTCCACATCCATCAGCCTCCACAGAATATTATTTTTTAGCAGAGTATACTTAAGGCAAAACAATGTTTCTAACAGTGCCTAGACTGCAACAATTTCAAAGTATCAAGTTCCTGCTCAGAATGTTTCCAAGTCTATAAACAATGTATCCAGTGTTGCAAGCTGGTGCTCAGTCAGGCAGCTCCAGCACCTGGGGTTCTTGTTTAATTGTAATCCACTGGTACAACAGAAGAAGAATATCAATGCACCCCAATATGTCCAGAAAAAACAGTAACTTAAAGTCTTTCACCCAAAGGTCTACTTTAATTGGGTGCCAGCAGTTAGTTAACACATCACTTTTTGTCTCCACTCCTCCTGCTCTTTGCTTGAAGTTCAGTATAGCGGGAGGCGGACTTCCTGCTTGTCCTCACTCCGTTTTCAGCCAAATTTAAACTTTTTTCAAAGTTTTAAAAGTTTCAGAAAGTTCTCACAAAGTTTCAGAAAACTCTCAAAAGTTTCAGAAAAGTTCTCAAAGTCCAAATTACTCACGGGTTGTAGTTTCCAAAGTTCAAAAAGTTGCAGGAAGAAAGAACAGCGCTGACCGGCAACAGCAACGCGGCTTCACTTCGCTGTTTGCGCAACGACCCACAGCGCCGCTACCCCCCTCCGCGATCCGGAGCCCCTTACGGGGTCCCTTCAACGTTTTGGGGGCTGCTTCTGGCGCCCGCCGGGTCCCGAGACCACAGGCTTCTGCCACCTGTGGTTTTTCTGAGTGGGTCTCCGCTTCGCCGTAGCGGACGACCCGTTTACAGCGGAGCTCCCTTCCCCTTACTCGGAGAAGGCAGCCATTACCGGTCGCGCCGCCTCCGGAAGTCCTTTTTTGACAAGTTTTTCTATTTTTGTACTGTTCGTTTTTAAAATGTTGCTTTCTAAGTTGTAATTTTGATTCATTGATTTTTTGTAATTAAATTCCTACTTGTTTTATTTTTTTGCACCATTCTGTGAATGTAGGGGTGTGTGACACACACAAAAATAAAGGCACAGCGTCCCAGTCTGCAAACACCCTTCTAATTGAAACGTGAAATTGACTTAAAAAGACACACATTTTGGGAAGCAGCAGGGGAATGGCATGGCTATGAAATTTGAGAAGCAATTTTATTACGTTTGGGTGGCTCGGCAATTTTTCTATCATTTTTAGCTCCAAAGAGCCTATGTCTAATCGCAGTAGATCAGATAAGGAAGAACAAACTCTTGGTCTGGTAATCCAGCACCATTTGTTCTCCTAATTATTTAGGTTGATCAAAACTATCTGATCCAACTGCAAACACTTTCTAGTGGGGTGTGGGCCATTGGTCACGTTCCAGGGCCAGAATTTGGCCTGAGCATCTTGGGTGCTCTTCCTTGAAGAATTGAAGGGCTCCAGCCTGCTTGGTTGAGCATTCTCAGCATTCTTCCCCTGGGGCTTGGGGGACTGCACCAGGCTCTCCTCCTTCTGACCCCTCGCCACACAATCCTCAATGCTCTCCAACTTCCAGAAGATCAACGCCAGAGACCTTCCAGTGAGAAGGCTTTGCTCACCAATCAAGCTTAACAGTTCTCAAGTAAATAACTCCTCTGTTGCTCCAGGCACATTAGTTAGCTTTTGAGATGTTATTTGAATGGCAGTATGGGCTGTTACTTTGAGCTGCTTAGGTTGCTTTAATCTTTGTGGGCTTTCCTGTAGGTCTGTTTTTCTTTGAACCTTTTGATCTAAGGCCTTTTAGCTGTTTGGGGGGATCTTCCCAGTCACTGTCCAACTGCTGAGAATTGGAACTATCTAGGGATTGTTTGTCACCCTCATGGACATTATTTCCCTCCCCCGTTTGGACTTCCGAACTTGTTCCTAGCCCATCAGTAGCTCCCTTTGCTATTTCGGGAGTTATCCATTCCCAGAAGTCAGTCAAACTTAGTTATTTAGATTTGGATCTGGTCAAGTGGCTTGGCATGGAACTGCTTTTTCTTGGGCATCAGGGCAGGGTCAAGACCCCTGGAACAATCCAAAACAATCCTTGTTACTTACGATTTGTTCGGTTTCTGAACTGGGGATGGAAAATTTTAGTCAGTAGACAAAACTGCAAGTCAGTCACAGAGGTAGGTTTCATTGGGCGTTCAGTGTTGTGGTAAATCAGGTTGAGCTGTAAAACAATAAAACAATAAACTAAAAACAAGGAGAGGCGATGAGACAGCCAGTAAGACGTTAAAAATGTGAGATTAGAATCAGGAAGTAGCTAAAAACTACTTAAAAGCTTTATTGAAGGCAGGAGCTCTGCCTAGGCTGCTGTCTCGGCCGCCATCTTGGAAAAGTCAGGACCATGCCATTTTTACTTTAGCGAATGAGTGGCCCCCTGTCTCCATTACCGAAGTTACAAGTTTAATTGATCAGATGAAAGCAGGAAAGGCTGCCAGCCCTGACGCTATTCCATCTGAATTGATCAAAGCCAAGTCAGAGTGGTGGGCTCTGATACTAGCGGATCTTTTCACTGTGAGTGATAGATCTGGTATCATGCCTAACTCATGGCAGCAATCTATAATTATCCCAATCTTTAAAAAGGGTGACAAAAAGCTGCCATCCAACTATCGGCCAATAAGTCTATTGTCAAACATTGGGAAAATAAACTAACTACTTGGCTTGATGAAAATAACATCATAGGTCCAAAAGCAGGCAGGGCTTAGGCCAGGGAAATCCACTTTACGCAACTGCATGGTGTTATCTCAGTTAGCCGCTAAGTAAACACGGCTTCATAAAGAATGTCTTTATGTGGCCTTCCTAGATATCAAGGCTGCTTTTGACACTGTTGACAGGGGGCTGTTATGGACCACTTTGGAGACAATGGGCCTAGAACCTAGATTACTATACTTGATCAAAAAGCTTTATACAAAGAACACCTGTCATATAAGAACAACACCAGGGAATGTAATGACAGATCCCATCATTATAAACCGAGGAGTAAAGCAGGGCTGTGTACTTGCTCCCTCTCTTTTTAATCTTTTTCTTAATGACCTCACTTCTTCACTAAAACAGGTGGATAACCCAAAACTCAACGCATCAAGCATCCCCATTCTCCTATACGCAGATGACATGATTTTGCTTTCATGGACAAGAATTGGCCTAAAACGATTGTTAAATTCCTGTATTGACTATCTGTCCAGAATGAAATTGTGCATGAACTTTGATAAAACCAAAATAATGGTTTTTGGGAATTCACGCAAGAGCTATAGCTGGGTACTTGGTGGAAAACCCATCCAGCAGGTATTTGAATTTAACTATCTGGGAATTACATTCCATCATAGGCTTCTATGGTCCTCGTACCGTGCAACAGCGGTGAATGCCAGTAAGATGTCTATGCAGGCCATAATGCGATTTTTCATAACAAGAGGTAATTCGCATATCCCCTCTGCCCTCAAGGTCCTCAATGCCAAAATAATAGCTCAGTTGCTCTATGGAATTCCAGTCTGGCTGTCAGGGTTTACCCAGCTGGTAGAACTAGTGCAGGCAGCTTTCCTTTTTAATATTTTTCCTGTCCCACGTTGTGTACCCTATGCAGCCTTGTGTCTAGAGGGAGGTCAACACAAGGTAGAGACCGTTGCCTGGGTGAGATTTCTTCTATGTTGGTTAAACATCTACCCCACATTAGATAAAGATCATTTCCTCGGTGGTCTTGTCAGACCCCTTTCTTTCCCCAGGGCTACAACAGTTTAACATAAAGATACAGCACCTTGGACTGTCAATGGAACTTTTGCGATCGATGCCTCCACCATCTGCCAAGGCTATAATAAAAACTAGGTTGTGGGACATTGAATGCCAGGAACTAACAGCAGCAGCAGAGAAAACATGTTCCCCTCTTTACTTTCAGCTTTCTTGGGCACATGAAACTAATTATAATTATCTTGAATTTCTGCTTATCCCTCAAGAAAGAAGGGCATTTTCGATGGCCAGGTTTAATTCAAACCCATCAAACCTCCTTTGGGGTAGGTTCTCGGGAATGGTGGAAGGAGAAAGAATTTGCCCCTGTGAAGATCACCTGATGGAAACTCTTACTCACATGGTTCTTAAATGTAAACTATATGCTGATCTCCACCAGCAGTTTCTAGAACAATGCTGCATTCCCAAATGGAAACCAGAGTTGGAGGTCATACATTTTCTATTACTGGGGAATGATCAGGAGCTCACCAAATTAGTGGCTAAATATCTTTATTTGGTTTTTTGTCGCAGAAACACATTGCAGACGCCTGATCTCCCTGGAGACCTAGAGATGTAATGTTAGATTTTTTTGCCTCTTCTCATTTGACAAATGAAGGGGAGGTGGTAATTCTGTATTGATTTACTATGGATGTTTGTATGTGATGCCAATAAAAGGTTTGATGATGAGACAAAAAAAGAAAAGAAATAAAAGATATGGGAGGGAATGTTGCTTCAGATACTAATGCTAAGTAAGACTTTTAGGGTCAAAACCAGCACTTAAAATGGAAGATGGAAACAGGTAACCAATATAGATCTCTTAGGGTGTTGTGTGGTCCTTTCAGAGTGTACCAGCATCTGTACAAATACAGATGCTGGCATTTTTGACCTGTTGAAGCTTTTGAATTATCTTTAAATACAGACTTGCACAGAGTGCATTAGAGTGATAGGGCAGGTATCTCTTACCAAGGCAAGGGTACAGCTGGCGCACTTTGTGAAGAAGGCGGCACTCTGGGCCGCAGCCACCTCTTAGGAATCCTAGAGAAGCCCCATTCTATGGATCAGCAGTTCAAGGATGCATATGCCACTGTCCAGGTCCTGTTCACTAATTACTTGAACAATAAATCCTATATTCCCCACCACTTCTGTCACACCTGGGTTGAGTTTCAGTTTATTGTTTCTCAGCCAGCTCATTACTGGTTCCAAGCAATGATTCAGGGTTTCCACTGCCGCAGTGGGATTTAAGAAAAAGGAGAAGCATAATTGAATTTCATCAGCACACTGATGATGGTAAACTCCAGATCCTTGGACAACCACCTCCAGTTAGCAACGTCTAGATATTTGAGTAATAGGAAAAGCCCCTGGGATTATTTGCATTGGTCAGAAGAGGATGTTCTATCTCCCCTGCCCCCTGGCACAACAGTAGAAAACACACCTAACCACAAGGGAACCGAGGCAAATTTTCCCATTCCTATTAGGTGGTCCAGGATTATACCATGGTCTCTAAAGCATCTGAGAATTAAGGCAAAACAGCAAGAATGCTTTTCCCAATCAGTGTCCAGGCAGTAGATAACTATTATCCTACCGCGCGTGAAGAACCTTTTTTTATACTACAACGAGTATGGAGGGAAGTTATAAGGACCACCAGAAAGTTCAATAAACCATTGTGCACAATATCCAAAAGAGAACTAGCCATTCAAAGAAAAAGGGAAGGAGGTATTCTTTTACTTGTTCTTTTACTTGTTCCGGTCAAGCATGTTTGGGTACATAGCTTTGTGGATGGGAGGGGGAGAGAAATTTCTACAGAATGAATTATAAAAAGAATATTAAAGACCTAAATCTCACTTCATTTAGAAATCGAGCGATAGCAGATTACCTTCGTTCTAATGGCTATGAAGAGGCATACTCTGTTTTTAAAAAGGAAGCAGAGCTTGATGTGGTGAGTACAGACTTCGTATTCCTTGTGTGATCCTCCTGATTAACCTTTCTGTCATATATGCAGTAACTTTCTAATCAGAGGTAATGGAATGGAATGCTCACAAATCTCTGCAATTAACCTGAATGGTTACTTAAGCTTCTACTATCAGTGACTGTTAAGTTAACCAAGTTTGTGGAATTGTTCATTTTACTTGAGGTCTGTACATTGAGAATGCAAGGTAAATGTACCAAGATATTCAGTACTAGCCACAATGGCCATGTTCCACCTACACTGTCAGACACTGTTGCCTCTGAATTCCAGTTGCTGGGAATCACAGGTGGGCAGAGGGCTGTTGCACTCAGGTCCTGCTTGCATGCTTTCCACAGGCATCTGGTTGGTCACTGAGAATAGGATGCAGGACTAGGTGGGACATTGCCTGAACAAACAAGCTCTTACAATGTCCACATGTCTATAAACCTTTGCACCATGTCACATTGTCCTTGAAACTAAAAAGCATGAAGGATATCTATCTTATCGCATTGTAGTTATTAACTTCACATGGCCTATCTCATTAAAAGAAAACCCATTCCTTAATCCATGTCTATAGCCTTTAACTGTTCTAGAAAGGACTTGGTTGATCACCTTTAATTGGGGAATTCCTCTGGAATAGTTCTAGCTATGCGTAACGTATACAATACATTTTGAAATCAACATGTTTTACACTTGCAGCAAAAACTAAAGGATCCAGCTATTTACTTAAAACTCAGGTTTGGGAGAGGTTAAAATGGGTACTATAAATTTCTTCAGTGGCAACTCTAGCCATATTTCATCACCTACCAGCCAAAATATCACATAGACATAGAAACCTTTCCAAAGGACTGTGGAAAATGCAAGAGCAGTCCCATATAGAAATGCTCTTTCCAGCAGAAGTTTTTATACCATCTGCAGTTCTTGTTTTCAGATTATTTAGGATTTCTAAACAATTCCATCTTGGTATAGTATTTAGGTGTGCTTTTAAGCACATTTCTTGTGAGACAGTGTTGTTTAGCACTTACTTGATTCTGCTTCTTGCAAAGCCTTGCCTGGACTGCCATGGCCTTGCTAGTAATGTGTCATTTGCCACCAGTTTATCCTCACCTCATCTGTACTTTCCTGTCTTCCTCTTCCATGTTTTATCCTGCTGACCTTATTTGAGTAATGCAGGCTTTCGGTAGAAACAGCAGTGCTGCTTCCGTGTTCCATGCTCCCTAACAACAACAAGCATGCAGTTTATACTACCTAAACGTTAAGTGGTGGAGTTCAGGCTTTCTTTGTAACAGAAGTGTATGTCTACCAGCCCTAAGGCATTTGACCCAACTCTTTTTGAAATGATTGAAACTCCTAATTCAGCTCTTACTTGGTAGGTTTTGAAGGAGGAATAGCTATCTTGGTGAGATCTATAAATACTGTGCTATTTCTTCAGATCATATAAGCGACTCTGACTCTGAACCATTTAAATATATGCTAATCTCCTAAGTACCCTTTAGGCCTACCAATCATGCTGTAAAAGCGTAGAATTTTGTCTGCCTTAACCAAAGTACCCACTTGAGGCCCTACATTTCATTTCCCCAAATCTCATTCAAATAAAGTCCTGGTTGTAATCTCATTGTACGCGTAATTGAAAATGGGGCTTGATGAAAGGAGTGCTGGCATACCCATCAACCTCATTAAAAACTCTTTCCCCCAAAAGGTAAGAAGGAGGACCTGGATATACTAAGCAGCCTTGTTATACAGCAGTCATTAGGGAGATGTGTTTCACTTCCTTATGAGAGAGCTGTGTAGTGAAGCTGTGGGAGTATGAATTAGGCGGAACTCTTAATGAACTAAAAGACCCCAAAACCCAAGCACCAGTGAATTGGAATCTTATCCGTGCAACTGCTTCAGGGGCTACATTTGGCTCCAGCACAAATTAGTTCCACAAATAACCCCAAATTCCCCCAAGCACAGAGGGTGGTAATGCTTCCACTGTGGCCTCTTAACCAAGAAGATAATCCAATTACCAGTTCTGACGTTCTGCTATTCTCCTACTGCCTTTTACAATCTCCAGTATTGCTGGATTCTCTGAGACCCCAGAACTTCAACATTGCATATAGCATCTGTTTGCACTTCCTTTGATTTTTGAGATTAACCTCTTCCCTTAATCTATAGGGCACACAGCTTGTTTAAATATAATAATAATAATAATAATAATAATAATAATAATAATAATAATTTTTGTAGTCGTGGGGGAGCTGCTGCACTTTAACCAGTGCCACTCCCTTTGACATTCATTTCTCAGCTGAGCTGTGGTTTCTGGCCATGCCTTTGTTGAACACCCTGACTCCACAGATAATCAGAATGGTGGCAGACCAGAGAGGAGGGTGTGATTTTTTGGTTTTCATAAACTCTGAGAACTTCCTGTAAGCAATAAGTTATTTCCCCGAAGAAATAATGTAAGGAGGGAAACTTGCTCAGGATGCTTCACCGGATAGTTCAGTGCTTGTGTCTGCTTTGTGCTCTTGGTTGATGTTGGATCATGCATATCCTGAGGATTGTGCCTCTTACCACAAACCTGTTCGTCAAGGTCATCCACTGATGATTACAGCAGTGGCTTCCTGGCAGAGTAATTGACAGAATGTGTGTGAGCATGGCACTGGCTGCCAAAAGACGGACCCAAGCTTAGGGGATCAGACAAATTCATGGAGGAAGATAAGCTTATTAGGCACAATAACAAAACAGAACCTGTACATTTACTGGCACTGTGCCACAGAATACTGATTGCTGGGGAGCAACAAAACATTGAGGGTTATTGCTTTCATTCCCTGCTTGTTCCTTCCCAAAGACATCTGCTTGGCCACTTGTGGGACGATGAAGTTAGACGGTTCTGGAAAATGTGTCTCAACCAATCATTCCCATTAAACCACCACACTTGCAAGGGTGGCAGTTCGTTGCGGCCACATTAAACAATTCACATGGTCCAAAGGGGAAAAAAAGACCCCCCCCCAAAAGCACAGAAGCACTCATGAAAGCAGATGGAAGGAGCTTTCCCCCCTAAATAGCTAGCAATATATAAAGGTTTGTAGGGTTCCTTGATAAGCCCCACAACTCCATGCCTTCAATTCCTAAGACAATAGAAAATGCTATTCTTATTTAAAAAAAAAGCTGGCAAAATATTGCTCTGTTTGATGTTCTTAATTTTGGGAGAAACTGCTGCTAAGCAGGACTGATGGCATTGCAGGGGGGTTGGGCTAGATGACCATGAGGGTCCCTTCCAGTCCTACAATTTATGCGTTCACAACAATTGTCTTGATCTTCAGAATGAAGAGTTAGATAAGAAGTATGCTGGACTCTTGGAAAAGAAATGGACATCAGTTATAAGATTACAAAAGAAGGTGAGTACAAGCCTCAGTTGGTATATTGCTGGCAACACTGCTGCAGTGCTTTTAAAAGAAGTATGCAAAACAACCTATCCAGTTGGAAGTCCATACTATGATAACTAGTTTTATAATTTTTGACCTGACAATATATTGCAAATCATGATTTATGTCTGTGTGTGCTATGCAGAAATCACAATGTGTGAAAAACCATGAAGTCAGCCAATGCCTCCACATAGCTTCATTCTTATTTCAGACATTATGATATACCAGTATATAATGATGTTTAGCTGGTTGAAAACCAGGTATCACCCAGCTCTAGTCTCCTAATTCCTCTAAATGTGCCCACTGGTCTCAAGGCTAGGAGGTATGTAGGAGATAGGATCCAGCTGAAGCCTTGGCAGGTTTTTGCTTTAAACAAACACAAGCAGCATTGTTAAAGGTAATCGTAGCGAGGATATTTGATGCAAAACGCAGGAAAGAGAAAGATTCTGGCCGACAGAGCAGTAGACTTGCACTCATATCTAAGGGAACAAAGTTCAGGTAAAGTAAAAATGACGACAAACACATTTTCTCAAAGCTAAAATGAGCTAAGGAGGGTTGGATTGATTTCAAGATAACCAGGCAGATATTTTCCTGTGGATCTCAGGTTTTGCTCGGTTACTTTTAGCTGTTACAGCTTGTACTTAGAGATAATTTGAGAGCTGTGGGGCACAGTTCCAGGGCTGCTGTAGATTTGGTGATGGTCAATGTGTGTTGGTCCTTCAGGACTTGCAAGGTCTTATTTCAGACATTGCGATATATCAGTATATCATGATGTTTAGCTGGTGATGTATCACAAAGTTGAACACCAGGTATCACATTTATTTGTCTTACACTTTTGTTTGTTCTCTCCACTCCTCTCTCCCTGCCCTCGCTCCAAAACCATTTAGGTTATGGAATTGGAATCCAAACTAAATGAAGCTAAGGAAGAATTTACTTCAGGTGGGCCACTTGGTCAGAAGCGAGACCCTAAAGAATGGATCCCTCGTCCTCCAGAAAAGTATGCGTTGAGTGGACACAGGAGTCCTGTCACAAGAGTAATTTTCCATCCAGTTTTCAGTGTTATGGTTTCTGCTTCAGAGGATGCCACAATAAAGGTAAGACTCTTCTATAAACCTGGTCTGTCTTGCAGCTCTCCAGAAGTGTGCACCTCAAGGGGTTGCTGCAGGCTATTGACACAGGAGGTGTGAGCTGATCAGAATTGGGATATGGCTCCCATTGTGCTTTTTGGACTGTGTTGGCCCAAGTAATATTTTTTTTTTGCAAAATGGCATTCTGTGTGTGTGGTCACCCATAGAAATGTAGAAGCTTCAGTTAATACGCAGCCTGGTGGTTTGCCTCCTGAAGCTGGCATGGGTTGATGTACTATTCTCACCCACTCTTCAAAGCCTGTGTTTGTTTGCTGCAGGCACACTCCTGGGCACAATATAATGTACAATCTTAAACAGCTTAGGATTCTTCAAGTATGCCACTTACTGTACTGTAGTATTGTGGCCCTTAGTAAGAACACCAAGAACACATGATGAGTATGTTGATTGTAGTTTCCAGTCTTTGGGACTCATTCATGTGGAAGCTTGCTGGAGCCTGAATCTCGTTATAGCTTGATTCTCAGTGAGGTGGTCAACCTGTTATCTTGGCTCTGAGGCTCCACTTTGGGCCATAACTATTGCTCTTCTATACACCAGCGTTTCCCAACCTTGGGCCTCCAGCTGTTTTTGGACTACAACTCCCATCATCCCTAGCTAGCAAGACCAGTGGTCAGGGATGATGGGAATTGTAGTTCAAAAACAGCTGGAGGCCCAAGGTTGGGAAACACTGCTATACACAACACAGATTCCCTCCACAAAGGCCTAGGCTTCACCCTTACATGCTAGCTTTCTGTATGCAGGGATAATGGTAGTGATTATTGGATGGAGGAGCATTCAGTCACTGTGAACTGGTAGAACACAGGTCGGCCACCTTGGTGAGTACTGGGCCCATATTTAGTTGGTGGAAGAATTTTTGCTTAGAACAAGGGTCCTCATACTTTCTACCCAGGGCCCACTTGGGATGGCTAAAAGACTCAGGCCCACCAGTCAAAATAGTGGTGCAGGGGGCAGAGCCAGTTATAAAAGTGTGGCAGATGGAAGCAGAATTTGGCACAATCAGCTGGCAAATACTAGCATCGCTTTCTTCTGATATTAGTGCATCATTGGAAGTAGCTAAATACTTTGCCACAGCATTTTCCTTGTGGCAGGTTGACTTCTATAGCTCAACTTTCCTCAAGCTAAGTGCAGACATTTGTTCTTGGAGGCATTGTGATTCAGCCTCCCTATTTCAGGGTTTGCTGATCTAGTGTCTTTAATTGGAGACAGCTTTTCTTCTATACTTTTTGGTCCCACCCCCACATGCCTCTCATAAGCCCAGCTCCTGTAATGTCTTTCCCCATTCTCCTTTTCCACTCAACTTGTACCTTATTCCTTCCCCCACAACTGCTAGTTTCTTTCATCCCTGCTTCCACATCCTTTTACATTCATCTCTGGTCCTTTCCCCTCAGAGGACTCTTCCCCCATTCCCTGAACTTCTCTGTGTCTTAGCTACCTTTACTCTGCATATAAGGAGTTGCTGGTACAGTCAAACATCTTTGGCACAGTTAGTGGGGAGAGGCTGGCAAGCAAGGAGGCACTGGCCAGACTGGTAATGAGTATATTAATACTTAAGGGCTGTGTCGTATAATATATTGTTTTAATACATCACCTGAAGCAATTGGGTTTTTCATACATGACCCATGAAAAACAAAAACAAACCCCAGCACACCTTTTGCTCTGGAGTCACAAGAGACTGAGTTGAACAGTGGAGGACGGGGTAATCACAACACAGATCCTGAAATGGCTTGGCCCTTTAGGCCTCAAATACTTTAAAGCAGTGATTCCCAATTAGCTAAGTACAGCAGATCCCCTGTTTTTCAAAAGCCAAGCCCCTACTTTTGAAAATTTTGGTATCTCTATGGTAGTTTTTGTTACATGAATTTCTGCAGAACACCAATTGGGAATACTGCTTTAAAGACTGACTCGTTCCCTATAGACCCCCTTGGCTGCTAAGATTGGCAGAGGAAAGCCCTCTTGGTAGTTCCACATCCCTCAGAAAGTGGGGCATGGCCCAACAGAGGGCATTTTCTTTGGCAGGCCCTAAGTTGTGGAAGTCACTACTGACAAAGATGTGTCTGGCATTTTCATTATATAGTTCATGGCAAATGCTGAAGATACACCTTTGGCTTTTGGCACTTGAGAATGTATATTTTTAGGACCCACTTTATTTCTGTAGTTTTAAGTTGCTTTAAACTGTTTTTTTTATAACTCTGTTTTAATTGTTGTGACCAATGCTGGGACCTTGGGGTGAAGGCAAATGGAATAATAATATTTTAAAAACTTGTGTCCTGCCCTGCATCCATTGACCCATTTGGGTGACTGGTTTCTCCCATTTTTTGTTCTGGCTTTATTCTTAGTTGCCAATGTGTGCAAGGCAGATATTCAAGAATTTGAAATAAAGCATTCTACCTTGGTATGTCTGAATATTGCTTTTGTCTCATAGAAAGCAGGAGTTTTATGTGTCTACACAAATAAAACATGCGCATCATCCCATAGAAAGGGAGTCTGCTCTTGTTTAAGGCAACAGGAAGAGCAGCAAAATGTGCTGTTTTCTGGCTTATTGATTTATCTTGGAAATGGGTTGGGTGGAGAGAGAAGGAGAGGTGCTTATTATTGTCTAATTAATTTGAAAAGTCAGTATACCCTTCGAAAATGTTATTAGTTCTTCCTTTGCTCCATCTCTTTCTTCCATTTTGAATTAATGTTGAACAGAGTGCCAGACAGCTGCTTTGAATGCAAATGAGATCCTGGAAGAAATATATATATATATTTTGTGAGGGCAGATGTTCACCAATTTCTTTGTCTGCTTCCTAGGTATGGGATTATGAGACAGGTGATTTTGAACGAACCCTGAAGGGCCACACAGACTCAGTGCAGGATATTTCCTTCGACCACAGCGGCAAGTTATTGGCCTCCTGCTCTGCAGATATGACAATTAAGCTATGGGATTTCCAGGGCTTTGAGTGCATCAGAACCATGCATGGTAAGGAATTGAGGAATCCCACACTTGGATTGTGAATTAAAATCAAACCAGTCCAGACTAGCCCTTTTCTTGAAACTGAAATTAGGAAGGGGATGCAGAACTCTTAAACCAAGGTTTTGGGGGGGATGCTGCAAGATAGCGATTTGCAAGGGGCTTCTCAGCTGATTGTTGGGTCCTGAGAAATCCCTTTCAGCATGCTTTGCAGATGCTGCTAATCAGCTGATTGATGGTGCCCGCCCCACACCTGATGGTGTATAGGGCAGATAGGCATGGCTTTGGCTTTGCAGGTCAAATGGGGGAGGGCTGGAGGTTTCCCACCCCTCCCTTACACATATGATGTGGTAAACTCATGGCTGAACTATACCACTACAGTCAGCAGACATGTGGAGGGGAGGGCATCACACGATTGAATGCTCTCTTCTCAATAAAAATTACTGCACATGTAAAGCTAGCAGAGAATTGTTCTGTATGAAAGAAGATAATCATGGGGGCTGTCACTTGCAATCTGAAATTGGTATAGTCAAAACACAGACCCACCATGTTCGCATTTTGAGTTATTAGATAAAAAGATGGTTGTTACCTGGTCAGTATCCTGGGTATATTTTGCAGTCTCTGCTTGAAATGTTAACAGGCTTGTGTTCCCTATTGCTAGTTTGACGAAGTGGGAGCTGTAAGGCTTTAATATGGGCCCATTTCCTTAGCTTGCTGGGAAATGAGACGAGGCAATCTTGCTCTACTGTATAGTATGGTTAGAGCTGAAGTACCCATGGGAAGCATCACATTTTGGTTCATTCTGTTGCCAGCTATATAAGACTCTTGGATATTTCCCAAGGAGGGCATAATTTTTGCTCCATAGTTGAAACCTGCCTGCCTTCTGTGTTCAGACCATAGCTTGCTTGTTTGAAGCATTGTTAACTGCTCAAAACAATGGGAAGGACTCAACATTTGAAATGGGAAAATATGTCTTGAAAGGGATTGGGTGAATTAGGCTAGGCTAGAATTTTGCAAATGTGAATTCTGCTTCATGTGCAATCCCCCCTGCTCTGTTCAGCTTTCTGGAGGCAGCTGCCTGCCTTTCTTACCAGGGAAAAAGAGCAGAAGCAGCGGTTCTGGCCATTTCTTGTTGCTGCCTAGGAGTGTCCTTAAAGAGCCTGTATAAGCAGAATGTGCCTCTATAACTGCATTTACGGCCTGCGGAAAGGAGTACTGTGTCACTGGACCCAGCATGGGAGAAGATGGTTGCTGTTTCCCAGAGAAGCATTGGCGAGAGAGCACATCTTCACAAACTCCCCTCCCGTTCCAGTTCTCTAGAATCTGAGAGAAGCTTCTCCCATCACACTGAGCTTTGGAGCAATACAAATCAAGCCTCGCTGTGAAAGAAAGACTTGGGCTGCTTCTGCTTGCTCCCAAAGCCAACAGGATAAATAGATTTCCCCGCGTCGCTTGCCCCTTGTCTGCTTTGCATGCTTGGAAAACTTTGGGGAGGGGTTTCTTCATGCAGTGAAGGAAATCCTCTAAAGAAGAGTGTTGCTGCTTCCAGCTTCTAAGATTTTGTAGTACAAAGATGAGAGCTGTGTGAGGTCTTCTGGCATGCATGCAAGATTTGGGCAAGGGGGCAATGGTGTTTCCACCTTTGCACCTTTTTGCCTGTCCCTTTCAAACTTTTGTTACCAGTTCAATGATAGATTTTTGAGATGTGGCAACCAGAGTGTTCTCAGTATTTCATATATGACCACCTGATGCCTGCTTGCCTGGAACACACGGTACTGCACACTCCCTCTTCATTGCTGCAGCAGCATCACTTTCTCTTTTGCTGGCAAAAGTGCTGAACATCTAATGCACCTGCCTTGCCTGACTTTGAAACTGGGAAATGCAGCCATGATAGTTTCATGTTGCTCATTACAGCCTGCCAGTGTGGGGTGTGTGTTTTGGGGGTGGGTTAAGCGCCCTGGTTTCTTGCTCAAGTTCATTTAAGAAGAACTTAGATTCACGAGATTCATTTTTGGAAACCATTCAGTGCACTTCTTCTAATAGCCAGACAACCACTGTAGACATCCTGTATTTCTCTCAGTTGGGTCCCTGGTTTGCATATTGAGGGTTACCATGCAGGATTATTGTTGCTTGTGTGAATCAAGTACTCTTCACACACATTGTGAACTAACACAGTCGCAGCAGAAGCCTGATGTGAGCCTGTTTGTTGTGTTGTTTTCTTCTTCTAGGTCATGATCATAATGTTTCTTCAGTAGCCATCATGCCCAATGGGGATCATATAGTCTCTGCCTCGAGGGATAAAACCATCAAAATGTGGGAAGTTCAAACAGGGTAAGATCTTGCAGATGTGTTCATGTGACGGAAGAAAC
Source organism: Podarcis siculus (assembly GCA_034642415.1). Lineage (NCBI taxonomy): Eukaryota > Metazoa > Chordata > Lepidosauria > Squamata > Lacertidae > Podarcis > Podarcis siculus. The sequence goes on from JAXCMG010000018.1 coordinate 8,491,379, forward strand.
AGTGCCTGGTTGCTTTTTGAAGATTCTCCCTAATGCATGGGGATGGGGAACCTCATGGGCTCTTGTTGTTGTACTTCAACTCCCATCAGCCCCAGCCAGAATGGCCAGCAGTTGGGAATTGTAGTCCGCAACATCTGGAAGGCTAGTGACTAGTGGTATATGCCATTGGTCTTCAGCAAGTGGGATAGGGCCCATGAACGGATGAACAGCCTAATGTAGGCAAGGCTCCGTGCTGTTGCTCTTAAAACATGCAGAAAGGTGGAGAAGACTGCAAGCAAAGGGATATCTTCTGTACAAGCTTAACTGGTATACCTCCCTCCGATCCTGTGGCTTGGTGCTTCTTGGAATCCTATTAGATCTCTGAGAGAAGGAATGACAAACTAGTGTGTCACCAGTGTAGAAATGCTAAGAAGGAGAAAGAACAGTATGAGGGAAGAAGAAAACTGGCATAATTAATGTTCATTTTTAAAAAGAGTCTCAAGAATGCCTCCCATGTTGCGGATTCTCCCAACTTCTCCTTCTGATTTATATTTTGTATTACCTTTTGGAAATGGATTCTTTAAATGATCCAAATAGCCTTTGGTTTAACCTTCTGCTCAGCCCCTTGTTCTAGCCGCTGTTTTCTTCCTGTCCATTTGCCCAGACTTCCCCCAGTCTTCTCAACTCAATTTAGACCTTTCATTTGTCAAAACATTCTGTTTACAACTGCTGCCAACGCCAGCATTGTCCCTAAACCATCAATACTTCAATTCTTGCTTTATATAGCAGTGTTCTGTCAACAGCGGTCTTCTTTTCGTTTATTTCCCTTGCAAACAGCTACTGCGTGAAGACTTTCACGGGGCATAGAGAATGGGTCCGCATGGTGCGGCCTAACCAGGATGGCACGCTGATTGCCAGTAGTTCTAATGACCAGACGGTGCGTGTCTGGGTGGTAGCAACAAAGGAGTGCAAAGCTGAGCTCAGAGAACATGAGCATGTGGTAGAGTGCATCTCTTGGGCTCCAGAGAGCTCTTATTCCACCATATCGGAAGCTACGGGATCTGAGGTAAGGAGTCTTATATTGTGCTTCTCTCTCCTCTCCTCTCCTTTCCTCTCCTCTCTCCTCCCCTCCCCTCAGTGTACATTTCAACCTCTTACTCTTCATTGGGGCATGCAGGGACATGTGGGATTTGTAGTGGCTGTCTTGTTGCCTCGGATTTCCATCACATGCTGGTGCTCTCTCCCACAGCCATTCCACCCCTTTGATTCAGATAAACATCTGATCTAAAGCTCAAAGTCCTTTTTTAAAAAAACTCAAAAAAGGAAGAGGTTGTGGCTTTGGGCAAACTTGTGTGGTTACATACTGAAAACCCATTTTTTAAAGAACATTCCTCCCCCCAAGTGCACTAGACTCTTACTCCTTCTTGTTCTAGAGCGTGTCAGAATCCTACATACTTGGCCTCTTGAAATAAGTCACTTCCATAAAGGGAGATAGCCTTTCTTTTCTGAATTATTTGGGGCACCACAGTGGACGTGTGCTATCACTCAACACTCAAGTTTGAACCTGGTCCCTTTTTTCACTTACTTAAAATAAAAGGCGTGTGTGTGTGTGATTTAAGGTCATATCTCTCAGCTGACTGCTTAGCTGCTTCACTTTCTCTGCTCTGCCCTCTACTGGCTCGTTGCAGAAATGATTGCCCAAGAAAGGCATGGAAGGTGAAGAGAGTTGTGAGGCTCAAGAAGTCATTTTAGCCTGAGCCTATCCTGGCTTAGATATTAATGGAGGCATGTACACTTAAGAATTCCACACTCTTAAGAGAGATTAATGTGTTTTGGCTGAATGTGAACAATAGATTATGGAGTTGTACGTTTATCTCTTTTGTTCTAAGAGCAAAAGATCATATGATAGATGTCCCTGGTTCCCTTCTCTTTTAGACTTCCCAGTTGAATTTTGGGGGAGTATCTTAAGCAGCTCTAGTGGGTGTCTTGAGTGAAAGGAGAAAGGGGATACACACGTATTTGAAAGAAGGAGGTGTGAGCCTCGGTGGAGAATAATGGTGAACAGAATAACTGGCAGTTGGCATGACAATCTGACATAGAAATGTGGCCTCAGTATAAAACTTAACAGTCCAGAACAGTAGCATAATAACTTTTTATGGTAATGGGCTAAATAGTCGCACCAGTTAGTGACTTTAAATTTTCGAGAACTCTTCTTCAGGCTGGATACTGAAGGGAGGGAGTAAGAGAGAAGAAAACAGCCAGTGGAGGCCAAATTTGGCAGGAGTGCCTAGTGCTTGGAGGACATTTCTCTCCCCTGCCCCACATGTGACCCCAGGCAATGTCATTATTGAGTGGTAGGAAACTTCTAGTTCTAAGATTTCTTTGAGTGGCTAAACTCTATTTATAAGCTTAAAAAATGCAGACAGCAGTATCGGTGCATTAGAAAAACAAACTTCTCTTTAAATAGATCATTAATTGTAATTGAACATAAACAACTTTTTATGTTCATTTGGCAAAGTCTATAAAGAATTTTGTTCTAAAAGTGTGTGAGTGTTGCTGCCGTGTTCATTAACATAAAGTGTTTAATTGACTTCTGAGTCCTCTTCACCTGGAGCACAACTTTCTTTGTGCTTGCTTTAGGTCTCAGGTACTCCATAGGTGGGTCTGCATTTCTACCACCTGAAGCATTCATTTTTGTAATTTCCTTCTCTTTCCTTTATAGACTAAGAAGAGTGGCAAGCCTGGGCCTTTCCTGCTTTCTGGCTCTAGAGACAAGACCATTAAGATGTGGGACATTAGTACTGGCATGTGCCTTATGACACTTGTAAGTTCCTGTGTGTCCCCCTGTGTGTCCCCCTGCTATCGGACTGCAATCCTGCTTCAAAAGGGAGTAGATGAGACAATATTGCCTGGATGACCTTTAAACAGTCTCTGAGGAATCCAGCCAGACTAGTTAGAATGACTAGAATATGTACAGATTGAAGGAATAATCCATCATAGGGCCCTGTTCTCATCTGGGGAATTCAATTTCCTATAGTTCCAAGGCGGTTAGTTTGGGGCAAGTAGTGGAATGATCTTACCATTGGATTTCAAATCGTGTTGCGAATGTTCAGGTGTGCACACAATACGTACTCTCTTGTGACCTTGTGCCATTTTTTCCCTCTCTCTCAACAGGTGGGCCATGATAACTGGGTACGTGGCGTCCTGTTCCATTCTGGGGGGAAATTTATTTTGAGCTGTGCTGATGACAAGACCTTGCGTGTCTGGGACTACAAGAACAAAAGATGCATGAAGACTCTCAATGCGCACGAACACTTTGTTACCTCGTTGGGTATGTATGTGCACTTATTCCAGCACAGCGCAGCTGAGTACAGACCTACGTCTTCTCTGTAGGTTGGTCTTTACCTGGAGCCCGACTCATAAACCAGTGGCACCACTCTTCAGCTAAGAAGGGATGCGCTGCACTGCATTAAATACTCTCTATATAGACTGTCAAAGTATACCTGTGTCAGACTGGCTTAAAAGTCCCCATGCTATGAGAAATGTCTGGTGGCCTCCCTCTCTTCACAAAAGAAGAAAGGGGAAGGGGGCATGTTGGAAGTTACAGGGAAAGTATATGCTCGTAGTGTTTTGCCAAGCTAGTGAAGACAGTTGAGTTTCATTGGTTTCTGTGCAGCAACCTTTTTTTCAAGCAAAGGAAAAAGTGGAAAAATTGGTTGCTTGTACAGGCATAATGAAAACTGAAGCTGGCTTCAACAGGAGTGAAGCTCCTTTATATCCCTTGAGGTAGAGGTTCCCTGTTCCCTGTTCCTTTGTTCAGAGCTGGTTGTTCCTCTGCCCCCACCTCTCCAGTTCACAGGACCCATAAAAGCCAAGCTGCTTTACATTTATTGGCAAGCCATCCCTGACTTGCTGTGCTGACTGTACTGCTAATGATGGCTGATGGATGATCTGTGACGTGGGCCTTTCAGCTAGTGGTTTGCTGACGTAACTCAAGGTGCGTTGCATCAGTGGCACCATCATTTTTCTTAAAATGTTAGGAGGAGGAGGGCAGAGTAAAGGTATGTCTGCACTGCTAGTTTACACTAATAGTATGCATCATCTGCTGGCATGGCTGTCCCTGTGAGAGGGGGAAATAATGGGGGCTGTAGTTTAGGGTAAGCTGGGTATCTCCTCCTTTCACAGATCTGTGCACAGACTGCACTTCTCAAGGTTCCTTAGGGAGGAGGAGCAAGTGTGTTTTTGGAACCCTCAATTAACACAACCCTCACCCAAGAGGACACTCAGAGGCAGTTTCTCCATTGCCTCAAAATACGGGTTTTGGATGAAAAGCTAAAGGAAAACAATGAAAGCCGGCAAGTCCTAGCAGGTTCCCTTCAGGCATAAACTCTCTACAGTGTAGGAAACAATAAAGATTTGCCATGGCCACTCACAGTATATGTACTGAATTTTAAAATCTTTTGGCTGATCCAGCATCATGGACATTTTTCAGCTCTAGTATTGACCTATCCTTTGTGGTGCTGTTAGTAACTTCCTGTCTTCCCCCGCCCCCCTCTCTCTTGCAGATTTCCACAAGACAGCGCCCTTTGTGGTTACCGGCAGCGTAGATCAAACAGTAAAAGTGTGGGAGTGCCGTTGATTGAATTCACACCTGGCCCACCCCCCTCTTTCCCTCCCCCTCTGGATGCACTCGGATACCATGGTTACCCATTGAGCTCTGTTTAAAATAAATATTGTCCTTTCATGTAAATTATTCTGGATGTAGATTGAGCTTATTAAATGTTACACACAAAGTATTCATGCATGGTGAATCCAAATTGTATACTGTAAATTTACATACGTTGTCTAGAAGTACCATAGGTTTAAGGACATGGGCTGGCATTGGTCACATCAGACCTGCGAAGGCAGAAGCTGGTTGGTTGAATTAAGGGCACTTAAACCAGCAGCAGCAGCAGCAGCAGCAGCAGCAGCAGCAGCAAAATCCCGTTCTGTGCTGGATAAACTGAACACCCGTTCTCTTCTGTTGGGTGGTGCCTATAACTAGTGACTCTCATACGGATTCTTTTTTTGGGTGGGGTGGGGAGGGCTCTTTCAAGAAACACGTATCTCTGTAACAACATCACTTAAGTGTGCTTAAGAAATCTAAGGATACTAGATAAACAAGGCTGCAACTTAGAACCTTATGTAATTAATGGAAACTAATTAAAACTTCCAGTTTTTTCTCGTCATGATATATTTGCCAAATCAATAGGATATATTTTTATTTTGGCTTCCTATCACGTTTAAAAAGAAAAAAAAAAGGTTAGTATCCTGATACTAACAAGCTGCAATATAGGAAGAGAAACCTTGGTATGATGTGACGTGTATTTTTTTTTTTTTTAAAGAAATGGTTGTTGGAGTTCTATTGCATTCTAACACTTGGCGCTTAATGCTTTCCATGCAAAATGTGTCTTAGGGAGTCTGTCGGTCTTGCTTGAACGTAGCTCTTAACTGGACAGTTGGACTCAATCTCCCAGTTGACTCCTGACAGTTCAGCTTTCTGTTGGCTTTGGTTGTGGTTTATCAGGCTTGTGCGATGTCCACAATATCTGAGGGTGTCCTCTCTCCTCCCCTGCTTTCCCTGGTAGTTGGTGAGTGTGCAGTAAACAGGGTAATAGTGGTGTGATTCCCTCTCCTTTCCAGTTAGCGAAAAGGTCTGAAAGCAGGACAGGGAGCCAGTGGATGGTCAGATGTGATGGGACATGAGAGCAGAGTTTGCAGTGCTCCAAAAAAAAAGCACTGTAGAAAGAAAGAAAGAAGGAAGGAAGGAAACAGGAGGAGGAGAACGACTTATGCTAGCAGGTACTTTGCAAGCTTCTAGATAACCTTACAACCGCATGTTAAATCCACCTGCTGACATGCAAAAGCCTGCTCTTGTTACAGAGTTTTGAAGCCAGCTTCAGTTTGGAAGCTGCCCCCTTAATTTGAAGAGCTCTAAAAGAAAGAAATGCCCCCCAATTCATCTTTTTTCCAAGGAGCAAGCATCGTTCAATCAGCCTTTTATTGGTCACGTTCTGTTATAGGCATTTTTAAGCCCAGCCCTTCAGTCCAGCCCTCCAAAAATCCACGTACCAGTCTGGACAAACTGTCGGTCTGACAAATTTTAACACACGTGAAGTATTTTGTTTTATTAGCTCTGTGGCTTTTAAAAGAACTGGCCCTTAAAACAAAAAAGCAACAAAAACCCCCACTTGTTTGGAGAGTTACTTGCATGTCAGTAGAAATAAGGCTTAATCACACATTTTGGTTCACCCGCAAGGAGGATTTTTTGGTCTTTGGCTTCTTTTACGGGAGCTGGGAAACCAAAGGCAGTGAATGACTTGAAAGGGTGGGGAGTAAGTTAGGGTGCAAATCCTGACTTCTGGAGAATGCAGTTTTTTTAGTGAGCAAGTTTCCCACAAGCCGAATCTTACACATTTTGAAGTCTTACCCTCGTTTTTAAGCTGTTTTTGACAGGGAATTCATTGCTGTTTTTGCCTTTTTGAGAATTTCTGAATCTGTAGTGGGGCAGTCATAGCAATGCCGGTTAGCAATTGTAAAGTAATTCTTGGCTGAGGTGTAGAAATCCTGGTTCTTTTCTTTTTTTAAGGGTTAAAGGTAAACTCTGCATTTACAGAGTCTGTGAAACTAAGGTACCTATTAACACGGGAGCTTGACCACTATTCCCCTGCACTCCTTTGAACATAATACATGGTTTTAGGATAAAAAAAGAACCATTTTGTAGCCTCTAGTAGTCACGAAACCTCCTTGGCGTTGAGTAGCTTTAAACTTGTAAGCTACACGTCCATTTAGCCGGTTTACAATAATAGGCGAATTACCATGAGTGGTTGTAGACTGCACCAGCAGTTACACCCCTGGTTTTAAAACAAAAGAAAATGGAAAAGGGGAGAAGTTGGTGGCGTTTTGGAGTTGTCCCTAGGAGTTGGCTTTTGTGCTTCTCTCTGGCTGTCTTAATCCTGTGCCTTTTCTTTTTCTCCCGTGAAGAGTCTCAAGCGCTGAGGTTTACTGGTTTGGATTGAAAGAGGATTTTTAAAATATATATATATATATCAGAAGGTATTCAGGAGTGTATTGCTGTGTGTTCCGTCACACACAGAGTGGCATTCTGTTTTTAAAACTGAAAGGGCAGTGGTCAAGCACCACGCTTCCAAACAGACCAGTTTCGGTGTCCAGTCTCTTGAAACAAAGCCACAAATACATACCTAGACACGTATATCAACACACACACACACACACACACACACACACACACACACACACACACACCAGAACTGCATGGATTATTAAGATGTGCCCAGGAAATAAATAAATAAATCCCAGATTCATTTTTCTTTTTGAAAGTGCAAAATCCACCCTCCCCTCTTTTTTGATTTGGACACAATCTGAGAGCTGATGACTTGGAGCATCCTGCACTTTACCATTTTCATTTAAAAGCCGTCCTGCTTTTGTGTGTGGTGTGACCAATGAAGTGCCCAGGGCACAATTTTTTTTTTAAAGAAAAACAAACCCCAGAAAATACTAGTTGCTAGCAAGTTGTCAAGAAGCTGTGGAGCACTGTAGTATTTTGAAAGCTTTGGCTCTCGCCTCACCAAGCTACCCCTCCCCCTCCACCCCTGGTCTAATCTGTTGACACCTGGCTGCTTCTCCCATTTACCTCTAAACTCTTTTTTTTTAATGTGAAATGATCTGCCTGTTTAAATCATTCTTAAATAGCTTTCTCTTCTCTTCTCCTCTCCCCTCACTTCTCTGCCCGTCCCTCATCCCATCTTCCCACCCCATGAAAGCTATTTAAAAGGATACGGTTTGGGTTGGGTTTTTCCTCCGCAGTGGCTTGATAATCCTGACATGGATTGTTTTGAGTGCAAAATTTTAACAGAATTTGAATGAAGGAAAAAAGAAAAAGAAAAAAATCCACTTAATTATTCCATATTCTCACTCTGGCTGTGTATATTTAAAAATAAATACCCAGGGTACTAGCTACTGCAAAACCTCTCCATTAGTGGCAGAAATGATGTGTATAAAATAGGGAAACTTGTTTGGGAGGTTTTCTTTTTTTGTGGGGGGGCAGAGGGTGGGCAAAAGGTTGAGCCAGATTGGCAAGTCATGACTGGATGTTAACTAGCCTTTTTTTATTCTTTCTGCTGTGTCCCTGTAAGTAACCACTTTCTTGTCCTAAGCATATCCTTCAAGCTGTCCAAAGTTCTTTCTGAAGAGAATTAGCAAAATATTCCACGTTTTTAGAAGTTTGATCCCAACACTGACATGACGACAAGCATCTTTATTTCTCTCCCCCTCATAAGAACGGTGTAGAGATTGCCATTGGAGAAAGCTTCCCCCCTCACCCCCAGACTGTAGGAGTTAACTGAAGATATTGACACAATTAAAATAAAAAAAAAATCAGTAAAGGAATGTATATAATACTGCTCTGTGTTTTACAGTAAGATTTGTTGCTCTCAGACTGTGTAAAACAAAATTTATTCATGTTTTCTGCATATTAAAACAAAAATCTTATTGTACCAATTGGTAAACTATTAAATGCATATAAAACTAAATGCGTTTCGTTCTTTTTGTTTGTCTAGGTGCAGAAAAGATCATATGCTTTTAGATTGTGCTTGATTAGGCAGTTAAAAGCAGATGGCAAAAGAATATCATGTTGGGTTTCAAGCTGGAGGAAAGCAGTGCTTCAAGTGACAATGCAAGTTGGGTGAGTGGTGTGGGGCAGAGCAGATAAAAGGAGGGGTGGGCTGGTACAGCAGGGCAACTGGCTTACACAACATTTGTCTCTTGTGAAGCTCTAAAAGGGGCAGTTGCCCTCCATTTCCTAAGTACAGGCGTCCCCCCCCACCCAGTGTGTGTAGCGCACAACCACATATATGTGGAGCACCAGGAAATAAATAGAACCATACCAGAAAATGGTGGGAGAGAGTCATCGCAGCTCACGAGGTGACCCTGCCCAGAGTGAATGTCAATGAGGGCAGAGGAAGCCCCAGAGAGACCTTAGGCACAGTGGGGCTTTTTTAAGGCTGCCCAGTCTCCCCGCCTGACAGCTGACTTGCATGGTAGACTATCAGCCGGTTTCCTGCACAGCCTCCAGCCAGCCCCAGAACTTCAGCTCTAGTTGAAGCGAGAGTTGGAGAGCAAGGAAAAATTAAGTTGCAGTGGGGGACACCTGCAGTCAAAATCTGCTTGTGGAATTCTTTGTTGTAGAATGTGGTGAGGACCACGGGCATAGAGACAGCAGAGGCTGGCATCTAAGGGCAGATGGGGCACTGCCCCACCAGCCTACCCTCAGCCAGCCCTTTCCTGCTTACAACCAACCCAGGAGGTGCTGTTGCCTCTCAGCTTCCTCCTTAGTTGGTGTTGCCCCCTTCTAGAACACAAGGATGGGAACAAAGCTAGGCCTAGCACACGGGTGTCAAACACAAGGCCCGCGGGCCGAATCCGGCCCGCCAGACCTCATCATGTGGCCCATGTAGCCGCCGCCAGCCGCCAGCCTTCACCTTTTATTCTCGCTTTTTTTTTTTGACACAAGAAAGCCGCCTCTTCAGCGCATGCGCGGCAGCCTACAAGCCAGAGAACGTCTGCCCTCTAGCGGCGCTGGCCGTTCTACACAGGAAACCTCCACTTTACATGCATTCAGGAAACCTCCACTTGTTTTTATTTATGATAATAAAGAGTGGACACATAGTCCTACAGATACAACCGGCCCTTTGAGGGTGACCAAACTGCTGATGCGGCCCCCGATGAATTTGAGTTTGACACCCCTGGCCTAGCAGGTTCTGGCGCCACCTCCTGTTGGTCTCTGGCATGCCGGCCACCATGGCTTAGAGATGCATCTAAAAGCAGACATACTTGGAGGTCTTCTTGATGGTGATACAGAATGGAGTATGTTGAGGGGGGTGATTAAGGACAGTGGCATGTGGCTGTGTGTTGCCTTCAGGCCCCGCGTTGAGCATCTTGCCGGCATCTAGCCAATGCCTGTTGGAAACGGGATGTCGAGTTTCTGCTGTAATGCAACTTGGGGTCTTGGTACGGTTAGATGGCAGCACTGCAGAATGCCCTGTACATCTTGCCACTTGGAAGTGGGCAGCCCAGGTTAATGCTTGAAGCTGAAGGTCCCTACTGGAGGACAGTTCGCTTGTTTGTGGGAACGGTGGATTTTTGGTTTCTTAGCCTGTTGCTGCAATACTTAATTACCAAAACAAAACTCATTGGAGCCAATTTGTTTTCAAATGCTTGCGAAGAAGCTGCAGTGTCACCCAGGACTCTTCAGGCTTACTATCATGTATTTCGGGTTGACTCGCCACCCCACGCTCCCCCAATGGGTAGCAACCCAGTGCAGAAAACGCCTCAAGTTACCAGGGAGGGAGAAGCCACATCAATTAATTTCAAGCCGTACAAATGTAATTTGACCTAAATAAATCTAACACCCAAATGAGCAACTGTGTTAACTGTAGGCAAGTAGAGTTTTATTAACCTAATTAGTATTGACTCTTTGACAGGACGACCTCTTTCCACTGAGCTGATTTTACCTACATTACTATCGTTGACCTTGATTTTCCACAATAGGCGATAGCAGCCTGTTAACTAGCATTGGAAAAAACAACAGATTTCCTGTGCTTCACACAAGTGGTTATCCCACAGTAAGCCTTTAACAGCTCTGACCTCTAAAATCTTCTAGTTTTTCTTGTTTTCCTTCTAATTAACTGAAACCAAAGAGGCTTATCTACAGTGGGTAGAATTTTACTAGTTTGCTCTAATTTGAAATGGGGTGGTGATGGCAGGGTTGAATTCTGAGTGCCACTCCCCATGCAGCTGTTCTGCTAATGTGGCATCTATATCCCTTTTCCTAATCAGCTAAGACTTAGTTAATTCACGGGTAGGCAGAAGGGCTATCTGGGTTATATGGAGAAATGGCCCCCTGGTTGGTCCTATTGATGGGTATGTTGGGGAGATCCTATTTCCATTTAGAAGCTTGCCAGGCCAGCTCATGGAGGTGGCCTATAGTTGTTTTCACATGGTTTAATTGAGCCAGTTAAATACAGTGGTTCCTTGGTTTACGAACTTAATCTGCTCTGGAAGTCCATTCTTCAACCAAAGCGTTCTTAAACCAAGGTGTGCTTTCCCATAGCAGCGGGGGACTCAATTTACAAATGGAACACACTCAACAGGAAGCGAAACCTGTTCTGCTTCCAAGGCAAAGTTCACAAACCAAAACACCTACTTCCAGGTTTGCAGCGTTCTTAATCCAAGTTGTTCATAAACTAAGCTGTTCTTCAACCCAAGGTACCACTGTATCTTTTATCCTTGCTGGATCGGGACTGTAGAAATAGTCTGGATAGCAGTTTTTTGTTCTCAGCTAAATGTGGATGAAAGCACAAGAGGCCTGTAGAGTTACAAAGCATCTCTGTGTGAACAGTGGCGAGAAGATTGCCTACAGGCGAGGCTCCTAACCTGGCAGCTGTAGTCAGGTACCATGACACCCCAAGATAGATGCAGACACCCTTGTTAAGGGCTTGCTCTTTTAGGGGTGTGTGGGGGCAGAACGCAGATCAGTTTTCTTGGCAGTTTGTGGTGCCCTCCCACCTTACAACTGATTGAGACGACTAGGCTCAGAGGTAAGGTAAAGGTAAAGGGACCCCTGACTGTTAGGTCCAGTCGTGACCGACTCTGGGGCTGCGGTGCTCATCTCGCTTTACTGGCCGAGGGAGCCGGCGTTTGTCCGCTTCCGCAGACAGCTTTTCCGGCTCAAATTAACCAGAGCAGCGCACAGAAACACCGTTTACCTTCCCACCGGAGCGGTACCTATTTATCTACTTGCACTTTGACGTGCTTTCGAACTGCTAGGTTGGCAGGAGCAGGGACCGAGCAACGGGAGCTCACCCCGTCGAGGGGATTCGAATCGCCGACCTTCTGATTGGCAAGTCCTAGGCTCTGTGGTTTAACCCACAGAGTCACCAGAGGTGAGCTCAAATCCCGTTGGCTACGAAGTTCACTGGGTGACCTTTTAGCCAGTCACCTACATTTGGGAGCGGAAGAAACAGACAAGCACTTCCTTCATGCAGTGCATAGTTAAAAGTATGGAACTTGCTTCTACTGGGGGGCAGTGATGGCCACCAAGCTTGGAAGCTTTGAAAGAGGACCAGACAAATTAATGGTGGAGAGGGCCGTACTCTGCCCTCCACAGTTGGAGGCAGCAGTGTACCAGTTGCTGGAAACTACAGAGGGCGCGAGAGCTTTTGCGCTGGATCTTAGTTGCAGGATTCCCACAGGTATTTGGTTGGCCACTGTGAGAACAGGATGCTGGACCAAGTGGGCCGCTGGCCTGATCCAGCAGGCTTTTCTTACGTTCTTAAGCATGTGTGCCTCCTTGAGGTCATTAAGCTAAGGACTGGTGGGCAGACCTTTTGGGTCTCCCTCTCACTGGTAGTGGCAGCACCCCAGAACATAATGCACACCTCTGGACCCACAAATTATAGAGGTCATGTAGTCTGTAATGTAAGGAAATAACGTGGCAGAATAGCTGAGCCACAGCATCTGGCAAGATTCTGACCATACCACCTTAAAGCCCCTCAGGAGACAGATACCCAAGGCTGTCATTGGCTTCAAGTATAAAATTAAGCCAAATTGTCCACTGTCTGCGAGAAAAATTGGGCAGATGGTTCTTTTTCTGCTTATGTCACAAATTTATTTGAGGGGAACCATTACTGGGAGATACTACTCAAAACAAAGCACACAAAACCTAAAGTAAAAGTTGCATTGAAATCTGTTCTTTATTCAGACACTTCCAAGGAAATTCTGTATTTTTCTCTCTCGCCCCCCACCTCCACATCTGGACCAAAGAACATTCTCTCCCCCAGAAAAGGGGGCAGGGCTCTTGCTAGGTACCTAAATTGCGCTCGCGTCAAGGAACAGGCAACCTTCGCTATCTGGGCCCCAGAACCATGCCAAAGTTGCGCTTTATTTTATTTTGCCCTCTGTAGCAGCAATTTCCAGCCACGCTACGATGACGTCACCCACCCACTCCCCTCCCACCCACCTTTCTTTGGTAGCTGTTTTTGGCAGGTTTTATAGGGCCGCAGGGACCGTAAGTTGCCCAACCCCTTGCACTGAGTCTGTAACACAAGTCCCGCCCCCCCATCATTTCCCAAAATACAATATTCGAGTCACATGGTAGAAACATGACCTCTCACTCTTGTGGTTTTGAGCAGGGGTGGCGGCTGACAAAATGCAATTTAGTACAAAAGGGAGAGGAGGGAGGTGGTGACCACCAGACTCTGCATTTTGAACTCAACATGATGTGTGTGTTTCTTTAGGCAGGGAGGGCAGAGCTAGGAAATCAGCTTTATTGTTCTTACGAACACATTCAACCTGTCGGTAATAGCAGGGACGTACAGTAGTGAGAGCTATTAAGAGTAGCTGAAGAACGTATCACCGTTTTCCCCTTCGGGGAGAGCAGAATATTGGGCAGAGCATCCATTGCCAGCAATGAATGCCTTCTTGGGAAACTTGTGTTCTAAAGCTGATGAGGCTTTGGGACAAAAAACCTCCACATGAACAAGACCCTCCCCCCCACCAATCATCTTGTTCCGTACTATATAGTATTTAATACAAATTTATTATTATTTTCACTGCGAGAAGGAAATTAGGGGGAGAGAAAAGAGCTTCATTTTAGGTTCATGATTCTTGTTTAGTACATTCACAGATAAACCTTTTAAAAACAACAACCCAAACATTGATTCAATTCAGCTCACCAATTGAACCAATTGTTTTTGAGACAGCAGTCTTCAGCTCCTGCGGTACGATTCTGGGGTGCGTAACTTGCGAGAGACGACCGAGGCGCTTTTGTTCCATGCCATTCACACAACTCTTTGAGAAGGGGGTGGGGAGAGAGGTAAAGTATAGGCACTAGGGATTTTCCATTGTATAAGTTGAAAAGGGTAGGGGGGATTTATACCAGACTTTAGGGATGCTTTGACATGGGAGGAGCCTAGCCTAGTTACTCAGCACTCCCTCCCTGCCCCCAAACCATCAATTCAGCTTTTACAGTTAACTTGGAATAGGGGGGGCAGTTGGATGATCAGAGCTGTAGCATCCCATGGCTTGGTTTTCTTCTTTTTAAATACCCCCCCCCCCTTTTGGATGCTGTTTCTTATGCTGTGCTCAAGAGGGAGCAAAGCACAAGGAATTTAGGCGGACACAAAAACCACACAACATCTCCTTTCCTGGGCCATGAAACCTGCAAAAAAAACAAAACCGCACCCCACGTTCCCAACAAATCTAAATAGTTTTTTTGGGGGGGAAGACAAGGAAAGAATAAAAAGAGGAACCCTAAAAGGAATCCAATGGCTGTCTCCTAAATTTAGACCAAAAAAAAGTTCTATGCCATCTCCTCAAAACACTTTCCTCTGCAGTACCAACTCTGCTCAGGCCTTAAAGATAAAACATTGAGATAAAAAATATGGCTGAATTTATATTTAATATATAATATTTATAGTGTCACGATCACCTAAACAGTGCAGCAGCAGGCTGAGCCTCAAAAGTTGGAAGAAAAAGGAGAACTTTTTGGGTGGGGTGGGGTGGGGGAGAACCACCACCAGGCCCGGAAGGTGGGGAAGGTTCCTTTTCTGCAAAGTTATAGATGTCCTTTAAAAGTCAACAGAAAAAATGACCTGAGAAATGTTATTATACCTCACTTGGAATTAAATCTCTTATGTACACGGTAAAAATGGATTGAAACGTACACGCACACACGCATGCCCCCTTTCCACCCTCCCCACGGCATCCCTGCATTCTCCCGCCCCAGTTAGACTCTCCGGGCACCAGCAGCTGTTGCACCGCCCCGTTTTGGGTGCCCAGTGCCCGCCTTGACAGGTAGGGTTCATTTCTCAAAATTTAGTTCTTTGCATTGTGTATTCATTGTACCAGTGCAAATTAAAAAATAAAAACAACAACAACACAAAAACACATTGCCGAGGAGAAGCTGCCCCCAGGAGAGGCTGAGCAACCCCCTACATCCCACCCCGGGACAGATTCAAACAGCCAGAGCCTTCTCCTGACGCGGACCCCCAAGCTAGGGGGCCGTGGCTGCAGACGGGCTTGCTTCGGGCTCACTCTCTTCCGTGGGTTTTTCTTCCGACTCCAACTCTTCGCTGCCCTTGAGGACCTCCTGAAGTTGCTGGCGCCGCTGCACTTCGGCTTTAAGGTTCTCCAAGTCTTTTTGGCTGCAGAGGGAGAAGGGGGAAAGGCTGGGCAATCCCGGGCAGAGGAATAGCACGCAGCGCGGGGCGCTCGGGACGGTAGACAAGAGGTAGCTCATCTCCCTAGCTGTTGCCGCGACGGAAAGACCCGACCTGTGTTTATGCATCTCTCCTATCCATGCTGCGTACAAGCAGGCAAAGACTCCGCCTGCAATTAACCTCCTTCTGCTCCTCCCACTTCAATTCTCTCCTGGGTCATGGGAGACAGGAGGGGCCAGCAAACTTTTTCAGCAGGGGGCCGGTCCACTGTCCCTCAGACCTTGTGGGCGGCCTTGTATATTTTGAAAAAAATAAAAATGAATTTCTATGCCCCACAAATAACCCAGAGATGCATTTTAAATAAAAGGACACATTCTACTCATGTAAAAACATGCTGATTCCTGGACCATCCATGGGCCGGATTTAGAAGGCAATTGGGCCAGATCCGGCCCCCGGGCCTTAGTTTGCCTACCCATGCCCTTGACTCTCCACCAGCCTGACCTCTCTGTCCCCCTTCTCCTGCCTCTGACTTTCATCTCCTGGCTGTTACAGGCTCCCCCAGTTCACCTACCCCTTCTTCCAAGTCAGTCTCCAACCCCCACTCCTTGGTGTCCAGCCATTCCTTGATAATCTTATACCGAAAGATGGTTCCTAGCTTTTTCGAAAGGTAATTTTGGCAATGCAGATGTGGCCCTGGTGCTTTCTGGAGCAGGGGTATGGAACTGCAGGCTAGGGCCCCCCCACCCAGCTTCTCTAGAGACTCCCCCTTGGCCACACCCCCTTCTTCCAAGTCACACCCCTCATCAGCCTTGCATCTCAAGTGCTTTTGTCCTGGCTGAAATGTATCCTTGAACTCTGATAATGATTCAGAATGGAGGGTCGTGTGTGTGTGCTAGCCTACCGTACAATGTTAAAATGTGCATCAGTTGCTCCGCCCATTTTTGGCCCTGGCTCTACCCACCCCACCATGTGTCCAGCAGGGAATCTGCCCCTTGGGATGAAATCCTTTCCCCCTCCCCTGCTCTAGAGGAACAGATAAGGCAGGAGAGACTTAATAACACAACGAAGGAACTCCCGTCACTGTAGAGCAGATGAAGTGTTTGCTATGCAATTTAAAGTTAGGTGGGGGTGAATATTTGGCTCTCCAACTACTGCTCATCTACAGCTCTCGTAATCGCTGGCCATTGGACATGCTTGCTGGAGCTGATGGGAGTTGTAGTTCAGCAACCTCTGGAGGGCCAAAGGAAGTGTTGCCAAAGAAGTGACCTGTAATTGCCAACCAACCTACACCTAAGCTTCAAAATCCTGCTGAAGCCTCCCCCCCCATTAAAAACAATGGAGGCGACATCCAGTGCCATTCAGACACCTGGAGTGGTAGAGAGAAAGACAGTCGGATACACAAAGTCTGGGGTCTCTTTTACCTTAGTGGAATGAAGAGAATCCCATTGATTATGTTCAGCTGCTCCAGGACGCTGGCCATACTGGGAGCTGTGAACTAAACGAAACGAGAGATTAGCTTATTAACCAACAAAATAAAAGCAACACATGGGGCTAAGAAACCAACACACAGTTCTAAGCAGCAAACAAAAATGCCGGGCTGCCTAAATGGGACCGTGGACCCTAGAGGCAGCCAACGCTCTTCCCCAGTATAAAGGAAGGTGGTGATTTGGGTAGCGAGTAGAACACAGGGTTTCTGACACAAACAGGACTTGGTGACTGGACGACTGGGAAGGGCTCCCAGCAATGAGGATATGAACATTGGCTCAGGACCGCAGTAACTCCAATGACCGGCTCTCCCCAACCTGGGAACCAACCTGGACCCTGTTGTCTGCATCTGAGGCCCTTCTTCGTGTGCCTTCTGCATGAGAAATCCGGAGGGCAGCAACACAAGAACAGGGCTTTTCTGCGGTAGCTCCTCATTTGTAGAATGATCTCTCCAGGGAGGCGCGTCTGGCGCTTTCATTACATATCTTTTGGCACTAGGCAAAAGAATTTCTTTTCTCCTTGGTCTTTAGCTAATTAAACTATCTATGTCCTTTTGCACTGGGGGGGGGGGGGGGGGTGGGTATTGTTTTTGTTTGTTACTATGGTAACATTTTATTAAAAAAAACATGCCTGGAATGGTATCTGGGAGCCAGGTGTACACCACACCTTGGGTTCCAGGTTGGAAGAAAGACAGGAAATAAATGCAAGTAAATAAAATGTATGCACTTCTCGACCCTTCTGAGCCTGATTCCCAAGAACAGGAACCCTTTAGGTCAGGTTAGGCTTAGAAGGGAGTTGTTTCCTGGCAGTTCAGTTGAGTGGGGAGGGAACAAGTCACCAAAGGATCATTATGCTGACTTCAGTTGCTTCGTATCTGCACTACAATGAATTAAGCTTTGGCTTTATCTGCCATTTTTATCTTGCCTAGAGCCCTCAGTGCTACACACACACACACACACACACACACACACACACACACGATCAACAGTGTGGCTGTGACCCAGACCCAAGTTCAGGTCCCTGTCCAGCTGCGAAGTGCTCAGGCTGATCTTCAACAATCAGCTGCTTAACCCCCATCGCTCAAGGATATTTGCAAAGACAAGCAATGCCAAGCTATGAGACAGGAAAACACCATGGCTAAGCTCTTGTGACGAGATGGGAGTAAAAATCCCCAAGTAGTGGTGCTGTAGAGTAAACTGAACAGCACTCCTGGACACGGAAGTGTGCTACGCATTGCTGTTTAACTCCTCAGACAAGGGAAATCAAGAGGTACATCTTACTGCCAAAGCCAATCTGGGCAGCTACTGCAGGGCAACTCACTTTCAAGGGCATAATGTTGGCGCTGGATCCGTTCTTGTAGATCTCATTCATTGTGCGTTGCAGGGCCACAGCCTGCTGAGTCAGATATTTCAAGTACTCCGAGCTTTCTTTGGTCTTATCGTGATGCTCACCAAGCTAGCCAAAAACACACACAGATATTTATTAATACTTCTATATACATACATAACGGAAACAGAAGGTGTCCAATGTACTAAAGCAAAGCAAGGGACCCTTACCTGGTTTTTGTAGATCGTGTAGCCTTCCTTCTCGTGCTGCAGAGCCGACCGGAACTCAGCTTTGCTCTCGTACACTCGGGCGACCAAGTGGTGACTGCAGAGAGAATGCAAAGGGAAGACAGCAGAATGATGTTTCTGTGCATGGTTGAAAAGCGATCGCGACGTGGGTGAGAATTCGGTTGCAGAAGCAGGTCTGGCAGACGCCTCCCCACCAACTTAACACTCAACAGTGTTTTTCAGTACTTTCATGTAACGTTTGATCAATTGCATTTCCGTGGCTGGCAGGTCACGATATACACATTTGCAGAGGTATTCCTTAATATAAAGCATGTATTTAACTGCGAAAGTCCCTCCCTCCCTACTGGGCAAACAACAGGATTGGGCGTTTCACCTGAGTGCAACTTTCAGAGACTTGGCGCCGTGGTACTTGGAGTTGATGAGCAGTGCGTTCTCCAGAAACCGCAGGGAGAGATCGTACTCCATCACTCCATGGAGGACCAAGCCAATGTTGTTCTAGGGGCAGAAGCAATGTTCCAGTCAGGCAGGGCCAGAAGTGGAGCTTCAGTGCTAGAGCTGGCCTTCCCACACACAAAAGAAGCCCTAAGGAGCCCGTCCCCCTAATCTACCCCCATGGCACATACAGGACACACAGTGATCAGAGGTGCGGCAGGGGAAGAGAATCCCAGCCCCCTATTTTTATGCAAAAGAAGAATTTCCACTTGTCAGAAATGCTGCATAAAAATGAACAATCATCATAATCCTTACAATGCTGTATATACAATATTTTAAATCAAATCTAAAAACAAGGGACACAGGAAGATAGCAGTCTCTCCCGTCCCCCACAATCAGTTGCAGTTAACTTTTGGTTATTGTGGGCATTTCTAAAAAAGAGTTATACAGCACAGAATCAAGTCTGCTGAATCACAGAACTAGAAGCCCACAAAGGCAAAGGAAACTTGTGTTCCAAATTAGAAACGCAAAAGGCAGAGGTTTTTCAAGACGCTGCATCTCATTGGAAAAAGTCAAGTTCAGCTTTAGGTGTTCCAACTGCAGAAACCGCACAGGCTCTTTAGCTGGGGCTCCAGAGACCCTGACCGGCCAACAGCTAAACTTACATCCAAGAGTGCCATTTCTGGGTGATCTTCGCCAAAGACCAACAGCATGAGGTAGCGTGCGCGGTATAGCAAGTTGAGCGCTGTAGACAGCTGGCTGTTTGCAAAGCAGTACAAAGCAAGGTGCATCTACAAGAGGCATAAAGAGAGAATCTGGTTGCAGATGAACAATTTAGACACACTAATCATCATCATCACAACAAGAAACAAAACGGTTAAAAGTCAGAACCACCCCTCCTTGCTGTTCTCCCCGCCCCCCCCTGGAGAATATTCCTTCTGTTTCCAAAATTTGGACTGTGGTGCCTTTTAGTTCCATAGTCCTAACTGGCATCATTTATGGTAATAGCAGCTGGAGGGGGATGGGGATGGGAGTTTGGAGAAATACAATTCTTTAGGATTTGGGGGTGGGTGGAAGGAACTCAAAAGATAACCCAGTGAGGATAGTGTGTGTTCAGTGACTATGGAATACTGCTAGGAAGAAGATAAAATTTGTTTGCCGCTGGGGATGGAACAGGCTGCATCCTGAGCAGGCAGGACTTTGCGCTGCAATGTTTTGTTGCAGAACCCAGTTGCCTCCACCAAGGGAAGAACACACAATCCAAGGCTGCACCCGCACCTTAAGAACTCTTATGCCACTTTAAACAGTCAGGCCTTCCCCGCAAATAATCCTGGGAACTGCAGGTTGTTAAGGGTGCCTGGAGTTGTTGGGGGCACCCTGATCCCCACCCCAGAGCTACAATTCCCAGAAAGGTTTAACCAACAACTCTCCTTCCTAGGGAGCTCAGAATTGTAGCTCTGCGAGAGGAACAGGAGTCTCCCAGCAACGCTCGGCACCCCTTAATAAACTACAGTTCCCTGGATTCTTTGGGGAAAGCCAGGACGGTTAAAATGCTATAACAATGCTTATTTGTTGCAGATGTGGCCCAACTTCTAGTGGGGAAAGAGAAACTCAGAACTCTGACACCAACCCCCAAAAAACTGCTGCTTGTAGGCAACAGATCTCAATGGTAGAAAAGTGGGCTGGTTTTCTTTTTTTGGGGGGGGGGGACTTCAAATGCAAATGGTAAGGGGAATTGGAATGTTCTGATTTCAAGATCTCCCCGCACTGAGAAAACACGAAAGCTAGCACCTCAGGGAAAAGGGTTCTGACTTCTCCTTGATGTGCTAGTTTTCTGTGGGCAAGGGGGTGTTTCCATGACGCTTCCTCCTTGCCTCCTCAGCTGCCTGCTGCAGATTCCTTCAACCCTCCCTGCTGTTTGCTACTTACATATTCCTGAATTGTGTTGGGGTGCTCTATCCCAAGGACTCTCTCGCTCATGAGCACTGCTTTCTGCTGGTTACTTAAGGCCTGGAACGAAAGGAAGAAGACACAGTTGAAAAGCCAGGAAAACCCAAAACCTTCTCCGCCTCTCACAAAAAAACCCCAGGTGATTTTCGGGTTTGGGCTTCATAAAACCAGTTGTTCTTTCTTGCTTTCTCAGAACGCTTTCCAGGATTCTTTGGGAAGGAATGTCAGCCTATAACCCAATGGTGTCATCCAACAAAGATAATTGGTCGGGGAGATTCGGGAGAGAAAAAGGAAGTACTTCTTCACACCATGTTATAGCTAAGCATGCGGAACTCATTGCCACAAGATGTGGGCGAGTTCCCTCCACCAATTTGTCTAAACCCATCAAGGGATAAAAGTCATGATACTTCTACGGTTAGCCCTCAGGGTTTCAGACGGGTCTTTTAAATAACAATGGCTGGGGAGTCAGTAGAGGGATCTGTTGGTTCTCCTGCCCTGGTTGTGGGCTTCCCAGAGGCACCTGATTGGCCACTGTGGGAGACAGGAGGCTGGACTAAAGAGTCCAACCCAGCAGGTCTCCTGCCTACTTAATGCAGAAGATTTGCGAGAGGTCAGGGCTGCCCGTACCTCTGAGTAATCTCCCATGATGTAGTTCAGGCGAGACAAGAGACGAAGGCAGGCGCAGATTTCCATGTGCATGGCGCCATACACGTTGTTGAACAGGTTTAAGGCCTCGCTGATCAGCTCGCAGCCCTCCTTCAAGAAACCTGAAATGCGCAAAGAAAAAGCACTCTTGAGATTGCAGGTGATGCTTAACTATAAGCAGTTGTTGGCACCCGTCTGTCTCGAGAGACAACAGAGTGCACCTCTGGAGGTGAAGTCAAAACCGCTGCATTAGCAGCACTAAAGTGACCAAGCCTGGGCAGTGCATATGGAGGCCCAAATGACAAGACCCTCCTCTCAGCCTCACTGATGTGGTCCAAAGGAAAGCAGAGCAATACGTTTGGCACCAGCTTGGCTGCAGGAGTTGCTGGAAGAAGGCGTGCAACACACCGTCCAACCATCTTAGAGACTCACTCCAGATTTGTGTAGGGTTTACTCCTTATCCTTTTCTTCTGGATGTGGAGGATGTAAGCAGTGGAGGCTGGTTTTATCAGTGCAAATGGGGCACTGGCCCCACCGCCTCTCAATCTGCCCCCACCTTGCTGCTTACAACCAGTCGGGGAAGGGAGACGCCTCCTTTGTCTCCATATTGCCCACGTGTAGAACTCAGCAGGGAGGAGGAAAAGGAGAATGTTGCTGGATAGCTCGGTAGAGCACGAGACGCTTCATCTCAGGGTCGTGGGTTCAAGCCTCACATTGGGCAAGTGATTTCTGCACTGTAGGGGGTTGGACTAGAAGACAGTTGCAGCCCCTTCAATGTTTGCAATTATACGAATTACGTGGCCATGTCTGCCGCTGGATCTAGCGCCACCTAGTGTTGGGCTCCCTGCATTCTGCCCTACCCTTCCCCAAAGGGCACCAGGCCCCCATGACTGTGCTGTACATACGTGTTGCAAAATAAGTGCCTCTCTCCCTGCCACATGCCTTGCACAGAGATCTGGGTAAACTTTCATTTAAAAATTTTTATTTTTAAGCTGCTCAGGAAGTCAAGATCTGGCTTATAAGAGCCCCTGGGCTGCCAAGGTTAAACCCCACCCCCAGGACCTTGGTTCGAAACCGAATTCACAGCCAGTAGTACATTGCAAGTGATACCTTGCTGCACTTTTGCCTGGCCGCTTTGGAAGAAATGGAAGGCGTCCGAGGCTTTGGGGTTGACGTGCTTCACAACCGGGAAGATGTTGAGGATGTCCTCTTCTGTGAACGTTGGCTTGTGGCGGTTATCAAAGTTGTATTCTTTCAGAAGGATCTGAAACACAAACACACACAAATGCTTCCATACCTTTCCTAAGAGAAAAGGAAAAACCAGTTGTTAAGTACCACTCTATGTTGCCTCGGTCCAACCCTAATTGTGAGTCCTGCGTCCGGGTTCTGGACACCACAGTTTAAGGCAGCTATCGACAAGCAGTGTTCCCAATGAGGGCTGATCCTGTTGCTTGCTTCCATAAAATGTCTTTTGAAGCTTTTCCACAATACGATGCAATAAAAAGCAAACTAATCTAACTAAACTTTCCAGAGATGGAAAGAAGATAAAAGTCCCTACCAGATAAAAGTCCCTACCAGATAAAAGTCCCTACCAGAGAAGAATGGAAGATTAAGTTGATGGATTATGCCGAAAAGGCGAAAATGACCGGAAGAATCAGAAATGCAGTTTAATGGTGAATTTTGGACATAATGCACAACGGGGAGGAGGGAAGTCCAGGAGATTCTTTGGAATCTTGTTTTTATGTTGTATGCTGGATATGTGCAGTGCTTCCCCCCCTTTTAAAAACATGTTTAGGGGTACTCTCATTTTGACTCAAGAAAATCACCAATTTTATATTTCAAATCGGGAAAAATAAATACAATAAATGGACAAAAGTACAAAGTTTCACAAAATGTTTAGGGGTATGCGTACCCCCATAAAAAAGCACTATATTATATTATCTAAGTAAAAACAAAAGAGAAAAGAAAATGCAAAGATTTTAATACCCTCCAATGATAATAGGGACATTTTCATCTGAGGAACTATGCAGGGTATGCTGCCCCTTCGGTATCTGTGTTTCTGCTGTCACTCCCACCCAGGATTTCTCACCCCCCCCCCAAAAAAAAACCCTGACCCTCATCGACTCCTCTTTGAGTTCTGAGCTGCTCTGCAGCTGTGGGGTGGCAACAGCTCCTTGACCATAGCTAAGGAGGAGGCCTGGGTCTGCAGTAATAGTGAGCCATGGTTAATATACAATATATACAATATATACGATATCTTTATTGTCATTGTCCCATGCAGAACAATGAAATTGAAAAACTACATAACTACATAAAACATTCAAAACCCCCTAAAAACTCTGAAACCCCATTTTAAAATACACTATACTATAGGTGACCAAATGAGGCTTGTAACCAGAAAACCTAGTCAACTATCTCATTTTAACTGAGATTTATAAACCATAGTTAAGCTGCAGGGGCTGGGTTCACGAGACCAGGTACAGTTAACTAAAACCATGGTTTATAAACCATGGCTCAGAGCAGATGTGGGGAACGTTCTAGCCCTCCAGATGTTGCTGACCTACAACTCCCAACATCCCTGGCCATTGGCCATCCTTGCTGGGGAGGAGGAGTTGGAGTTCAGCCAACATCTGAAGGGCCAAAGGTTCCCCACGAGTTACAGATGAACCAGGGATCGTGGGCAACTAAATCGGGAGCCATCCTCTTAGTCACAGTCTTAAACTAAGAGTGTAGGTGGAGATTGCAGAATTGGATTAGACTCTACCAGGTGGCGTGTGGGTTTCAGGCCGCACCTACGACTGCTGAAGCACAGCAGCAAAATAATGGTTAAAATCCAGCAGTTACTGTACTTTTCTCCTGCCTCAAGCGAAAGTTCCTTCTTAGGGAGATTACTGAAGGGGATGCATGACAGTTTCTATCAGCAAAGCTAGAAATTAATCTCAGGTGGCATTGCATAACCTAGTGGCTGGCAGGAACGCAGTGCGTCCCTCCTGTTTGCTAGAAGAGCTCAGTAACTAAAAATGAGTGATTCCTCCCTCTTCCCTCCCAGTTCCTTTTCCTTTCGTGCTGTCGCCCTTAAGATTTCGAGAGCTTAAGGCCTGGGGCTGTTTTACCGCTGATATTTGCAAACTTGCTTTGGGAGCCTTTTCCAGCTAAAGCGGGGTTTCTCAAACTTGGGTCTTCCGCGGTTGTTGCAACTACAACTCCCATCAACTCTGACCACTGGTCCCGAGAGTTAGGGATGATGGGAGTTGTAGTCCAACAAGAGCGGAAGACCCAAGTTTGAGAAACTGAGCTAAAGAGTGGGGGGGGGATGCCTTTTAAAAATAAAGTCTTTCTGTTCTTCCAAGTTGTGTTCGGAGGGTTAAGCGAGGGGGAAGAACTTGGAGGTTGTGTACGTTGTTCCTCACCTGGATTCCAGTTTTGAGGGAGATCTCACGCAGCAGGGTGACCTTCTGTAGACTGTATACTTCCACTGCTTGGTCAACACTCTCACTGCAAAAAAAGGAGAAGGGGGAGTCAAAAGGAAGCAACACACCAGAGGGAGCCACATTTTCAAAGCAGGACTTCAGAGGGAAGACATTTCCGGATTTACCTGGGCATGCCGGGGATTGAACCTGGGACCTTTCCACACATGACACAGGTGCTTTAACCCTGAGCTACAACCCTACCCCCTAAGCTCTGCACTGCCCAAGTCACATCCTGCTGCCAGTCAAAGTAGAGAGCACAGGGCAAGATGTAGACATAATCTGATGGGCTCTGGAGTCCAATATTGTGTGGAAGACAGTGGA
Source organism: Podarcis siculus (assembly GCA_034642415.1). Classification (NCBI taxonomy): domain Eukaryota; kingdom Metazoa; phylum Chordata; class Lepidosauria; order Squamata; family Lacertidae; genus Podarcis; species Podarcis siculus. The sequence goes on from JAXCMG010000018.1 coordinate 8,516,513, forward strand.
TCCCTCGCCATGGACCGGTAGCAATCCTTACACACAACAGCTGTGAGTTTCCTAGGTTTTCTTTTTAAAAGACATACCATTCCAAGCTGAAGTCAAAGTAACTTTTGGCTTCCGAACAAATGTTCTTCCACAATTCTTGAGGGCTCATGGTGGCCCAGGCAGTGTTGTCAGCAGCGCCCAAATTCCGATTTTTCCTCCTCTTGTTCTTTTTCTTGGATACCAGCTCATCGGCCGGGAGATGGGCCACAGGGTTTGGGAAGGAGCTGAGGAAGCAGTTGAGGAAATGGCTGATGGCAGCTGATAAGCCCGACAGCTCCACTCCCTGTGGGAGGGAAAGAGGAGACCATTAGCGTGCTACATGTTAGTGAAGTCGAATAATGCAAACGGAGTCCGGGGAGAAAAGTCCTTACTGAGCAAACCCAGTGCAAGCAGTGTGTGATTTGAGGAGAAGGGAACAGAGAGGTTTCCTTTTCCTTACTTCAGGCCTTCTACATGGCAGGGAGACATTCAACCAAACATACAGAGGAAAACTCCCTCAGGACTACCCAGCTAGTCATCTGTTCATTTAAAGATGTATAAACTGCACTTTCATAAAAACCATCCAAGGTGGTATGTCGACTAAAAACACAGTATCACAATAAAAAAACTTAAACCACATAAAAAAGAGCTGGTTGGCAAAGTATCTCAGGTTTGAAAGGACTGCCCAAATAACATGTTTTTTATGAGACGTCTTAAAACGAGCAGAGACGGCTCCTGCCCAATTTCTATTGGCAAGGAGTTCCACAGAGCTGGACCTACCATGCTAAAGTCTCACCCCCTGGTGAAGGCTAGACGAACCTCAGGTATATGTGGGACCAGCAAAAGTGCCCCCCTCAGAAGGCCTTGACAACTGAGGAGGAGGAGGAATCAAGCAGTCCTGAAGGTACTTTCCATCTCTGAGGGCCTTCTGGCGGTTCCCTCACTGTGAGAAGTGAAGTTACACGGAACCAGGCAGAGGGCCTTCTCGGTAGTGGCACCCTCCCGTCAGATGTCAAGGAGACAAATAACTATACCACGTTGAGAAGACATCTGAAGGCAGCCCTGTATTAGGAAGTTTTTAACGTCTGATGTTTTACAGTGAAACCTCGGTTGCCGAACGTAATTCGTTCCGGAAGCTCGTTTGGCTTCCGAAATGTTCGACGACCGAGGTGTGGCTTCTGATTGGCTGCAAGAGCCTCCTGCACTCAAGCGGAAGCTGCGTCGGAGGTTTGGCTTCTGAAAAACGTTTGAAAACCAGAGCATTTACGTCAGGGTTTTCGGCATCTGGGAGCTGAGGTTTGACTGTATTATGTTTTTATAAATACTGGAAGCCTCCCAGAGTGGCTGGGGCAACCCAGTCAGATGGGCAGGATACAAACAATAAAATTACTATTATTAATTCCTACTACTACTACTAATATGTGTTCAGGTCATTTGGGGCTTTGTGAATTAACAGAAGGAGCTTGAACCTTGGGTGGCAGTAAATCGATAACCAACAAAACCTCTGAGAATGATTAGTTGCATCTTCTGCACCACATTTGCCCAAAAAGCGAATGAAATGAAACAAAGACTGAACTGGATTTCTTTGGGGGGCGGGGGCGGGGAGCTATTACGCTGTGGGCGTCCCTCCCCAGTTGAGGCATCCGGATGCCAGAAGCCCCATGTGGGATTCCACACACACACACACACACACACACACACACACACACACACAAACACAACTGCGGAAGGCGGCTGGGAGACCCAACTAGCATGCAAAGCATTTTGGAGGAGTCACTGCTCTGGAAACAAAACCAAGCAGATGGCTGCATGCGCTGAAGAAGCATTTTTGGGGGGTGGAGAAAGAGGAACCCTATGCAAGCCCCCCCCCCAGCTTCTCAGGGATCTGGCAACACCAGGCTTTCATTTACTGCGCTGTGGGTCTGACACAAGTCCACACAAACACTTGCCCTCTCCCCTCCTTGTTAAAAACCTTTCCTGCTGAGCGCGGAAGACAAAAACACAAGCTCAGCCATGAAGGAATAGTTTTTGAATCACTCTCTCACACACACACCACACCACACACAGACAAGTTGCCACTGGTTCTCCCTCAACCACACAGGCCTGCACTTATTTTAGGCCTTAATGAGATTGTGCTTCCGGTTGCTAGGCAACCTGTGCAAGAAGCCTACGGAGGAAATGGCTTCTCTCTTGATCTGGGAAGGCCGGGACTGGGCGGGGGGAAGGCAGAGAGAGAGAGAGGGGGGGGGGGCAACCCTTGTGCAGGAGAGGGCATGTAAGGGAAGGTGTTCGGGATTGCATAATCCGATTTGTACCTGAAGGTATGTCTTGAAGATGTGCTTGGCCGACCGGGTGATCAGTTCCGTGATTCCGATTTTCTGTTCCAAGGAAACAAATGGAGGGGGACACACACAAAAGAGCAAACACGTCAAGCAGAAGACAAGAAACACATTGAACCACCGACCTTCTGATCAGCAAGCCCAAGAGGCTCAGTGGTTTAGACCACAGTGCCACAGCATGTACCCAGAAAATCCCGGACGTATGGCAGCCCTAATATATGTGGGCTTTTTTTTTTTTTTTTAAGCTGAGGTTCATGAAAGACAAATTATCCGAGCTGGATCTCTGCCAGGGCAAATAATCCTCAAGAAACAACAGCGACATTTATTTACTTTTAAGTGTCAATTAGAAGTTGGGGGAAAAACAAAGAAACTTTTGAGGCTTACATAGATGTGATCTAGCTGAGCCCGGCCTGGGGTCTTGGTGATGAATTCCACCACTCTGCCCAGGTAGCGCATGTTGATGCCTCGCTGGTGCATAGCTTCGGCCAAGGTGGCGCCGTCCATCGGAAGCATGGTGTGGTCAAGGCAGTCTTTCACCTGCCAAGGAAGAAGAAAACACACACCCACAGCAGAACTTAGCAAGCCTGGCTCTCCTGCATGCAGAAGGTTCAATCCACAATGACATCTCCAGACAGAAATGGGAGAGTCTTCTGGTCTTAAGCTCCTACCAGTCCGTGCTGACAATACTGAGCTAGAGTATTGTAAAGACTGCTCCCCACCCTCTTCTCTCCCCCTTCCTCCTGGTGCAAATTCACTCACCAAGCCTGGAATTTGATAGGACACCAGAAAAGCAGCCGCATCCTTTAGCAACCGCTTCTGATCCTGAATCTGCTCTTTGCTGGACTCTGGAAAGCGGACCCCTAGGAAAGCAGGAAAGGAAGATCAGCCAGCTGGAAAAGGAAGCTGGAAGATCAGCCAGATGGGAAAAGGGATACACACACACACACACACACACACACACACACATAGATGCATGTGTATGTACACACACACTACCTGTGTGTAATTTGAATTAAGTTTAAATTTAAAAATACTAAAAAGAGGGTGGGTGTCTGGGGAGAAAAAAAAGGTTTCGGCAATCCCACCCGCCACCGGCTAGATGGGAGTTTGGCTTTTGTGTGCTGTCACTGGAATGTAACTAATGTGTTAAGCTGAGAGTTGCCTTTATGACATATATTTCTGTTAGCAAGATTTTGCCAAGTTCTGCCCAACTCTGCTGGGGGGGGGGGGGAATACACACCTCTCAGAACTGGCCAAAGCTGCCTCCCCTTCAATGTTACTCTGGGGAAAGATGGTTAGCTAGGAACTTTCCTGCAGCAGGTCAGAGAGTGGCCTGCATTCACACATTGCACTAAACCATAGCTTAGAATGAACAATATGGAAATCATGGGGCTCACAGCAGCCCCCCCACCCCATTTGCTCTAGAATAAGATAGGACTAGTGTGGTGTAGTAGGGATGCGGGTGGCGCTGTGGGTTAAACCACAGAGTCTAGGGCTTGCTGATCAGAAGGTCAGCGGTTCGAATCCCTGCGACGGGGTGAGCTCCCGTTGCTCGGTCCCTGCTCCTGCCAACCTAGCAGTTTGAAAGCACCTCAAAGTGCAAGTAGATAAATAGGTACCACTCCAGCGGGAAGGTAAACGGCGTTTCCGTGCGCTGCTCTGGTTCGCCAGAAGCGGCTTAGTCATGCTGGCCACGTGACCCGGAAGCTGTACGCCGGCTCCCTCGGCCAATAAAGCGAGATGAGCCCCGCAACCCCAGTCGTCAGGGGTCCCTTTACCCTTTACCTAGTGTGGTGTAGTGGTTAGAGGGCTGGAGTAGGGCCTGGGAGGCCAGGCCATGAAGCTCAGTGGGAGACCTTGGGCCAGTCACTCACTCTCAGCCTAAGCTACTTCACCGTTAGGATAAAAATGGGGAGGAGGGGAGGGAAGTATGCAGGCCACCTTGAGCTCCTCGGAGGAATTGAATAAATAATAATAATAAAAACCTTCCACTTTCGCTCCAGGTCAGGACCCGTCAATTCATCCAGACAGATTGCTTAACATGGTTTCAAGCCATTACAGAATTTTAGAGTTGGAAAGGACCCCGAGGATCATCTAAATCAGTGGTGGCCAAACTTGGCCCTCCAGCTGTTTTTGGACTATAACTCCCATCATCCCTAGTAGTCAGGGATGATGGGAACTGTAGTCCCAAAACAGCTGGAGGGCCAAGTTTGGCCACCACTGATCTAAGAGAGCCAGTGTGGTGTAGTGGTTAAGAGCGGTAGTCACGTAATCTAGGGAACCGGGTTCGTGTCTCCGCTCCTCCACATGCAGCTGCTGGGTGACCTTGGGCCAGTCACACTTCTCTGAAGTCTCTCAGCCCCACTCACCTCACAGAGTGTTTGTTGTGGGAGAGGAAGGGAAAGGAGATAGTTAGCCGCTTTGAGACTCCTGAAGGGGAGTGAAAGGCGGGATATCAAATCCAAACTCCTCTTCTTCTTCTTCTTCTAAGTCCAGGGCTTCCTAAAATTGGGCCTCCAGCTATTCTTGGGACTACAGTTCCCATCATCCCCAACTAACAGGACCAGTGGTCAGGAATGATGCGAACTGTAGTCCAAAAACAGCTGGAGGGCTAAGTTTGGAAAACCCTGACTAGTCCAACCCCCTGCAAGGCAGGAATATGCAGCCGCCCCATAGGGGGATCGAACTTGCAACCTTGGCGTTACCAGCACCACGCTCTAACAAACTGAGCTATCCACCCATGTCAGTTTGCTTGTACGCCATCTTCTCTTGGTTTAACGATGGTCAAAGTAATGGGCTGTACTTCAATGTTAGTCCCACTTAGAAGAAATCCACTGGAAATAATGGAAATGACTAACTTGCAGTCCATTTATTTCAAGGGACCGACCTACTCTGAATATAAACTTAAGTTTGCTACAACCCAATGTTAACCAGTTTGGACAAAAATGGGCTCAGCTATCTATGGTTTGTGCCAGCAGAAGTAGATGCTTCTGAGCTTCTAGCAATTGCACAGGAAGCGTGTGTTGGCCCCAAGGCTTGCTGCGGATCCTATAATTGTGATTTATTTATTGATTACAGCATTCGCACCCCACCTTTCCTTCAAGGAGCTCAAGAGGGCATACGTGGCTCTTCCCTCCTGTTTCTCACTGTTTCTTGCAGCTTAGGAGCTGCTTTGATCATCGCTGACAAGAAAGGCAGGATCAAGACACATTGGGGAAAACACAGAACTGGAGATGCTGGGTGGATTAAAAGCTGAGAGCTTTTGTGTGCAAAGCAACTCTTAAGTGTCCGAAAGAAAACACGCAAACTCAAAAGGGTCAAACACTTTGGGAGGGGTTACGTGCTGCAAAGGACTCCAAGTGCACCTGAAGCGCCTTCTTACCTGGCGAAAAAATATCTGGGTTAAACCGGATATCGAAGGACGTGTTGCTGATGGAACCGACAGCTTTGCAAGCATTCTGGATCACTTCCCGGCTTTTGGGGTCCACTGGGTGAAGGAGACAAAGTGGGTCGCATAGCAAACATGGGGAACCTTTTCCACTTCATAGAATCATAGAACTGTGGAGCTGGAAGGGACCCCAAGAGTCATCTAGTCCAACCCCCTGGAATCTTTTTGCCCAACGTGGGGCTCGAACAAACGACCCCAAGATGACTAAAGAGCTCTACCGATTGAGCTAAGAGTGTAAGTCACGACCAGCATCCTTATTGGGATCGGCCTTCATGGGGCAAATTTGACGGGTGGGAGGGGCTGCTGACCTGTCAACCCCAGGACATCACAAAGCAGCTGATAAAATGAATACCTCCCCCCCCAATTCCATTTTAAGCAGAGCTTTCAAATTTCCTTATTGATTCAGGAAGGGCTTTGCATGGAATGTTGCTGACCTGAGCAGGATTTAAGCTCTGCTCAGCAGATGATGTGATTTTATCATTTGAACCACCCTGAAACCTGCAGGTATAGGGTGATATACAATACAGTGGTGTATTGGTTCTCAAATGCCTTGGTACTCAAACAGCTTGGAACCCAAACACTTCAAACCCGGAAGTGTGTGTTCCGGTTTGCAAACTTTTTTCGGAACCCAACGTGCTACGATTTGAGTGCCACACTTCCATTTTGAGTGTTACGCTGAAGTCTGTCTGTTTTTGCTATTTATTTTGCGTTTCTGTTTTTGCGGCTCTTTTTGTTTGTTTTTGTGACTGTGTGGAACCCAGTTCAGCTACTGATTGATTGTGTGACTGCAGTACATTGTTTGGATCAATGGTCTCATTAGAGAGTAAAATTCATGTTAAATTGCTGTTTTAGGGGTTGTTTTTAGAAGTCTGGAACGGATTAATCCATTTTGCATTACTTTCTATGGAAAAGAGTGCCTTGGTTTTGGAACGGACTTCCGGAACGGATTAAGTTTGAGAACCAAGGTACCACTGTAAAATAAAGGAGGAGGAGGAGGAGAAGTGATGGCAGCAGATGAGCGCTGAGTAAATGTCACACGAAGCCAATGCAAAATTTAACCCCACCCATCAGATGATGTCACAAGTGGGAGCGGGGAGAACAGCCTCACTGGCCAACTTGGACCCTCTAGTGGGCAAAGGTCAGCTGACAGGCTGGAGGTTCCTGACCCCCAACTATAAAGGTGGACGAAGTGTGACCTTCCAGGTTCAACTGGAAAAACCAAAAGCCTGCCAATTTCACAATGTCCTTATACAAATCTGTGCTTGGGAATTTTTGTGTCCAGTTCTGGTGCCACTCACCTCTTCCCAACTCAAAGCTGCAGAGCTGGAAAAGGACAAGCAAAATGATCCAAAGGTTGATGTACTTCCCCAGGAGATGAGGGAGATTTGGGCTATCAAGGGTCTTATGTAACCGAGGGAACTCATTACTATCAAATGACTTTGTACCAGCCTTTAAAAAGGCAAGAAGGCAAACGCATTGAGAAGGAGACCTGTGCACAGCTACGAGGTCCAACAGCCAAATGGATCCTACAGGTTCAGACACAGTCTACCTCAGATCCAGCATAAAAACCCCATTCTTATGAGTGGAAGGGCTTCTTCATGCACAGGAAGGGGGGGTCCTCCCTGTTTTTTTTTGGGTGGCGGCAGTGCTCCCAGTGGGAGAGCGCACCAAGTTACCTGCTCCATCGTCCGATGCAATCGTCTCCGTGAGCTCTTTCACCTGGTCCAGCCCTGCGACGCTGTCCTCCATCTTGCTGTCTTCTGAGGGGGGTTTCTCCTCGCCGTCCTCCACCCCATTCTCGGGAAAGGAGGAGGAGGAGGTGGGGCTCCCGCCGTTCTCCAGAGGGGAGGGGGCCTCCTGCTTGATCGCCTTCTGCTGCATCAGCTGCAGCGCTGCCAATTTCATGAACATGAGATACCTATTGAGGAGAGGGAGAAGAGAGAAGGGATGAAGCAGCCCAACGCAAAAGGGGTTGCAAGAGCACACATATTTCTAGCACCACCTTTTCTCCAAGAAGTTTAAGGTGGGGTGCAGGGGTCTCCCCCCTCCCTCACTGTATCCTCACAACCACCCTGCAAAGTAGGCAAGGCTGAGAAGCAGCTACTGGACCCTCCAAGGTCATCTAGTGAGCTTCCTGGTCAACTGGGAACTTGAACCCTGGTCTCCCAGGTCCTAGTCTGGCACTGTACCACAGTGGCTCCCTTGTTGGTCTGGAGCAACGGCTACACACAGCCCTCAAAGCTTCCATCACGAGGGCTAGAAACTTGGGGTCTCTGTTTGTGAGGATGTAGGATTTTGGGAGCCACAGCTAATTTGGAAAATGCCCTCGGAAACTTACAACAAAACATTAAAAAGGTAAAGGGGCCCCTGACCATTAGGTCCAGTCATGACCGACTCTGGGGTTGCGCCGCTCATCTCGCTTTATTGGCCGAGGGAGCCGGCGTACAGCTTCCAGGTCATGTGGCCAGCATGACTAAGCCGCTTCTGGCAAACTAGAGCAGCGCACGGAAATGCCGTTTACCTTCCCACCAGAGTGGTATCTATTTATCTACTTGCACTTTGACGTGCTTTCGAACTGCTAGGTTGGCAGGAGCAGGGACCGAGCAACGGGAGCTCACCCTGTCGTGGGGATTCGAACCGCCGACCTTCTGATCGGTAAGTCCTAGGCTCTGTGGTTTAACCCACAGCGGCACCCCTGTCCCAACAAAACATTATGCAGCTCTAAAACCAATGGAGGTTGGACTGGGCATGTTTGGGCCCAAGTGTCTGCCGTTGTTAATTTTTCACGCTGCAAAAAATACCTGAAGAGATTCCCCCGCTGCTCAACTGCCGATGGACTAAAATTTGGTTTACTCAGCGGGTGGATGCTAGAAAATGAAGTATGTTCGATATGTAATTTTCAAACTCAAAACTTTACTCGACAATACTGAAAGGTATCTTAACTGCACAGCCTCCCCTTCTATAACATAACACTTAAGAAAACAACTGAAGGCGCTGAAATTTTTTTCACACGCAATCCTGTGTCTGTTCCACAGACGATTTCAGCAGACACCTCGTATCATAAGCACGGCAGTTAATGCGTTTCCAAGCACAATTAAAAGTGCTCTGTGCTGAGCTTTAAAGCCCTAAACGGCCTCGGCCCTGTATACCTGAAGGAGTGTCTCCACCCCCACTCTTCATGCCGGACACTGAGGTCCAGCACCGAAGGCCTTCTGGCAGTTCCCTCACTGCGAGATATCAAGCTACAGGCCTTCTCGGTGGTGGCACCCGCCCTGTGGAGTACTCTCCAATTATATGCCAAGGAGATAAACAGACAACTTTCCAAAGACATTTGAAGGCAGCCCTGCATTGGGAAGGTTTTAACGTTTGACGTTTGCTGCGCTTTTATTATGTTGGAAGCTGCCCAGAGTGTCTGGGGCAACCTCGGGGCTCCCACTCTCCTCCAGCTTACACCCCTCCCCAGCCTCCTCCAGATCAAACTCAATTGCTTTTCCCTGGCTGAACTCTCATAGCCCTTGCATGAGATGCATGAAATGCAACTTCTTGTACTAAGCCAAAAATCAACACCATTGCTCCGCCTACACCTGCCTCTGGCCCCGCCCCTATTGACCTGTGGCCCCTGGAAGCTGGCCAAGATGGAATGCAGCCCTTGGGCCGATGAGGTCATTTACTACACACACACCCCGGACAAAAACCTAGTGCAGCGATGCAAAAAGCCTGAATAGCTTAGTTGGTGAGAGCGTGGTGCTGATCACACCAAGGTTGCAGGTTCAAGCCCGGCTTTGCTGGGAGGGGGGTTGGACTAGATGATCCTCAGGATCCCTTCCCACTCCATGATTTCTCTATGAATTCTGGGCAGTGGTGAGGGTTACCTGTGCTCAACGAAGGCGTCCACCAGCTCTTGCCGCAGGCAGCAGAGCTTGTGGCGGTGCTGTTTGGGGAAGCCCATTTTCTGGCACTCCTCGGGCATCTCCTCCCCGTCGACGGGCAGGAAGTTCAGGTCAGGAGGGAAGGTGCGGAGCAGGTCGAGGATGTAGTGGCGCCCGTCGTTGCCGATGATCCCCTTGCACTCCACGGACGAGCAGAGCTCCACCTCCTCGCCCTTGTCGTTCAGGACCGCGTGCTTCTGGATTTTCAGGGGCCGGCTGGTCTTCTCCAGCAGCTCCAGGTACTTGGGGTGAGAGACCACCGTCTTGCCAAAGTCAATGGAGCCGTAGATGACGCTCTGCTCCTGCTCCCGCTCCAGGATGCCGGGGATGATGGACTGGGCCGTCACCCGGTAGCCCCGGTAGTCCACCACCACCGTGCCCAGGGTGTAGAGCCCTTCCACGTCCACCGCATTGTACGTCCGGACCCCGTTGAGGTCGTTGGTGGGGGCCACGTAGGCGGCCACGTCCCCGCCAAAGTCTTTGTAGTGGTCGCGGACGTCGAAGCCCAGGCTGAAGAAGATGTTGTTCCAGATGAACATCTGCATCTTGGTCTCCTCGCTGGGGTTGATGGCCATCACGTTGCCGTCAATGACCGCCATCGCGCCTCTCGTCGCCGCGGCAGTGAAGTCGCTGTGGACCTGCGAGGCAGAGAGGCAAAGTCACGGGAGATGGTCGGCCGCAAGGAGAGATGGCGCTCACCAGCCTCAGAGCAGCAGTGGACAGGAGCGAGCCATCAATAAATATAATGTTAATATAATTATTTTCTATTTCTCATTGGGGTTTTTTAATACATTGTTTTTAACTACATTTAATAGTATCCTTTAAGTATTGCATTGTATTTTATGTGCTCCGTTTTCTTCCTGTTTTCTCTACCGGTAATTGACCAAAAGTAATATATATACAGCTATATCTTCATTCTAGTCATTACATACATATACATATGGTTTTATTTGTAGATGTGTGTGTGTTTTTTTTCTTTCCTTTTTTGTGTTTTGTCTTTCTTGTTTATGTAGTTTTATTTTGGATTCAATGTTTGTAATTTTTGTTGTAATTTTGCATTGAAAATAAAAATTAAAAAACATTTAAATAATACACACACACACACACACAAACACACACACACAGAGCTATAGCCGCACCTTGGATCCCAAACGCCCTAGAACTTGGATGTTTTGGCTCCTGAACGCCGCAAACCCGGAAGTGATTGTTTGCAAACGTTCTTTTGGAACGCGAATGTCGGAGCTTCCTGCAGCCAATCAGAAGCCGCGATTTGGTTTTCGAACGTTTTGGAAGTCGAACGGGCTTCCGGAACAGGTTCCATTCAACTTCCAAGGTACGACTGTACATTAGTAAATCCTAACAGAATCCGCACGGGAGGGTCAGGCCTAATGAGCACAGCAACTCATATCCAGCAGGCCTTGCATTATGAAGCAGTTGCTGAGATTGAAGGTCCTCACAGCTGCCTAAGTCCCCTCCTCTCCAGGGTTTCCCCCAAGCAATCCGAGACTACGCCTGCATGAAGCTAACTTCTCCTCTGCCCTCTTCATGCCTCTCCTGGTCCTGGGAGACCAGGAGGGAGGAATGGGAGGGGAGCTCGTTGCAGTAGGAGGAGGTGACACCCTGACTTCTTCACCAGCCTGAATCATCTCCGACTCTTGACCTCCCTCCTCTCCTGCTTCTGGAGTCGTTGTCCCACCACCAATCCCCTGGGCTCTGAGCCCTCTTCCCCTGCGGGTTCCCCAGTTAGTTCCTCCCACCATTCCTCTGCGTCCAACCAATCCATGACATCAGATCTGTTTGGGAAGCACCTCAGTGGCATAAATTAAACCCAAAGCACCACTCAAAACACACAATAAATATATATTTTTTAAAAAATTAAATAAGCTGCAGCCAATGCTAGTCCTACTCAGAGCAGGTTCGCTGAAAAGAATATAGTTATTTTATTTATATCCCACTTCTCTCCCAGTCCAGAACCCAAAGTGGCCCAGAACATAAATTACAACGTATACAACCAAGAGTGCGTGAGCAGACACACACACACACACACACACACACACACACTTCAAATCAAATAAGCAGCCCACTTAAAAACAGCACAGGAAAACCCTTAAAATCATTTAGAAGTGCACATGCAAACACACATGACAGCACCCACTCTCAGAAGATCCTGCCACAACAGCCAGCTGGTGGCCAAATGTCTGCTGGAATGAAAATGCATTTGCCTGCTGGTGAAAGGAAAGCAAGGAGAGGGACCAGCCTGGCCTCCCACGGAAGGGAGTTCCAACTATCTGGGAGCAGCCACCGAGAAGGCCTTCTGTCGTGAAGGTGGCAGGACTGAGGAAAGGGCCTCCCCAGACAATCTCCAAACCCAGGCAGGCTTAGACTTGGTCCTTCAGAGAGCCAAGGCCCAAGATCCATAAGGCTTTGTAGGTCCTAAATAAGCATAAGAGTGATGTGGGTGCCACTGTGGTCTGAACCACTGAGCCTCTTGGGCTTGCCGATCAGAAGGTCGGCGATTCAAATCCCCGTGACAGGGTGAGCTCCCATTGCTCTGTCCCAGCTCCTGCCAACCAAGCAGTTTGAAAGCACACCAGTGCAAGTAGATAAATAGGTACTGATGCGGCGGGAAGGTAAACAGCATTTCTGTGCACTCTGGTTTCCGTCACAGTGTTCTGTTGTGCCAGAAGTGGTTTAGTCATGCTGGCCACATGAAACGGAAAGCTGTCTGTGGACAAACGCTGGCTCCCTCTGCCTGAAAGCAAGATGAGTGCTGCAACCCCATAGTCACCTTTGACTGGACTTAACTGTCCAGATCCCTCTTGCTGTTCTGGCTTCTGAGATTCAAATTATTTTTTCTTGTTTTCCTCCAAAAACTAGGTGCGTCTTGTGGTCTGGTGCGTCTTAAAGAGCGAAACATACGGTATGTTTTGAGGAGGTCTGCAGCTGTGCTGTGTGTTTTCCCCAACACACCTCCTGGGCAACTCTGAACAATTCCTTATCCGTTTAGTTTGTTACTCTCCTATCCCTCCTTCATTCATACATCACAGGGCACTCTGTTCCAAACTCCCATTTCCAATTACTGAGCAGCAAACTGAAAACTGAAGCTGTGCTCATGGCTTGGCTGCATAATCAGGACTAGAACCTTGCTAGTCCTCTCTGCGGGGCTCGAGGTTACCTTAAAGATTGCGCGTTCCCTCAGCAGCCTCTCTGGCAGATTTTTGCGTGGCAGTTCCCTGGTTGTTTGCAACTCTTCGTTCCAATCTCTGGTCTGAAAGGAAGGTTGGGAAGAAGAGATAACAGGCATCACATGAAATCACAACTCTAGCCTGGGAAAGAGAGAGAGATACAAAACTTGCAAGGATGTTGCCCTCTCTAGATCAGATGAAAAGGGGATTAAGAGGCCCCATATATCTTTGCCCAGCAACTGCACTGCTGCCAAGTACCACCACATGCCCCAAAAAGGTGCTCAGTATGTACTAGAAATTGGGCTTTTAGTGCTGCAGCTTCAGACCCCTGGAAACAGTTACCAGCTCAAGTTAGGCAAGGGCCTGGTGTCTTGCTATTTAGGTGGCTACTGAACAAATTTTTGTTTAAGAAGGCTTTTCCTGAAGTGTGACCCGGGCACTTAATGGAGTATTAACTGCGCGGTTGCAGAAACTGTTGTATTGCTTTTAGTTTATTAATTTGGTAATCTTTTGAATTTTATCTTATTTTATTATGCACTGCTTTGGTAGTTTTTGGCTGTGAAGCGATTAATAAAATGGAAAATAAATAATAACAATAATAGTAGTAATAATAGTAATAATAGATGCACACAGGACCAGTTCAGATTTAATTATCTTAACTTTACATTTCCTCTGCCCTCAAGAGGACTAGAAACAGATGCTGAAGGGAAACATTCCCCCACCACCGTCCCCAGGCATGGCAAGTGTGTGCTAGGTATCAAAAAGTAAAAATCTGAAGTTTTCCTCCTCCTCCCCGCCCCCTTCTCTAATTGTTATGTTAAAAAAAGCTTGATATTTCATGTATATTTCTATATACTGTTCTTCTTTGTTCTTTCGAGGTTTAATTTTTTTAAAAAAGTAAGACAGCCAAGGGTGGTGCAATGGTTGTCAAATTATTATTATTATTATTTAAATTTATCTACCGCCCTTCATCAAAAAATCTCAGTGCAGTTCACAGAATAAAAAAACAAAATAAAACGCAGGTAAATAATTAAACGAAACAAGAACACCCCCTTCTCACAGAAGCATTTAAAAGGCCGTGGGGTATGAATAAGCCAAAGGGCTGGTTGAAGAGGAACATTTCTGCCTGGCGCCTAAAAATATATTCTCGTGTTGCCACCCTCTGGGCCTCTCAATGAGGAGGCACACAAAGAAGGGCCTCAGATGTTGATCTCAGGGTCTGGGCCATTTCACACGGAGAGAGGTGGTCCTTGAGGAATGCACAGATTGCAGAGAGACCCCAAGGGCAAGTTTCAGCCGAGAGCCAAGGCAAAGAGCACCCCCCCACCCCCAAGCCATCTCTACCTGTCCTGGGATGTGCTCTTCGTAGCCCAGCCTTGAGGTGTAAGCATCTTCCGCCCTCACACAGTCCATGGCGTGCTCAGCAAGAGGGGCCGTCCAGCTGTAGACTTGGAAAGGTGTGGATATCCTCTCCAGCGGGTGTCTCTGGACCCTGGGGGGTTGGAGTCAAACAATGCGCAGAAGTTGTTGCACTCCATTCTCCTGAAAAGTGCCCCCATCTATTTGCCACCCCACTGAAGACCACGAAACTGATCAAACTCAAATGAAGAGTCCTAGGAGCCAAGCTTTGGAGCAAAGGCCACCTTCTCCTCTTTCCAGTCAAGCCTCTTCATCTAAACTGTTCCCTCTCCCGTTTTCTGATTTAAGTCACTGCTTTCCGTATGCTGCCTGGCTTTAACTGCCTTTAATGCATCTCTTGTCGTTCAATGCGATGGGGGTGGAAAACCAGAAACCCTCCCTGTGCTTTTGCTACACCTTATCTGCCCGTTTATAAGGGACGCGGGTGGTGCTGTGGGTTAAATCACAGAGCCTGGGACTTGCCGATCAGGAGGTCGGCAAGATGAGCGCCGACTCTGGGGTTGCTGTGCTCATCTAGCTTTACTGGCCGAGGGAGCCGGCGTACAGCTTCCGGGTCATGTGGCCAGCATGACTAAGCCGCTTCTGGCGAACCAGAGCAGCGCATGGAAACACTGTTTACCTTCCTGCCAGAGCAGTACCTATTTATCTACTTGCACTTTGACGTGCTTTCGAACTGCTAGGTGGGCAGGAGCAGGGACCGAGCAACGGGAGCTCACCCCGTCGCAGGGATTCGAACCGCCGACCTTTTGATCGGCAAGTCCTAGGCTCTGTGGTTTAACCCACAGAGCCACCTGTGTCCCAAAATTAAATGTAGGCAGGTGCTTTAAGCTGAGTTAGGCCACTGGGTCTACCTAGCTCAAGGCTGTCTACACTGGTATACAGTAGCTCTTCAGGGTTCCAGACAAGAAGACAGTCCCAGGTCCTACCTGCAGATGCTGGGGACTGAACCTGCGTCCACTCACATGCAAAGGAGATGCTCTACTCACTGAGCTATGGGAGGGGGTTGGACTAGATGACCCCTGGGGTCTCTTCCAACTCTACGACTGTGCTAGATGGACCTTGGCGCCCTCCACATTTCCAATCTCACCTTTCCAACCACCTCAAAAGGCTAGAAATTTGAGGTTTGTATTTGGAGGAGCAGGAAACAAGATTGATTTGATTTCATTTATTAAATTTGTATATCCCCCTTCATCTGAAGATCTCAGGGAGGTTCGCAGAATAAAACCACAAAGTACATAATAAGAACAAAACAAACCGATAAAATGTCATCGTTCTAGACCAGGGTTTCCCAAACTTGGGTCGCCAGGTTTTTTGGGGAACTACAATTCCCATCATGCCTGACCACTGATCCTGCTACCTATGGATGATGGGAGTTGTAGTCCAAAAAAAACAACACCACCACACCAGCTAGAGACCTAAGTTTGAGATAAAGTTTGTTCTAGACAAGAGCTTGGGGTGGAGTGGGGAGAGACAGACAGAGAGAGAGAGGGGGGGGGGAAGGTTACCGTTTCTTCTGCAGAGAAGCGAAGTTTCTTTTGAAGGCTGGGCTGATCTGGTTCAGAAGCTCGACCAGGGAATGGCTGAGGAAACTGGGGTTGGCAGGCTTAGGGCTGAAGTTGTAGGCCGTGGACCTGCAAAGAGAAGCCACAGGAAAAATATTTTGGTCAAAGAACATAGCAAGGAACAGCCTTTCAAATAATCCACAATTTCCCCCCAGTCTGTGATAAAGTTTTCTTTCCTCTTGGTTCCTTTATTGTTCCCGTATGTTCTGCGATTTAGACATCAGCCGTTAGTTTAGTCTGCCGCCACTCCTTGGTTGGTACTGAAAATCTTTCCATTTCTGAGCATAAATAAACCTGCCTGCAGTCGTGGCATAACTAACTCCTGATTTTATATGCACCTTATATGTTTTACAAATAGATGCTGTATTTTTCGCTCTGTTAGACGCACCAGATGATAAGACGCGGAGCTACCCCTGAAGCCAGGAGAGCAAGCGGGATCGGTGCGCACCAATCCCTCTTGCCCTCCTGGCTTCAGCAAAGCAAGCCTACTGGCTTTCCTCCCACAAGAGCCGCACACTCTTTAAAGGGAGCGCGGCTCTTGGGGGCTTTTCTGGGAGGTGGGGGAAGGGACAGAGCCGCCCGCTCTCTCCCTTCCCCTACCTCCTGCAGAAGCCAGGGATAGCCCCGCGAAGCCTTCGCAGGGCATGGTGATGAAGGCTCCCCGCTCCCCTGCGGAGGCTTCACGCAGCCAAGCCAGAAGCTAGAACAGCCAGCAGGATCGCTGCGCTGCGATCCCGCTGGCTGTCCTGGCTTCTGGCTTGGCTGCGCGCAGCCTCTCCGGCTGGGAGAGGCTGCTCGCGGCTATGGCATAGGCCAAGACAGCCAGCGGGATCGATCCCGCTCGCTGTCCTGGCTTCTTCTTTAGCTGTGCGCAACCTCCCTCGAGCAAGGGGAGCCTTCATCCCCTGCCCGGGAGAGGCTGCGCACAGCTAAGGCTCCTCCAAGAGCCGCGCTCCCTTTAAGGAGAGTGTGTGCGGCTCTTGGGGGCTTTTCCCCGAGGAGGGAGAAAGGCAGCCCAAAAGCTGCACACACGCTCCATGTGGCTCTTTAAAGGGAGCGCTGCCAGAGCCTCCCGCCTGCATTCACTCCATAAGATGCACACACATTTCCCCTTACTTTTTTAGGAGGGGAAAAGTGCGTCTTATAGAGCGAAAAATACGGTAAATGGTTTTTTTGTTTTGTTTTTAAATCAAGTCTGTCTAGCCACTTACTGATTGAGGTAAAAGCCACGGGTGGAGGCCGTGATGCTCACATGGCGATCTTCCATCGTGATGACATACAGGTACATGAGGTCTCCGTGCATCTTGCGGTTGCCGGGGGGAGGATTCCAGCCACTCATGGTCAATACTTTTAGGCACTGTAGAGGCTTTGGGGGGAGAGAGGGATGGAGTGGGAGAAGAAAGAGGTCTGTGCGTGTGGAAAGCTAGCTTCTCAGGGAACAGGTGACTCTAGAACATCTGTCTCCCAGCACACTAGTTTTGAATTACAGTGGTACCTCGTTTTGAGTCCGCCTCGTCGAGCGTCTGCGGCAAACCCGGAAGTACTGGAACAGGTTACTTCTGGGTTTGATGCTCGCACATGCGCAGATGCGCTAAATCACGCTTCGTGCTTGCGCAGAAGCGCAAACCACTCCGCGTGCGTGTGCAGAGTGGTGCTTTGTCATGCGTCCTTTCCGTCTAGCATCCAGGGCTCCAGAACGGATCCTGGTTGCAAAACAAGGTAACACTGTACTGTTATATACACTAGTGGCCAAAATTGTGGAAACCGTTTGGGGAAAGTGTTATTTCTGAGATCTGATGGCTCATAACACCACTTCTTTTTGCAGTAATACCATAAAATTACTGTATTTTTCGCTCTATAGGACGCACTGGACCATAGGACGCACCTTGTTTTAGAGGGGGAGAACAAGAAAAAAAATAAATCTCCCCCTCTCTGCTCAGCACCCCTTCAGCAAAGCGGCAGGAGAAACGGAGCCCCTTCCATTTCTCCTCCCGATTCACTGAAGGGGCGCTGCGCAGGTCTCCCTCTCTACTGAAACCGGGAGAGTCTTGCTCTCCCGGCTTCAGCAAAAGGAACCCGAAGCCTCCGGAACGCAGCGGGAACTCACGCTGCGCTCCGAAGGCTTAAAGTGGCTCTCCAGGCTTCAGCGAAAGCAACGTGAAGCCAAGGAGCACAGAGGGAGTGCTCCCTCTGCGCTTCAGAGGCTTTGCGTTGCTATCGCTGAAGCCAAGGAGCCTGCATTCACTCCATAGGACACACACTCACATTTCCCCTTAATTTTTGGAGGGGGAAAAGTGCACCCTATAGAGCGAAAAATACGGTATGTATCAATGGAAAGAGAATTCAACGAAGAATGTAACACAACAAAGTTTGTTCAATTATCTATCAAAGGTTATAGCCAAATAATTATTCTATCAAAGGTTATAGCCAAAGAACCAGAAAAAGGAAGCACAATTGCTCAGGTTGATATGCAGCAGCTTTCCTTGATTTGAATGTACCCAATGAACCTGAGTGTGTAGAGAGCCAATCAGGTGCCATTGGCAATGATTCAGTCAGGGGGCTGGACTAGATGACTCCCAGGGTCCCCTTCCTATGATACACTGAAACGGGCGCCACAACTCAGGGTTTCAGCCAGGGAGTCCTTCTAGCTGGGGACAGAACCTGGGACCAAACAGATGCTTTGCCACCAAGCTACGATCACCTGGGGGGGCATGAGGGGGCAGGCAGGTGGATGTCCTGCCTTTGGGAAGGCGCTGGCCCAGGTGGGGCAAGGCTGGTGCTTCCCCCTGCTCAGTTCTTAGGTCTCTACCTTCCAGTCTCTGTTCTGAGGCTGAAGGGGGCAGAGAGGCCGCTCTTTACTCCCCGGCAGGATATGTTCAGGAGGGGTACAATCAATCTGCTCCAATTCTGCGCCCTTCTTCTTCCTCTTGCCGCTGTCTGGAACAAAGAACAGGGGAACAGGAGAGCAGTCAGCACGATCCAGAGGCAACCTTTGCAGGGGAGAAGCAAAATCGTCACCTTCTCGTTTTTTGCACTGGGGCTGGGTGTGGGGAGAAAGGACCACGAGGTCTAGAGTAGGTATAAGCAAACTTGGCCCTCCAGAAGTTTTGGGACTACAACTCCCATCATCCCTAGCTAAGAGGACCAGTAGTCAGGGATGATGGGAGTTGTAGTCCCAAAACATCTGGAGGGCCGAGTTTGCCTATGCCTGGCCTAGAGACTTGCTTCATGACACAAGCTCATTCTTGGGATCCTGAATTAAAACACCCAATGCTTACTCCTAAGACAGGCTTCCTCAGACTTGGCCCTCCAGATGTTTTGAGACTACAATTCCCATCATCTCTGACCACTGGGTCCTGCTAGCTAGGGATCATGGGAGTTGTAGGCCAAAAACATCTGGAGGGCCAAGTTTGAGGAAGCCTGTCCTAAGAGGTGGGAAATTACCCCTTGCCTTTGGCCATGCCTGCTGGGAGTTGTAGTTCAGCAGGATCCAGAGGGCCAAAGGTTCCCTGCCACCTGCATTAGTTCCAAGAGGTGGAAAGGCTGCAGTTCTCCAGAAGATATTGGACTACAACTCCCACCATCCAGTGCTGTCTGGGTTGATG
Organism: Podarcis siculus; assembly: GCA_034642415.1. Lineage (NCBI taxonomy): Eukaryota > Metazoa > Chordata > Lepidosauria > Squamata > Lacertidae > Podarcis > Podarcis siculus. Next base: position 8,536,018 of record JAXCMG010000018.1, read on the forward strand.
CATGATGGGAGTCTAGCAGCACCCTAATGTTACCAATTCTCAGTCCTTGTTCCGGAACTTGAGTTACGCCCCTTCAGACGACAGCTCACATGCCAGAATGCGCTTCCTTAAGAAACAAAAGCTTCCCTTCTATATTTGTTGCAGTCAAACCAACAATTCATGCTTTGCCAGATAGGCACCTGAAGGGGAAGGGGCTGAGGCTCACAGAGCTTTCCTGTAAATTTGCTATGAGGTCACTTCCCCTTTGCGTCACGGCAGGAAGAGCATGCTAACTATAGATGCTCCTCCCTGTCTGGGCGCGAACTCTTTCCAACTATGTCTGCAACGTGAGAACACCTGTAACTCTGAGCTCTAGCTCAGACTCCATTTTTAAGCTAGACTTCTGTATGTCTTAGTAAATCCATTACGCATTTTAAGCCTGCCTGCACCAAACTGCTGTATCTTGATATTCTTCAAGACCTATACTGAGTAAATGTTATATTTTAAGGGGTGAAGGGAGGGGGGTAATGCCAGGAAAATCCAGTCTCCCTTAAAACATCCAGGATTACCAATATACTTAAAAGCTAAAACTAGCCTATGCGAACTTGCCTTTAAGCTGCAAAGGAATGGAACTCTATTGAACTCATTAAAGTGTGGAAGGAAGCATAATATCTAATAAATGCATACTCTCCTAGCATCTAATCAAATCCCAACACATTCCCCCCTTGGTCTAAGACAGAGTTTCTCAATTGTGGGTCTCCTGCTGTTTTTTGGACTACAAATCCCATCACCCCTAACTAGCAGGACCGGTGGTCAGGCATGATGGGACTTGTAGTCCAAAAACAGCTGGAGACCCACGATCGCGAAACCCTGACCTTGCTTAACAGGCCAGGGGAGCACAAAGCAAAGCATCGCCTCCCGAAACAGAAGCAACAGGTAAACCGCGACCCCTCTTTCTCTCGTGTACCTCCAAGGTCCCCTTCGGTGAAGACGGTGAGGAACGACAGGGAGTTGCAGTCGACGCCGTTGAAAGCGTCCGAGGGGTCGAGGCTCTTCAGAAGGTCTCGGATGTGGCGGACGTGTATTCTAGCTTCTCGGACTGTGTAGGGTTCTGGGAAGGTTTGGGGGTTGCAAGGAGAGAAGGAGAAGGGGCAGGGGAAAGAAAAAGAAGAAAGAGATTGAGGAGCATGCCGGGTTTCATACGGAGTCCCGTGTCCAGTTCTGGGGGCTGCACTTTCTGAAGAACCCGAGGGATGCTTGGCTGAACCAGTGAGCTTGATAGCAGCATGGAGGATGTGAAGGTAGGTTTCTACAGCTCTAGTCCAGCAATGTTAAACTCAAGCCGCCCCCCCAAAACCTCCAAATGATGTTCTGTTCCAGCCCTCATGAGCCCCAGCCAGAAGAGCCAATGGCCATGGGTTTCTTACTTATGGCTGGAACTTTTGTTGGTTGAATAGTGTTGGGTAGGACCCTGGTTCAAGACCTCCCCCAGTCTTCAAGCTTACTTGGGTGACCTTGGGGGCCCGTGACTGTCTCTAACCATTCTGTCCTAGGTATGCACTTAGGAGAAAAATATTATGTTTGAAAAGAGGCTTTTGAGTAGGCTTCCTTTTTAGGATTTCTCCTCTTTGGGCAGCCACTTCACAGCTAATCCTGGCTCCTTTTCCATGAATGAGTACTCCACAGATGGACCAAGGGAGGTACAAGGCAGCACTTGAAGGAACCGTCTTTATATCAGGGGTGGGCAACTATGAGACTCTGGCCCAAATCTGGCCCGTAGTGTAGCTCAGTGTGTCCAAATGGCTGGATCAAGGTCTGTTGCATGGCTGCGCAGTGCTTAGCTTTTATTAAAAAAAAATATTTTTCAGTTTAAAGATATTTTAGCAATACAAATCCAACGTTACAATTAACAGGAATAGTTCGATTTCCTCCCTTTTGAGGTTCCCTTATATTATTTAAAATTCTGACACTGCATTTTCTTCATTATTCCAGTTATTAGTTCATCCTTGATTTCTCCTTGAATTTCATTCTGTTTGGTTTAAGTTAACCCTGCTAATTAACTTATATATGTGTGCAATAACCTTTCGAAGAATCCACAGTTTCCCCCCCCCAGTCTCTGTGCAATGCTTAGCGGCTAGCGGTTTAGCTTTCTTTCCTCCAGATAAAGTAAGCTGGACCTTACAACTGATGAAACCTTATCGGGCACTACTAGGTCCGTGAAAAGGAGCTTGTATAAATGGGTGCGGGAGAGTGGTGCGTGAATTGAGAGAAAGTAGGGATGAAGAGGCAAACCTAGACAGCATCTTAAAAAGCAAAGACATCACCTTGCCAACAAAGGTCCGTATAGTTAAAGCTATGGTTTTCCCAGTAATGATGTATGGAAGTGAGAGCTGGACCATAAAGAAGGCTGATCGCCAAAGAATTGATGCTTTTGAATTATGGTGCTGGAGGAGACTCTTGAGAGTCACATGGACTGCAAGATCAAACCTATCCATTCTGAAGGAAAACAGCCCTGAGTGCTCACTGGAAGGACAGGTCGTGAAACTGAGGCTCCAATACTTTGGCCATCTCATGAGAAGAGAAGACTCCCTGGAAAAGACCCTGATGTTGGGAAAGATGGAGGGCAGAAGGAGAAGGGGACGACAGAGGATGAGATGGTTGGACAGTGTTCTCGAAGCTACCAGCATGAGTTTGACCAAACTGCGGGAGGCAGTGGAGGACAGGAGTGCCTGGCGTGCTCTGGTCCAGGGGGTCACGAAGAGTTGGACATGACTAAACAACTAAACAACAACAACAAGGGATGGAGAGACTCTGGGTATGTTGTAAACCACCCTGGGATCTTTGAATGAAGGGTGGAATACAAATTTGATTAATTAATAATAGCCTCATGTTGTGAGGATACTAATGGAGAAGGGTCCAATGGCAACATCATCAGTTGCTGTGAGTCTTATTCCAAGAGCATCTAGGGTACCACAGTCTCCCTACCTGCAATTAATAGGTAGCCTCCTGTTTTAAGAACTTTCCTGCCACGCATCCGAGGCTACAAACGTTTTCCTAAGTTTTACCTTCAACTACTTTTAACACGGAGCCTTCTTGCAACCCTTCAATAGTTTTCAGCTCAGCAAAGTTGTCCAGGACATTGCCGTCCAGCTGCAGGGAGAAGCACGTTCGGTGACAGGTGTCTTCGCGGTCCATGAGCACCTGGTGGATTTCCTGAACCATCTCTTGGGGGGATACCTTGAAAGAGAAGCCAGGACACAGAGGTTACATATGCTTTTTTTATATATAAAGGGAAGAACGGTATCAACTCAAACTGGCTTACAAAAAAGGTTCATTGCGCATGAAACAACAACAACAAAATTATTAAGGTGCACTTAGTTTGTACAAAACAAAAACGGGCTTTTAGTGTCACAGTTCTAGCCCTCTGGAATCAGCTCCCAGTTGAAATTAGGTAGGAGCTGAGTGTCAGGACGTTTTGGCATCTACTGAAGACTTTTTTTGCTTAGGGAGGTTTTCCCTGGAGGGGAAGGTCATTTATAAAATATTTAAAAAGTTAAAAGGGAAGAAGAGTTTTGTTCTCCTTCCTTAGAGAACTTCACAGTTTTTGAACTAGCAGTGAGAAGACCCTGTCTCATTTCCCCCTCTTGCCCAGCACTGCTTGTTCTCACTGCCAAGGGGCTTTCAGGCAGAGACCTGCTCCCATCACTGAAGTTTTCTGTTTCGGTACTGGAGGTGTCAGAGAACCTGGTACCTTCTGCATGCAAAGCAGGGGCTCTAACCACTGAGACAGGGAGTTGCTCCAGACCTCCCTTTACATTCTGGATGGTTTGTGTTTATTGTCGCATCCAGGCAGTTATGCACGGATCTGCTACCCACACCACTCTGTATCTGCAAACGTTTTGGTACAGGCACAACGCTTCGTTCCCACTTGGTACATACCCCAGAGCTTTGTTTCGTTTTCTGGTTCCCACTTTTCTTGCACCACAGCACCCAAGTGCCCCTCTGTAAAACTGGGAAAGCACTGCAGAACCACTAACAAACTATAATGATATGTGGATGCCCCAGTATAAACCCACCACCAATTATTGCACTACTGTCGCATCAATGGCATGTTGCAAAATACACCCACACACACACAAAAAACCACCCACCAGTCCATGGGTAGGCAAACTACCCATGGTCCAGATCCGGCCCGATTGCCTTCTAAATCTGGCCCACAGACGGTCCAGGAATCAGCGTGTTTTTACATGAGTAGAATGTGTCCTTTTATTTAAAATGCATCTCTGGGTTATTTGTGGGGCCTGCCTGATGTTTTAACATGAGTAGAATGTGTGCTTTTATTTAAAATGCATCTCTGGGTTATTTGTGGGGCATAGGAATTCGTTCATTATTTTTTTTCAAAATATAGTCCGGCCCCCCACAATGTCTGAGGGACAGTGGACCGGCCCCCTGCTGAAAAAGTTTGCTGACCCCTGCACCAGTCCATAGCAACCCCACAGTCGCCCCCCAAATGGCATGGGGTCCTTATACTGCATTCCTACTTTATGCTCCTGAATGCACAGTTTGACCCCAGTTTTCTGGAGTTCCAGGGTACATCACTACTGGGAACAAAAAAAAAAAAAATGTGTACAACAAAACAGTTTGCCTGCCCCGCAGCCTGCTTTTTACATGTTTCGGCTGCGTGTGCCACAAAGCTGTGTATCAAGCCCTCAGCACATTCCCCAGGGATGCTGGAACAGACTCTTCCTCTCATCACCACCACCAAAAAACAGAAAAATAGAACCCTGCTAGGAATTGCCTGATAAATGCTATCACCGGACAAAGGCCACCCAGACTGATCAGGTTAAGCTCCTAGATTGGAGGTGGTTTATAGTAAGCTGCTGCTGCTGCAGAAGCAGGACACTGGCTAATCTAAGCTTATTTTGGAACCAGCAGAAGCAGCATTTTGAAGAGAAAAGCAACTCCTCCCTCTGCCCCGTGCGTGCCTCAGTTTCCCTTGGAAAGGCTGCTTCACTGACATTCTCCTCCCCACCCACAAGGGCAGCCTAGGAAGAGAGAAAAGGAGCTCAGGGACATTTATATATAACTTTTGTGTCCTTGTTTCTCAATTTGATCCTTTCACGTGGTTTTGTATGTTTTGCGGTATTTTATGAATTGTGACTTGCCGTTAATTCTCTCGATTTATAGTTTAGCAATTCTTTATTGTAACTCGTAGGTGTAAACGGCTTAACTATTATTTTCTGATATTTCATTTTACTGTTTACTATTATATTCCAATGGATTATGGAATATTGCTTTATTTGATGTAAGTTCTTATTTTAAAGTTATTGCGACTTTTTGTATTAGATCAGATTGTCAATATTAACGTTTGAAGTTTTTTTAAATTATGTTTTATATGTGTTGGAAGCTGCCCAGAGTGGCTGGGGCAACCAAGCCAGATGGGCAGGGTATAAGTAAAACAACAACAACTATTATTATTAGGTGTGTTTAAACAGTTACTATCAGCAATGCATGGATCTTAAACCTATAAGTTCGCATGAGCCTTCCAGATGTCCAAATAGGTACCCACACAAAATTGATGCATATATTATTATTATTATTGCCACCACCACCACAACCGCTACTACAATTATACCCATTCTTCATTCTGAATATGAAATATGTTCAAATTCAGCCAGGGCAGTACGTTCCTCAGTCTACTGCATAATAGATGGATGCAGCCAAACTGAGATGCTTTAAGCTGAGTTTCATAGAATCTGGAACTGCAGAGTTGGAAGGGACCCTGAGGATCATCTAGTCCAACCCCCTGCAATGCAGGAATATGCAGTTGTCCCATACGAAGACCAAACCTGCATATTTACCCTTTCCAGGCTCAATGCCCAAGTCTCTTCTAAGCCACCACTAAGGGCTGGCAGGCCAGATCTACCTGCAGGATAGCCACCCCCTGGCTCCAGAAGATGGGCTCCCCTCAGAGATATGCTTGCTCTTTCAATCACCTGAGCTCTTGACCAAGTTGAGGACACTTGGAGGCACCCAACGCAAATGCCAAAATGGCGGCCAACCCAATTAGCCACTCTGGGCTTAAGCAATTGGGATCCAAGGCAGCGTTCCCCAATGCAGTATCCTATAAATCAGGGTTTCCAAAACTTGGATCTCCAGCTGTTTTTGGACAACAGCTCCCATCATCCTTAGCTAGCAGGACCAGTGGTCAGGGATGGTGGGAACTGTAGTACGGTGGTAAGGTAAAGGGAACCCTGACCATTAGGTCCAGTCGTAGCCGACTCTGGGGTTGCGGCGCTCATCTTGCTTTATTGGCCGAGGGAGCCGGCGTACAGCTTCCAGGTCATGTGGCCAACATGACTAAGCCGCTTCTGGCAAACCAGAGCAGCACACGGAAACGCCGTTTACCTTCCCGCAGGAGTGGTACCTATTTATCTACTTGCACTTTGACGTGCTTTTGAACTGCTGGGTTGGCAGGAGCAGGGACTGAGCAACGGGAGCTCACCCCATCACAGGGATTCAAACTGCCAACCTTCTGATCGGCAAGTGCTAGGCTCTGTGGTTTAACCCACAGCGCCACCCGCGACCCTAGCCCAGTATAATTTAGAGGGTACCCTATCGGGGGAAGACAGATTTGAGGCAGTAACAGCAACAGCAATGAAACACAGCAGACCCAATTTGTACACCCGGAGAGGAAGGGGGCCAAGCCAAGGAGATTTAGACCCGAAGTACTTCCAGAGACACTCACTTGCAGGGGGAAAGGTTCGACTGCCGGCGCATGGACTTTGACCGTAAAACCGGTGTCCTGGATGACGATAACCTCTTGGTCGTTCCCATCGTCTGCGTGGTCTGTTTCTTCGTGGCCATTCTGCCTGGTCTCCTCGCTGTGGTTCTCGTGCAAGCCATCGCCATTCATCAGGGTTATGCTGGGCGGGGGTTGCTCTAGCCGAAAAGAAAGGGAGACCGATTTAGGTTTTCGCCAGCTGGAGACCCTAAAGGACCTTGATACAGACAGTGATCTCGGTTTTCTGGAGAAGTAATACAGTTTACCTTGGATCCCGAACGCCTTGGTACTCGGACGTTTTGGCTCTCGAATGCCACAAACCCAGAAGTTAGTGTTCCGGTTTCCAAAGTTCTTTGGAACCCGAACGTCCAACGGGGCTTCCGATTGGCTGCAGGAGCTTCCTGCAGCCAATCGGAAGCCGCGCTTTGGTTTACAAACATTTTGGAAGTCAAACGGACTTCCGGAACAGATTCCGTTCAACTTCAAAGGTACGACTGTAGCTTCCGCTGCCCTAAACTGCATGGGATCGGAGCCTCAAGTAGATTCTCTCCCAACCGTCAGAAATATTGGAACAGAAACACCCGATTATGAAAACACCAGATAAAAGCACCATCAACGTGAGTTTAAATGCTGCATTTTCCAGTTCTGAAAATGTCCAAGGCAGGACCATTCAAACAACAATTCAACCTCTGTCTGCCCACAGCCAACCTCCTCCTCGCCCTTAGTGTTGCCCTTGCAGAAATCAGCAGGGAGGATGGGGACAAAACAGGAATTAGATGAATCTGTTTGCTGTTGGCTCTGGCGCCACCTACTGTTGGCCTCCCTCCCTTCCATCCTATGGGTACCAGACACGCTGCCCACTAAACCACACTGCCTATGAAACAGCACAAATCCTGGCACAGCAAGGAGAGGGAGGGAGAAGCTGAAACCAAGTCTCTTGCCTTCCCACATTTCACAAAAGCTCACCCGGGTGTGGGTCGCTGGCAGGAGATCCCAACTCGCCGCAGGGAACCAGCCCTGCAAGGCTCGATTGTGACGGCAGAGGCCTTGGTGGGTCACAAGCTGAAAAGGCAGCTCCCGAGCTGCACTAGGCCAGGAGCCTGGTTGCAAATTCCACTCGGGTTCTCCCTCCCCATCCCCTTTTCAAGCTGGTGCTTACGAGAAAGGACGTTTGGCCTTATCTCTCTTTTTCGCTTGCCCAAATGAGCAACGCCCTTTTCTCTGCCTGAGGCAGGGGACATGCCCCAAGAGGGGAAAAACACAGGCAACCAACAGAGTAAGACTGTACACCAGGGGTCAGCAAACGTTTTCAGCAGGGGGCCAGTCCACTGTCCCTCAGACCTTGTGGGGGGCCAGACTATATTTTTTTTTTTGGGGGGGGGGAAATGAACGAATTCCTATGCCCCACAAATAACCCAGAGATGCATTTTAAATAAAAACACACATTCTAGTCACGTAAAAACACACTGATTCCCAGACCTTCCGTGGGCCGGATTTAGAAGGTGATTGGGCTGGATCCGGCCCCCGGGCCTTAATTTGCCTACCACACAGTAAAGGCACATTTAAAGCACCCAAAACAAGAACCCTGGGAAGTGTAATTTACCCCTCACAGAGCTACAACTCCCGGCACCCTTAACACAGTACAGTTTCCAGGATTCTATTTTTTGGGGGGTAGGAGTGAGGTGGGGAGTGCTTTAACTGAATGATTAAAAGCAAAAAGAGGCAAAAATGCAGGGAGGAAGTGGATTGCAATTCTCCCCCCCTTTTTTGAAGAGTAAGAATCATTCACAGTTTGAAGTTTGAAGAGACTTATTTAACTAAAATCACCAGGCGCTGGGCGTGGGCAGAGCTGCAGAACCCTGAGGCATCTGTAAACTCCTGCAGAGTATCTGCCAATTGCACGAAAAGTGATTGTTACCTTGATAATCTTCCTTCCTCCCGCTCATGCAGGAAGGGAGGGAGAGCAGAGAGTCTTGTGCTGCTGCAGTTCTCTCCCTCCCTGCCCCCTGAACACCACACATATGGTTCCTTAGCTTGCAAAGACAGAGGCTTAGCGGACTCTGGAGACTCTGAGGAGTTTAAAGTCGGAAGGCAGGACTTATTTTCACGCTAGGTACCAGAGCGTGCGGAAGGGAGGCGGAGAGAAAGAGAGGCCGTGCGACCAAGCAAGCAGGCGTGCCTTTTGAGAAGCGGTGTCCCTTTCAGCGCCACAGGAGCAGAGTTCAATTCCCAAGTCATGCAACTTAAATAAACTTTGCACAACTTTGCAAAATTCAAGCAAGTAAGGCAAAAGAAGAGGGTACTACGCAGCCCATCCCCCATGGCCACTAGAGGTTCTAATTTGCACACTGAGGACTGGAAACTTGCTGCATATTGTCGAGTTCTCAGGATGCTTCTTTCGTGCTGCCAATTCTGCATTTATGTGACGCTCGCGGGAAACACACAACCCTGCCAATCAATGGATCAACTATTATTCTTTTCAAATTGTATCCTCCCTGGCAACCAGATTGGGAGCTTGCAAATTTGTGGCGAATGTGAGTATCAATGCTTCCCAATGCAGCTTACAAAAAACACACCCAAGGGCAACTGGCAGGCCAATACACAACATCAAAACCTTTGGGCTTCCCACTAGGGCAACTGGTTAGCAACTGAGATCAGGATGCTGGACCAGATGGGCCTTTAAGTCTGATCCATAAAGGCTATACTCATGCTGCAACACAATTCTGCCCTCTTACATTCTACAGCAACTTGGGGCTACCACCGAGAAGTCCCTGATAATCATTTGTGTAAGGGTTGAGGACAGCACACATGATTTGGACTCCGAAGTTCCAGATTCACCCCCCTAGTAGATCTGCAAAAGATGCCAGTCAATTCCTGTTTTAGTTACTAGAAAGGAGATTCTGAGTAAACATCAGGAAGGTGCTGCAGCCAATCAGAAGCTGCGGGAGCCCCGCCGGACGTTCGGCTTCCAAAAGAATGTTCGAAAACCGGAACATTCACTTCCGGGTTTCGATTGATCGGGAACCAAAATGTTTGAAAACTAGGCTGTTCAAAAACCAAGGTACGACTGTACAGTGGTACCTCAGGTTAAGTACTTAATTTGTTCCGAAGGTCCGTACTTAACCTGAAACTGTTCTTAACCTGAAGCACCACTTTAGCTAATGGGGCCTCCTGCTGCCGCCGCACCGCCGGAGCACGATTTCTGTTCTCATCCTGAAGCAAAGTTCTTAACCTGAAGCACTATTTCTGGGTTAGTGGAGTCTAACCTGAAGCGTATGTAACCCGAGGTACAACTGTATTGTATTTGGACTGCGACACAATCGGTCGTTTGCTGCCCTGGACTCCTAAATAGGATGAAAGAGGGCATGCAGAAATCTTCAATAAATAAGATAAAGGAAGGGGGATTTTATGTGGGTGAAAAGGCATGCAGCACTCCTAGACTCAAAAACCACCGGTCCTCAGTCTAGGGTGGTGCAGCAGACCAGCAGCCGTCTCCTTGCCAAAAAGGACAAACACCGTGAAGCCAGAAATTGCAACACAGCAAGATCAAAGGGCAAACATATGAAGGAAGGGGTACCTTTGTCCTGTAAGTTTGGGAAGGGAGAGGGATGAGCAGGAGGGACGGAAGAATGGCTTGCAAGGCAACATCCTTCCCAGAGATCTCTCTCAGCCCCCCCAATTCAAAATGAACAAACTCGAGACCCTGAATAATGTTCCTTCATTCCAGGACCGTTTCCTACAGAGAGAAGTTTCAGACGATGTGGAAACACCACGAACTTTTGCACAACAGCATTCCTGCACAGGGGTTGGAATACTTAAAAACCCATTGCACAACCGATTTCCACAGCTATCCTATCACATCCCGAGGGTTCAATGGGCAAGGCATAGGGACCCCCCTGCATGCCCATTTCAGCTCTGCTCAGTTTCTCAATCTTCCAACCTTCTCTTCAGTTCCCCACATCGGGCTGTGGCTTTTAAAAAAAAGTTCCCTTGGAAATTCGCGAGCATCTTAGCGCCAAGTCATCCCAACACAGGCAGCGAGCAATTTACGCGCAATCCAATCAACGTGCGACCTTGAACACGCGCATCGCCGCAACCTGAAAGTGGCCAGAAGGGAGGAGGCGGAATGGGCTTATGCGATTGCATGCAGGGCTCAGGAACAAAACCGCCGCACACAAAGGTCGTTGCCTGAGTACATCTTTCTGCAAAGCCGTTTCCCTTAACCTAATTGTCAGGGAACTGCCATCGGCGAGGGGGCGAGGGGGGGAAAGGCGGATGGATAACAGAGAGCCCCCAAAGATTGTGGGAAGCAGCACTTCCTCAGCGGAGGAAGGAAGCCACGCCTCTAGTGGGGAGGAGATGCAGGGGTTGCCTGAGCAAAGCGGGGAAGAGGGAGGTCCCACTTTACCCAAGCCTTCCTTGCGCAGTAGGCTTTCACGCAGAGAGGGGAGACGTAGGCTGGGGGGTCAAGAAACTACTCTGCTGGGGAAGATTTAAGGACCGCCCACTCTCAGATTCTGCCAGGGAATGAGCAAGACATGGAATAGAGGCGGCTCTGCATTGTAAAGGTTTTTAGCACCAATAATAAAGCTTTAGAACAGACCAGTGAGGCATCTTGCCTGATTGCTCTCGAGCAACCACCTGATAGCCATAACACTAATGAATTTGCATTGATTTCAGTAATAGTTGGGTGCGTTGGTTTCAGCAGTTCGTGCATTTCCATGTGCAATGTAGCACAACAGATGCACACACTGGCGGGACAACAGCATTTGCAAAATTCATAGGAACACGAATCTCTAAGGGCGACTTTGGTTTCACAAATCGTTTCAGCCAGCATGAGTTAGGTAGGTTCACCTTTCATTGTGAACTGAACAGATTTCTTCTCCATCCTTAGTAAGAGCTAAAGGATGGTGGATGGTGGTGGGGAATAGCAGTCACACAGCGAGAAACGTGAGCTCAAGTGAGCATAAACACATGAAATTGCCTTACTCAAAAGCTTGAACTTTGTCCATTTTGGTCTTTCTCCCTCTCTCTCCTCCTCCTCCGAGAGATTCTTCCAGCTGAAAGCCCCATGGATGGAACAAGGGAACTACTGCATGCAGAAAAGTATCTGCTCTCCCACCAAGCCAGTGGTTCTCAAAATTTTTTCTCTGCGAGAAAATTTCAGCGGCTGAATGCCAAGCCTCACAAGGGGGTGGGGAAAAGGCGTGCAGATCTGCTATGGGTGGCATGCAGACAATGTCATAGAATCATGAAATTGGAAGGGGACCCAAGGATCATCTAATCCGACCCACTGCAATGCAAGGAATATGCAGCCATCCCACCCAGGGATCGAACCTGCAACCTTGGTGTTATCAGCACCGCACTCTAATCAACAGCTGATCCTGTGTATCGAACCTTGAAAAGTTGTTCATGCAGCAAGTCTTGCAGAAATGTTTCAGTGTGGGGAGCCTTCGGCCCGCAGGTGTTGAGGAACTACACCTCCCATCATCCCTGGCCACTGGCTCGCTTGCCAGGGCTGATGGGACTTGTAGTTCGGCAAAATCTGGAGGGCCAGAGGTTTCCCGCAGCACTCATGACGCAGCCACAGCGCCGGCACACTTCCCAGCAGTTCCACATGGGGCGGGAAGAAGAAGAACGCGGCTATAGTGCTGGAACAATATGCGAAAATGGCAGGTATCACTTGATAGCCCGAATGCATGCAATGCTCCCAGAGCTTTGTGCTCAGGTTTCCAGAGTCCTGGCTCTCTGCAAAACCCACCCATCAAGACAACTTCTTGTCAGACACAGCAGTCTCTCTAAGAACTTGTGTTTAAACAGAAATACCCCCAATTGGATTATCCGTGTTTAAGAGATTAACCCTGTCTGTGTGCCAGCCACGCAGGTGTTAAGTTTCTTTTGGGTTTTGTTTTAAAGAGACACGCAAGTCTTTCAACCTTGAAGATCAAGAGGATGCTACACTAGTGCGTGGGCTGGCGCTGCTTAAGTTCAGCAGCAAGTGTGCTTGCTAGCCGTAAACTATTTTCAAATGCGGCCCTCTCGGAAGCACCCCCCCCCAAAGTGGCCCTCTGAACGTTGCTGGACTGTGGGGACTTCTCTTTGCCCCAAAGAAGGGTTGGGGGTTTGTGGGAGTTGGCAAAACCCAGAGGGACACAGGTTTTCTGGATTGCCAATTCTCTAAATCTGCTGATACAACTCCCAAGAATTTCGGCAAAAATGTTTCTGTGTCTTGGATGGAAGCTCATTCAAAATTCCTCAACTGACTCTTCCATTAGCTGGGATAGCTCAGTCGGTAGAGCATGAGACACTTAATCTCATGGTCATGCGTTCAAGCCCCACACTGGAGGAAAAGACCCCTGCATTGAAACTCCATGCTTCCATGATGTAACACTGGTCCTAAAGGATCTACTTTGATTCCCGATACATTTCCAAGCAAAATTCAAAGTGTTGGTGCCGACCTTTAAAGCCCTAAACGGCCTCGGCCCAGTATACCTGAAGGAGTGTCTCCACCCCCATCATTCAGCCCGGACACTGAGGTCCAGTGCCAAGGGCCTTCTGGTGGTTCCCTCATTGCGAGAAGTGAGGTTACAGGGAACCAGGCAGAGGCGCCTTCTCAGTAGTGGCGCTCACCCTATGGAACGCCCTCCCATCAGATGTCAAGGAAACAAACAACTATTTGACTTCTATAAGACATCTGAAGACAGCCCTGTATAGGAAAGTTTTTAAACATTTGATGTTTTATTAGCCCAGGGCTGCCAAGGTGGAATGTTCTCAGTTGGTTAGAGAGCGGTGCTGATAATACCAAGGTTGCAGGTTCGATCCTCGTATGGGACAGCTGCATATTCCTGCATTGCAGGGGGTTGGACTAGATGATCCTCAGGGTCCTTTTCCAATTATACAATTCTAAGACATGCTGGGTGAACCAAAGACACATACAACAGACGGCTTCTGCACTTCCACAATGTTGTTTTTTAAAAAAACACATGACTCCCCCCCCCCCCGTCAGGTGGAAAACGTTAAAACTACCACACCGACACGAGGTCAAGGTTCCAAGTCCTCTTTCTGGCTCGATGTTTGATCTTCAGGCACGGCCTGCCTTTCTACGGAAGCCGTGCTTCTCCGTCGCAAACCGTCAAAAAGGCATTTGAATGGCACTCCGCACAGCAAGACCTGCGGCTGGCCTTTCTACATTAAACATTAACCCCTGTTCCCTGAAAGAATGCGCAGGAAGTCAACATACATGGTGCATGTGTGTCTCTCTACCGGAAATTCCAGGTTTACAATATGTAAGGTACGTTCTCCTCCACTGACAAGTTTTAGAAGCACACGCAAACACAGAGAGCCGAAGCCAGTCTTTGCCCAATCTGGCACCCTCCAAATGTTCCGGACTACGTTTCCCAGCAGGCCCAGCCAGCACAGCCTGATGGGAGGTGCAGTCCAAACTATCTAGAAGCCACCAGGGCTGGTGAAGAGCAGCCACAGTCCACCCGAACCACACGCTAGCTTCACCATAGTTGAATAATTTGAAAGCTGACGCGTCCTCTACAGCTGCCATTACTAAGCTTATACCTCAGCTCTTCTCCAGAGCAAGAGGCAGCATGCATGGTACTCGCCCTCTCTGCTTGCTCCTCACAACAACCCTGTGAGGTAGGGTTAAGTTGACGTGTGCATGGCTGGTCCAAGGTCCCCCAGCAAGCAGTCAGACCCCGGTCTCCCTGAGTCCTAGTCCAAAACTAACCATGCTGCATAATAGTTGCAGCACCCAAACACACATGCTCCAGGCTTCAATGGAAAGGGTTGCAAAATGAGTGAACAAACATGGCGTCCTGCCCTGATGCATGGAGCAAAACCACTAGGCCTCTGAAGCCTGACTGGCAGAAGCTGCCCAATGCCTCTCCCCAGCCGAGTTACCTATGGTCCTTTTAACAGGCGGTGCCAGGGATCGAACTCTAATCCTCTCCATGCTCAAGAAACTATGTTCTCTACTCACAAAGGGACTGGGGCGTAGGGGAGAGAGAAATAAAAAAATAGAGACTGCCACATTTTATTTTATTTTTTAAGCAGTGGGGTGGAGTTTAATGCAAAACTACCTGGGTTTCGCAATGCTTACGTCAAGAGCAACTCCACTCTGAGTCCAGAGGGGAATAATGTGGTCAGGAGCAGCCTTTGAGTTCTGTCAGAAATCATTCCCCCATTTCTCCCTGGCCTTCCATGTCAACTTCCTCTTCCTTCACACGTATCTGCTTTAAAATCGCAAGCAGAGCCTTGTGTCCAAAACAAGTTTCGAGTCCAGATCGTGATTATCAGGTTTCATGATTTCTGACCTGGCAATATATTGCGGATCACGATGTGTATGTTTCTGTGTGTGTGTCCTTTGCAAAAATCACAATGTGGGGGAAACCGTGAAGCCAGCCAATGCCTCTACATAGCTCTATCCTTATTTCACACACTGAGACGTATCACTATATAGTTGTACCTTGGTTCTCGAACGCCTTGGTACTTGTAAGTTTTGGCTCCTGAACACCGAAACCCCGGAAGTGTTTTGATTTCTGAACGTTTTTTGGATGCCAAACATCTGACGTGGCTTCTGCTGGAGTGCAGGAAGCCTTGGATTAAGTACGAGAACAAAGGTTCCACTATATTGCAATGTTTAGCTGGTGAAAGATCACAAAGTGGAAAACCCAATATCGCCCAGCTCTAGCCTCACTTGATGCTACATACAGACTTGGCCCCAGTCAGGGCAAACAGGATATATACCCCAAGGCGGGTAGTAGAAACCGCCCCAAGACAAGTGCCCTTTTACTCCTCCTCATGGACCAGCTTCCCCTTCAGGTGCAAGGCCAAACTCTCTACCTGCGTCCCTTTTAGCATCCACAACTCCTTCCACGCTTTCAACTTCCTGTGGCTCATACAAAGAAGCCTGGAGGACAACTGAGCTCTTCTCTCCCGATGGACGAAGCGCAGGCTTCTCCGACGGCGCGCTTCCCCTTAAGGGCCCACCAGAATCGAAGGCAGCAGAAGAGACTTGGCAACTGCAAGCTGCCAAGCCAGTATCAGCTGGCGTGGGCCCCAGAGCCACGTTCTGGCTCGCCGCCACGGTTCCTTGGCACCGGTGCAGCCCAGGAGCTGGTGTCCCGTGCCTGGCATTTGCTCCACTGCCCGGACTGCCTTCCAGCTGGTTTGATTGAAAGCTTACACCTCCAAGAACCTCGTGGGCCTTGGAAGCTCGACCAAGCGGCCAAGAATAGTTTGGAGGCCGCGATGATTCTTGCTCAAGGTCGGCAGGAAGGGCATGCACCAGACAAGATCTTGGTGCATGCTGCAGCAAGCCGGGAGCCACGAGTGTCAGGCACCTGACGCAAGCCTTGGTGGACTCTTCCACCCTCTTCCCCTCGATTAAGCCGCTGGGCACCTCTGCCCCACTCTGCAGGTATTCGTGCGACACGCTGCTCACGACGATATCCGGGTAGGGTGCAGAGCCCTCGGAAGCTCTGGAGACGACCAGCATGGCTTGGATTTTCCGGGCATCCTCTAGAGCCACGGCAGCTGGCACAGGCAAGAGGGGAGATCTCTCGTCCGATGAGCCCTCCACACGGACCTGGAAGATGAGGTTGGCGATGCAGCGGCAGCAGCTGGCAAAGAGGCCGTTCCCCATGGTCCCCTGCCAGGGGGCACGTGTTAAAAACCAGCACGGGACTTCCGTCACATCCAAAGGCAGCGGTGCAATCTATGGGCAGAGGGACGCTCTCCGGAAATTCAGGGTCTGGATGGCAAAATGCTTTCCAAAGGGGCACACCCTCTTTTCCCAGAAGGTGGACCAAGGTAGTTTTTAATCAGGGAGAACACATGCAAAGCACCTTGGTGAATCGCTGCTTTAGTCATGGGTGGTTTCTCTTTGGAAAAAAATATATAACGTCACCAACATCTGAAAGGCTGCATTTCCGCGGTCACAATTCTCCTGGAGTTCCCGCCAGCGACCTTCATTTTCTGCAAAACCAGACGCCAACCGTGCGTTGCCAGGGAAGACTGCAATCAAGGCGCGATGGGTTTTCTTCCGTGTTCCCCTGGAGAACAAAGTTCCAGCAGAGAGTGCTTCTTTTCCACCCTCAACTCTGCAAGAAGACTGAAAGCAGGAGGACAGCGTTGGCTCCGAAGCCAAGTTATAAATAGAGCCCAGAGTCCGGGCTCCGTACCAACGCAACCTGGGACTGCGGCTAAAGGGTTTTGCCCTTGTCAAGCATACAAACAAATGGGGTTGGGGCTGAATAGCAGAGCCAAGGCCGGTTACTATAGCACGTTGAGACTTCCACACAGATATCCATACTAAATAGAGACCAACAGAAGAACAATTATGGGGCAGAAAGTAGGTCTGGGGCCCAGTTCTCTTTGAGGTAGCAAAAAAATATATCTGGGTCTGGACTGGAGAAAGAATAAGGCAGCGCTTTCCAGGCCACCCTGAATCCATCACATGCAGCGCTGTTTGTGTTTCGCTGCGTATCGTCCTCCACCCAAACAGATATTGTTTGTCTTGCTGTCTGAGGGGGCAAAAATATGCAAGTTCCATTGCCATTACATTACATATTCCACACTCTACTCATTTCTCTTCTGAACACGGGAGGAATAAGCAAGCACCAGCAGTTTCTAGACCAGTTTCTGTTTTTGTTGGCATTCTCCAACATTCCTAGCCTGGAATCCTCAATGCTTCAGGCAGCACATTAAGGAATCACACTGCAGGGGGTTGGACTAGATGACCCTGGGGCTCCCTTCCAACTCAACAATTCTGTGATTTTACGATTCACGTGATGGAATGCTCTCTTCCTCTCACCACCCCCCTGCCCCAAGAAATATTCCAAGTAATAATAATTCTCTGCACAGGGAAAGGTACCCCGAAGCCTTTCCTGGACATAGCAAAAATGCAAGAGCGTTGCTGGATCAAGACCGAAGAGTCCACCCAAGAGGGGAGGAACTATAGATCCGTGAGTAAAATCTGCAGGGAGGGCTGGGAGAAACCTTGTGTTGGAAAGCCTGGAAAGATGTTGGCAGTCTCTGCAGACAATACTAAGCTAGAATTTATTTATTTACTACATTTATATACCACCTTTATCGCCCAAGGACGTGGGTGCCGCTGTGGGTTAAACTACGGAGCCTAGGACTTGCCAACCAGAAGGTCGGCGGTTTGAATCCCCGTGACGGGGTGAGCTCCCGTTGCTCGGTCCCTGCTCCTGACAACCTAGCAGTTCGAAAGCACTTCGAAGTGCAAGTAGATAAATGGGTACCTCTCTGGTGGGAAGGTAAATGGCGTTTCCGTGCGCTGCTCTGGTTTGCCAGAAGCGGCTTAGTCATGCTGGCCACATGACCTGGAAGCTGTATGCTGGCTCCCTCGGCCAATAAAGCGAGATGAGCGCCGCAACCCCAGAGTCGGCCAGGACTGGACCTAATGGTCAGGGGTCCCTTTACCTTTTATCTCCCAAAGAGCTCAAGGTAATGTATGTGGTTCTCCCCCCCCCCCAATTTCATCCTCACAACAACCCTGTGAGGTAGGTTAGGCTAAGAGAAGGTGACTGACTCCAAGGTCACCCAGTGAACTTCATGGCTGAGTGGGGATTCGAACCCTGGTCTCCCAGGTCCTAGCCTAACACTCTATGGATAATGCCACACTGCTGCAGATGGAGCAATGGTCTGACTCGGTACATATAACACACACATAAACACTTTTCTGACTCTGCATAGTTCAGCTTCACGTGTTCCTAGTTGGCATTAGCAATTGCAAATATGAAAATGGGATGTAACAGCTATTCTGGATCAGTCAGCACCGAGAACAAGTACAGTCACCCCCCCCAATTGAAACGGGAGCTAAAAGTATTGGTTTTAAATTTTATTTTAAGGTACTTAATTACTGCTTAATCACGAGCATTTCTATGCACCGTGCAGAGGACAAAACAAGCATTCATCATAAAACTGAACTTAAACCCGGACGCTACCTTAAAACCCCTGTGGAAATACAAGCATTTGTTGTGCGTCTGAAATTCAGCAGGGAGGGTGCCTGTCTTGTAATACAATCTGGTGGCGGAGAGTTCCACAGGTCTAGGCCCACAACACTGAATGCATGCATGACTTCTAGGCATTACAAGCCTTGCATCAGAGCTGTGGGGGAACTACCGGACACTCCCCAAAAGTGATCAGGCTGGAGATCCTTAAGATACACGAAACCTAGATTGCTGTCGGCCTTGTAAATTAAGACAAGGACATTGAACCTGGCCTGGTAACATATAGGCAGCCCTGTCGCTGATCAACATTGGAGGCAACCCCACATTCCCAGGACTGACAGGTAAGAGATTAGCAGGAGCCAGAAACTCTTAAAAACTTGGGAGAGTTGAGCAGGGAATACTTTACTACTTCTTTAAAATGGGAGTATAGAGAAAGAGAAAGAAAAAAAGAGTTAACTGGGAATCGGTTTAGTCTGACAAGCCTTCGGCTCCTCCACGCTGGCATTTCTTGGCAAGAAGTTTGGTTCTCATGCTCCGTAGAACAATGGGGGCTTTGCAGTCTTCCTAGGAAAGGTTTCTTAACGGGCATTCTCTGGGCCTCGGCAGGGAAGAAAGGTCCATGTTGGCACCCCTGCCAGCGGCCTTTAGAGACGTCGGAGAACGTCGACGAAAAAGGGAGCAGAAATGGCCAATACTTATTTGCCCAGAACAGAAAACAACCCAGCAAAAGCAGGTGGGATTCCACATTGCCGCTGTTGTGTTCAGTCGGCAAATGGTACACAATCGATTACACCCCCTTTGAACCAAAATCAGTGGGGTGGAATGATGCAATCTTCATCATTAATTACGTTAAGTTACATAATCCCGCTACTGAGTGCAGAAGGACAAGCAACATGGTTTTCGGCAGAAGGTGATCTGCAGGGTAACAGAAACAGCACCGCAGGTGGCAAATACAGAAAACGACGCCTTCTTACATACCTAGGAACCATGCATTCAGTTCATGAGCATACTAGGAAAGTCTACGAAACACTTGCCCCGTAAGAACAATAAACATTGTTGAGTTGCTGGCTGCTCTTGCAGTAAGTATGGTGGAGAGCAGGGCAGAAGACACGGGGGTGATCCGAGGTTCAATCCCAGCCACTTGCCTGAAACCCTGTTGTGGACAATAGGTAAAGGTAAAGGGACCCCTGACCATTAGGTCCAGTCGTGACCAACTCTGGGGTTGCGGTGCTCATCTCGCTTTATTGGCCGAGGGAGCCGGCGTACAACTTCTGGGTCATGTGGCCAGCATGACTAAGCCGCTTCTGGCGAACCAGAGCAGCGCACGGAACACTGTTTACCTTCCTGCCGGAGCAGTACCTATTTATCTACTTGCACTTTGAAGTGCTTTTGAACTGCTAGGTTGGCAGGAGCAGGGACCGAGCAATGGGAGCTCACCCCTCGTGGGGATTCGAACCACCGACCTTCCGATCGACAAGCCCTAGGCTCTGTGGTTTAACCCACAACGCCACCCACGTCATTGTGGACAATGCTGAGCTACATATGTGTTTAATAAAGTTTATACACTGCTTGATTGGTCACCCCACCAAAAACCCCCCACCTCAAAGTGATTTAGAGAAAGATAAAACAATTAAATTAAGAGATGTACAACCCTGCTTTAAAGCATACGAAATTGAAATACTACAACAGATTAAAAGGACCTCAGCTTTCTAAAGCGCCTGGGTGGTCATTTCTAAGCAGGAATGTTCTCAGCAGGCACCGAAAAGAACAGCGAAGGCGCCTGCTCAATCTCAAGAGGCAAGGAGTTCCAAAGGGAAAGCGCTGCCATGCTAAACAGTCTGGTTCTTACAACTGAGGAAGGGGCATCATGCTTCACCTGTGGTGGTGCCAATTCTGTCGATCAAAGTGGTCTAGTGGGCCCATGAAGGGTAAGGCAATCTCGTAAGTGAACTATAATAACCAGGTATAAGTAGGGCAAACTATACTACGCTAACTAATCTATGCTAGGGAGTGGGTGGCGCTGTGGTCTAAACCACTGAGCCTCTTGGGCTTGCCGATCAGAAGGTCGGCGGTTGGAATCCCCGCGGCAGGGTGAGCTCCCGTTGCTGTGTCCCAGCTCCTGCCAATCTAGCAGTTCGAAAGTACTTCAAAGTGCAAGTAGATAAATAGGTACCACTCCGGCGGGAAGGTAAACGGCATTTCCATGCGCTCCGGCTTTCATCACAGTGTTCTGTTGCACCAGAAGCGGTTTAGTCATGCTGGCCTCATGACCCGGAAAGCTGTCTGTGGACAAATGCCGGCTCCCTCTGCCTGAAAGCAAGATGAGCGCCACAACCCCATAGTTACCTTTGACTGGACTTGACCGTCCAGGGGTCCTTTACCTTTTTATTATTATTAACTATACTGACCAGCTTCCTATTAAACCCTGAGCACTGACATGGAATTTAATATTGATTTCACATGGGTAGTATGTAGCTGGGCCCTACAAGGTACGGTTGCTAAACTTCCCAGCAAAGTACCACTGGCGGTCAGGGTGCCACAAACTTTGGCCAGGTGCAGACTGGTCTCAGTGGTCCATCTTTCCCAAGTACTTACTGAATACACACACACACACCCTTCGATTTAAGACCTAATGCTTTTTGCTGAGCGGGCTGATTTGAGAGCCCGGCTCATTCCACAGCACTTGAGAAGCAGAAAAACCAGTGTTACTGGTCACCCCAGATGGCTGGTGAGACTGGTCAGGGTGGGGGATGGAGAAGAGAAAACAGAGAAGTCGCCTCCTGTAACTGGATCTCTCCCTCTCTTCTGGGCTGGTCAAAGGCAGCCTCCTTCCTTGCAAGGTAATCAGTGCAATTTTGCGTTACGCAATTTTCAAAAAAACATGTAGTTGCACATTCCGGCGACTTAAAAGGATCTCCGCGCATACATGTACGGGTAAGGGTGGTTCCCACGGAGATATACCAGGTCGCTGAAGAATTAAGCCAGCCATTCAACGCCAAATTATTAAAACGAGAGGGTTGAGCCAGTCATAGGTCCAAATGTGAGCCAGCGCAGCAACCGCACCCCCAGTCCTGCAGCAAAACCACCCTACCTCCTGGAACAAGAGCAATTCAGAAAGTATAGTGCTCCCCCCCACTCTGCACGGTGCACAACAAGCCCTGCCTACAGCCCATGATGCAAGATTAGCTCCACCTACTTTTGAGTCACAAGAGGGCCTCTTTACACAGGCACCCAAGAATGCAAAGAGAGGGGCTTATAGGACCACACCAGCCAGTCCTGACCCAAATTCCTGACTCCCCTTCCCTGGAAAGCGTGGTTTTACAAAGAAGTGTCTGTAGCAGGAGTTAGCAAACTTTTTCAGCAGGGGGCCGGTCCACTGTCCCTCAGAACTTGTGGGGGGCCGGACTATATTTTGAAAAAATATATATGAATGAATTCCTATGCCCCACAAATAACCCAGAGGTGCATTTTAAATAAAAGGACACATTCTACTCATGTAAAAACACGCTGATTCCCGGACCGTCCGCGGGCTGGATTTAGAAGGCGATTGGGCTGGATCCGGTCCCCAGGCCTTAGTTTGCTTACCCATGGTCTGTAGGGGAAGAATCCTCAGCACCTCACTAACACCATGGTTCCAATTTTTTAAAGAAAATTTTTTTGGAAGGTGCATTGGCCGTGCCCCAAGAGAAATGTTAAATTTGCTGTGTAGATTTCAGGGCACCAGTGTTAGAAGTAACCCAGGCGCATTTGGCAACTGGCGTGGGATCAATTGCAACCACGCGGGAGATCTCTGGAAATGCCAGGTTGGCGCCTGGGGAAAGCCAACTTAGAGAAGGCTCTGAAATATTTTCCTTGACGCTTGAATTTTGTTTTATTCTGAATTATTTTAACTGATGTTTCAATGTGGCGCAAACCACTTTGAGATTTATTTTTTAAATATAAAAAAGAAATGGAATCATCATCATCCCACTGCAAAAAAGACATTCCATTGTGGCAACCGCACCTTAGGTTTAAAAGGCAATTTGGTGATTATATTATATACCTGAGTTTCTAAGGTTGCTTCTGATGGAAGATTCAGATGTAGCTCCAAAAACCCGGAGAGCACATTGTTGGCAAGCTCAGTGGCACATGAACAACCAGGTGCGCTACACCTGCGTATCCAGCACTATACCAGTTTGTACATGTTCTGCTTATATGTTTAAGCACCAGGCTTTCTGGGTTTGGTCCCATAAAAGAGGTGCGGAGACCTTTTGCCCTTCCAGATGTTGCAGCTGCAACTTCCATCCATCGTTCCGGGTAGCCAACACAGCCCACAAGGCACCAGTGATGAGAGTTTTCTAGGAAATTGCAGGATGGAAAGTTTCCCACCTGAGGATTCACTTTCTAGATGAGTCAAAAGTACACAGGGAGACTTATTACACGCTTCGTAAGAAAAAATATCCTCAATATGCGCTGACATTTGTTGTTATTGTTAGGAAAGGATTCAAGAGCACTTAATGGGCTTTGGGTACTGTAATAAGTTAGAGGCTATATGCTTTGGTGGGAAAGCTAAAGATGTTTTACGACGCAAGTACCGTATTTTTCGCCCTATAGGACGCACTTTTCCCCCTCCCAAAATGAAGGGGAAATGTGTGTGCGTCCTATGGGGCGAATGCAGGCTTCAGGAAGCTATCCGCAAGCCTTGGGAGCCCAGCGCGACTTCCCGCGGGCTCCCAGGGCTTGCGGATGGCAGCCTGCGGGCTTTTTAGGGAGGTGGGGGAATTCCCCCATCTCCTAGAAAAGCCTGCAGAAGCCGCACAGCCCCTTTAAGGAGTGCGCGGCTTCTGCAGGCTTTTGCGGGAGGTGGGGGAATTCTGGCTTGGGAACAGCCTTGCTAGCCTCTGGAGGACAGCGGGGTGAAGGCACCCCACTGCCCTGCAGAGGCTTTGCGCGCAGCCGGCCCCAAGCTAAAAGAGCGAGACGGAGCCCTCTGTCTTGCTGTTCTGGCTTGGGAACAGCCTTCCTTTGCGCGCAGCCATCCCCAAGCTAGAAGAGCCAATAGAAGCCACGCAGCCTCTTTAAAGAGTGCACGGCTTCTGCGGGAGGTGGGGAATACTCCCAGAGTTTGTCGGGGCTGGTGGGGGAAGGCTTGCAGATAGCAGCCTGTTCTGGGGGCTGGGGTCGGGGGAAGCTCGGGCTTCCCCCGCCCCAGCCCCGCGCCTGGGGGGGGGGGGGGAAATATTTTTTTTTCTTTATTCCACCCCCACCCCCCGAAAACTAGGTGCGTCCTATGGGCCGGTGCGTCCTATAGGGCGAAAAATACGGTATCACACAACTTCCTTCACAATGCTTCCCCCCCTAATTTTTTATTATTTTCCAACATTTCCAACATTACAGTAACAAACACCAAACAACCTTTTGCTCTGCCGAGCTTACGACTTACTTCCTTCCCTTCAACAGGTATTCCATATCACATCCAGTCGCGCAATTTAAATCTTTACTATATATCCACATTGTAGGATTTATTTCAATCCTGCTAGTGTCTTCAAATTTTTACAATTATCATTCAAATATGCAATAAATTTACTCCAGTCTCTTTGGAATTTCCGATCGCCCTGGTCTCGGCTCCTGCAAGTCAGTTTGGCCAACTCTGCAAAGTCCATCATCTTCGCCTGCAACTCCGCAATAGTTGGTATTTCTTGTAACTTCCATTTTTGGGCCAGCAAAGTCCTCGCTGCAACTGTGGCATACATAAATAGTCTTTGATCCACCTTTGCAATCTCATTTCCCATCAAACCTAGCAAAAAATGCTTCTGGTTTTTTGGGAAAGGTATATCTAAACATCTTCTTTAGTTCAATGTAGATCATCTCCCAAAATGTTTTTATTTTATCACAAGTCCACCACATATGACAAAAATCACCGTCTGAATCTTTACATTTCCACCTTCACAATGTTTTTTAAGGGGGAAAGGAACTGGAAACAAAAGCTGCCGAATTTTTCATTCGCGCATTCCTACGGAGCCTTGCAGCATTTTGAGAAATAAGAAGCATTGTGGCGCACTGGTCAGAATGACAGATAAGGATTGGAGGGATCCACCAAGGTCTACTTATGCTCTTGGTGAGGAAAGGCACACTCCCCACTGCCATAGCAGTCTGCCAACCAAAACACCCACTAGCCAAACCAGATTCGTCAAGCAGGCAAATGCGGACAGGAGAATGTTGACATAGAGGTTATGTACTTCCCAAACACCTTTGAGAGGAGGAGGCACGCTCTAGCAACAGCTCCCGCCAATGTAGACACAGAAACGCTCTGGCAAATTTTGGCAAACTCCCCTTGCAGGCAGCTCTGGCACACAAGAACCGGTTTTTAAACAAGTCGAGGCAGAAATAGATGCTAGAGAGAGAGAGAGAGAGCGATCTCTGAACCCTGGCACTGCTGTCGCCAAACCCCGGAATGGATGGAAGCCCACAGAAGCCATTTTTTCAGCCTTAGGAGGAATTTCCCACCTTGTTCCACCCTACGGGGAGAGCCTCAGACAACCTGATACAGAGAAATTAAGTGTGTTAAGCATACTGGTTTTCAGAGGGTGGGAAGAAGGAAGCAACCGTGAGTGGGAGATGACTTTATATTCTATGCACACAGTCTCTCTAACACAGTGGTTCTCCAGATGTTGTTGGACTACAACTCCCATCATCCCTGAGCTCTGGCCTTGCTAGCTAGGGGTAATGGGAGTTGTAGTTCACCAACATCAGAGTAATGCCAGACGTGTGCAGGATGGTTTGCTGGGGTCTAGCGCCTGCCTTGAGGAGCTTACAGTCTCAAGCAACAGAGAAGCAGCAACTCCGATGTGGGGGAAACTTTGAACCTGCCAGTCCAACAACATCTGCCAGTGTTCTGGGCTACCATCAGCTCCAGCAAGCAAAGCCAATGGCCACAGATGAAGGGAGTCGAAGTTAGGAAACAGTGTTAGAAATTTGTTGGGCGCCAGGCATGTTTTGCCCCTGGCGCACATCCAATTGTGACTACGTGGAGATTTCTGGGCGTTAGGCTAGCGACTGACATCTCCATCAAGCCAGTTTAGAAGCCTCTGCCTTAGTCCAGAGTTAATAACCATTTCCACTTCAACTGTGTGAGTTTCTCCTTGTTGCATATTGGGACAAGTGAATTGTAAATGCAAGCTACAGTGCAGCAATGTACTCGAGATCACGGAAACACTGGAAGGGATCCTGATGGGCTTCGAGCCCAAACCCTGGCAAATCGACATTCTGCTATGGCAACTAACCTGGGCTTAAGGTGCCATTTGGCTTATATATACACAAAGGGACTGCCTCCCTTCAGATGCCACCGGCTGTAGAAATAAGTGCATATCCACCATCTTAAAAAGATGCATCAAAAATGCTTTGTAAGTGAGAGCTATTCTTCTCCATACAGACCCTTCCGGTTCATCCCAGGAGATACGAAGTGAATTACACATTTCAACTCAAACAGCACTCCAAGCCCACCACTTATTAATAATTGTAACTGTAAGCTCCTTGTGGGCAGAGACCTGCCTTCATATACTCTGCATAAACCACCCTGCACACCGAAGGCACCATATATACAGAGTATTCTTCATGCAACAATCACTACTGCCCTCCTCGAGACGACGACCTGAATAGCTCAGCCAGTACAGGAGGAGACTCTTAATCTCAGGGTTGTGGGTTCGAGCCCAACGTTGGGCAAAAGATTCCGGTATTGCAGGGGGTTGGACTAGACAACCCTCGTGGTCCCTTCCAACTCAACAATTCTATGAGCAAACAACCAAACGAATGTTAGGAAGCTGCCCTATCCAAAAACAAGCCATTGCTCCGTCTAGCTCAACACAGTTTACACTATCTGGCAGACTTTCAGAGGTCATTCCAAACCTGGAGACCCCTGGAGGATTGAACACGGGACTTTTTGCATGCAAGTCAGACCACCTACCCTATGGTCCTTCCCTGCAAAAACCCCTGTTTGCAAGAGGCTCCTGTTGCTACCTTAAGCCTGCTATGCAAGGGAAGGAAAAGGGTGCTTGTCTCTTTAAAAATATTGCAGAAATGTGGGAGCAGCTACGGAACAGCCACGTGCATGCGTGGAGGGGGGAGGAGGGGGGGAGGCCATTTCAGACTGGGAGGGGGGGCGGGAATCCCCTTTCCAACCAATGCTGAAGGACAACTGGATTCCCCGGGACTCTTCCGCTTCCTAAGCCTCAGATGAGACTTCTATAAAACCACGTGCGTGCACACTCCACATTAAAAGGGATATAGTTAATTTTGGACTCCCTCTTGAAGAGGGGAGGCGGCAGGAATCAGGGGTGTGGGGGTGTTGCGTTCCCACCCCCTCAATGAAAATATATTGGGGGGGGAGAGAGGATACCTTAAAGGAGCCTGTGATCTTAAACAAAGAGAGGAGGGGTAGAGGGGAGGAAGGCCCTCCCACTCTGCTCCGATTGGCTGGGCGAAGCCTGTACCCCTTTGAAGGTCACCTTGAAGGAGGTGGCGGAAGCTGGGGGGGGGGGCAGAAGGAGACAGAGGAACCAGCTGCAGAGGGCACAGAAGTAGCCCTGGCAGGAGGAGTTTGGGATGCAGACTCTCCATGTTAGGCCCCCTCCCCACTGAAAAAAAAAACCCTGGCACATGAAATCTCAAAGTCACCCCTTCCAAAAATTTATCTACAATCCTCCTGCTTTCCTTTCCTCCCTCCCCCCCCACCCGATATCCCAGCCCCCTCCTCAGATTATAACTCTGCAAACAGCAGAGGAAGCTGCCGGGGACCAGAGTGAGGCCATCTAAGCTCAGCACTGTCCACTCTGGCTGGCAGCAGCTCTCCAGGTTCCAGGGGGCAGGGAGGCTCTCTCGGCCCCAACGAGAGTGATGCTGCCAGGAATTGAACCCACGACCTTCTGCACCTGAGAAAAGGATGCTCCACCTAGTGAGCTACACTCCAAGCGAGCGCCCTCCGTATGCACGTGTGCTACAACTCCCAGATGCACCTCAGGGCTTCTGGGAGTTGTAGTTTGGAGGGGGCCAGGGCTGGCGACGTCAGCTCTGGCCTCTTCAGGTTATCCGCATGGGTCTCTTTTCCATGAGGTAAGGTTCCATTATGCAATCTTGCCAGTTCTCCCCCCCCCCCCACTGCCCCCTAAAATTCACCCATTCATTCTGACATTTATACCCCACTTTTCCTCCAGGGAGGTTGATGTGGCACCCATGTATCTTTCCCCATCTCAGTTTAATCCCCACAACGACCCTGTGGGGTAGGTTAGGCGGAGAGATCGCTACCAGCCCCCCAGAGTGGCAGAGTGGGAATTTGGACCCTGTTCCCCCAAATTGTAGCCTAACCCTTTACACCATGCCAGTACCATCTGCCGCTGCCTCCCCTACACAAACACCACATTAAGAACACACTGGAAATTACTTCCAGGGATCCTGCCCAGAGCTTCTGCATGCTCAGAATGTGCTCGACCCGAGATGTGCTTCATTTACAAGGCTATGGGGAATACCTGTGGCCCCCTCTGGCTGTTGCTGGACTGCAACTCCCATCAGCCCCTGCCAACATGCCCAGTGGCAGAGAATGATGGGAATTGTAGTCCAGCATCATCTGGACCAGCCTTTCTCAACCTGTGGGTCCCCAGATGTTGTTGGACTACAACCCCCATCACCCCTAGCTAGCAAGGCCAGAGCTCAGGGATGATGGGAGTTGTAGTCCAACAACATCAGGGGACCCACAGGTTGAGAACTGCTGATGGAGGAATGCAGGTTCCTCGCTTGTATGCTGCTGCTATTATTTTATTATTTCATGAAATTTATATACCGCTTGATTGTAGGGAAAAGGAAAGAAAAAACCCTCGAAAGGTAAAATAATAAAATTATCCTTAAAAGAATTTTACAACCGCAATTTAAAACATACAGAAAGTTAAAGCCACAATAAAATATACCCAAACACATTAAAACTCTTACAAGCTTTCCAAACATCAGGTTGGCTCATCGACATTTGAACCACAGAACTGTGGAGTTGAAAGAGACCCCGAGGGTCATCTAGTCCAACCCCCTGCAAGGCAGGAATCTTTTGCCCAGTATGAGGCTTGAACTCACGACCCTGAGATTAAAAGTCTCATGCTCTACCAACTGAGCCATCCCAGTAGTTATGTCTCTAAAGGTAAACGTAAAGGGACCCCTGACCATTTGGTCCAGTCGTGGCTGAATGGGGTTGCAGTGCTCAACTCGCTTTACTAGCCGAGGGAGCCGGCGTACAGCTTCCAGGTCATGTGGCCAGCATGACTAAGCCACTTCTGGCGAACCAGAGCAGTGCACGGAAACGCCGTTTACCTTCTCCCCGGAGTGGTACCTATTTATCTACTTGCACTGTGACATGCTTTCAAACTATTATGTCTTTAGCAGGCACCAAAAGGAATATAGTGAAGGCACCTGCCGGGAATCAATAGGCAGGGAGTTCCGAAGTGCCAGTGATGCCACACTCAACAACACAAGCCTAGGAAGCAGCCTCAGATTGAGCCACATCTCCTACGTCAGTATTGTCTACACAACTTGGAGATCATCCTGCATTTTCCCCTGTGGGAGTTCTAAAGACTTCAGATGAATTTGCAATTGTCGATAGAGCTTTTCATTAACATAAAATTTAAAAAATACAAATAAAGAAAACACCATCAAAATCACAAGCCACAGGAGCAGTACGGAGCTTGTATTTACCAAACAGATAGAGCAGGTAATGTGGAAAAATAAAAGAAGCAAAACACATCCTGGAAAGCCAGATTTTGTGATTTGGTGGGGTAAGACTCATCCAATGGTGGAGCTGGAAAGGACCACAAGGGTCATCTACTCCACCCCCTTGCAATGCAGAAATATTCTGCCCCAAATTGGGGCTTGAATCCATGATCCTGAGACTATGAGTCTCACACTCTACCAACTGAACCAGACTTTTGCACATCTGAATTTGACATGTAAAAAAAATGAAATCCCACCAAGTGGTGCAGGAATGTTCTGGGTCTCCCTTTCCCTTAGAAATGTGCAACTTGTGGCGTATTTTTCTCCGTGGCAGCCAGATTCCACATATTTCATACTGCAACGCGAAGCTGAAGCATGCCTTCCATTCCTGGGCCAAATAAGTTCTCACTGCGGCCAGCTGTTTGATCATCACACTTGCTCAAAAGGGCTAAATATGGGGAACCCTGAATGGGGAATTAATTTTTTTCCTGATATTTCTTCAAAAAATAAATTTGGATGCCGAAGAGCCTTCCCACCCCAAGTGGAAAAAGGTCCCCCAATGATACTTATTATGACCTGGGTCGAATCACTTTGAAGCGGCACAGAGGACAGGACAAAGGCTAAGGAGGTTGAACTAATCAGAGCAAACAAAGTTCCCCCCACCAATAAACTACAGTCCAAGGAAGGCAGCAATAACAATCTAAGAGCTGGTCTGGGGAAGGTTGTCAAACAGGCTGACAGTTATATGCTCTAGCTCAGGAGTCAGCAAGCTTTTTCAGCAGGGGGCCGGTCTACTGTCCCCTCAGACCTTGTGCGGGGCTGGACTATATATTTTTTTTTGGGGGGGGGGGTGAATTAGCGAATTGCTATGCCCCACAAATAACCCAGAGATGCATTTTAAATAAAAGCACTCATTCTACTCATGTAAAAACACGCTGATTCCCGGACCATCCGCAGGCCGGATTGGGAAGGCGATTGGGCGGATCCGGCCCCCAGGCCTTAGTTTGCCTACCCATGCTCTAGCCAGTGGTTCTCAACGTTGGGTCCCCAGATGTTTTTGGCCTACAACTCCCATGATCCCTAGCTCACAGGACCAGTGGTCAGGGATGATGGGAGTTGTAGGCCAAAAACATCTGGGGACCCACAGGTTGAGAAAGGCTGCTCTAGACGCAGGGAGATAAGGCAAGGAAGGTTAGGTTTGGGGAAACAGGTGCAGGGAAGAAGTATAATGATTGAAAGGCCAGGGTTTCAAACAAAAGGTTGGTCTCTCCAAAGCTGCAACATCCTTTTAATATCCGAGTTTCTAACACGGGCCGCGTTGCCAATTTTGACTCCCATTAGCCTCTCGGGTGGAAGGAAGTAAGAGATTAAATGCATGCACACAAACGGTTCACAAGAGATCTGGCAAATCTGGGGCTCTGAGCCTTGGAAAGCACATAGAGCTGAAAGAGGAAGTGGGCCAGAGCGCCACACTTCCTCCTTCAACTCTATGCTCTTTTTCAAGGGGGGGGGAGGTAGGCACTCTGGTCCCCACATGACCAAGGAGGGCAGTTCAGATGCACCAGAAAAAGTGGGGGGGGGGGGGAGTGGGAACATTATGCTCACTGACACCTGCCCAAATTACACTGCTTTGCTTTTGGGTCACAATGAGCTAGATCAGCATTTAGTTTGCCAAATATACAGGTGATAAGGAACTGCATTCAGGTGCAAACCTGGCAGAGGAGAGATGGATCGCTTAGTCCCTCTTGTTCGATCCTGCTTGGTCAAAAGGGGTGGGGAATCGGTCCTAATCAGTGTTTATATGCTGACTGCAGGGAATGCAGGCTACAGGCCTCTCAGCAGGCTACGAAAAAATATTTTTAAAAATCAGTGACAGTCTAGGAGGAGTTTGTGAGTGCATTTAAAAGACTGAGAGATGGCCATCCTTTCCACTATAGCCAGGACAAAGTTGTGTGGGTCCGTGTCGAGACTATTCCAAATAGCCCAGTGTGGTAGCCTTGGGGAAGCATCATAGAACAACTAATAAAGCAGAATAAAAGGTAAAGGTACCCTGACCGTTAGGTCCAGTCGTGACCGACTCTGGGGTTGCGGCGCTCATCTCGCTTTATTGGCCGAGGGAGCCAGTGTTTGTCCGCAGACACCTTCCGGGTCATGTGGCCAGCATGACTAAGCCGCTTCTGGCGAACCAGAGCAGCGCACGGAAACGCCATTTACCTTCCGACCGGAGTGGTACCTATTTATTTTCTTGCACTTTGATGTGCTTTCGAACTGCTAGGTGGGCAGGAGCTAGGACTGAACAACGTTAGTTCACCCCATCGCGGGCATTTGAACCGCCGACCTTCCGATCGGGAAGCCCTAGGCTCAGTGGTTTAACCCACAGTGCCATCCGCGTCCCTATAATAAAGCAGAATAATCCCCCCCCCAAGGACTACTCCAAATCCGCAAAGAGTGCCCTCTCTGGGAGGAGCGAAGTGTGCAGCTTTTGCTTTCCAGCCTCAGTTTTTCCCATCTGTAAAATGGGAAGCACTGCAATCTACCCCCATCTGTGTTACCAGACCAAAAGCACAATACATTTTACAACCCCACTTTTGCTCTTGAAGCGGCTTCACCAGTCGTAGTCCATTGGCTGATTTTCAGCAGGTCCACGTGAAGCCAAAACAAAGCAAAGCAACCCAGTGTTATAATACGTAGCTAGTGAGATAGCTATAGAACAGATGGTCACTTGCAAGTGGGCGCAGATTCACAGCAGCAGTTCTTTGCTACCCATGGCAGGTCCGATGTGCTGCATTAAGGCCGCGCAAAGTTTAGCAGCATTAAACGCAGCAAAGTTTAGCAGCAAAGTTTTACAGCAGCATTTAAAAAAAAACCCCCAAAGATTCCTGGTCTACCGACGAGCTGATTCAAGTGTGCGGTTAAATCAGGGCGGGGCAGGAGTCAGGAAAAACTGCCAAAATCAAACCTATTTTATAGCCTACATGCAGAGAATGACTGTGCAGGTGAGAAAACAGTATGTCTTGTTACGTAAGAACAGGAACCAAACAGCCCAAACTCAACTCTGTACTATTTCTTGGGACTTTTCCGTCCAGCAAGTTTTCATATGAGGCTGAACTGCTTTCAAAGCTTTATTTAGGATGCTGCTGCACATGGCTGTGATGTTTTGTGAGAGGGTGGTAAGGCCACCCTAACCTGTATGTGCCCAGTGTTAGAAATTAGCCAGGCACGTTTTGTAACTGGCGCAAGTCCAATTGCAACCATGTGGAAAATAAACATTAGAACACCAATATGGATTCTGAAAGTCGGATTGCAGGATTCTTATTCTCCCTGGCAAAATAAAATATATACACAGAGAACACACAGATTCATACCCACTGCAACTTTCCCCAAGCCCACTGTGACTTAGCACCAGCAGTGTGTGGCAGAAAATGTTCTGTTTTAGAAGTTCATTCATAAACAATGAATAGGTTCCAAATAAGTATTAGGCCAACCTAGCACAATAATTTTATAATTTATAGCCCGCCCATCTGGCTGGGTTTCCCCAGCCACTCTGGGCAGCTTACAGCACATATAAAAACATAGTAAAACACCAAACATTAATTGCATTTTAAGCTTTATTTACTAAATGCAAGTAAACTAAACATGCTAGGTTACATCATGCTTAGAGCATCCAAATTTCCCCCTGAGGCAAAGTAAAAATTGTCCAGTGAAAACCACCCTTCCTTCAAAAGTTTCTGGAAAGCTCACATCGCTGCACTCTGCACATTCTCAGAGTTTGTTAGGACACGTGCTGGAATTTAGCCCCAGCATTAGAGCCTGGCACAGATTAAACCCTGTACGGTACAAGCCTCTGGCTCCAACTCCGTTAGAGGAGGGAGGGAGGGAGGGAAAGAAAGAAAGAAAGAGAATTTAAGTTCTGGCAGCAATACCAGGTAACACCTTCTTAACACCCTCCTCTTCCTTTTTTAAAAAAATGGGGGAAAAACACCAGCCTAGCATCACAAAAGAGAAAGTCAACACACTCACTGGCAAAGCCCTGCACTCAAAAGATTACCGAAATAAGGGTAAGCTACAGGGCTCATCCATACTGTCATTTAACTGTGAATGGTGAAGGTTCATCTCCATATGCCTTCCGACACTTTCCCCAGCCCTCAGTCCAAAAGGAGAGGGGTTTGAGAAACCCCAGATTGAGGGACGGGGAAATGATTAGGTGGAGAATGTCATATGGGGAACAGAATTGATAGAGTACACAGCTTATAATCATGGAATTGTCTAGTTGGAAGGGAACACAAGCGTCATCTGGTCCACCCCCCTGAATTGCAGAAATCTTTAGCCCAATGTTGGGCTCAAACCCACAACCCTGAGATTTAGAGCCCCATGCTCTACCAACAGAGCTATGAGCCTTCCTACAATCAAGCTGCTAAGCTGGGTGGATATCTAATGCCACCAAATGCACATTTAGAAGGTGTAAGGAGCAGGAACGTGGGTGGCGCTGTGGTCTAAACCACTGAGCCTAGGGCTTGCCGATCAGAAGGTCGGCGGTTCGAATCCCCGCGACGGGGTGTGCTCACTCCCTGCTCCTGCCAACCTAGCATTTCGAAAGCACATCAAAGTGCAAGTAGATAAATAGGTACCACTCTGGTGGGAAGGTAAACGGCGTTTCCGTGCGCTGCTCTGGATCGCCAGAAGCGGCTTAGTCATGCTGGCCACATGACCCGGAAAAACTGTCTGTGGACAAACGACGGCTCCCTCGGCCAATAAAGCGAGATGAGCACTGCAACCCCAGAGTCCTTCGCGACTGGACTTAACTGTCAGGGGTCCTTTACCTTTAAGGAGCCCCAAAGGGGGCAATGACTGCTGCTCCTGTTGAACAGAGCACAGGGGTGCAATTTTGTCTGTCGGTGCCTTTATTATCCCAAAGTAAACACACACAAACCCAGAGACTTAGCAACATAGTAAACGGCGTTAAACCGAGTCCATCTAGTTCAGTATTGTCTACACTGGCAGGCAACTGTTGCTTCTCCAGGATTTCATGATAGGAAGCATCCTTCAGGTGGCCAAGCTAAGCCTACCCTCAGCCAGCCCCCACCTGGTTGCCTGGCTACTAACAACCAGTCTATTGGGGGTGGGGTGGCCACGGCTGCCATCTTCCTCCGTCACCAAGTCAGGCCAATGGTCCATCTAGCGCCACATTGGCTATATTGACCAGCAGCAACTCTCCAGAGTTTCAGACAACATCCGCTCCGAGTACTTCTGAATACTCCCTAGAGAACTTCTGCTATGGGGCAGCTCTATTAAGTTAAGTAAGTAAATATGGGGAAAGGAAAACGTCACTTAGAGAAAGATCTGAAATATTTTCCTTGATGCTTGAATTTGTTTTGATTCTGGATTGTTTCTATTTGATTTTTTAATGTGTTATAAACTGCTTCGAGATTTTCTTTCTTTAAAATATAAAGTGGTATAGAAGTGAAACAAAAAACAGTAAAAAGGCGCCTAGATATTCCTTCGCGGCAAGGTGTAAGATCAGCTTTTATATCCAAGTTTCTAACAGTGGTTGTAAATGGGTCTCCAAGATATCGCAAACAGGGCGTCGGCTACAGGTCTACATCGGTTTTTCAAGATTATCAGATTTCCCCCAGAAAGGATAAAAGCGGATAAAATGGGACAAAATAAATGGCTGCCATACGGATGAGAAGATGTTATTTGGATGGATAGATAGATCCGATTCCACAACAAACCAGCAACAGGAAGACCTCTCAGATCCACAGTCTGGCTCTTCACAAAATAAGTTATCGCAAAGCCCTCTCAATGGAACCTTCAGAGATTAGACTTGCCCTCCCACCTGGCCTTTACTGGCACATAAAAAAAATCTCCTACCAAGTCAGAGCATCAGTCTATCCAGCTCTATGTTCTGAACACTGACTGGCAGCGGTTTTCTGAGATTTCAGACAGGAAGTCTCTCCCAGCCCTATTTGGGACCCTCTGTATGCAAAACAGACCCTCTAACCCAATGACCTGTGCTTCAACAACTTACATTCTTGGGTCCTAAAGAGATTTGGGTGTTACCGCCATTTTAACATCTTTTTTTTTGTATTATTTCGATGATGTGCGCTACCTTGAGGGCCCTTCTGGGACAGCTGAAATAGCGGATATAAACCATTTCATAAATAAAGAACCCCCTATATTAGCCCATGGGCTCTTGGTGATTATAGCATAGGTACCTACCCGTTTCCCCAAGAGAGCACCCATGGAAGACTGGATTTGAGCAACTGGCTCCCCCACCCCAAACTTGTGAACCTCCTAGTGCATGTATGTACAAGCAGCCTTGTACTGAGAAGTTTTATGTTTTATTATGCTTTTGTATGTGTTGGATGGGACATGGGTGGCACTGTGGGTTAAACCACAGAGCCTAGGACTTGCCGATCAGAAGGTTGGCAGTTCAAATCCCCACAATGGGGTGAGCTCCTGTTGCTCGGTCCCAGCTCCTGCCAACCTAGCAGTTCTGAAGCACGTCAAAGTGCAAGTAAATAGGTACTACTCCGGCGGGAAAGTAAACGGTGTTTCTGTGCACTGCTCTCATTCGCCAGAAGCGGCTTAGTCATGCTGGCCACGTGATACGGAAGCTGTACGCCGGGTCCCTCAGCCAATAAAGTGAAATGAGCGCCGCAACCCCAGAGTCAGTCACGACTGGACCTAATGGTCAGGGGTCTCTCTACCTTTACCTATGTGTTGGAAACTGCCAGGAGAGGCTGGGACAACCCAGCCAGGTGGGTGGTGTATAATAAATAATAATATAACAACCACAACAATACCCATCTGACTAGGTTTCAAGTGTAGGAACCTGTGGTCCTCTAGGCTGGACTGCCAGCATGGATGGGAGTCCAACAACATCTGGAAGGCCAGGATTCCCTCTCTGTCATCCTGGTTCAATTCTGAGCAGCAGGAGAGCAAGGGAGCCCCCCAAAAGAGGACAGAATCTATGACTCCCCCCCCGGCCAGAACTCAATTCCAGCACCTCTCAGGTGGGTGCCATTGCCATTACAAGAGAACAAGGGAGGAATTCATGGTGAGTTCCAGAACCATTTTTTTCCCTAGAAAAATAGCACTGACAACAACTGTTGCCGTGGGACAGCTCAGTTGGTAGAGCTTGCAACTTTTCATTTCAGGGTCACAGGTTTGAGCCCCACGTCGCGTAAAAGATCCCTGCATCACAGGGGGTTGGACCAGATCAGGGTTTCCCAAACTTGGGTCTCCAGCTGTTTTTGGGACTACAACTCCCATCATCCCTAGCTGGCAGGGCCACTGGTCAGGAATGATGGGGACTGTAGTCCAAAAACAGAGACCCAAGTTTGGGAAAACCTAGATTAGATTATCCCTGTGGGCCCTTCCAACTCTACAATTCGGTTACCCCATTCCAGTTATTCACATTGCCCCAAGAAACAAAGAGACCAGGTTTGTCAACTTTCGGTTCACTTATTCTGGGTTCACATTCCATAAATGAGATGCCCTTCCACTGTCTCCCTCAGCTGATGTGTAGTTCTGGCCCGCTTCTCAAAGAGGAGGAACTAAGGGTGCCTCACTCAATTTCTACAGCCCTAACACACACACCCCAAGCAAGGAAAGATGGGGAGCTCATTCTCCACTAAGAAAGCGCCTGTGATTCCATGTGTAGGAGACAGTACAGTATGTGCTGCTGGACGACCAAGGTGAGAACCTCCATTGCCAAGAGCAGTGTATCTTGGGAATATCAGATGATGAGGACCTGCAACCAGAGGGGACACTTGCCTCTATGCAGCCAACAGCAGACCTTTGGCCTGACCCAGCAAATGCTGTTTCTAGGTTCATTTCACTGCCTCTGGACAAGAAGACACCCTCAAGGGCTTCGGGTGGGTTGGGAAGACCATAACTCCCCATTGTCCGTGACCGCTGACCACATCAGATGGGGCTGATGGGAGGCCAGCAGCTTCCGGGCGGTCAATGGTTCCTGAACAGCCTTACTGGATCCTGCCAGTAGCTGAACAATTACAGCAACCTGCTCTTACAGTGGCCAACCAGAGGCCCCAAATGGGAGGCCTGGAAGCAGGATCCAAGCACAAAAGAACTCCCCTCCTGTAGTCTTCCAGCAATTGGTTATCAGAAGCATTTATTGCCTCTGACGGCAGAGGCAGAGTATAGCCATAGCCATCATGCCTAGTAGAAATTAGCCAGGCGTGTTTTGCGACTGGCACGGCAACCGCGTGGAGATCTCTGGATGCCAGGTTAGCGATTTTCTCAAGCAGGCAAGCAGAAGAACTTATTTATTGCACTTATATACCACCTTTTCCCTCCAAGGAGTGCAGTGGTACCTCAGGTTAAGTACTTAATTCATTCCGGAAGTCCATTCTTAACCTGAAACTGTTCTTAACCTGAAGCACCACTTTAGCTAATGGGGCCTTCTGCTGCTGCCGCGCCGCCGGAGCCCGATTTCTGTTCTTATCCTGAAGCAAAGTTCTTAACCTGAAGCACTATTTCCGGGTTAGCGGAGTGTGTAACCTGAAGCGCATGTAACCTGAAGCGTATGTAACCCCGAGGTACCACTGTACATGGTTCACCTCCCTCCTTGGTCAGTTCCCTACAATGGCCCTGTGAGGTAGGGCTAAGGGGCTGTGACTGACTCCAAGGTTACCCAGCGAGCTTCAGGACTGGGGGGGGGGGATTTGAACCCTGATCTCCCAAGGTCCCAGTCTCACACTCTAACCCAGGGGTCAGCAAACTTTCAGGAGGGGGCCGGTCCACTGTCCCTCAGACCTTGTGGGGGGCTGGACTATATTTTGAAAAAAAATATGAACAAATTCCTATGCCCCGCAAATAACCCAGAAATGCATTTTAAATAAAGGACACATTCTACTCATGTAAAAACACACTGATTCCTGGACTGTCCGTGGGCCAATTTAGAAGGTGATTAGGCCGGATTCGGCCCCCGGGCCTTAGTTTGCCTACCCGTGCTCTAACCACTACAACCACACTGGCTTCCTAGTGCACTTTTTCTTTGAGGCAGCTATATAAAGTAAAGCAGGTGAATGGGGAAAGGAAAATGTAAGTAAGAGAAGGATCTGAAATATTTTCCGTGAAGCCTGACTTCGGGATGGTTTTATTTGATGTTTTAATCTGCTGCAAACCACTTTGAGGTTTTCGTTTTCTTTAAAATATAAAGCAATATGGAAATGAAATGAATAACAATAATAAATCTCAATGTAAAAAAAGGCCGTTGTGGTGACCGTAACCTAGGTTTAAGGGGCCGATTAGCTTATATATCTGATTTTCTAACACTGCAAGTAGCTACTGATTGCCTAATTCCTCTATGATGCACCATCACAGGGACACAAAACTACAGAGGACATCTGGACTTTGCTACACATTCGGACCCTGGGTTACAGGCTTTATTTATTTATTTTGACACCTATACTGCACTACATAATTACATTACTTATTGCAGTGGTACCTTGGGTTACAGACACTTCAGGTTACGGACTCTGCTAACCCAGAAATAGTACCTTGGGTTAAGAACTTTGCTTCAGGATGAGAACAGAAATCGTGCAGCGGCGGCAGCAGCAGCCCCATTAGCTAAAGTGTTACCTCAAGTTAAGAACAGTTTCAGGTTAAGAACAGACCTCCAGAGCGAATTAAGTTCTTAACCCGAGGTACCACTGTACAAACATTTATGCCCCGCACCTACCAATAAGCTCAGCATAGTTACATGGTTCACCCCCCTTCATTTTACCTGCACAACAACCCTGTGAGGCGGACACTGGAGGCAGCAACTGGCGCCAAGGTCACCCACCCACTGAGCTTTCATGGCTGCGAGGAGCATTTGAACCTTTGGCCTCCCAAGGGCGAGATCAGTACTCTAACCCAGTACTCTACACACTTGCAGGGGTGGGTATCAGGGGACTCCCAAGCAAAGCGTGTGAATCAGATGAGACAGTTACTACAGGACAGGCCTAGTTCACACCAGCTAAGGGTGGGCGTGGGGAATCTGTGTGT
Source organism: Podarcis siculus (assembly GCA_034642415.1). Classification (NCBI taxonomy): domain Eukaryota; kingdom Metazoa; phylum Chordata; class Lepidosauria; order Squamata; family Lacertidae; genus Podarcis; species Podarcis siculus. Next base: position 8,575,507 of record JAXCMG010000018.1, read on the forward strand.
GAGCTGTACCATTTCAGGGGAATGGGGGGCACTCTCAAAGGATGGAATGCTCTTCAATACAGAAAAACAAATAAATCCTTGCAGCTGGGTATTATCAAGGAAAAAGGCAAGGCTATCCACCCTCCCTTCTTGCCAGTGGGACGTCATTTGCAAATAAGGTTACGCAGGGGTCATTCACAAATCCTGGGAGTCATGGGGGAAGAGGGCCAAAGGTCATGACCCTCAAGCCTAAAAAGATGTCTTATGATGTAAGCAGATGGGGAGAGGGGGGGATTAACAGTTATTTCTCTCCCCCCCTCCCAGTATGGATCCTTCCCAAGAGTGGGAAAACCAGCCAAAGGATTACTCTTCTGCAATAGACCGCAGCCACTACTCCTCAATATGGGCAAGTAGATCTAGGCGTCCATGCGTGGGCTGGGGAAATGATTGACCACGTGAGGTTGCAAATAACTCCCCTTAGGAGTCCGAAGTTCAACACTTGGGAGGGTCCCCGAATGCAAAGAAGGTGCCGACTGGCTGTCAACACAAGGCCCGACACTTTCACAAAGTTTGCTACCACCAAGGGGTGGGTGGGAGAATCTGGGTCACAGCTCACGGCCCATGCAAAGTCCCAGTGAGTTCCACTGGGCTTACTCGCAAGCAAGGATACATACAGGAGGCGAAGCAGGGACCTCAATAACCCACTGTAGCGGCCAAATAGTGAAAATATGGGTCATGTTCAAGGAGAAAGGCCCCCTCCCCCATATAAATATCTCATTTTAATTTCTGTTCTAATGGTTTGGCCTTGTAAGCCGCTTTCAATGCATTGCTGGGAATGCACGGAAAGGGACTGGAGATTATTCAGGAGTAACCACCTCCAAAGCAGGGTGGGCTGGGGGATTTAGCCCAGAATGAAAGCAAGCGGAAGTTAAGGCCGCCTGCCTACTTTAGAAACCCACCTTAGAGACTTTTACTCACAAGCAAGCGCCACTGGCCCGGACCCTTACCCCCAACACCACACAGAGCAGCAGCAAGGCTTAATACCGGGGGCGGGGGAGCGTATACAGAACTGCAACCTTTTCACACGTCACAAGCCACCTTGCAAACCACCGTCGGAAAGGTCACATATATGGAACCGCAAGAGGCCAAGGAACAGGAAATTTTTCCGGGTCGCCATCTCCAAAGGACTGGGAGAGGGGAAATGGAGTTAGAGACAGGGGTCATTACCCCAAGAAACAGCTCAAGCGAGACAGCTACACTGGGGCGGCCGCTTTCTCCCTACCCTAACCCCCACAACCCCCAAATAGTAGAACATGCTTAAAAGGATTGCAGCTTTCTCTATTTTTTTTGGGGGGGGGGGAGGAGAACAGGTTTGAGCACACTTGTCGGAAAAGCAAAGAAAACTAACCGCGCGCACCTATATACACACTGCACCCATAAAAAAATAAGAGGGTGGCGAGTTGTTCCAGCGGAACTCCCGTCCCCAAAGCGAAAAAGATTGCACCCAGCGTTAGGTCTGCTCGAGAGTAACGGAAGGGAGTCAGACCCACCCGCTCCGGCTGGGGTCTTACTCGCGAGTAGGCAACAAGCCGGAGCGAGCAGAGTTTGAAACACTTTGCCCGTGGGGCAGGGCTGTCATTCCTTGGGAACGGCGGCGGCGAAGGTGAAACGCTGCAGGGAACCCGGAGGAAGGATCCACCCGGGATCCGACCGCGCAAGACGGCTCACCTGCGCTGAGCTCCGGCTCCTTGCCGGCCGGGCCCGGGCTGCCCCGTTGCTGCTGCTGGTCCTCGTTCGCCGCCGCCCCTGCAGGAGCCACCTCGTCCGCCTTGATGACCATGGCCGGTCTCTCCGCCGCCGCCGCCTCCGCCCGCCTTCCCTTCCTCGCTGCCTCTGGCGAAGGCGCCGCCGCCGCTGCTCCTGGCGCTGCTGCTGCTGCTGCCGCTGCGAAGGACGGAGAGAGCCACTCGCAGCCCCACGTGGTGCGCGCTTCACCTCCGGCGGCCGCTCTCTCGCTCGCTCTCCCACCCTCTGCCCGAGTCAAACTCCGCCCGGCGACGGCGACGGCGCCCCGGCTGGGACAAAAAACGGCAGGGGGGCGGAAGAGGCGGGGCAGAAACGCCTTAAAGGGACAGCGGAGTCAGCGGGAAGGGGGAGGGCAAGGAGGGAGGGGGAGGGCAAGGAGGGAGGGGGAGGACAGAGGAAAAGGAGAGGAGAAGAAGATGGGAAGGAGTATAATGACCAAGCTGCAATTTAAATGGTTTTTTAAAAAATAAGTTGTGTCTCTTTGCTTCCCCATTTGTATTTCCCCCCCTCCAGATTTCTTCATTGGAACTTCAAAAAGTACATCATTCTAGGTGCGCTAAACATGGCGAGGCGTAATTGAAAGAAACAGCACCCCGTTTAGAAGGGAAAGTAGGGGGGGAGGGGAACCCCCCCCAAAGCTGTATACTTTACAAAGTTGTTATGCTACTTCACCAGATCTTAACCTATTACAGTATTTGTAAGAATGGATTCGTTGAATTTGTCCAGGGTGGATCTGCGTTTATAGTCACGTTGTTCATATGTTGCGAGTTTGTATAAGTCTTCAGTCCAATCACAGAAGGGAGCCGCATTTTTATTTTTCCAATTTACCTGTATCAGTCTTTTGGCCATGGTAAGGGCACGAAGAGTCCATTCATATTGTCCTTTTGTAAGGTTCCATGTGCTGGACATATAATTAAAAAGGATATTTTTGTTCTGTAAACATAAGGTTGTTCTGCACAGTTCTGTCAGTGCAGGTGAATAGGCAGTGTGTTGATATGCAAAGCCCCAAACAACCGGGGCCCAGTTTGCCTTAAGGACTGTCGTAGTACCCAGGTCAGTGAGAGCATCTAGATGAATACTTTTAGTCCTCTCCCATTTATAAACACACCTCATTGGCTTCAACTAGAATTCAGGCATTTAGTGTTGCCCATATTATGCAGTGGGATACTTTTTTCCGCAGAGATTTGGCAGGCATCATTGCATTTGACATTCAGGTGTCTCTTGAAGACTTTCCCTCTGAAGACAGGCCTAAGCAAGTATTTTTTTAAAAAAATGTTTTTTCATGTTGCTAAGGCTGCAATCTGATGCACACTTACCTGAGAGCAGGGATGGGGTGGGGAGTTTGATTTTTGTTTGGGTTTTAATGAGAAACTACCTACCTAAAACCTCTCAAACCAATACACAAGCCGAGACATTGCTGTCCTTTGAAATCCACACTTCTCTGAATTTTGCAATGCAGGCCTCCAACCAATAGGTGCAAAAACGTGTATATTTGGAGGGGGGTACACATTATATTGGGTGGGAAATGGCTTTCAGGAATGTGTCAAGAAGCCAGGCAAAGATGTGTTTGTTAGGGTAAATTCTCACTAAAATCCTGGCAAAGTTACCTGAGAGTAACACAACGGAAATTGCTTTCGAGTCAACTTGCGTGCCCAGTGAAACTGAACCCAGAAGTGACTCCTGAGTCAGCATCTTCTTCTGAACAGGTGTCCCATCACCTGTAGATGCCACATTCTCAGACTTGGGCTCAACGGTGACTAGGAGTGACTCACTCATGGGAGAAAGTACCTGTCACTCTTTGGTTGTTTATGTAATACACCATTTATCCTGGCCACTTCATTACCAGCAGATCTTCACCCTGTTGAATATTTCTGGCTTTCCTTCGTTCTCTCTGAAGCCAAGTGCCGCACTCATCTCTTCCAATGCTGCTTTATTATAACATGACCCACTCCCTCCAAAAACTTTCTGTCAGTGGTGTGTGGACTTGGGGACTAAGCTAGTCCCCTAAATGTCTCCTTGGTGCCTCCTTCCCAAAGTGTGGAAAGTTTCTGCCCAGCTTAGGAGAGAGCCACGATGCTGATGTCTGGACGTCACAACATCACACGTGCAACATAGGCTCCCCCCATCGCCCTTGCACTGTTCCCCTATGGAAAATTTCACTGCACAGCACTGCATTTCGTCTTTGCCAGTGTGTATATATTTAGAGATATATAGATACAAGTCTCTTGCAGAAGATATGTTTATTGAGCATTCATCCTGCTTTGATTGCATAAAGCTTACATGGAGGTTAGAATATATCCACGTTGGACTGACGTCGGTTCCAATTTGTTTGAGGGGAAGTAATACAGTGACCACCCTAATTTTGCTTGCACACGGTATATATGTATTTGTGCTTTCCTTCTCCCCCACTCCTGGCCCTTTTAAGTGCATTTCCCTGCCACTTTCCAAACCGCAAAAAGAAAGAGTTTTTAACAAGTGGGTTTGTTGTACTGGGGCAACAAAGCAATTCAGTCCGCTGTAATTGTGGATTGCAGGGGATTAGATGACCCTGGGCTGTAAACCCACTTGGGAGACCAGATGCCAAAGAGACAGGGCTCCTCTGACTTTAACAGTTGTGCAGATGGGGGAATCTCAGCAGGTGCAGCTTGTCATGCAAGGCATACCTGCTGAAATTCCCCTTTCAGTGCAAGTTTTAAAGGCACAGCGCCCCTTGTCCTCTTTTGCATCCAGTCAACCTGATGGCAACTTAGGATAGCATCTTGTGCCTCAGGTGAGGTGGCATCTGGCCACAGTGAACTGGGAAAGTAGTTAAGGTGCTCATGCTTATGTTCTAATATATATTAGATTGGTGAGAGTGCGTTTATGATGTCTGTAGGATTTATAATGCATGCATAGGAAACTTAACAGTGTAAACCTATCCATACCTACTCAGAGAGAAGTCTCCTTGGGTTCATTGGGGCTTGTTCCCAGGCAAGGGGGCAAAGCAGGAGAGGAAACCTCTTTTTCTGTTTAGGGCCTCATTCAATACATTGAGGGGTGCAGGCCAATGGTGGGAAATGGGGCCACTGCCTGTGTTAGTTAAATGGCACTAGCCCTAGACTAGGTAAAGGTAAAGGGACCCCTGACCATTAGGTCCAGTCATGGCCGACTCTGGGGTTGCAGCGCTCATCTTGCTTTATTGGCCGAGGGAGAGAGCATACAGCTTCCAGGTCATGTGGCCAGCATGACTAAGCCGCTTCTGGTGAACCAGAGCAGCGCATGGAAACGCCGTTTACCTTCCCGCCGGAGCGGTACCTATTTATCTACTTGCACTTTGACGTGCTTTCGAACTGCTAGGTTGGCAGGAGCAGGGACCGAGCAACGGAAGCTCACGCCGTCACGGGGATTTGAACCGCCAGCCTTCTGATCGGCAAGTCCTAGGCTCTGTGGTTTAACCCAATGCGCCACCCCATTTCCCTTTTCTTTTGCCTCTGCGCTCTCTCTATCTTTCTTGTGCGCGCCCTATTTCTCTCTCTTTCCAGCATGCCCTTCCCCTATTTTTTCACCCTCCCTGCCATTCACATAAAGTTAGGTAAAGCTACGTGACTCCCACTGGGGTGTAGGAAAGGCATACCCTCCAACATTTCTCTGATGAAAATAGAGATTTCCCATTCTATAATGATAATTTTACTATTTATACCCCCCCCCATCTTTCTGGGTTGCTCCAATCTGGGCAGCTTTCAACACACACACACCATTAAAAAAAACCTTCCATATACTGGATTGCCTTCAGGTGACTCAGGGGTTGGACAACTCTATACCCTCCAACATTTCTCCAGTGAAAATAGGGACATCCTAAGGAAAAATGGGACATTCCAGGATCAAATCAGAAACTGGGACGGATTCTGTAAATCAGGGATGTCCCTGGAAAATAGGGACACTTGGAAGGTCTGGAATGGAGCTTGAAAGTAAGAGCCAATTCTCTGTCCCGCCCAACTAAAAATTGATCATCGCCATTTGCAAACTTCTATACTTCAGCGTGGAGTAGAGAGAGAAAGGTTTGAATCGGCTCCTGTTAGCTCTGCCCCTTTAACAATAGTTCGTTCTACAAAGCAACCAGCACAGCTATCAAGTGATCAAGCTTCACCTGCCTGCTTCTGTGGTGCAAACACCTGTGAAGGTCTCTGTGATTGGCAGAGTTGGCAGATTCAGGGAGCTTTAACCTGATTCCTCCAGAAAAGCAAGGTAGTTTTTCTTACTCGCACACAGCTGGGGCTTCAAGCTCATTGGTCCTTGTTCAAGAGAGTAATTATGCTTATCGTATTAACACACTTGGCCCTATTGTCTCCCCAGAACCATATGACCTCTCATTAGGCATGGAGGAGAAATTAACTCCAGCTGGCATTTCAAGGGGAAACTGCCTAATTCACTTCCTGAAACAATATTTGAACTGAAGCCGCAGCCAAGCTTCGAAATTTGCAATGCAATTATTCAGCCAAATAACGTGTTTTAGGGGAAATGCATATAGTTCTATGTGTGTCTCAAGCGTACATAAAATGTATACATTTGTGAAAATAACATGTGAAAAAAACTTTCTATTAGGCAAGAATTGCTTGCAGAAATGTGCACAACATTAGGAGAGATTTGCACTAAAACACTGGCGAATTTTCACGAGGCCTTAAAAAATTGCAAACTGATGCAGAGGTCACCATCATTGGGTACAGGCAACCCCAAATATCATGGGCAATGGAAAGACCCTGTTCTGCCCCTGCCCTGCTCTTTGAGTGACGTCTTTCATGACATTTCCGGATTCAGCGATGTGCGTGTGTTCACAATCGCACACATATCACTCACACCTAAAACAGGGGTTGCCTGTACTTGCAATGACCCACCAGGGAGCCCACATTTGCGATATATCAGTATATTGTGATGTTTAGCTGGCGAGATATCACAATGTTGAAAATCGGACATCGCCCTAATTTTGACCAGGGAAAAGGCTCGTGCCACTTCGACCCAGCCTCTGAAAACAGACGTAGCAGAATGCCTTTGGCCTGTCCCCTTGCCACTGAAGATCATCTCAGTTGAGGATGCTATGAGACTTCTTCTGGGGTGGTGATGTTTATCCTATGCTCATTTCTAAGCCTGGCAAAGATGGTGCTGAGAGGGTCCGACTGTGGAGTGCTCCATTGCAGTGGCGTAGCGTGGGTTGTCAGCACCCGGGGCAAGGCAAGTAATTTGCGCCCCCAACCCATGGATTTTAGTAGGGGCAGAGAGCTGCGAGTGTGAGCGTGCCCCCCCAGATGTTGCGCCCGGTGCGGCCGCCCCCCTGCACCCCCACGCTACGCCACTGCTCCATTGCTTCCGGCAGAAGACGTCATGGATGAGTTTCCTTGCTTCCTCGCTTGCAAATGCAAGAGTGCCATTGTGCGTCCTGGGGGTGAGTCAGCGCGAGTGTGGCAGGCACCAGAGCGAGGAAGGGATATCCCTCTTCGCCACCCCCACCCTGAGACTCTGCACAGGCAGGCTTAATCGTGGCAACACAGCAGGAGGATGGGTGAGAGATGGGCAAGAACAGGCACGTTCAGGAAGGAGACTCCACTATTTAATCGAGCACAGTTCCTCTGAGTAGCAGATCAAGCACCTCATTCCCGCAAGAGCACTAGGAAGCAGGCTGCTAAGAAGCCTTTCTGCGGCACATCACAGCTCCCCTCTGGGAACTGTAGTCAGTTAAGGGTGCTGAGCATTGGTGGGAGACCCCAGCTCCCCTCACTGAGCTACAGTTCCCAGAGGGATTTAACAGTGGCTCTCCTTCTTTCCCAGGGAACTCTGGGAGCTCTCCAAGGAGAACATCAGGCCAAGGGCCCAGCATCCCATTCTCACAATAGCTAAGCATATGTCCCTGGGAAATCTGCAAGCCGGACCTGAACACAAGACCACTCTCCTCTTCTGTGGTTTCCAGCAATTGATATATATTCAGAAGCATTGCTGCCTCTGACCAGGGAACTGGAGCTTTGCCACCACAGCTAGTAGCCATGGATAGCCTTTCCCTCCAGGAATTTGTCGTCTTGTAACTCTCAGCACCAGACTTCCCAATATTCTTTGGGCGGGGGGAACCCATGGCTGCTTCAAGTGATCTGATACGGCTTTAAATATATACAGTGGTACCTCGGGTTAAGTACTTAATCCGTTCTTAACCTGAAACTGTTCTTAACCTGAAGCACCACTTTAGCTAATGGGGCTTCCTGCTGCCGCCGCACCACCACCGAAGCCCCATTTCTGTTCTTATCCTGAAGCAAAGTTCTTAACCTGAAGCACTATTTCTGGGTTAGCGGAGTCTGTAACCTGAAGCGTATGTAACCTGAAGCATATGTAACCCGAGGTACCACTGTGGTTAAACCAGTTGAAGTCCAGCAGTTTTTTAAAAAACCAGTCAAATAACTGTGCTAAAAAAGGCAATTTGCTTTATTATTCGTAGAGTTGCTATCAAGGCAGGACTTTTGTTTGGGGCCCTTCCCAGCAGAAGGAGAAGGAAGGGACCCAGGATTTACCACATGTTGATGTAAGTTAAATACAAAACATGGCTGTATAAAGGCTGAGTGTGTGCTAATACATGATAGTATGCAAGCCAACCAAATCCTACTCTTTAATGGATGAAAATTAGTCCCATCTGTTAATTTCAGTGGGTCTGCTTTAAAAGCCATGGCTCCCCCCCCCACCGAAGAATCCTGGAAACTGTAGTTTGTTAAATGTGCTGAGACTTGTTAGGAAGACTCCTGTTCCCCAACAGAGCTGGAATTCCCAGCATTCCTTGGCAAGAAGGCTTGGTTGTTAAGCTACGCAGAGAACTGGAGCTCTGTGGAGGGAACTGTGGTCTCTTCACAACTCTCAGCACCCTTTACAAACTACAGTTCCCAGGATTTTTATTATTTTTATTTTGGGTGGGAGGGGAGCCGAAGCTGTTTAAAGTGTTTTAATACTGCTTTAAGTATCCGGGGGCCTATGTTAGGTCATTTCAATGCATCTATTTTGCAAAACTTAATTGAATACCACACCACAGATCATTACTGTGCCTATTCTTAGATTCAGCCGTCCCTGGCATTTCAGACAAATTCAGGGGCAGGGGGTGTTGCTGACACAAATTAAGCCTTGAGTAAAGGTTAAGCCAGCCTTCCTTTTCCCCCGAGCAAAGCAGACATGGGAAACACTAGGACAAGATTTCCTTGTAATCAATCCAGGTTTCACAGACCCTTCAAGCGCCCCTGTTTTCCAGGGACGTCCCTGATTTAGAGAAGCTGTCCTGGTTTATGATTTGATCCCGGAACGTCCCACTTTTCCTTAAGATGTCCCTATTTTCATTGGAGAAATGTTGGAAGGTATGGAGTTATCTGACTCCAGAGCCGTCTGAAGGCAATCCTGTGTATAGGGAAGGTTTTTTTAAATTAAATGTTTAATGTTTTATTATGTTTTTATATATGTTGGAAGCTGCCCAGAGTGGGTGGGGCAACCCAGTAAGATGTGTAGGGTATAAATAGTAAAATTATCATTGTGGAATGGGACGTCCCTATTTTCACCGGAGAAATGTTGGAGGGTATGGTAGCACTTAAATCCCCCGGTCACTGAGAGCATCTGAAGGATTACTTTTCATCCTCTCTCATTTAAGGAGGCCTCATTGGCTTCAACTGTTGTAAAGGCAGTTTCCTTTGCCGTTTCAAATGTGTGAAATTCCCACAACTACTGTATTTTTCCGTGTATAAGATGCCCCCATGTATAAGACGCCCCCTATTTTGGGGGACTCCAAATTAAGAAAACACCCCTCAGCACTATCCATGTATAAGACGAGCCCCAATTTTAAACCTAATTTTTTGGTAAAAAAACCCTAGTCTTATACACGGAAAAATACGGTATGTTGCGAGGAATCTAGTAGCTAAATGGACCCAGTTTCTTGGAAAGGGAGGAGGAGATTTGGAGCAATGGATGCCTTTTACCCCAGGCTCCAACGGATGGTCAATTGATTCGACTTTTGCTGAGTCATCCTTTCTGAAAAGTTGCCAGGTTTACAGTATAAACTTGGCAGGGGAAGGGAGAAAACAAGAGCTCTCCCGTTCGGCAGCAAGCACAGGCATATTCCTCACGTGGGTGACTCAACAGGAGTGTGTGCGCACAAAATCACACACACACAAATAACAGCGAGGCCTCTTACACCTCTCCCCAGTGTAATCTGCCCCGAGACCATTCTGCGAAAGACAGGAAATGTGCAAACAGTAAAAAATAATAATAATAATGTAGTGGTTAGAGTGTTGCACTAGGATAAATCTAATAATTTTAAAATTTTTTTCCTGAGATGGATCTATTTTTTTAAAAACTTGGACTCAATAATAAAGATAAATAAGATAGGACGTGTGTTACAAAAGAAAAAAAAAATCACCGTACTTTCCCGTGTATAAGACTAGGTTTGTTTCTTTAAAAATTATGCTTAAAAGTGCGGGTCGTCTTATACATGGATAGTGCATAGGGTGGACATTTGATTGGTTGCTGCTGCGGCTGTCAGCGGCTAGTGGGCGTGTTATTGGTTGCTGCGTCAATGGCTGGTGTTGATTGGCTGACGCTGCGGGAGTCGGGCGGGCGATTGGCAGCTTCTGCCGGCGAGGGGGCGGATGAGAGGTGGATTTTGGGACACGTGTGGGTGAGTGATTTTCGGCAACCCCCCCCTAAAAAAAGCTCAGCAACTCTGCATAATCCCCCCCAAAAAAAACTCAAAAAAACTGGGGGAAAACCCTAAAAAAAAAAAAAAAAAAAAAAATGCTCTGTGCCATCTTTCCCCATTTTCTTAAATTTGAGTCCCCCCAAACAGGGGGCGTCTTATACATGGGGGCGTCTAATATACGGAAAAATACGGTAGATGTGATTTGCCTTCCAGAAACTCATGTTGCAAAATGACATAGAAGAGCCTTGATAAATTAAATATTCCGTGTGGACTTTTTAACATCAGATAAAACTAGAAAAAAGAGAGAGGTTGTAATCTATATTAAACCCAAATATGACACCGTAGAAGTGGTTCAAGGATGAACAAGGAAGAATGATTGGGATACAGATAACAGTCCCGAATCTCGCTGGCTGACCTTGAGCAGGTCGCCGACTCTTTCAGCTTCTCCTACCTCACAAGGTTGTTTTGAGGATAACATGGAGAGAGGGAGAACCATGCATGCCACCTCGGGGGGGGGGGGGGGAAGTGGTGTGTGTGATAAATAGCAACACATACGCACCACCAGTGCTCTTGAAAGTTGATACGCTATATAGCCAGCTCCAGAATAATATTTTGCTATTCAGGATAGGGCGAGTCCTCAATATATTGCAACTGGACACACTCACTCCCTGCACCGACACCTCCCAGTGATTGGCCCCAATCCCCAACCACTTTGCTGTGCATCGCGGGTCGCTCCCCGTGCTGTGTTGGCGCGACTGCTGTTGCAGCCACTGCCTGCCACCTCCAGTCCTGGGCTGGTGAACTAGCTAGCTAGGGACTCAGCTACATTAGTAAAGAAACAGCGATTTGAATGCGCTATAAACATGCAACACAAGATGGCGCCAGAGAGCAGGGAATTTTAAAACGTGATTTTCCATAGGGATTTGTTGTTGTTGTTGAAAAGATCTAATTTCTGACTTATTTATGATGCCCCCCCCCGGTGTCCAGATCCACCCCAACGTAGTTGGCTGTGGGGCTAGAATTAGCTAGGAGAAAGCCGCTTTTAATACTCCACCATGCAGTGCAGAGCTAGTTATCCCAGAAGAGGTTGCTGGAGTAGCATGCAAGGTACCAGTCCCAAGTGGGCCCTGCTAGAGCTCCCAGTCCTCAGTTTTTGTTCAGTTGTGCCAGGTGCTGACACTGAATCCTGCCATCCCCAGTTGTGCAGCATCAGATGCACGCTCCAGGAATGGAAGTTTCTCAGATCGGAAATTGGTTCAACGTAGGTATCCATCAGTAACAATGGACTAGTTTGGAGAATATGGCTTTTAATTGAAATGACTGGGAAAGACGTTTTCAACATCCTCAGGAAAGCAAAATGAAACAAAAAAGCACCCCAGAAAAAAGCCATTGTGTACATCAGCAGTCTGTGTTAGGCCCAACTCTCAGAAACGGAAGTGAAATGGTAAACTTTGAAGCTTCTCCACACTGCGCTTTCAAATCACAGGTGAAACACTTTATTTCCCAGAAAAAATCATGGTAACCGCGGCTTGTTAAAACTGCTGTCTGGACTGTACCACTTCAGACTCTGGGTTTGTGGCTGTGACAGTTCAAAGGATGGAATTGTCCTCTACAAAAAGGAATCCTTACATGTTGAAAGCTAGCGTGTCAGGGAGAAGGCTGCACTCGGGCCCTTCCTCTGACATGGAGGTTTCTACATGCAGAGACATATGCAACGTTTTGTACTGAGGAAAGCAATATATATATTTAAAAAACAACAACAAATGCACAGGTATAGAATAAGGGATCCCTGTCTTGGCAGCAGCAACATTGTCTGGGGGTCATGAGCCAGGTTTTTGTTATTTCACGGTAGGCTTTAATGGCATTGTGTGCTATCTGCTGCAGAAATATAATAAATGAATGAACCAGCAAGATCTCAAGAATTGTAGCTGACAGCAAGCTGAGCACAAATCAGCAGTGTGATGTGACTGAGAAAAAGAAAAAAGGCTACTGAATAATAGAGCCATCGAGTTTCCTAGCCGCCGCCACCACCAGAGTGCCACTTTATTCTGCAAGAGCTACTTCATTCTGAAGTGCTACTTCAGTCTGACCTCATCTGGAGTCCTGTCTCCAGGTCTGGGCACCACATCTTAAGAACGAGGGATGTAAAGGAGCTGGAAGATGTATGTTGATTGGAAGAGGTTAGAATGAGGCTGTCAAACATGGCCAGGGCCAAGTCCTATGAGGAAAGCAGTGAGGGACTGGTTATACAGTATTTAACCTGGAGAAGGCTGAGTGGAGACCTGCTAGTCTTCTTCAAAGTGCTGTCGCCCTGAAGAGCACTTTGGTTTTTTTTTAAAAAAAATGTTTATTATTATTATTATTTATATGTTGGAAGCTGCCCAGAGTGGCTGATGCAACCCAGTATGATGTGTTGGGTATAAATAGAATAAAATTATCATTATACAATACAATACGATATCTTTATTGTCATTGTCCCATACAGAACAATGAAATATGGAATGGGACGTCCCTATTTTCATCGGAGAAATGTTGGAAGGTATGCCATTCCTACACCCCAAAAGGGGTCATATAGCCTTGCCTAACTTTATGGATTTACAGAAATCATCCCAGTTTCTGATTTGATCCCGGAATGTCCCTCTTTTCCTTAGGACGTCCCTATTTTCATCAGAGAAATGTGTGTGTGTGGGGGGGGGGTAATGGAGTTATCCAACCCCTGAGCCATCTGAAGGCAACCCTGTATAGGGAATTTTTTATGTTTAATGATTTATTATGATTTATATATATTAGAGTGGCTGGAGCAATCCAGCAATCCAGTCGGATGGGTGGGGTGTAAATAGTAAAATGATGATGGAATAGGACATTCCTATTTTCCTCAGATAAATGTTGGAGGGTATGGAACATCTGGAGCAAAGATGGTAGGATTTTATGAATGCTATTTCAGCCAAGTGATGTGAGTCTGCGTCTACGGTCTGTAGTGGCACAGTCCAGAAATCTGCATTTACCATCTCATCTAGCAGTTGTGAGAAGATGGCCTTACACTGTCATTGCCAGATCCAACATCTTACATTGGTGTGGGCAAGCTTTGGTCTTCCAGAGGTTGCTGCACAACAACTCCCATAAGAGCAGTATTCATATATTCCTCCCCGCCCCAAAGTTTCACTTTAAGGGGACACAGTTCTCAGAGCGCTTAAAAGCCAGACACACACATTGTGGTGGGGAGGCAACATTTTCATTTGGAAGGAGAACGTGCAACGAAATAAGACAAAAAGAGATGTTCAGCCAGCTGGACAATTCCAGAATGGAGGAGACGGATGCAAAATCAGGAAACCATAGCCCAAGTGATTGTTAAGCAACACCGAAGGCATCTTTAGCCCATGTGAATATAACAAGACGTACTGTTTACATAACTACAATGAGTTATTGCTTTGCCTCAGCCTTCCCAAAGTCTCGTTGTGAAGCTGTACAAGTTAACAAAACATTTGAATGTTGGTCCTCATCGTACAAAGCGGGCCAATTTCATTTGGTACGCTCCCTGATAAATGTAAATACAGCAGATATTTACATTTGCGACACCTTTCCCGAAGCTGGCGCCCTTCAGATGTTGGGTCCCATCGGCCCCAGGCAATCCTTGTCAGTCACAGGTGATGGGTGTTGCCGTTCCAAACATCTGGAGGGAGCCAGGTTGAAGGAGGCCGATATACACAACAAACGCGCAACCAGTTGTCAGTTCCAGAAGTTAAGTTCCACCTAGTTCAGTGGGACTTGCGCACAGGTAAAAGTACACAGGTAAAATGTGCCATTTCAGCTATTTATAATCCTCTCGCAGGAAGCCTATAACAGAAGATGGAGAAAGAACATTGTAAAAATCTCTTGTTCGGTGTATAATTTATACAAGGCAGTCTGTACAGCCACATACACCCATCCACAGCTGTTAGAAAAGATTCTGCATTTCATCAGGTGTGTGCTTTTGCGAGTTATTCCTTCAGACGCAGGGACTCCTTGCTTAAAAATGTAAAAACACTGGTAATATATATATTTATATATTTCTGATTGTGTTTATAGAAATACAAAGGTTTTTTTTGTTATTGTTATTATTATTTAAAAAAGAAACCCAAATCTTTTTGAATGTACAGTAGTTGCTCCGATTGAGCAAAGCCGCACTGCATACCCAGAAACCGCAACGCTTACGTAGCGCTACATGCGTGCGAAAGCGGGCTCCGTTCTGAGCTTTTCTCTGCGCATGCAATGGGGAAAATCTTCGCCGCGCATGCACAGCGCTGGGCAAAGCAGCCTCAGGCGAGCCGGAGCTTCATTCCCATCTCAGAAGCACGCGGAGCTCCGGGCTGCAGTGAAACAGCCACTGAAGAAGCAAGAATGGAGCGGAATTGCCCACATGTGGGTGCGGAAAAGAGCAGACAAGAATGCGTTATTTGAGGGGAAGCTGTTTTGCAAAAAAAAAGAAAAGGGGGTTTCAGTACTGGAAAGGGCATAGGAAGATGCTTATGTTAGGAGAAGTTTGCCTGAAGAGGCTGATGAATCTCCACGATGACTTTAAATAAGATTTGCAAACTGATGTGAAAACACAAGAAAACTTAAGACTAGAAAAATAAGAAACCGAAATTGACAGATTTGCACAGACACTGGTTTACCAATTCAGTAGAAAATGGCTTTTGTTTATGTGTCCTGTAGCCTGTTTGCGGGCGCTGATTTCTGGTGCTGTCTGTAGCTGCATATATAAGCAGCGGAGGTTGTTCCCTTAGGACGAATGAGGCTCTGCCCCACCAACCTCAGTCTGCCTCTAGTCAGCACCCATCTGTCTCCCTTCTTACTTACACACAGTCCAGAGTGGAGCCCTGGCTCTCAGCTTCTTCTCCCTCCTTGATCTCAGTCTTGGCCTTGTAGAACTCAGCAGGGAGGAGGAGGAGGACAAAGCTAGAATGAATTGTCATTGGCTCTGGCGCCACCTACTGTTGGGCTCCCCACCTTCTGCCCTATCAGTCGCCAATGGCCATGAGCCACTACCATTCATGTGATTGCCTACATCCCATTCGCGTTTATTCCAAAGGTGGGGAACCTGTGGCCCTTGAGATGTTGCTGGACTACAACTCCCATCATCCCCGACCATTGGCCACACTTGATGGGAGTTGGAGTTCACCAACTTCTGGAAGGTGACTGGTTTTTCAGCCCTGATCTATACATTTTCCCAACTGCACAGAATAATGTGACCCTCATGGAAACAAAACTCTTGATGACTGGAACGTTTGATTGCCCAACTATAAATTAATTATGTTACTGTGCACCTTGTATCTTTTTGCAGTATGCAACTGCATGGATTTGCTCCTTCCTACACAAGAGGAAAAGGAAGCATAGGACTAAGAAAGACTAGCTGTAAATAAGCAGAGCCTGGTTCTGCGGACTCAGCAGGTCATTCAAAAGCTTCACTCCAAAGAGTGCCAAGTTGGTACCTCTGAACTGCTTCATTCATTAGATAGGATCCAGACTATGTCAGTTGAAACTTAGTTGCCTCATGATTTCAATGGGAAATAAAGAAGGAATGCAGGAAGCTATCCCAATAAGTTTTACTAAGAGTAAACCCATTGAAATTAACGAACATGACTAAGTTAGGTCCATTAATTTCAACTCTTGAGTAAAACCTAGTTGTATACCACCCATAGCAAGCTGTCTTATACCAAGTCCATCTATCTCAGTATTGCCTATTTTGACTGGCAGCGAATTTCCAGGTGTTCAGAGTCTCTCCCAGTCCTACCTGGAGAATCTGGGGCCTTCTGCATGCCAAGCAGGTGTTCTACCACTACCACTGCCGTCCTTCTCCAAATTAACTTGCCCAATTGGTTTCCGCGGGACCCAATTTCCGCTTACTTGTCTGGAGCCAACCTGCTGAATGTAGTACACAGAGTTACTGGGTTCTGGGTTTGACCCAGAAGTTCGGGGGTTTCATCTCTTGATATGCCACACAGGTGGAAGGGGTATGAAATAGACTGGAAGACCTCTTACATCTGCACTCCTAATCACAGTTATCTGGGAGTAAGTTCCCGTGGCCTGCATCCAACATTCTCTTGTGCTAGCAGACAGGTGAGTCTTAATGTTGAGCAACAGAAGACTCCAACGCAACAGTTGCAGAAGCAGAAACTCTCTGCACTGATTGCTGATTGCAAAAACTATCGTACAACCACCTGATGCATTCCCTTGTGCAACCACGTTCCTCTGGTACAAAACATTTTGCCCATGATGCAAGTATAGGTAACTTTCGCTTTTGAGCCACGTTGAATATAACCCACTGAAATCAAGAGGGCTTACTTCTGAGTAAGTGCTGTAAGTTATTACTGGCTTTTGTGTTTCCTGAATCTTCTGTTGGCTCACGAAATGCATCAAAACACATTTCTAAAATATGTATGAAAATACCTATTTCAATGTGAATTTTTGTGCAGTTAAAAAACAACAACAGATGAATGTGGAAATGGGATCGGATGGATTTATGCATGCATGCAAAATGAAATGGACCAGATCTAGATTTGATTTGTGCACCCCAGGCTTAGTAATCTGCTCTTGAATAGATTTTAGTCTTCGGAAGCTCAGGGCTCATTCAAACTTGCCCTTGCACCCGATCTTTACAGCTGAATCAGAGCAAACTTCATTCGGGGTTTCTCCGGATTGTTGTTTGCGCTGATTTGTTGCTAAAGAGCAGGTTTCCCCAGGGAAAATGGCAGGACAAGGGCAAAACCACTTCGATCTGTGCCTAAAAGGGACAAGTGGAAACCCAAAGGCATGTAGAAGTTCACACATGCAGAATATGTAGCAAAACAAACTAAGGGGTCAACCCCCTCCTAAGAAGAGTCCAATAGAGACTGAGCATACCAGTAGGCATGGAAATCTGTCAGGGCTCCCATCTGCACTACACATTTAAAGCAGTTTTACACCCCTGTAAACAGTCACAGATGCTCCCAAAGGACTGCTAGAAGACCCTTATTTCCCTCACAGAGCTATAATTTCCAGAGGTCCCTTAGGAAGAGGAGTTGATTGTTAAATCTCTCTGGAAACTGTAGTTGTGTGAGCAGAATGGGGGTGACCGCCAAACATTTCTCAGCACGCTTAACAGGCTACTATTCCTAGGAATCTTAGGGGGGAAGTGGTACGATACTGCTTTAAATGTACCGTATTTTCCCGTCTATAAGACGCCCCCATGTATAAGACCCCCCTCTATTTTGGGAGATTCAATTTTAAGAAAATGAGGGGAGATGGCCCTAAGTGGTTGAGCTTCTTTCCCCACGCAGCTGCGGGCAGGAAACACTCCCTAGATCGTTTCCCGCATGTAGCGGCCTCGGGGGGAAGTTGCGCTCCCACCAACCGGCTGGCTGGCTGGCGGGCGTACCGCTTCTCCCCCTCTCCCATGCCACTATCCGTGTATTGGACGACCCCAGTTTTTTGACATGATTTTTGAGTAAAAAAACCTCGTCCAATACACGGAAAAATACGGCATATCGTGCAGCTGATTCTCAGTGGCAGGGGAGGAAAGATAATGGAATGGAGTATCCTGGAAAAAGGCATTGCTGAATGGCTGGAATCCTAAAAAGAAGATCGCTTCCTACTGCAACATTTTGCTGCAGGCCCCACTTGCGTTCCTATTATTTCATTCATTCATGACCTCTCTCTCCCACATTTCCTCTGCGGGTACATCGTAAGAGCACTTTGGATCACTGCCTTGAATAAGCACAACGTCACTATGGAAGCAGATGAGAAAAACTTGTAAGCAAAAACTTGTAAGCTAAACTTACACACCATACATATTAAGCACCTCCCCACCCACCCTAAGAATCCTGGGAACTGTGGTTTGCTAAGGGTGCTGGGAGTTGTAGCGTTGCGAGGTGTGAACTATAGTTCCGAGGATTCTTTGCGGACAGCAAATGTGATTTCAGTGCCTGGTGTGTATGCAGCCAAGCATATGAGCATGGACATGGACGGATGCATATTTTTAGACCTCGGTGGCTTTCCCAGAACTCCTTAATTCCTGAATTCCAAGCCATACCCTTTCAACCGTCTTGATTGTCATTCAGCGGCCCGTCTTCTGCCTCAAAAGGTAAAGCGATCTGTCGACGAGAATTTGGAACCAAACCTCTCCGTCTCAGAACTCCATGGAAGATGGCGGAGTTCTAGCCTAGACTGAGGTTGGTTGATTTCGCCCCGTTCACTCCACTTCAGTGAACAGGTTGCTGTGCAATTTTTTTGTCTCTTCCTATACATGGCTGCATTGCAGGGGTTGGACTAGATGGCCCTTGGGGTCCCAACTCTACAGTTCTATGATTCTATGCATGCATATCCAACACCCCCCTCACCATTATGCTGGATAGGCTTTCAGCACCCTAACTTGGAGGCCAACCAAGGCTGGAAAAATCCCCAGTCCTTCATGATTTGGGTCCCCAAACATATTTTTAAAAGACAAAAACAAAAAACCTGAATTATTCCTCTTGGGCAGGTCAGTACTCAAATTATTGGAGTGGGAGACGGGAATGCACAAGCTCTGCAGTCAACTAAATTCTACTCAGAGTAGAGCCATTGCAATTTAAAGTTAATTACACCCATTCATTTCAATGGATCTGCTCTGAGTACGACTAATGTTGGATGCTCCTGTTGGCTCCCCTTCAGTTTTACCCAAATCATGGTCCTCTTGTGGTCATCTAGAAATAGTCACCAAAGACCCCTCTATCATTTGAGTACTGAGTACAGGTAGATACTTTAAACTGAGCTCTTAGTATTGTGATGTTAGAATCTAGGAACTGGAATGCCTAGATACATACCCCTGTGTTTATGATTCAGCTTTTGCCCAAGACAAACATTTGTCCAAATTCAAAACCTGGCGAATAAATAAATAAATAAATAAATAAACCCTAAACCCAGAATTTAAGTTTGGCTTGAAATTCAGATTTCACTTTCAAAATCTCCCCATTTAAAACTGGGTGTGCCTAGGAATTGGAAGCATCTTCCCTGCCTGCAGAGTGCAAAAGCAAAGAGAGAAAAAGAGGAAGACCGCAGATGGGGAACCGGTGGCCGTCCAGATGTTCAGCTCCTATAATCCCCAGTTGATAATCAGGGAGTTGTAGTGCAGCAACATCTGGAGGGACACAGGGTTCTTAGCCTTGCAGGAGAGACTTAAGACTTAGGACTAATCTACACTGGTAAGTTTATAACGTATAAAATGTGTTATAAAAATGTGACACCAGAGGGCGCCATAGAGCAGTGAACTTTCACCAATGGGAAATTGCATTGGGAGCTATATTTTTAACAGCATTTTTTATAGCGTTTTCCAGATCAGTGTAGACCCAGCCTTAGTTAAATCCCTCCCCAAATACCTCTGAGGATGCATGCCTGCTATCGCACCCTGTACTGCAAAATGCCCATTGGTACTTGCATTATGGGGGTCAGGGAGATAGAGGGCATAACCCCCTTGGGCAGAACACCCCTCACAATTTTAGACAAAGCCTCCCCTGTAGCTTCCAGAAAATAGCCAAGGAGGCAGTCACAGAAGATCAATGGGCTAAAATCTCTCTGGCAGCCCTGTAATTTAAGCCTGGGTGTCCATCACAAATACTTTCCAGGATTTCAACTCTGGTGTTATACTGTTCTCCTATACTTAAGCAGAACAATGGTCACCACTCATGTTTATGTTTTCTAGAGTTGCACTTTGTTGTCCAACCCCTCGTCGTGCGACCCCCCAAAGGAGGTGGATTGAATGCTACTTTCTTAAAAGAATACCCTGCTCTAGATACTCCCCCAAAACCCACTCCCTCCCCAGCACATCCCATCAAAGTCCCCTCCTCAAACACTCTCCCATAACCAGCCTCTGAGGCCACCTTCTCTTTGAGCCAAAGGTATCGCAACTAGTGCTAAAACGGAAAAGAAAATCACACCCATTTAAGATGGGATGAATCGTACACATTCAGAAGAGTCAAAAACCCAGCTGCCAGCACCGAAGCATCAGTTTTTGCCGCTGACGCCGAGATTTCAGACAGCAGGCTTTCGAAGCTGATGTCAGAATTCGAAACGGGAAAACGAAAAAAGCAAACAAACGAAAAAAGCTGTTAATCTGAAGGCACAGAAACTTCAGGTTCAGTTCCTCGATCCTCTTTGCCGAGACGTTGTGCAGTGCTTGTTGAGTGGTGTGGCGGCAAACGGCTTGCTACATTCACTGCGGCTCCGACCGCAACGTTCAAAACCACTCCAGCCTTGGCAGTTCCGATGTTGTGGACGCCGTTCCCAACTTGGTAGACAAAATGGCGGCACCTACGAGGCCCCACAGCACTTCCCCTCGAGACTACCTCTAATTTAGGGATGTACTTGAAAAGATCGGCCCCCCTCCCCAGTGTGACCTCTTAAGAAAAGCAATTTCAAAATGGCTGCGTGTGTTTCCCCCCTTTTCTACCATATCTCTCTCACTTGCCTGCCCCCTTTTAGTCAACATCTTTCGAAGTTTGGGGGCTGGGGCCGCTTCGCTTGCGCTGCTCCCCTTTGGAAGACGGCCGCGGCTTGCCCAAAGTCCTGGCGCCTCCGGAAGCTTCTGTTGGCTCCGAGGAGGCCTGCCGGGCGGACGACCTCAGCCGGCTGCCTTTGGGGTCGCTTTGGTCGGCGCCCGCCTTGGCGGACAAGGCCGAGGCTTTGTGATGCTCTGCTCTCTGGCGGTGAGGCGGCGTGTGGTGCCGTTTCATGTACAGGAAAAGCGCCGGGTCGGGCATGGGCTCGACGTCTTCGAAGCTGCTCAGCCGGTCGCGAGGCGGAGGCTCTTTGAAGGCCCCCCTGCTGTGGAAGTTGCTAGAAGCCTGCCGGCGAGTGTGGGACTTCTGCGTCCGTTTCTTGGGCCTCGCCTCGCCGCAGGGCGGAGGGAGGAAAGGTTTCTCAGGGGGCATCTCAGGCAGGGCCTTTCCGCTCTGCCGGGAACTGTGGAGCTTCTGTTTGGTGGCGTGGAGCTGGAAGGAGAGGTAGGCAGCCGCCTCCGTCTGCTTCTGCAGCTCTGTGTTGAGGATGGTCACCCGGTGGCTCCTCCTCTTCAGCTCCTCCAGAAACTTCCTCTCCTTGTTCCTCAGGTTGGAGCGGAGGGCAGCCACCAAGCTCTCTTTGTGCCTCAGCTCCTTGCGCAGCTCCATGTTGTTCATCTCCTTCTCCTGCAGCTGGGCTTCCATGATCTTGCACTTCTCCTCCAGCTCCTGGTCAATGATGTCTAAATTCAAATAGAGAACATATCAAGATATTAAACTGAGAAGAACAGATACTACACTTGATCTTAGCCAAAAGGAAGTGCAAGGAGAAGGAAGGCATGTTCTACCACACGTGGTGGACGTGCAAGACAACTAAAGCATTCTGGGGAATGATATATATATGGTGGTACCTCGGGTTAAGAACTTAATTTGTTCTGGAGGTCCGTTCTTAACCTGAAACTTTTCTTAACCTGAGGTACCACTTTAGCTAATGGGGCCTCCCGCTGCCGCCATGCCGCCAGAGCACAATTTCTGTTCTCATCCTGAAGCAAAGTTCTTAACCTGAGGTACTATTTATGGGTTAGTGGAGTCTGTAACCTGAAGTGTCTGTAACCCGAGGTACCACTGTATATATAATGAGTTGGGGGGAAAAAGTTTAAAATAACATTTCTGGGGAAAACCAGAGGCTTTTTGACTAGGAATTTTAGGTGCAGAGATACCAAAGGAGCAGAAACGATTGTTTATGTATGCGACAACAGCAGCGCGGACACTACTGGCCCAGAGATGGAAAGAAGATAAAGTCCTACCAGAGATGAATAGGTGATGAAGATGATGGACTATGCTGAAATGGCAAAATTGTCCGGGAAAATCAGAAACCAGGAAGAGAGGAACTTTAATAAGGAATGGGGGGAACATTGCTTAAGAGAACATTGTAAGCAACTAAAAACTTTGGCAGGATTTGAGTAACGTTTGTAGTGTACTAAAAACTAAGGTGAAAATAGATTGTTTAAGAAAAATGGAGAAATTATGTGATAAAGTAGGAAAAGATTGAAAATGGAAACCATGGAGGGGAGTCTAAGGATTCAGGGAATCCTAAATGCTGGTGATGATGTCTAATGTTTGAATTTAAATGTGTAGTGTAAAACTGAATAAAAAAGTTTTTCAAAAGAAAAAGGTCTACATTCAAGAGGAAGAGAGAGGCTTTTTGGCTTTCTTTTTCTTAACTGAGATTTTTCAAGTGGACAAAAACAATGGCAGACGAGATGCAGAAGACATAACTGTGAACTTAGTCCCGGTGCTACTTGTGATGCACAGAAGAAACAGAAAACCCAAACAATCATGAACAGGGAGGGGGGGCAACTCCTGAGGGCTGAGCCCTTTGGGGGGGTGTCCCCAAATATATTTGGGCTATATAAATATTTTTAAGTGAAATGAAAACAAATAATGGTCTACTGAGGGCTCACCCACACTTTTGCTTTGAAAAGCATGGGGCTGAGCGGTTTCCTGCTTGACCCACACTTTCTAGATATGGGTCCAAGGGGTTTCCCCTTGCCCCGCTCCTTTCCCTGGGAAAGGATGATCTTTAGTGCGGAATCAGAGTAAACATCCACCTGGAGAAAACACATTTTGCTCCATTTGATCACTGTAAAGAGCAGTTTTAACCAGGGGGAAGCAGCCAGACAAGGGGAAGTGTGGATGAGCCCTGAGACCCTTCAAGATGTCCTCAGGGGAATCATAGTATTTTTTTTTCAGGGGCCCCAAGGGTGCTCAGCCCAGCCCCCAGCAATGCAGGTATTTTCCAATGCGGGATGAAAAAGTAAGAACCATGGATGGGGTTGAGGTTGGACTAGATGTTCTCTCAACTCCAACTAGAGTCCTCCAACACGAGGATTCTAGAAGATTGAACACTGAAGATTCTAGAACATTGAAGATTAACAACAACAACAACAACACTCCACCCATCTCACTTGGTTGCCCCATTCACTCTGCATAGCTGTCAAGTGTCCCTTATTTGAAGGGACAGTCCCTTATTCCAGCGCCATGTCCCGCTGCTGTCCCTTATTGATGGATGTCCCTTAAATGTCCCTTAAATGATGTCCCTTAAATTTCAAAGGAAGCAGCTCCTCTCCCTCCCTCCCTGCCGGCCAGGGAGAAGGGAGGCTCCAACTGTGTTGCTTGGCTGTGTTGCTCACCCAATAAGAAGTCTAAGAACGACTGGGGGGTGGAACTTGCATGCCTTGTGTGTGGCTAGTTAATGCAAGCTGAGGGGTTTTTTGAATGCTGGACGCCATTTTGTTGCACGTGCTGCTGCAAACTTTGCAGTGCAAAGCCAGGCTGGGGAGCCATCTTAAGTTGAGGCTGCATAGGCCTTGTGGTGCATGTGATTCAGATTCTATTCAGTTGAACCTCTGGTTACAAAGTTGGTTGGACAGTGTTCTTGGAGCTACCAGCATGAGTTTGACCAGACTGCAGGAGGACAGGAAGACTGGAGTGCCTGGAACAGGTGAGGCTGCAGGTCCCTTATTTTAGCTGCTGGTCCCTTATTTTCAAGGCTGCTGGTCCCTTATTTTCAAATCTGTAAGTTGACAGCTATGCACTCTGGGAGGCTTCCAACAAATATAAAAGCATAATAAAACCCCAAACATTAAAAGCTTTCCTATACAGGGCTGCCTTCAGATGTGTTCTATACGTCAGATAGTTGTTTATCTCCTTGACATCCAATGGGAGCTCATTCTACAGGGAAGGCAACACTGCGAAAAAGGCCCTCTGCCTGGTTCCCTGTAACCTCACTTCTTGCAGTGCGGGAACCACCAGAAGGCCCTCAGAGGTGGAACTTCAGTGTCCGAACAATGGACAACAGTCCAAACAACAGCAGCTGAACAATGGAGTTGGAGTCAGCCCTTTAGGTTTACAAGGCGAAGGCCATTTAGGGCTTTAAAGGTCAGCACCAACACTTTGAATTGTGCTCGGAAATGTACTGGGAGCCAGGGCAGATCCTTTAGGACTCATGTTCTATGGTCCCGGCGGCTGCTCCCAGTCATCAGTCCAGCTGCCGCATTCTGGATTAGTTGCAGTTTCCGGGTCACAATCAAAGTTATTATTGCAGTAGTCCAAGCAGAAGATAGCCAGAGCGTGTACCACTCTGGTGAGACAACGGTCAGGCAGGTAGGGTCTCAGCTGGCCTACCAAACGGAGCTGGTTGACAGCCACCCTAGACACAGAATGGGTTTTCTGTCAATGTAGGCTGAAAAGCATGTGCTCTACCACCCTTTTCACTGCCCGATGACACAGTTTTTGGAGGAACGACTCCCTGCAGATAGCTCCACAAGCTCCGTGCCTGGTGGGTAGTGTTCTTGTTGATCTTTGCCATGGACCTGTTTTGGCTTGCCAGACCGAAAAACCAGGACTGGCCCAGGCAAAAGACAGCTGGAGCGCACAGATCTGGTATGCCTGCAGGATGATATCCAGTCTTCGAAGAAGAAGAAGAAGAAGTCACTTTGCTTCCACTTCCAGCTTTCTTTGTAAATGCATGCTAACACACCTCTCAGACACTGTAATGCAAAGACATCCTCACCAAAGGATTAGCCATGCAAAAACCTGTCCAGAGGGCGTTCCAGTTTGTGGATTCCTTTCATTATTATTAATATTATTATTATTATTTCAACCCTTCTCCTACACGCAATTGCTTCCCAGCATTGCCTCTTCAGAGGCTTACAAGGAGCTCTTTGAGAGACGTGGATGTACACAAGGTGACAAGGGGGAAGCAATGATTTGACTCATCATCAGTTTATTGCCCTACAAGATGTTGGGATAGCGAAAGCTGACATAGGCAAAGAATCCACAGGATGGGAGGCGGGCTCTCATGTGGAATAGGGTGGCTCATGAGTCAGTTGCTTGCAGATCCAAGGATGTTGAGGAGGAAATCAATTTGCTCCTCTTGCCCTGCTCTTCCCCTATAACCTCGCCTGCCCTCTTCTAGTTAGGAGTTTAGTGAGCAATGAGTCATTCCGATATCCTATGTTGTCATGCACAGTCCTCACCTAGCCCAGGGATGGGGATCTGTGGTCCTCCAGAAGGTTCTGGGGCTACAACTGCCATCCCACCCTCCTGCTGACCATTGGCTAGATGCCACAGACCGGTTGGGTGCAGAGGAATGGTGGGAGCAGTCAGTTGGGGGACCCCCAAGAGAAGGCGGCTCAGAGCCTGGGGAGTGGTGGTGGGACAACAGTGAGTGGTCAGAGGGAGAAGACTGGGAACAGGAGGTGACAGAAGAGAAGCTGAAGAGGTAGCAGGGCTTAGTGAGTGGGGAGGGTCTGTGGCAGAGAGAAGTCCAGAGTCAGAAGCTGAAGCAGGAGAGGAGAGAGGCCAAGAGGCAGAGGTGAGTCTGGCTGGTGAAGAGGCATGAGTGTCTCCTCCTGCTGCTGCAACAAGCTCCCCTCCCCGCTGGTCTCCCAGTACCAGGAGAGACATGAAGAGGGCAGAGGAGAAATTAGCTCCATGTAGGCGCAGTCTAAGATTGCTTGGGGAAAACCCTGGAGAGGAAAACCCTGGAGACTTAGGCAGCTGTGGGGAGGCAGAGACCTTCAGTCTCAGCAACTGCTTCATGGGGAAAAGACCTGCCGGACATATGTTGCTGTGTTCATTAGGCCCGACACACCTGTGCAGATCCTGCTTTTGCTAATAAAGAGTTAACGCCAACTGGCTCAGTGTGGTTTCCTGCTGGCTCGCTCCTGTCACCATGCTGGGGTTGCTGGATAAGGGAGATTCCAGCAACATCTGGTTATACATCCGATATAAAGGTAAAGGGTAAAGGGACCCCTGACCATTAGGTCCAGTCGTGGCTGACTCTGGGGTTGCAGCGCTCATCTCGCTTTACTGGCTGAGGGAGCCAGCGTACCGCTTCCGGATCATGTGGCCAGCATGACTAAGCTGCTTCTGGCAAACCAGAGCAGCGCACGGAAACGCCGTTTACCTTCCCGCCGGAGCGGTACCTATTTATCTACTTGCACTTCGTGCTTTTCAACTGCTAGGTTGGCAGGAGCAGGGACCAAGTAACGGGAGCTTACCCCGTCACGGGGATTCGAACCGCCGACCTTCTGATCGGTAAGTCCTAGGCTCTGTGGTTTAACCCACAGCTCCACCCGCGTCCCTCTATACATCTGATATACAAATTTAATAAATGATAATAATAAATAAATGACATCTGGATGGCCACAGCCTCCCCACCCCGGCCTAGTCTTCCAGAACAGGGTGAGGAACAAAGCTAGCTGTCTTAAACAGAGCCTGACCACTGGGCCCATCTAACCCAGTATTGTCTACACTGAGTGGCAGTGGCAGGAAGATTCTTTTTGCAAATAATAAAGTCGTATAAATAAATAAAGGTATTCTCTACCAATGAACTCCACCATTACTGGGAACAAAGCTTTTGCATAGTCTTAAATGAGCCAGACATTTGCATGTGCTGGTGGGACCGAATAACCTCCATATTTGCCTAGAATCATAGATTTGTAGAGTTGGAAGGGGCTGGGGGTGGGTGTCCTCTAGTCCAACCCTCTGCAGGGCAGGACTCTTTTGCCCAATGTGGGGCTCGAACCCACAACCCTAAGATTAAGAGTCCCATGCTCTTCCAACGGAAATAAATAAAATCGTGCCCTATCGCAAAGAAACGGTCATTCAAGCTCTGCTCTTTGGATGCTTTTAGTGACTGGGACATCTTTTCAAGAAAGGCAGTTATCAAAGGCGGGTTTCGGAGGGCTGCCTGAGGTTGGTGGGGCTGCCCTTGATGACCCCTAACCGGCTGACTTCTGTTTTATCTGAACCTACAAAGGGCAGCTGAGGACATCAAGGTGCACCGAATACATTTCACTGTGGTGCTGTTTCCTCCTCCAGGGTGTGGCAGGGAAAGAGGAGAGGCATTTTTTTGGAATCGGCCACTCGCTTCTCTGCGTCTGCCTTCCACCAGCATTCCATTTGCCTGAGACTTCCTGCTGCCGTCTACGCCTCAAACGCCTTTGTTGTGCCACTTGCAGCCTCGCCTTTTGCCTCCGGGGCCGGGGCGAGGCCGCCAGACGCTCTGCAGCTCCACCTCGCTGTGATAAAAGAGCTGCTCCTGGCGATAAAGATCTTGGGACCTTTTCTCTCTCCCCTTCATCATCCAGAATCCAAGGTTGCAGGACTACAATTCCCATCATCCCTGACCACTGGTCCTGCTAGCTAGGGATGATGGGAGTTGTAGTCCAAAAACAGCTGGAGACCCAACTTTGGGAAACATGACACTGAGCTAGATAGAACTATGGTCAGATATAAGGCAGCTTCCTGTCTTCCTATTGGTGGCTTTGCCACTTGACCATGAAGGCCACTGCTGGTTTGGGGTTTCAGCAATCACAAAAATCATAGAATCGTGGAGTTGGGACCTCCTGAGGGTCATCTAGTCCAACCCCCTGAAATACAGGAATCTCAGCTAAAGCATCCATGGCAGATGACCATCCGAACTCTGCTTTAAAACCTCTAAGGAAGGAGAGTCCACAATCTCCCAAGGGAGTCAAGCAGCTCTTACTTTCAGACATAGGTGCCAACTCCCAGGGGCTGATGCAGTTGAATATTTTTTCTGGAGGGGGCTGAGCCCCCTCAATATTCAGAGGATGTTACCCCCCCAAATCCTCTAGAGAAGCTGGCACCTCTTGCTCTAAGAAAGTTCTTCCAGATGTTCTCCTTTCTTGTAACTTGAAGTCCTGGGTTAAAGTCCTACTGCCCAGAGCTGGAGAAAACAAGGAGGCACCATCTTCCATGTGACAGCCTGTTAGATATTTGAAGATTGCTATACAAATGTAAGAGAGAGAGAGAGAGTCGGATACTCTAACGATCACACTGATCCTGGGCAAGAAATACGGGCGATGTGCAAATAATGAATGTCATGGAATCCAATCTGGACCACTGATCCAAACATCTTGACTTCTTTTTCCTATGCACCCACGCAGTGGGAAGCGGTGGGGAAAGAAGGCTTCTGAGTACCCGATGCCAGCTTGTTCAGTCTGAAGACTTGCAAACAATACCCGTAAACATCATTGGTAAAGAGCGAAACTAGGCCAGACCAGAAACCGAGACGGCAAAGCGGAATAATAGTGGAATCCTTGGGAACTGTTCCAAGCCTAGAAGGGAACGCCAATCACACGCTCACTCAGCACCCTCTGCTGGCCGCACTGTCGCTAAGAATTAGGACTGGGTCGAAAAGCATTCGTGCCTGGGAGAGCTGGGGAAATGAAACTATTTTCAAGGCCTTGGGTTTTAGCCAGGGCTCCCCCCCCCCAGCTGGAACTCAGTTCTGGCACCTCTCATGTGGGTGCCATTGCCATTATAAGAGAACAGGGGAGGAGTTCACGGTGAGTTCTGGCCCCTCTTTTTCTAGAAAAAAAACAGCACTGGTTTTAGCCAAAGCTAGTCCTACTCAGGAGGGACGCGGGTGGCGCTGTGGGTTAAACCACAGCGGGAAGGTAAACGACATTTCCGTGCGCTGCTCTGGTTCGCCAGAAGCGGCTTAGTCATGCTGGCCACATGACCCAGAAGCTGTACGCTGGCTTCCTCGGCCAATAAAGCGAGATGAGCGCCGCAACCCCAGAGTCGGCCACGACTGGACCTAACGGTCAGGGGTCCCTTTACCTTTTTGTCCTACTCAGAGCAGGCCCATTGAAAGGGATTTTTTATTTTATTTAAATCTCACTTTTCTCCCAGTGTGGGATGCAAAGTGGATCTTAGCATGAAACAGATACAACGAAGAACATGCAATAAATATAGATGTTTTAAAAATAGCAAATAAGCACAGTTGTATCTCGGAAGTCGAATGCCTTGCGAGTCGAACGTTTTGCCGCAAACCCGGAAGTGAGCGTTCCGGTTTACGAACGTTCTTTGGAACCCAAATGTCCGACAGGCCTTCCACAGCTTCTGATTGGCTGCAGGAGCTTACTGCAGCCAATCGGCAGCCGCGCCCAGGTTTCCGAAAGTTTTGGAAGTCAAATAGATTCCATTCGCCTTCCGAGGTATGACTGTAGCCCTATCAAAAACTGCCCTGGAAACACTTAACAACATTTAAAAGCAAAAACACAAAAAAGACAACAGCTAGCTAGGGGCCAAAGGCTCATTGGTACAAAAAAGGCTTTGTCTGGTGGTGGAAGGAAAACAGGGATGAGGCCAGCCTGGTCTCCTGTAGAAGGTTAAAACACATTATTAAAGTTAATATATATATATATTTAAGAATTAGCACCATGGCCTTTGAGGGGCAGTGGCTTTCGAGGGAGTAAAGCAGAGAGGCATCTTTTATCACCTCCTGCTACCAAACCCTTTTAACTGGAGAGTCCGGGTTTTGAACCCGGGACAAATCAGGGGCTCTGCCCCTGAGCTATACAAATGCCTCACCCACTTTTTGAATCACAGATGAAGAGTCCCATGCTCTTAACAACATCTCACCCACAAAGGGGGCTTCCTCTTACCTTGCTGGCTGGCTTCCAGTTCCTTTGTTTCAAGATCATGAGTCAATTCTAGAAGAAGAAAAGAGATCATAAGAACATAAGAACATAGAAACGTAAGAGAAGCCTGTCTAGCGTAGCGCCCCGTTGACCTCAATGACCTGTCTAGTGTAGCGCCCCATTCTCACAGCAGCCAATCAGATGGGATTTGTGAACTATGAACCCCGAAATCTGGGATCTCCTCCAACTTCGTGCCAAAGTTTTGCAGTTGTTTTGCAGCGTTTGCAGCAAAAAAACCCCACTCCCATGTTTTGCGATGTAACCACTCTGGGTGGCTCCCAACAAAATATTTTAAATTTTTTTAAAATGAAGAACACATTGGAAAACAAAAAGAAACAACAGTGCTTGCTTTAAAACATAGAATGCAACCACATTATAATATGATCATGGGACATCCAGAAAGTCTTTCTTTTGGGCGGGGTGTGTGTGTTATTGGGTTCTTGTTTTTATTTTGATCATATATACATTGTGGTTTTTATGTTGATCTTTTCTGTGAACCACCCTGAGACCTCTGGGTATAAGGCGGTATATAAATTCTATTATTATTATTTTCAATACTGGCCCCGACTTGGTGGAACGCTCTGTCACAAGAGACTAGGGCCCTGCAAGACTTGACATCTTTCCGCAGGACCTGCAAGACAGAGCTGTTCCGCCTGGCCTTTGGTTTGGACTCGGCCTGACCCTTATGTTTCCCTCCTCTTAAGGTTTTGATCTATGGGCTACTTTTAAAATAAGGCTGCATTTTAAATTGCATTTTAACCTGTATTTTAAATTGGTTCTCCCCCCCCCCTATTATTTTTTTATTGTTATTTTACTGGTGTTAGCCGCCCTGAGCCCTGCTCTGGCTGGGGAGGGCGGGGAATACAGTAAATAAATAAATATATTATTATTATTATTATTATTATTATTATTATTATTATTATTATTATTATTATT
>JAXCMG010000018.1:8606783-8626393 GCA_034642415.1 Podarcis siculus
CATTGAGCCTCTGCACCTCCTGTCCTTCCGATGGCAGTTCCCTGACAATATGCATACATTGTCATATTACATTACATTACAGGGCTTATTATAATATAATTTCCAACATGTATACAAAGTTTATATACAAAATTTATATACCTAAAGTAAGAAAAGAAAGAACAAAGACAAAAAGCTATTCCAAAATCATATATGCAACAACACTACGGACTTTCTGTCAATCCCGTTGTATATTCCTTTTTTACAAATGAATGTACTCTTATTATTGTATATTTATTTACATTTTATCTAATACATTCCCATATCAATGTGTACCCTTAATCTTATTTCTCAACTCAATTTCTCTCCAACGTCAATTGACGTTGAAATGTTGAAATGTTTCTTTGATTTCCTCTTGAATTTTCCTGCCACATTTGCCATCCTCTCCTGCCACACCAGCGCCGCACTCATTGAGAACCACTGCTCTAACCACTACACCACACTGCCAAATAGCAAGGTCCAAGCTGAAGTGGCGAGGCCAAAGGGATCACCCTTCCAGATCTGCTCCTGCGCCCTGAGCGCCTTGGATTTCATGCTGCCAGATTCCAAATCAAACTCAAATGCCGGCTGTGCAATGTGAAGGCCGTTTCGGCCTGATTAACTCCGAGAAGCTGAGGCAGGCCCAGAAGTGGGGCAGAAATGCATGCTGGGAGAACACTCAGTCTATCTCCTTCCTCTCTTGTAAAACCAGGCCAGCCCCAGAGGTGGTTACATTAGAAGGGCAAACAGCACTTTGCTTGGCAGCAAGGCATGAATCCCAGCGCACTCCACGGCAGACTTGGAAACCAATCCTTTCTCGGATGCCGGTTTCTCTGTGCGATGCAACAAACCCAGTTAAATTTCCAGGGAAATTCCACATGGCGCTCTGTTCTGGTAGTGCGGCCAACAGCGTTCAATTAAACATGGTGTTTGCGCCCTTTGATTGGACCTTAATGGCACAATCCGATGTAGAAACATGAATAGGGCAATGAGATTTACTCCATTGTAAGTGCATATCTTGAGAGTCCCATGGACTGCAAGAAGATCAAACCTCTCCATTCTGAAGGAAATCAGCCCTGAGTGCTCACTGGAAGGACAGATCCTGAAGCTGAGGCTCCAATACTTTGGCCACCTCATGAGAAGAGAAGACTCCCTGGAAAAGACCCTGATGTTGGGAAAGGTGAAGGGCACAAGGAGAAGGGGATGACAGAGGACGAGACGGTTGGATAGTGTTCTCGAAGCCACCAGCATGAGTTTGACCAAACTGCGGGAGGCAGTGGAAGACAGAGGTGCCTGGCGTGTTCTGGTCCCTGGGGTCATGAAGAGCCAGACATGACTAAACGACTAAACAACAACAACAACAAAGTGCATATCAGATTTCAGCCTTCTGTCAAGGCTCTGTCAAGGCTACGGGAAAGCTATTCCTTCCCTGGTTGCAACAAGAGAAGAGACAACAAGGTAGAGTCCTTTTAAATGAGTTTTATCCAATGCTAATACGGTGGCCACCTGAGGTCAAATGTCTCTGATTCCGTTGTTTCTGCACCTTTAATGAACACCAAGTTCTGGGGGAATGGGGATCAGAAATACTCTCCAGTGACAATGTGTCAGCTGGTTCCCCTTCCACATTTCCCACCTTCTTCTAACACTTCTCACTCTTCTGTTTACCTGACTCTGAGCTGTGACTTCCCTCAAACTCCTCAAAGACCTGCTGTAATTCAAGACTGCATTCCTCTCCTTCAGCAGTGTCAGGAGAAGCGGGGGGAACAATCCCCACCATTCCTCCTCCTTTCTCTTGCCCCCTCTCAAGTTAATCCCGGACACCTCCATTTGCCACCAGGAGCAAGCCCCTCAACTGAGTGATAGGAATGCCCTATTGAAAAGAAGACAACTAATGGTCTTGATGTCTACCCGCTCCATCTGGTACACAGGCTGAGACCCTACCTGCCCACAGACTGTCTCGCCAGAGCTGCATGCTCTGGTTATCTCTCGTTTGGACTACTGCAATGCACTCTATGTGGGGCTACCTTTGAAGGTGACCCGGAAACTACAACTAATCCAGAATGCAGCAGATAGACTGGTGACTGGGGGCGGCCGCTGAGACCACATAACACCAGTCTTGAAAGACCTATATTGGCTCCCAGTTCATTTCCAAGCACAATTCAAAATGTTGGTGCTGACCTTTCAAGCCCTAAACGGCCCTGGTCCAGTATATCTGAACGAGCGTCTCCACCTCCATTGTTCTACCTGGACACTGAGGTCCAGCGCCGAGGGCCTTCTGGCGGTTCCCTCGCTGCAAGAAGCAAAGCTACAGGGAACCAGGCAGAGGGCCTTCTTGATAGTGAAACCCGCCCTGTGGAACACCCTCCCATCAGATGTCAAAGAGATAAACATTACCAGACTTTTAGAAGACACCTGAAGGCAGCCCTGTTTAGGGAAACTTTTAATGTTTGATGCATTACGGTATTTTAATATTTTGTTGGAAGCCACCCAGAGTGGCTGGGGAAGTCCAGCTAGATGGACGGGGTATAAAGAATAAATAAATTATTATTATTATTACTATTATTATTATTATTATTAATTAGAATGCAGGGAGCTGCCTTCCTCCCAATTGGCCCATTGGCCCATCTTGCTCAGTAGTGTCCACTCTGACTGGCAGCAGCTCTTCTAGGATTTCAGGTAGGAAGTCTCTCCCAGGCCTATCCTGGAGGTACCAGGGATTAAACGTGGGACTGTCTGCATGCAAAGCTGAGGCTCTGCCACTGAGCCAGGGCCTTTTCTCCAGACTCAGTAGAAGACATTGTATGTTCATTGGGAAAGGGGACGCAGAAGGTGGCAGGTTCAACCCCCAGCATGTTCAAGTGGGACCAAGCAAGAGCCTTGCATGAATCCCTGGACAGCTGCTGCCAGCCAGTGTAGACCAGTGTCAATTCACGCCTGCATTGACATCTCTGTGACCTGGGGGACGGAGGAGGCATTACTGCCTTCTCAAAGGTGGACAGGACAGGTGGTGCAACAGACAGGTGGGATTGGACATAGATTCATAGAACTGTAGAGTTGGAAGGGTCCAACGGTTTACAAACTTAATCCATTCCAGAAGTCTGTTGTTAAAGCAAAACTGTTCTTAAACCAAGGCGTGCTTTCCCTAATGAGGCCTCCTGCCACCAGTGCCCTTCCACCATTCGGATTCCATTCTTAGACCGAGGTAAAGTTCTCAAACCAAGACACTATTTCCGGTTTTGCAGAGTTTGTAAACCAAATCGTTCTTAAACTGGACTGTTCTTAAACCGAGGTACTACTGTACTCTGGGTGTGGTTTGGCCGAAGCAGAATAGACCAGTATTATGACTTCCCTTAAGGGACGCGGGTGGCGCTGTGGGTAAAACCTCAGCGCCTAGGACTTGCCGATCACATGGTCGGCGGTTCGAATCCCCGCCGCGGGGTGAGCTCCCGTCGTTCGGTCCCAGCTCATGCCCACCTAGCAGTTCGAAAGCACCCCTAGGTGCAAGTAGATAAATAGGTACCGCTTTATAGCGGGAAGGTAAACGGTGTTCCGTGTGCTGCTCTGGTGCTGGTTCGCCGGAGCAGCTTCGTCACGCTGGCCACGTGACCCAGAAGTGTCTGCGGACAGCGCTGGCTCCCGGCCTCTAGAGTGAGATGAGCGCACACCCCTAGAGTCTGTCAAGACTGGCCCGTACGGGCAGGGGTACCTTTACCTTTACCTTTATGACTTCCCTTGACCTGCATACTAGACTGCTGTTGATGCAGCCTAGAATAGCATTAGCCATTTTTTGCTGCTGCACGACACTGTTGACTCATGTTAAGCTTGTGGTCCACTAAGACCCCTAGATCTTTTTCACATGTACTGCTAGTAAGCCAGAAGCCCCACATCTTATATCCTCCACCAGGGCCAGGGCCTTTTCAGTGATGGCTCTGACCTGGTGGAATGCTCTGTCCCATGAGTCTAGGGCCCTTCAGGATTTAACCTCCTTCCGTCGGGCCTGTAAGACAGAGCTATTCCGCCTGGCCTTTAATTTGAATTCAGCCTGATCTTTTATTTCCCTTCCCTTCCCTCCCCCTCCCTTTTTATGAAGATCACCTGCTCTGAGACCCCACAGCTAATTCTCCCCTGGCCTCCTCGCTGCCCCAAGTAGGACTAATTCAGCCAGCTAGCCCTGGTGACCATCTAATGCTTATTAGATGGGTTTTCTCCAAATTGATTTCTGAACTTTGAATTTTATTGTTATCATGTTTTTATACTGTATTTTATGCTGCTTTTACAATTAAGTGCTTTAAATTTGTTGTTAGCCGCCCTGAGCCCGGTTTTCTGAACCGGGAAGCGTGGGGTATAAATAAAATTTATTTATTTATTTATTATTATCTTATATTTGTGCAGCTGGACATTCCTGCCTTAGTGCAGATCATGGTTTATGACATTCCCGGAGGCAAAGTTGGTGGCACCATAGGCTTCAAGTTGCAAGAAAGGAGATTCTTACTGAACACCAGGAAGAACTTTCTGATGGTCAGAGCTGTTTGACAGCTGGAGCTGGAGCTGGAGCCTGTGCCTTGCACTGTGGGGACTGGTGGGGAGACAAGGCAAGGGAAATTCACCCCATTAGGTCTTTCCCCAGGACCCTCTTCCTTGGGCTCTCCTGACCCAGGTAGAGACCTCCCCAGCCCACTGGATCCTTCTCAGTGGTCATTTGTTGGCCACTTATCTCCTCTGTCCTGGCCTAGCCAGCTCCTGCTCTACTCAGAGCCTGTGACAAAGAGGCTGCTATTCATATCCAGTGTTCTAAACAAAGAACAGAATGAGCATTCTGCAGCCAGCCCTGAAAAAAGCACTGCACTCTTTGACTTGTACGACTCATGCAAGCTTTGCAAATTAAAGTTGCAATTCAAGCACAATTGCTTCTTCTTTAGCCTGTCTCTTTTCTTCTGTTGCCAATCACAGAGCTGCAACAAACCAAAATTAAATACGGGCTCCTGCAAATTGTTTAGTTGCAAAGAACAATTGAAACCACATGTCCCAACTGCCTCTGTTAACAGGGGTTTGTTCCAATTTTCTTTTACCTATCATAGGTAGTTGTGCCTGTTTGGTCCCCGTTGGGGAAAGACCGGATGGGTACCCTCTTCAAACTGCATGAAAGTGAACTGCAAAAGTCACCACGCTGGAGTTTCCCGCCTGCTCTGTGGATTTTTCCTTGGGTGGAGAACCTTAGAATCACAGAGCTGGGAGCTGCCTCAAAGGTTCACCTATCAGGGATGCTGCTACTAGAAACCCATTGCTCTGGTATCTCTGATAGGTGGCCATTTGGGCTCTGATTACGGAGGAGAGTCCACCACATTCAAGGCACTGAACAGCTTGCACCACCAGGAAGCTCTTCTAGATTTTAGTCTAAATTGGCATGGCTAAACTGTGGTCCTCCAGATGTGGTTGGATTTCAACTTCCATCAGCCCCAGCCAAACTGGCCACTGTTTGGGGGTGATAGGATCTGGAGTTCAGCCGAAATTCTGGAGCCACCGTTCCTCACCCCAGCCCTTGTGAGCTCAACTCCACCACGTCTGCCCTAAGAATGGGGTGTGTATTATTCTGCCAATTTCAATCTATTTCACGTCCTCCTTTTCCCAGCCTTATGTTCGGTTCTCCCCCTTTCTGTCCAATCTCTCTCTCTCTCTGTTGTTGTTATTGTTTGTCTTTCTTTTAAAAAAGAGGACCACATGACCTCACTAATATATGCATTCATGCACACTTTCCCTAGTATATGCATTTTTGTAAACATTTTTTTTATTGCAGAGCTTCTGTTGGAGAACTTTTGTAAACATTGTTTGGTTGGAGAACTTCGTTGCAAAATTTGCAGAAGTGAAAACGTCAAAGGACAGCTGTGTTTTGGTTTGAATTAGGTGGATGTACCTTTAAATGTCAACTGAATTGAATTTCTTCCCTTTAGCTTGGACACACGGAAGTGTTTTGAAGCAAAAGCAAGAACCACAGGTGAGTCCAAATCCTGGATCTCCCATCTACTTTTGTTTCTCAGTCTCTCTTTTCTAATAACTGAGCCTGATAGAACCCTAGAATGCTGGAGTTGGAAGGGACCACGAGGGTCATCTAGTCCAACCCCCTGCAATGCAGAAATCTTTTGCCCAACGTGGGGTTCAAGACCACAACCCTGAGGTTAGGAGTCTCATGAATTATCCCAGGCCTTATTTGATGCCTCCAAAATAATTAATGGACCGTCATGAAATTAAGAACAATGGTGGAACAAACTGGGAGGGGAGGGAAAGCACTTAGGAAAACGAGGAGGCTGAAAAATGAACAAGAACTGTAATAGTTAATCATTGTCTTTCTTAAAAATAAAATAAAATAGTTGTCATGTTGACTCTAACCTTCCTTACTTGAGCATTGTGGTGGATCAATGTTGCTGGAGAACAAACCCCAACACCCCTGGCCATTGGCCATGCAAGCTGGGGCTGACAGAGGTCCAGCAACATCTGGAGGGCCACAGGTCCCCCACCTTTGTGCTAGTCATTGCTGTGACTTTGAGACAGTGATCAACAGGGCTGAACCTCCACTTCCTCTCCCTCCCCCTCCCCTCTGGATCCTCTGAGAATGAGATCAGTGGCGGAAACATGCAAGTAATGGACTAGGCACAGCAATTTCTGGTAAGCTATTCTCTCCTGCTATCCTATTGCAAATCAATACGGGCAGCCTTATGCCCACCTCCTTCTGCCTCGTTCCTGCAGCTACAGTAAAACTCTGCAGCATCCCTCTGGCAGAGATGGGCAAATCTGCCAATTCCAGTTTCTCAATTTTTTTCCAACGTTATGTTCAGCTCTCCCCATTTCCACATCAGTTTGTGTTTTTCCAAGAAAACAGAAAGTCCTCGTGAAAACCCACTACCGTTTCAGGGCAACTCTTTCTCAGCACAGACAGTTTTGCATGCAATTTTAACTAACGTGCAGATTTTTGAAACTCATAGAATTGTAGCTGGGAGGGACCCTGAGGGTCATCTAGTCCAACCCCCTGCGATGCAGGAATCTCCACTATCTCAAAGCACCCATAACAGATGACAATCCAACCTCTGCTTGAAAACCACCAAAGAAGGAGGGTCCACCGACATTCGACTATCAAACAGCTCTTACCATCAGGAAGTTCTTCCTGTTTAGTCAGAATCTCCTTGCAACTTGAAGCTGTTGGTTCAAGTCCTACCCTCCAGAGCAGGAGAAAACAAGCTTGCTCTATCCTCTATGTGACAGCCCTTCAGATATTTGAAGATGGCTATCATATCTCCTCTCAGTTGCTTCTTTACCAGACTAAACGTAACCCAACTCCCTCAACCGTTCCTCATCAGACTTCATTTTCAGGCCCTTGATCATCTTGGGTGCCCTCCTCTGTATACATTCCAGCTTGTCAATATCCTTCTTAAATTGTGGTGCCCAGAACAGGACACAGTATTCCAGGTGTGGCCTGACCGAGGCAGAATGAGCGGTACTATTATTTCCCTTAGTTGGCCAAATCCATTGCCCAATTCTGGCATTTCATTATCGCTTCAGAAACAAAACTGAAAGTTTCAGCTGAGTGTTTTGATGATTAGCGTCTAAAGAAACACATCCTCGCGATCCCTTTGTGTGAGACGTCCACTTCTTTTTTGTTCATGGCAATGCTAATTAAGGTTCCCATTTTACCTTCCCAGGACTACAGAAAGAATGGGGTGAGGAGAACTGGAAGCCTACATTTTCCGCCTAAGTTTAGGCAGGATGGGAGGAGGGCCAAGTTGTGCCTTTCGTATGTCAGGCTCATTCCAAGAAATGACTCATTCCAGAATTGTTAACAGCATTTATCTTCCCACAAAACCTGATACTGGAAAAGTGGGGATTACAAAGGACTGGAGAGTTTGGCCCCTTTTCTTTCTGGTGGCTACTCAGGGAACACAATTGTGCTTTGGAAATGACTCACACATGGGAGCAGGATGGGAGTCTCTGGGCTTAAAGGCTGACTGCAGCCATCCAGGCCTGACTCACGGTGTGTGTGTGTGTGTGTCTCTCCCTAAGCCGCCCTCCCCAGCCATACCATAGAACTGTAGAATTGTAGAACTGGAAGGGATCTCGAGGGTCATCTAGTCCAACCCGCTGCAATCTCAACACACAGTCCCCCACCCAATTTGAAACCATACCGGACCCTGCTTAGCTTTGCAGATGTGCTAGCAGTTTTTTAGCAGCACCCCTTCTCCACAGACCCTACACCTTACCTTTTGCTTCACTAAGATGCGTCCTTGCATTCTGATAATGGGTAGAGGACAGAGGGTGTTGCCTGAATAAATTAGCATATGTGGCTCCACCCACATTTGCTCCTGGTCTTGCCCACCACTGGCATGTGGGCCCAGAAGGATGCCAGAAATGAGATGTGGCTGTCCAGCTTAAAAAAAAAAACAGGTTTACCACCCCTGATGTAGAACAAGCTATTGGGTTTACAGCCTTGCCTAGCTTTTGAACCAGGGGGGGGGGGTCTCCTCAGTGGAAGAGGAGGGCAAGCAGGATCCCCTAGCTGATCTCCATGCCACCAGGGAGCTGTCTGCCCATTTCCTGCACCTAAAAGACCATGCACAACTTGCAGAGCAGCAAGGCAAGCAGAAGCAAGTGGGCTGACTTGGGGGTAGCACATTTGCTGTAACCGTGGGTCACTAATTCAAACCCCATCCTAACAGGTTAATGCATTTGAGGCAGAAGGAAGGCATTAAGCAAGTTCAGTCTTCCTTTTATACAATTCTGCTTTGTTGGTACGATTGTGTCACTGGAAAACAAATATTTCATTTGGCGGTTCCATAAAAAGAAAATGCAGGTGGGCAAGACTCCTGAAGTAATCGGAAAGCAGAGCGACTTTATTTTGAAGTGTAGTCAAAGTGATACATCTCTTGCCTCTTTTTTTGGGGGGGGGGGAGTCAATTGAAGGTTTTCTAATGAAACTAGAGCAGAGGAGAGAGGATGGCAGAGGGGAAGCATCCACTCCTGTTTTGGCTTAGTCCTTCTCCTATACAATACGTAACAAAGCTCTGATTGAAGATTATAATTTTGAGCAGTGAGGAGTAAGTGTATCCTTAAGTCTTCCAGGCTTGGTTGTTTTCCTTCGCTAAATCACCCCCAAGATTCCTTTACCACTAACAAGCAAGCACATGCCTACCTGTGGCTTAGCCAAAAACTGCTGAAGCAACATCACCCACCTTTCTTTGGGAGGTCTCCTAGGACAGTGTTTCCCAACCTTTTTTAGGCAAAGGCACACGGAGGTAGGCTGGTGTTCCGTGGGAGGGAGGCGGGGACTCGGGCGGCGAGAGGCGGGGCGCGGCGGCGAGCACACGCGGGGCGGCGAGCGAGCCCCCCCCCACATCCCATCGCCACTCGCTCCAGTAGGCCGGCCGAAGCGAGCGGCGATGGGATGCGGGAGGGAGCCCGCCCGCCGCCCCGCGCGCGCGCGCGCCCGCCGCCGCCCCCCCGCCCCCCGCCGCCCGCCTCCCTCCCACGGAACACAACACCGGTTGGGAAACACTGTCCTAGGACATGAAGCTACCTACAGCTGGACAGTAATATATGTCCTCCCTAGGAGCTCTCCTAAGTCCTGAAGTGGCTCACCCTGCCTAGTACCTAGAGCAGCAGTTCTAAGTACTGTAGTAAGTAGGTTAAGCCTCTTCAGGACCTCGGAGAGCTCCAATGGACGTCATACATACACTGTTGTCCAGCAGGTCGTAGAGAAGTCAACCATAAATATGTTTCTACCTCAGGAGCATGATTTGTTATATGGTGCCCATGGGACAGAAGTCTTCTCTGGTGTTCGCAGGGCCCTGCACCTCTCATCCTTCCCCCATTGAAATTGAGTGAGTTCAATACACAGGGAGTTTCAAAGTGTAGGTTGCTACTAAAAGATTGATTCTCTTACAGTTGCAGAACAAATATTATGGGAAACCCGTCATTGTGCCAGTTTCACAGATGGAAGAAGGTTGAGTGGGCATATGTTGGCTAAGGTGACCCTGCACATAAACTAGTCCCAAGCTTGTTAAAGCTTTATATTCTAACACCTTAAACTTGGCCCAGTAGCAAATGGGCCACCGGTGCAGATCTCTGAGAACAGGTGTTATATATGCTGACGGGGGCTTCACACCTGTCAGCAACCTGGCTGCAGCATTCTGCACCAGCTGCACTTTCTGGGTCAAGCGCAAGGAAGAATGACTTAACCCAAAGCCAAGTTAATCTCCTCACTCTCTGTTGGCAACCTTTGGCTTCTCGAATTTCCTTTCGGATTACACTTCTGGAACTTGAGCAGCAACCGAGGGATCTAAATACTGGATCCACAGCTTCCTTTGTCTCTTCAGAAGAGACTTCTGCAAGCTGGCTGGATGCGCGGTTGCCCGCCCGTCCCCCACCCATGCGCCAAAACCGGTACAAATGAGATCACTTAACACTGATGCACATGGCACAGGGCTGAAATTAATCCTCTTTGAAGAGGAGGAGACACAGGGGGTTTAATGATGGCTTTGTAACACACAATGTACTTTGCCCCTCCCCCACAGTGGCTCCCTCCCACAATCTTGGATCAGGCAAAGGACTGCTGGATTAACAAAATGCTCACACTCATATGTTCCCCTCCCCACCCCCAGGCTTTTGTCTATTGTAACTCAAAACACTGTTTAGTCGTCCGCCCTAACAGAAAGGAACGTCTTCAACTGGATTGCATTGAAATCAAATTTAGCTCAACCACCCTAATTACAATTCCAACTGCGTTTCCTAAAAGACAGACAGAGAGAGAATGTGGTAGAAAAACCTCTCTCTTTCATTCAACGTGTATTCCCAGAAGGAAACCAATTAGAGAACTGATTACTAACGTAAGCCACATTTGCACCATACATTTAAAGCATCACGGTGTCACTTTGATCTGTCATGGCTTCACCCAAATGATTCTAGGAGCAGTAGCTTGATAAGGAGGCTGAGGTTTGCTAGGAGACCCCTGTTTTCCTTACAGAGCTACAAAACTCAGAAGAGGGATTGACTGTTAGATCATTCTGGGAACTGTAGCTCTGGGAGAGGAATAGGGGTTCTCCTCACAACTCCCAGCACCAAACTACAGCTCCCAGAATTCTTTGGGGGAAGTCATGGCTGGTTAAAGTGGTGCCATAGTGCTTTAGATATAGGGTGTGAATGTGGCCTTACTCTGGCATCCTTGAAATCTTTCCAGGCAGCAGATCACACAATCTCCCAACACCAATGTGTTCAATTGCTGTCTGACTCTTAAAGGTCTTTCTCAGAAGCTGTTGGGTCTACGTCCATAAACTTCTGGCTGTGTGTACATACTGATGCTCTTTGTCAGGGATGGGGATCCAGTGGTCCCTCCAGATGTTGTTGGACTCCAAATCCCATTGCTTTTGACCACTGGCCATGCTGGCTGGTCCTGATGGGAGCTGGAGTCACTTGGAGGTGGCCTGGAGGGAGTGGTCAGATCAGGAGGAGGGATGGGAGGAGCCTGGAGAGTTAGAACCAGATGACCCCAGGGACGGTCCCAGTGGAGTCCAAAAAGCAATGCTGGAGCCTCAAGAAACTTGGGAGCCAGAGTGGGAGTTGGTGGGCACAGTAGCGTAGCGTGGGTTGCCAGAGCCCGGGGCCATGCAGAGTGGGATGGGAGGGAGGGAAAGTGACAGAATACACATGTGCATTCAACTGCCTAGTGGCATCTGCATCACCCAGGAGATCGCAGCCGTAGAGATAAGAAAAGAAGAGTTGTTCTGTTGTCTGGAGAGGTCACTTCCTGGTTTGCATGAAGTCATTTTCAACAGAGCCCAGTGACAGAAGCAAGCAACAGTATTGAAGCAGCACCGGGTATTGAAATTTTGTGTCCCTAAATTTTTTGGGGCCCGGAGAACCACCCCATGCTATGCCACTGGGTGGGCAGGAATGCAAGGAGCTGCAGTTCAGGAGAGGGTTCAAGCCTGTTGTCAGGGAAAGATCTTTCCCCTGTGTTACCACTGTAGCCAGTTCCCTCCAGAGCCTCCTCTAATAGTAAGGTTTCTCCCTTGGAAGAGACAAGCTGGATGCTGAGCTGGCATTGACTCCCCTTCCTAGGTCCTGGAAATTCCAGCGAGAACATCAACCAACTCAGGGCTTGTACACACTTCTCCTTGCCCCATGTCTAGAAACCACGGGTCTGAGAGGTTCTATGTTTGACCCACACTTTCCCTGGGAAAACCCACTCTTTACCACTGAATCAGAGCACACATCAACTCGCAGAAAACCCGCTTTGACATTTGCTCCGATTCAATGGCAAAGTGCAAGTTTCTCTAAGGGGAAAGTGGTGGGGCAAGTGGAAGTTGTGGATGAGCCTTCTGAGCTTGCCTTGTCCAGTCCCGAGAGTCCTCTTGCTTGCTGTGCAAACAGACTATACCTGGCCTGTTCTTCTAAAGGAAGGTGCTGGTTGCATCCACTTCTTAGCTTGCCCCTAAGCCAAGCAATTCACCTGCAGTGCCTTTGAACCTTTGCCTTGCCAATGCACCATAGTGAATAAAGTCTGAACGATTTGGAAAGAAGCAGACATTGGAAATTAAAAAATTAAAAACTTGTCCAGCAGCATCTTAGAGACCAACTAAGTTTGTTCTGGGTATAAGCTTTTGTGTGCATGCACACTTCTTCAGATACACTGAAACAGAAGTCACCAGACCTTTATATATAGTGGGAGGGGGTGGGTTTTTTCTCAGAAGGGTGGTAGGAGATGAGTGATTGACTCAATGGGTATGGTAAACTTGTTGACAACTGTTAACGACTGCAATTAGTCCTACAGGAAAAAGCAAAGGATAGTATGCAGAGGTTGGAGTTCAAGATCTTCCTCCAGTGAGAGACAGGACAGCCATAACTTCTGGAAGCCCACAACTCCCACCAGACCCAACCTGCATGGTCTGTATGGTCAGGGACCCTCAACAGACTTGGAGGGGGGCCACTGGTTCCCTGCCCCACAACCCACTCAGCTCACCTGTGCAATGCTTCTGTAAGTGGAGGATCTCCAGGTGCAAATCGTGGAGGAGTTCCATCTGCTCCTTCTTCAAGAAGGCGATGTGTCTTTGCACACTTTGGATATGGTGCTCCAGGGACAGGGTCTCCATCGCAACACAGTTGTCAACCGTCAGAGC
Organism: Podarcis siculus; assembly: GCA_034642415.1. Taxonomy (NCBI): domain Eukaryota; kingdom Metazoa; phylum Chordata; class Lepidosauria; order Squamata; family Lacertidae; genus Podarcis; species Podarcis siculus. Next base: position 8,619,959 of record JAXCMG010000018.1, read on the forward strand.
CTAGAGGGAATTAGACGTGGATTCATGAGTTGCCCTCACGGCAATAGTGACTTGCGGGAAGAGGGAGCTGCTTCTTCTCTTCCGCTACCCTGTCTCAAGTGATTCCTATAGGCTGATTTACTGAAAGACATTGGCTTTAAACACATCAAGCAACTGATATATCTGAATATATTTGCACGTTACACCTGTTTGAATAAAAACAAAGCAAACAGGCTGCTGTTCTTGCACAGAGCAGAACCACAGAATCGTAGAGTTGGAAGAGGCCATGAGGGTCATCTAGTCCAACCCCCTGTGAAGCAGGAATCTTTTGCCCAACATGGGTCTCGAACCCACAACCCTGAGATTAACAGTCTCACGCTCTGCCAACTGAAAACTATGACCTGGGAGACCAAGGTTTGAATCCCAACTCAGCCATGAAGTTCACTGGGTGACCTTGGGCCAGTCACGATCTCTTAGCCTAACCTACCTCACAGGGTCTGGGTGGAGATGCAATGAGGAGGAGGAGAACCATGTACACCATGTTGTGCTCCTTAGAAGATAAAGGTGGTTTATAAATGCAAAAAATAAAAATAAAACAGCTCTTTTTTAAAAATTCCAAATATGGCGTTTAATTAGACACTGAATGAGAAATCAAGATTATTCACAGAATTGTAGGTTAGGTGATTTTCAACATGATTCTGTTGAAGCAAGTCCCATTTTCAGCTGAGCTTACACCTAGATATGCACTCACAGAATTGCAAAGTGGCTTCAAAGCCTATTTATGCAACTCCTTCTGCTAGGCACTTAGCTGAATTTAATACATGGTATCCTATTTGAACCTGCCTTGGAGTTTGACTTCTGAAGGGCTTGCTTACAGACCCACATTTAAGATCCTTGGGATTGGAGGGCGTGAGACACAGGGCTTCTTTGGTGGTGGCTCCATGTTTGTGGAACCCCTTCCCAAGAGAGATACATTTGGCCCCATCAAGAAGGGTTTTTAAACAGGCCTTAAAAACCCATCTCTTTTGGTTTCCAGCTGAGATACTGGTCTGAATCTAGAAACAATTTAATGATAGTGTTGCTGGTGTTAAACCATTTCACTGTTTCAGTTAATGTTACACGAGTGCCCTGCTGCCATGTGAAACTTTTAAAACACCTATTTCAAATGACTAGATTTTTATTCAAATATGAATATGTAGTTTTATGTGGTTTTTAAAGTCATCAGCCACCAGCCTAAAAGATGGCCCAGGAGCACAGAAACACAGAGAGCTAGCTGCCTTAAACAGAGTCAAACTAGTGGTCCATTTAGATCAGTAATGTTGGCACTGACTGACAGCATCTCTCTCCAGGGTTCCAGGCAGGAAGTCTTCCCCAACCTTACCTGGGGATTGATCCTGAGACCTTTTGCTTTCACATATGTTTTATCACTGAGCCTCTGAACTATTTCAAGACAACAACCAACCAACCAACTAACCTCTGGCAGATATTTCTCTGTGCTCCTAAGGCAAATAAAATAAATCAATGATGCAGAACAATGTCTTATATCTCCCCAGGAAATGATCCGCATCTGGGAACCTCATAAAGGACACCAATTCATAAGAGAGGGAGCAGTGGAATGCTATATGCCTACTCAGAAGTAAGCCCCATTGAGTACAATGGGAGTTGGTTACGTTTTTCTCGAACTGCACCCTTCAGACATTGAGATCTTGCTTTTCTGCTGGTGCTATTAAAAGTGGCTTACTGTTTTTTAAGGAAAGATTTATCAACTAAACAACAAATGAACAAACAACGAGAAACTCAGGTGCTTTTCCCTTGTGGGTTTCTGTATAACCGCAGACCTTGAAGTACAAGAAGGCAATTGCAAAGTAGGTACAAATGCATTAAGGAGCATTGAGGCCATATACCCAAGAGACTACAGTGATGTTCTCTAGGTACTTAACTAATATCAAGGGACGTGCCAAGTAAACATCTCTAGCAAGAATGTTTATTATTAGTATTAGCATTGGAATGGGGAGGTTCTGCTCTTGATCTGCCCACCTAACCTCCAACCAGTGGAGGCTTGTCCGTAAGGGCACCCAGGGTGCTGCCCACCAGCCTCAGTCTGCCTTCAGCCATTCCCTACCTGCCTGCCTTCTCACATGCAACCAGTCCAGAAGGTGGTCCTGCCTGTCAGCTTTCTGCTCTGTTGCTCCTGCAGAACTCAGCAGGGAGGAGAATGGGGCCCAAACTAGAAGCCGTTTGCTCTGGCTGTCATTTCCTCTGGTGCCACCTACTGTTCGGCTCCCTGCCTTCTGCCCTATCAGTCTCAATGGGCACTTGGGAACCAAACCAGGGCTTCTGATTATAATATTTCAACCAGGTTCATAGGAAAGAAGGGGGCCATTTCATGAGAAGAAAGGCGTGTGGGTCAGAGGGAGAGTGACTGTGGAAAAGAGGAAACAAGGTGCATAGGAAGTTGCCATACACTGAGTCAGACCACTGGCCCAGCTAGCCCTATATTGTCTTCACTGACTGGCAGTGGACCTTCAGAGTTTCAGACAGGGTTCCCTTGACCCCCAGTGGGAACCCTACCTGGAGATGGCAGGAGATTGAACCTGGAACTGTCTGGATGCAAAGCAGATGCTCTTCCATTGAGCTACAACCCTTACCATAGGACAGATCTGTGATTCCACAGCTGTACTGCAGAAGCACAACATTTGCTCTGGAGATTCATCTTCTCAGGACTTTTGGTTGTTTTAGGATTACACAGGCAGGCTGAGTTGCCTGCCAGAGCAGAGGCGGCTATTGGTCTGCGTGGACCAATGATCTGACTTGGTATATAAAGCAGCTCCCTTATATGGGAAGTGTTTCCAGTTCCTGGGCAATGCAGTTTTCCTTGGTATCTTCCAACTCAAGAGACATCGCTCCCGGTGGCGTTTTTACTAGACAGACAAACTCCAGAGAGGAAGCCTCGGTTTGTGTGTCGCAGCAAAGTCCAGCCGTTGAGTCTGACAAAACTTTTAAAAGGAAGAGGTTGATGGTGGCGTCACTGGCATGTGTGGGGTCACAGCCCACATTGTCAGAGGCAAAACATAACCCCTCCTCCTGTGAATACACAGCAGTCTAGAGCACAATCTATCCACTGAGTCCTAAGATACAGGTTGCTCACCTGGAAGCAACCCAACGGGACATAGGAAGCTGAGTGGGATCATCAGCTCAGTGTTGTCTGCAGCCAGTGTGGTGTAGTGGTTAGAGTGTTGGACTAGAAGCTGGGAGACCAGGGTTCAAATCCCCACTCAGCCATGAAACTCCCTGGGTGACCTTGGGTCAGTCACCATCTCCCAGCCTAAGCTCTACCTCTCAGGGTTGTTGTTTGGATAAAGCGGGGAGGAAGAGAGCCATGTATCCCACTTTGAGCTCCTTGGAGAGAAAGGTGGGGTATAAATACAGGCAACAAATAAATAAATTCCCAGTCTGGCTTTCTATGGTTCCAGGCAGGAGATATTCCCTGCCCTACCTGGACAGAAGCTGGGACCTTCTGCACGCACAGCAGATGCTGAACCCTTGACCTATGGCTCTTCCCTGTGGTTATGACCTCTTCTCCAGATGTTTGCCCAACTCATAGAAATGGAAAGGACCTTGGGAGGTCTTCTAGCTGAACCTCCACCCATCATTGCAGGTCAGAAGAGCAGAAGGACCAGACTGGGTGCTCAAGTGGTATGAAGGCAACACTTCAAGGGGGACGAAGAAGCTGACAGGCAGCGCCACCCCCTGGGCTGAGAGTAAGTAAGGAGGCAGGCAGGTGGGGGCTGGCTGAGGGGAAACACTCAGGTTGTCTTCCCAGCGGAGACCCCCTTTGCCCAAATGGACCAGCCTCCGCTGGGTATTTGACCTCTGAGCCGCTTTATCTCCTTTCTTTAAAAAAACAGAGTTCAAAGACCTTGGGCGTCGACTCTTTTATTCTTTGCAGCTGGAGAGGAGAACACTCTGGTGTTTGCACTAAGGGAAATTGAATTGCTGCTCTCTTGTTTCTGCCTAGGGCAACTGCCTTTGAGCATAAGCAGAGTGCTTTTTCTGATCCCTCCCACCCACTCCAATCTGGGCTTGAAAAGGCACCTTCCAAGCCTGAGGAGTCCCCACCTCTGCTGCCCCGCAACTCAACACCTCCCTTTGTTGAATTTAGGAACAGAGGAAGTGTCTTATACCAAGCCAGACTATTGGTCCATTCAGCTCAGGATTGCCAACACTGACTGGCAGCCTCTCTCCATGGTTTCAGGTAAGGGCTGTTCCCAGACCTACCTGGAAATGCCAGAGACTGAACTCTGGATGCTCTTCTGCATGCTCTAAACACTGACCTATATGGCCCTTCCCCTGAAATTAACCAGAGGTGGATGAGTTGAGTCTGTGCCATGGATTCCCGGCACCAGCGGGGGCTTGGACTAAATGACCTCTGGGGGACCCCCTTCCACCTTTCCAGGACTGCAAAGCAGCTCTGCTCCCTGGCCCTTTTAAAAAACAACAACCAGCCAATCCACAAACTTCTATTATTTAGCAGGGAGCGGAGTGGCATCACCATCTCCAGAAAGCGGCAGCTGCTCTGTATTCAGGTTTCCTTGGAAAATCTCTCTCTCTCTCTCTGTTCCAAAACAGATCGCAATATGCACATCTTTCCCTCTCCGTCTCCCCCGCTTCCCGCCGCCTCGCTTTCCTTACCTGGGCAAAACGAGGAGGCGACAGCAGGAACTGGTGGCCACGACTCGGTGTCATCAATGGAAGGAGATGCCAAGGCAAGGAAGGGCGAACAGGTTGGGTTCTTCTCCCCCCTGGAGGGTTATCCAAACGCTCCCCTCCTCCGTGTCAGCCACAAACACCCGGCGGGTGGCTGGGGGTGGGGAGGTATTAAGGAGGGAGGCGGGAGGGAATGGAGGGGGAAGATCCCCTCCCGCCACCCCTGGCGCCCCCTTGCTGGGTTTTCTCCTCCTCTTCCTCCTGGATCTCCTTCAAAGCCTCCTGGCGCAGTGGACACACAAGGGCACCCGTCCCAAAGTTGCGGACTCCATGGTGGCTCTCTCGGCCGCTTCTCCCCCGTCTCCCCGGTCCCCGTCCTCTTCCTCCTCCTCTTGCGCTCTCTTGGCAAAACTGGGGAGGTGATGGTGATGGAAATGGTGGGCGCCGGAGGTGGTTTGCAGCAGGCCCTGGCAGGTTAGAGGAGAAGCAGAGGCCAGCGAGGGAGCGAGCGAAGGCGTAAACACAGAATAACGTGACCGGAACTGGTGAGATCAGTCTGGGTTGGCTTGTACAGCAGCAGGAGCAGCAGGGAGAGGAGGAGGGAAGAGGAGGATGGCTCTACTTGACAACATCCAGCCGATGAAATCACCTCTCTGTGCCTCCCCCTGGGGACTCGGCCATGGCATTGGAGGCTGCTGATTCAGCACAGAGCCAGGGGAGAGTGGATGGAGACTGGGGTGGTGGTGGCAGAGACCCACCTGGGGAACAGAGGCGGAGACATCTATTTTAAGCCAGAACCTCCTCCTCCTCCTCTTCTTTCCCCCCTCCTTGCTTTTCCCTGCAGCTCTCTGAGATCTCTGAGCAGGAAGCGGAGCACCCAATCCGCCAATCGGGTACTTCGAGGAAGCTCACAGGCAGGGCTTGAAGGTAATAGCCCTAGACCATTTGCTGGCCTCCCAGCGGCTGACATTCAGAGATAAGCTGCTCCTCTACATGGAGGTTCCACCTTCGGCCAGGCAGCCTGTTCTCGCGCAAAGCAGGGCTACAGCTGTTTATATATGAGTTACCTGAAATCATAGGAGCATACTCCTAAGGGCTGAGGTCCCATTGGCCCCCCAATAAAATATTTTGGGGGCACCCCAAATGTTGGTGAACATTGCCATTCAAATGGTGTGTGTGCGCTGCATCTTGTGATCGATTATGCAGGGTGGGGCTTACCTGCCCCCCATATTTTATTCAAGTTGGCACTTCTGCTTGAAATGGTCAAGTTCCAAGCAAAGGTGACTCGTATTTTGTCACTGGGTCCAAAGATACAGCCAAACTGAGATGCTTTAAGCTTAGTTCCATAGACTCGTGGAATCATAGAGTTGGAAGGGACCCTGAGGATCATCTAGTCCAACCCCCTACAATGCAGGAATATGCAGTTGTCGCATACAGGGATCAAACCTGCAGCCTTGGCGTTATTAGCACCATGCTCTAACCAACCGAGCTATTCATTCTGAAAAAAAAACTAAAATAAAATAATGGTTTGAAGCCCAAGCCTGAAACTAAGAAGCAAGATACAATGTGTTGGCTTTTAAGTGCCCCACTTCTCTTTTAATGTTTACTGGGCACAAGGTGCCCAGAAAAAGGTAAGATTTTGAGTTGCACAGAAATGAAGAAAGCTCTGGGACATGAAAGCTTACATCATAAGCAACCATTCTCTCTCTCTCTCTCTCTCTCTCTCTCTCTCTCTCTCTCTCCCCCCCC
>JAXCMG010000018.1:8629780-8678735 GCA_034642415.1 Podarcis siculus
TACATTTGGCACCAGCTTGGCTGCAGGAGTTGCCAAAAGGAGGCATATAAAGATGTCATCCAACCATCTTAGGGACTCCACTCTGGATTTGTGTAGGGTTTACTCCTTCTAGGGCTTCGATTGTCTTCTAGGGCCAATGTTAGAAACTAGAGAAGAATATTCTGAAAAGTATTAGGCCTTTTTATTTCATTTCAAAGAGTTATTTTAGAAAGCTAACAGATACGGAGGCAATTGCAAATGAAGGTGAAGGGTTTGCCTATCGCTAGTAGTGTGTCAATACAAGTGGAATGTTAACAATCATGCTTTGACTGCCTTCAGTTTGCATTTGGCTGAAAAGAAGGAAAGAACGAAAAGCATCACCAGAAGTCATGTTTATGTGGCATGAAATTTGAACTTCTTCTGGCACAGATTATGAATAGCTGAAGCTCTGTGTTCTTAGGAGGAGCTCCTCTTTGTGAAAGCCTCTGAAATTATATTTCAGCAGAGCTAGTCGGACAAGAGACATATGATTTTTTTGAATAATTTATTTCACATAAGCTTCTTATTGACAATGAATAATTCAACCGGCTCTATTTAAAGCTTAAGAGCCATTTCTGCTAGACCCCTGTTAAGATAGTATGGCAGGTTAGAAGAAAGAGGTTGCTGCTGGAATATTCTCAACTGCCTGGTGAAGGCTTTAAAATGCCAACTGTTTCTGAAATCGCTTGAGTGGAGAAGAGGAGAAACACATGCACCTTGCTGCTGCAACTTCAGATTTGCCACATTTGCGTGGGTTGTGAAAAGAGCACCTTACATTTCTGAACTCAACATTTAGCTAGAAATGCATGACTATTTTTGTGAACCCAAACATCTGCGCCTCCATGTGCCTCTGTGGCGATGGATTTATGTTTCTCAAAGAGCACTTTCCTCTGGATCAGGAGTGGGGAACTTGCAGCCCTTCGGTTGTTGACAGACTCCTAACTCCCATCAGCCCCACCCAGCGTGGCCAATGGTCAGGGATGATGGGAGTTGTAGTCCAGTAACAATTGGAGACCCCACAGGTTTCCCATCACAGCTGTTTTCTACTACAGTGGTACCTCGGGTTAAGAATTTAATTCGTTCTGGAGGTCTGTTCTTAACCTGAAACTGTTCTTAATCTGAGGTACCACTTTAGCTAATGGGGCCTCCCGCTGCTGCTGCACCGCCACACAATTTCTGTTCTCATCCTGAAGCAAAGTTCTTAACCTGAGGTACTATTTCTGGGTTAGCGGAGTCTCTAACCTGAAGTGTCTGTAACCTGAAGCATCTGTAACCCGAGGTACCACTGTATATGTTTTTTGGGAATGTGTATGCACATGGAAGAGCATGCATGAGAAAGCCTAGGCCTGCTTTGGCCACACGCACCACTGGCATAAGGTCCCTGGAGGGATGGCCAAGGGCGGGGGGGATGTCTTTGGCCCTCCAGATGTTGCTGAACTGCAGCTGCCATGCTTGCCTGCCTTAAATCAACAGAGCCCTATGCAGTAACCTCAGTGACCCACCATCGTCTCCAGTAAAGACCTCTAAAATGATAAGCCCGTGAGTATGTCTGCAAGATATAGCACCCCGAGTGTATAGATGCATGTGAGTAGGACTGGTAAGAGCTCCCCTTTCAAGATGGATCTGGAAAACATCCACTATCTTCTCTAATCAAAGGTGCATTAGGGAACTTTAGACTCCAGACTTAATGCGCTTACAGCCTCCCTATCTCCAGATGATAGCGTGTATTTATTTAGCTTACAACACAATATAGAAAGCTAGCTACATTTGGGTGTGTGTGTGTGTGATGGTGGTGGCTTCTCAACTCCTTCTGCAGAGTGGGACCCCTGACTACTGCCTGGAAGCCCTGCTCCACCAGGGCCACCATCTCTATTGCAGATAAACGCCCTCTTTCTCCAGTGCCACAACCCATATGCACAAATCAATATTCAACCATCCAGACTTTGAGGGTGTCTATTCTTAGCTTATGTGCCTTGTCTGTCATGCTGCCTGCTCTTTCTGCCTCCAGCCCCTTCACCCCCACCTCAGGCAAAGCCCTAGCTGCTTCCTTCTTATTCTAGGAAACTATACATTTGTGTGAATGGAAGCAAGGGGTCCTGATCAAAAAGGGGCATCGTTTCTGCAGTGCATAGCCCTTTCGGCTTTCTTCATTGATTTCCTATTGCCTGAAACACACACACACACAGCCCTCCATGCAACAACGAGACAGGGTTGCAGAAAGATCAAGGTCAGATATTCAGGGACAGACGGCTGTCTTCTTAAATGAGGTCATCGCTCCAGGATACAATCAGAGAGAAGAGAGTGGATGGGGTGAGGCGGGGGGGGGGGGGAGAAGAGGGAGGAGGAGCCATTGCATCACAGTCCTGCCACTCCTCCAGCTAAAGGTGAATGAGAAACTGGCCATTGTCATCTGAGCTGGGGATAATTCCTGCAGCGTTTCGTGTTCTTGTTTCAAAACCTTCCCCTTTAGCTGGACAGAACTCATGCCACAGAATCAGGGAAGCCAAAGCTGTGCTAAGTGGCCCATTCAGAGAGATCCCTATCAATACTCTGCAGGATCCTGGTGCGTTGAAGGCTATAATATGAATTCAACAAGTAACCTGGCAAAAGCAAGGCAGACAGTTCAGGTGGCAGGCACTGGGGAATGTGTGTGTGTGTGTGGGGGGGGAGCAGTGGTGGCAACTCCCCTCCCTCCGGCATTTCTACTTAGCCTAGTGGTAGCTGGTGCCCCTTGGGAACAGAAAGCTGGGAGGTCAACAGTAGATGGCGCCAGAGTCAATGACAGGTGGAGCCACCTCCCTGTGAGTTCTACAGAAGGCAACATTAGGGCTAAGGAGGAGGAAGGAGGCAGTGCCAATCTCCCCACCCCGATTGGTTGTAAGTAAGAAGGCCGGAAGATACGGATTGGCTGAAGGCAGAATGAGGTCAGTGGGGCTGAGTTTTATTCACCCTAATAGATGGGTCTCCACTACCTAAGCGGATGGTCTTTCTCCTTGAAAGTAGGACAGAGCTGTGCATGTGCTGTTTGGTTTTGCCCTGGGCCCACTAAGCTAGCCTGCTGCCCTCAGTGTGGGGTTTGCAGCCCAAACCACAAATGCATGTTTTGCTAGACAAGCACAGGGCTAGTATGCAGAGAGTTCCTTCTCTGTGTGGTCACTTCCTTTGCCTCCTTTGGGCGGGAACTCTGTAACAAAGAAGAAAATCCTTTCCTGTATATTTCCTTCTGCCTGTGAGGAGGACACGACATAAAACTTCTTTGGCTCTTTGGCTTTTGGTTCAGAGGTACAAAGAGCGCATAGAAATTTTCACTGAGTTTGAATAATACACATTTTAAGGGTTTGCTGACCATATATAGTATCCCTGGACTCATCACTGATTGGTGTTGTACATTAAAACTGTTTTCTTTATGCGATACTGACCTCTGGTGACATAGAAGGGAATTACAAACTTCACTTTCAAATCCTTGATGTAGTTAAACTTACCATAGATATACAGTGGTACCTTGGGTTAAGAACTTAATTCGTTCTGGAGGTCTGTTCTTAAACTGAAACTGTTCTTAACCTGAAGCACCACTTTAGCTAATGGGGCCTCCTCCTGCTGCTGTGCTGCCACTGCATGATTTCTGTTCTCATCCTGAAGCAAAGTTCTTAACCCGAGGTAATATTTCTGGGTTAGCGGAGTCTGTAACCTGAAGCGTATGTAACCCGAGGTACCACTGTATCTTTCAGGGGTGTGTGTGTGTGTGTGTTTATTGGAGGTCTTTAAGCAGAGGCTTGACAACCATATGTCAGGAGTGCTCTGATGGTGTTTCCTGCTTGGCAGGGGGTTGGACTCGATGGCCCTTGTGGTCTCTTCCAACTCTATGATTCTATGATTATCCCACTTTTCAAACAATGTTAGAAGTGGTTTACATGAAAATAAAATATAATAACAATAAAAGCACACTTTGAAATATCAGGTGGCATTAAAGCAGCAAAGCACAAATTAAAAGAGGCAGCAGAAATCAGTGATAATGCCTCTCTTTCAGAGCTTCCAGCTGTCTTGAGATCAGGGAAGAGAGGCTTCCCTCTTGGAGGAAACAACTTCTGGTCACCTTTGAACACTGGCATCCTCTGCATTCATGAGCAAACCTCACTGTAACTTGCAAGAGCCAGAATCCTACCTGAATCCATGGTTACAGCCAGGTCATTTTAGACCCTGGACTCAACATTGTCTCGCTGGCACTTACTTTAGAGAACCATGTGGATTACTTCTACTGCGAAGCACACCCTTAACATTTCACCTGTGAAGCACACCATTAACATTCCTCTCTCTGTTCTCTCCCAATGTTCAATGCTTTGCAATGGTTTCTACATCCCTGACAAGTTAAAACAGTTATGGAGGACCTCAGAGCTGGGGTGTCGGGTGCGGTTCTCCAGCTCTCTCTATCAGATCCTCCTGGCTTTTCAGCAGGCAATTTATGTCACTGGTCCTGCTTTGCCCCTTCTTCAAGTGTTTTTGCCTGGCTGGGAGTTGTCCTTGGTGTAATGATGCTACTTCCTTGCTTGGATGGAAGATAGACAGGCATGCTTGTGAGTGTGTGTGTGTGTGTGTGTAGATACTTTATTGTTGTTTAGTTGTTTAGTCGTGTCCGACTCTTCGTGACCCCATGGACCAGAGCACGCCAGGCACTTCTGTCTTCCACTGCCTCCCACAGTTTGGTCAAACTCATGCTGGTAGCTTCGAGAACACTGTCCAACCATCTCGTCCTCTGTCGTCCCTTCTCCTTGTGCCCTCCATCTTTCCCAACATCAGGGTCTTTTCCAGGGAGTCTTCTTTTCTCATGAGATGGCCAAAGTATTGGAGTCTCAGCTTCAGGATCTGTCCTTCCAGTGAGCACTCAGGGCTGATTTCCTTCAGAATGGATAGGTTGGATCTTCTTGCAGTCCATGGGACTCTCCAAGAGTCTCCTCCAGCAATCCATGAAGGGGATCCATGAAGGGGAAGTGTAGATACTAGCCCCTGCACAAAGGCAACAGTCACATTATTGCTCCGCCCACTTTTGCACAGGCCACACCCACCTGTGGCCATCGGAAGGTTGCCCAGAACGGATGAATGTGGCATGAGAAAAGCTCCTCACTTCTGTGTCCTCACCCCCCCAAAAAAACCCGAACTGTTAAAGCAAAAAGTGAAACCCAATTTCTCAGTCTTGGTCAAAGACATACTCTGAATGCAGGTTTGCATTTAAGGAAAGCATTTAAATCCTAGCCCCATCATGACTGCAGAATAAAATGGGTCTTGTTTTTGCTGGCCTGTGCAAAGTGGATTTTGTCTGCAGGTTTAACCCTGCTTGCTTGGGAGCAAGCCCTATTGAATTCAATAAGACTTGCTTCTGAGTAAACATGGTGAGGATTGCACTGTTACTCAGTGATATGCAGGTGGGGACTAGCTGAAGGCAGACTGAGGTTGGTAGGGCAGTGCCCCATTTGTCCTCAGCCTCCAATCTGGGAGAGCTGCTGCCAGTCAGTGTAGACAACATGGGGCTACTATCATGGATCAATAGACCGACTCACTGGGTTGTCTCCAGGGCTAGTACTCCTCAGAGCAGACATGCTGAAAATAATAGGCATGGCTAACTTGGGTCCCTTGGTTTCTTTGTAAAAATGAGTTGGAGGCAACCCGGCATAAGGTAGATTCCTGCATTGCAGGGGGTTGGACTAGATGCCCCGGGGATCCCTTACAACTCTACAATTCTGTGATTCTGTAAATCTATGATCCCCATGCCCCATAACTTGCTCCTTTTTGAGTTATCACTGGGGGTGCCCTGGCATGTGGGCTTGAGCTCCAAGGTCAGCCCTCCAGAATGCATCCAGCCTGAACCTCTAGGGAAGGCAAAAATCTCTGAGCTTTACCTTCCCTGACTTCCACTGGGACCTGGCTTGCGTGCTTGAGGCCAGGACTGGGAGGTTAAGGCAGGCTTCCTCAGCAGTTTTGCTGCTTCTCGATGCACCAACTGAGTACCTGGTTTGGCTGCTGAGTAGCTGCTGCTGCTGCTGCTGCAAAAACACCCTCTATTTGTCCCCGGCTGAAGGCAGAGCATCCTTGGGCTAGGTTAGAGCCGGTCCCTTTCCCCCAAGATCTCGAGAGGAGGCACCATGGCTACGAAGAAGAAAGGGCCAGGGGAGAAGAAATGGGAGCTGGTGCGATGGTGAGTGAGAAACAAGGAGACAAAGTGATGCAGGAACGATGCCGGCTGCTGAGGAGAGCAGCGCCTCTGCAAACTCCTGCCAGGAAGGGGAGGGTCCAGGCTGCGCCACTGTGTGTGTGTGTGTGTGTGCAGGATCCACGAAGGACAGGCTCAGTGTTAGGACACCTGCTCTGCAGGCAGGAGGTCCCAGGTTCAAACTGCAACATCTCCAGGTAGAGATGAGGAAAGACCCTTCACTTGAATCCCTCGGGAGACGCAGCCAGTCACTGTGGACCAGTAGTTCAGGACCACCATCTGGGGGCAGTGGGATTTCCTTGGGGTGTGTGCTAAGAAGCGCGCATGTGTGTGTGTGTGTTTGCTGGATGTGCAAATGACCCTCACACTTTGAGAAGCTGGTATTGCTGGACTGATTTAATGCATTTCGTTGAATTAATCTAAATAGTTGGTTTTGAGTAGATGTGCAATGAATTGCGACTGTTTTGGATTATATTGTGTGACTGTGAGCTGGGCTAACCGTGAATTTATTAATTTATTATAATTTTAAAAATTAGTTTCCACATTTTTGTGTATATTTACATTAACTATTTCACACATCCCCAAAAATTTAAAAGGTTCCTTAGAACCTACCGGACTTCCCTCCCTCCCTCCCTCCCTGGGTCCTTTCTATGATGCAAAGTTATCTGCATACTTTTAAATTACCCAATTACAAATTTTCCCATTAGGAAAAAAGCATGTGACAAGAATTTCACATTACAAGCATCTTCACATTCCTGCCAGTGATTTTACATGTTTACAGTAGTCCTTTAAGTAATGGAAAAATTTATTCCAGTCTTTTTCAAATACTTGATCTTCCTGGTTTCGGATCTTCCCTGACAATTTCACCATCTCCACATAGTCCGTCAGTTTTGTATGCCATTCTTCTTTCGGTGGTACTTCTTCTTGTTTCCAATTCTGGGCTAGCAATACTCTCGCTGCTGTTGTTGCATACATAAATAGTCATTTATCTTCTCTAGGTATCGCTTCACCTACTATAGCTAACAGAAAGGCCTCTGGTTTTTTAACAAAAATGTATTTTTAAACATTTTCTTTAATGCGTTATAAATCATCTCCCAGAAAGCCTTTACCTTATTGCATGACCACCACATATGGTAAAAAGTAGCTTCTTTCTCCTTGCATTTCCAACTGGAAATGGAAGGGCTAACTGTGAATAATGCTTTTCAGGAGATGGGAAACACTGGGGATGAGTTTATGGAACCAAGGGAGCAATGCCCCCCATTTTTTGGGGGGATTAAGGGCAAAAATGAGCTAGATGAGTAGTCTGATATGGTGTAAGGAACCTTCCTATTTGATAAATAATCCCTTTCTGTCTTGAGCATGAGGCAAGGAGAGGGCAGATTTTTTAGAGGAAGGAGGAGCACCTCTGTAAAGCTTGAGAGTTCCTGTCCAAAAGGAGCAGGTTTTAAGGTCTTAAAGAGATGGGGGGTGGGGCAGGCAGCAGGACCCCACCTGGGACATGCTAGAGCAGCCTTTCTCAACCTATGGGTCCCCAGATGTTGTTGAACTACAACTCCCATCACCCCTAGCTAGCAAGGCCAAGGCTCAGGGGATGATGGGAGTTGTAGTCCAACAACATCTGGGGACCCACAGGTTGAGAACCGCTGCTCTAGAGGAAGGAGATTTATCTGTAATGTTGGAGAGGGATTGCTACCTGAATTCAGAAATTCATCTGCTTTTAAAAGGAGGAGCATAAGATGCTGCCTTATACTGAATTGATACCATTGGTCCATCGAGTCTACACTGACTGGCAGCAGCTATCAGGGGTTTCAGGCAGGGAATCTTTCCCAGCCTTACCAGGAGATGCCAGGGATTGAACCTGGAACCTTCTGCATGCAATGTGGGTGCTCTAACCACTTAGCTATAGAGCCCTTCCAGACCATAGAGGCAGCGAGTTTCTCTGTTGGAGACTTATAATGATGCTGCTGGTGTGTTGTTTAGAGTTTTTGACTAGGACTGGGTAGACCCAGGATTAAATGCACAGCATTTCCACAGCATCTGAAGAACGGATCAGTTCGATAGTGGTGAGCTCCTCTTCTTCCAGTGCAGCAGTGCAACTGGGAGGAATAATGCCCCCCCCTGCACTTTTGCTGACCAGATTGCTCAGTGGAAGAACAGTGGGGCTGTGGGTGGGTCTTCTTAACCCCCCTCTTTCTCTGCCTGCCCCTCTTTTTTTCTGTACAGTGTGCTAATGCATGTACAAACTTTGGCCTGGAGGCCAAAAATAGGCTAACCAAGTTTAGGGTTTGTTTTTTTTGTTCTCACTGGTTTGATATCTCACCTTGCTGCCCTGTGACAAGGTGATGAGATGTTGTTGTTTTTCTGGGCTGCAGCTTTTAGAAAATTATGTAAGCCTTGAAGGCTAGCCTGGTTTTGGCTGAATGTGCTTCCACCTTTGAATCGTAGGCAGGAAGACTTGGGAAGGCAGGACCCAAACGACTGCAATTGCACCGGCCACTGCACTGGCATGTGTGAAGTGCAAGGAAGAGGGCCTCTGAGGCATGTGCAGAGTGCATACCCGCTGCTAGGAACTTGCGTGCTTAGTTTTCTTAAAGAAAAATAGTGGCACAGGAAGGCAAGGGTGTGTAGGCTGTATGGCTGAAGAGTTAGAACTTGGCTCAGGAAATATGCCTGTCTTCCTTCTCCTAAGCAATTGTTTTACGCATACAGACATTTCTTCAGATTGATGAATTCGGTAAGTTTAAAGCCGTTAAATCGGGTCAGAGCCCAAACTGACAGCACGGCAAATATTTCAGCACCTTGGACAGCAACCAGCGCCATAGGTCGGCTTGGACCAAGGCTGCCCCTTTTCATTTCCTTATATGCCATAATCACACCCACTGCTCATTTCACATCGTGACTCTGGACTGGGGAAATCTCAGGTCTGGTTGCTTCCAGCTGCAGATCCTTATAGAACATTTTAAAAGCCTATATACACTAACAGCGAACTCATGGTTTAAGGGTGGGCTTCCTGCATGTTGTGCAGATGCAGTCTGCATCTCTAAAACATCGCCAGCTCCCTGCCCTATAAAGCAATATTTCGATGCGTAAGAATGGCACAGCTTTAGGAACAAAGGAAGCTGCCCAACCCCCGGACAGGATTCTCTGTTGCTAGAGCTCTCAGCCCCATATTTTTCTGTTTACGGGAGCCACATATCACCCTGTTTGCTCTGCTGCTCTTGCTTAATGCTTCCCTCTCAATACTCAGGTAGAGAGCATCCTGAGACCAAGTGTCCTTGACGCCTCCTCCCAAAATACGGCAGCCATGACGTGATGAATGGGCTGAATTGCCTGATTCAAGCTGCTCGTAGCAGAATGACGTTCTGTCGGCGTCTCACGCGTTTGAATGAAACACGTCTCCACCAATACAAAGGAAGGGAGCTTTAAACCAATGAGGTTCTTGAAGGGGGTTGAATCACACCTAACAGGCACTCCCCTCCCCTCTTCACATCTGAGAAAGAGGCTCCTAAAAAGGAATGCTTGTCAGCTGCTCCCTCAGCGCCCTCTGCTGCCTATGGCGGGGCTACGAATTAGGATTGAATCAAAACAAGTCAATTGGGGGGGGGATTTCAAGCAATTTCAGGAAATCAGCTTCTGTTTGCAAAACAATTAATTTCTGCAGACTGCATTTTGCGAAGAGCAAACAGTATCATAGAGGGAGAATATTACTCTCACCATCTTTTTTGGGGGGGAATAATTTTAATATGGCATTAGACAGACAGACAGAGTAAACTGCTTATGAGGGTTCCTTCCTGTCGAACAGTATATAAATACTCTGTGGAACTCGCTGCCCCTTGACATTTGACAGGGGATTTTGTTGCACTATTGTTGTTATTATATAGGAGCCATTAAAAAAATGAGGGCAAGGTGTTATGTGGCACCTAGGAAGCATGGCAGCCACCTGCAATTTCAAACAATATTATTATTATTTATTAAATTTGTATACCGCCCTTCATCTGAAGGTCACAGGACAGTTCACAATGCAAAAATGCCAAATGAGAACACAACAACACAACACAGAGCCAGAGAGTGCTGTTCTACTTCAAATTGCCTTCCCTTTGCAGTCATCTGCTGGAGACTCTAGTGGTGGCCAGAGTTTGCAGCACTGAATACTTCTCTCTCATATATATGTACGCATAAGCTACAATTGGTCTTCTATCTCATATCTATGCCACATGCCGCTGGCAGCCTTTTTGGGCGTTGGCCCTGTGCCAATAGACATTTTGTGACTGGTGCCCAAGGACCTTTTTCAAAATTCAAAATGTGCCTGCAGGTCCATGAATATCGGTGATCCCTGGTCTGTCTTGTCTGCCTGCCTGCTTTCCTGCTCCCACCTGCATTCACTGAAAAAGCTGGAGAAAAGCAAGGCCAAAGGACAGCATGCTTATTATTTAGCACAATGTACATCGCTTACTTGCACTTGGGTGGCGCTGTGGGTTAAACCACAGAGCCTAGGACTTGTCGATCTGAAGGTCGGCGGTTCGAATCCCCACGACAGGGTGAGCTCCCATTGCTCGGTCCCTGCTCCTGCCAACCTAGCAGTTCGAAAGCACGTCAAAGTGCAAATAGATAAATAGGGACCACTCCTGTGGGATGGTAAATGGTGTTTCCGTGCGCTACTCTGGTTCGCCAGAGTAGTCATGCTGGCCACATGACCCAGAAGCTGTACGCTGGCTCCCTTGGCCAGTAAAACGAGATGAGCGCTGCAACCCCAGAGTCGTCCGCGACTGGACCTAATGGTCAGGGGTCCCTTTACCTTTACCTTTACATTGCTTACTGAATCAGAAAATGAAGACTGTCTCTAAGCAGAAGTTGTGGACTCTCTTTGATTAGAGTATTTAAGGCAGAGGCTACCACACACAGCTGTCACAGAGGATTTTTCCTGCATTGGGTGGAAGGGTTGGGCTAGATGCTCTTTGAGGTTCCTTCACATTCTGATTCCAATGTTCTGTGAAGATGACATGAGTAACTATGGCTGGGTGACTCCTGTTCAGGAGAGGGTCCCAGCTGGTGCAGAAGGCTGATGCAAGGGATCCAGCGACAAAGCTAGATTTAGGAGAACCTCCAATCTTTGAGTCTGATCCTATTTACAGACACCCTTCCTCTCTTCTCTACGGCTCCTTGACTTGGCAACAGCCAGTGAATCCAACCAACAAATCAGTTCAGACTCCACTGCTGGGGTACACATATTCCCTGTCCCCCATAATAATAATAATAATAATAATAATAATAATAAACTGATTACTATTTCCCCCCTGCATTTTCAAAATGTAGTTGCTTCTATAAATACATATGCAAAAGGAACATGATAATCTAGCCTTGGCACCAGTAACTAAAAATGTAAAAAAACCAAGCTTGCTTTGACCTCTGATCCTGACCTTTGACCCCCACATCACTGCCTTGCCAGCTGTAGTCTCCATTTCCCCCTCTAATGCAGCATATGCCATCTTTCCAATTAGATTTGGTTTTGATTTCTGCTTTTTCTTCTCCAGAAGGAATGGGGCGCGTGCGCCGAAAGACAAAGAGAGAGAGAGAGAGAGACAAGTATAATTATTCTTTAACAAGGAATCACTTGCCCGTAAACATTTCATATGCAAATGAGTTGGTACTAACTAATGTTCCTGATTGCCAAGTGGAAGTCGTGGAACATGCCTTTGTTCCTTCTCTAAAGCAAAGGAACAGTTGTAATTACAGATATTTTTGCTCGCACATAGGCGGAGAAGCAGCCCTTAATTGGCATAACAAGCCTTGATTCATCTTAACGTTGCTTAATAAGCGCCGGCATCTGCCGTGACATTCAGAACGAGATTCGAGGGGCATTGCTCTGGCACCTTCTGAAATAATCCACAGCTGAAGAAAGGACTCGCTGTGTGGTTTTGTCAAGGCAATCATAGGAATGAAATGGCAAGCTTTTACACATAAAGGTCAATGCTAGGTCTACTAGGAGCTGTGATCCATTTTTTTTCTGTCTGGGAGACAGCCAGTACAAACTTCTGTGATGTAGGAAATTTCAGAGTATGGCAGTGATGGGTGACTGAATCCTTAAGTGGCTTTAGCACTGGGTGCTGAGTGCTCAAACATGGCTTCTAGTTAGTGCAACAAGCCTCAGGTTGGTGTTAGATCGGCTGTTATTACGAGCCTTCAGGATTTACATTGGTACCTCAGGTTAAGAACTTAATTCATTCTGGAGGTCTGTTCTTAACCTAAACCTAAAACTATTCTTAACCGATTACCATTTTAGCTAATGGGGCCTCCTGCTGTCATTGCGCTGCCAGAGCACGATTTCTGTTCTCATCCTGAAGCAAAGTTCTTAACCCGAGGTACTATTTCTGGGTTAGCAGAGTCTGTAACCTGAAGCGTATGTAACCTGAAGTGTATGTAACCTGAGGTAGCACTGTACTTTGACCCCAGTTCATATGGTATCGGAAGTGAGCCAGCAGTAAATCAGACCTTGCAAGTTGGAGTGAACTCTACCCTGGCAAAAACACAATTGGCATAGAGTTGGTGGAGTGAAAGCAACTCATCTCTGGTATGTTTTGCCCTCCATGAAGCAGTTGCTGAGACTGAAGGTCCCTGCCTTCCCACAGCAGCCTAAGTCCCCTCCTCTCCAGGGTTTTCCCCAAGCAATCTTAGACTGTGCCTGCATGAAGCTGGCTTCTCCCCCGCCCTCTTCATGCCTCTCCTGGTACTGGGAGACCAGGGGGGAGGGGAGCTTGTTGCAGCAGAAGGCAGAGAACTTGTAACTCTTCACTGGTCTGACTCATATCTGCCTCTTGACCTCCTTGCTCTCTTGCTCCAGCTTCTGCCTCTGATTCTGGACTTCTCTCTGCCACCAACTCTCTCCACTCATTAAGACCTGTTACCCTTTCGGCTTCTGACGCCTCCTCTTTCCAGTCTTTTTTGTGAGGGTTGGAGGCTGCAGAGTCACCAGATGGAGAGGCAGGTCAGGGTCAGGGCTCAGACCAGGCTCCTGAAGAAAGAGGGAGACACCTACACCCAAGGCTGATGGACAGGAGTCCCCAGAGGAACATCCCAAACTACCAGGCCCTTTAAGACCAGAACCAAGATTCTAAGGAATCTTCCCCTGAAGACATACCGTATTTTTCCGTGTATAAGACTAGGTTTTCTTCCTAAAAAATAATGTCAAAAATTAGGGGGCATCTTATACATAGGGCCATCTCCCCCCATTTTCTTAAATCTGAGTCCCCCCAACAGACAGAAAAATATGGTACCCTCCAACATTTCTCCGATGAAAATAGGGATGTCCCATTCCATAATGATGATTTTACTATCCATCTTACTGGATTGCTCCAGCCACTTTGAGCAGATTCCAACATATATAAAAACATAATAAAGCATTAACCATAAAAAATTCCCTATACAGGATTGCCTTCAGATAACTTCAAAGAGGGACATTCCGGTGTCAAATCAGAAACTGGGACGGCTTCTCTAAATCAGGGATGTCCCTGGAAAATAGGGACACTTGGAGGGTCTGTGAAGAGCCAGGTGCCTTCCACTGCACACCATCTACTCAGCAGTGCAGGCCAGAGGGTTGGTCTTCTGAGGCTCTGGGGTTCCCACAAGGGGGTGGAGCGGAGCCTGGAGGAGGTAGCCAGGAGACAGAGGCTGAAAAGGCCTCAGTCTGCCCCCAGCCTTTGTTGGAGCAAGTTGCTTGTGTGGAGCTGTCCGTGGTGCTGTAACCTTGAATCAGCCTTGTTGCACCACTTTTTCCATTGGCTCTAGCACTGGGCCAGAACATGGAAGTTGAAACCTTGTGTGCTACCTCCATTATCCAGACCATAATAGCCATTGAGCTGCTTTTGAGAGGCAAGAGGGCAACACCAACATCACAAGCTCTGGCTCATCACCCTTGCTGATTTAAAACCCTGATCTCATTTGATTTTTTTAAGGGCTGCTTGCCACACCCTCATATATGTCTGGGATGCTTTAGCCGTGATTCTTGCTTTGCGAGGGGTTGGACTAGATGACCCCTTTTGTTCCCTTGCAGCTGTACCACTCTGATTCTTCTGTACAGAGATGGCCAATCCAGAAAGAACATTTTCTCTTAATGCCAAAAAGAGATTCTGGTCTCTCCCTGCCCCACATTTCTCCTTCCTTGGAGATTTCAAAATGATTTTAAAGCATCACTGGAGAAATGGCAGCCATGTTTAGCTGTGGATACCTTGTTAGTCTAGTACCCTGGGTGATTTAAAAATGGTGATTCATGCTTCGCAACATCTTCGTAAAATCCAGGGAGATTGCTCTGCCCTTTGAGAAGGAAAATAAATTCAAGAGTCCGTGAAACACCAGGCGCTGTGTGAGGTTCCTTGGAAGAGCAGCTTCACATATTATGGGTTTTATCTGGTGTTAGCCATGCCCAGAGTACACCCACCAAAAGGAATGGACACGACTAACTTAGGGCCATTGATTTCGGTGGGTCTGCTCTGATTGAAACTTAATTGAGTATGACCCTAAGATCTCTCTGTACAATCTCTGTGTGATGGCTATGCTCTAGTTCCACTGCTGACGATAAAAACAACTCAGGCACACAAACAACCTGTTCCTTAACTATCACAGAGATTTCCTCTTGGACCACTGTCTAGAAAGGCTGAATACCACCCAAAGTGCCTTTAACATCAATGCCCCAGAAGTTGGGGCTACAAGCAGATGTCATATGTGCCAGCTGTGGCAGTGTTCTGTGCCAGCAGTACAATGTTTTCATTGGAATTTCACGAATACCGGCTGCTGCGGTTTTAATTTTTTTTGGTTCACTGACTCATCCAGACAGGGTCTGCTGTTGCTATATTCAAGTCCTATTTCCAGTTTTTCTTCTGTCTTCTTTGAATTCCTATTAAGTCACAGACACTGTCCCTTTCCCACTGCTAATAATGTTTGTTCAAATTCAATCAAAGGTTCAGTTGCATGAGATTGAACAATGTGGTCCCTGATAAATTTCATGAGCTGATGTTTATGAAACTGGTTAGGGAGTCAAGTCTCCCAATGCCACATGAAGCTGCTCTAAGGTTACCAGGCTTGTTCACTTAAAAATTCTTTAATATAAAATACGGGAAAGGGGCAGGGAGGAAGAGGGAAAAAAGCACCAGTTATGAAACAGTTATTCTTAAAATGACCAGTTGGTATAAGAAACTGTTCAGGGGTAAGAGGTGGGTCCATACTGTCTGCACATCTTTCCACTGGATTAGTTGTTCTAGGGTGGTACCCCAATGGAAGCACAGTATTGTTCCACAGCCTCCTTGAGTATTTTTGCCCAGCTGGAATGTGTCCTTGAACTCTGAGAACGTCTCTTGTTTGCTTCGATGGACGTGTGTGTGGAAACCTCTGACTTTTGCATGGCTGGAACATAGCCTGTTGTACAAAGGGAAGAGCCAACCCCATAGCCCCACCCACTTCTGTCTCTGGCCCCTCCCACCATTGGCACACGGCCCCTGGAAGGGTCTCTGCAAGGGAATGGATCCCTGCCCCTGCTTCATGGCCTCCTTTGCGCCAAGGCACCTTGTGTCTCAGCTGCTGTTCCACCTTCTTGTCCTGACAAATGTTCCCATTCTGTGCTCCCTGCTCTTCAGGTACGTGAGGGAAGGTCGCTTCCGGATCGAGGAGAGGACCCTGACAGCATTCCAGTGGCTCTACTCTCCACAGCAGCATCGCATCGTCAGCAGAGCAGACCTGGAAGTCCCGAGCCGGTGAGCCAAAAATCCTTGTGTGGTCTTCAAATAGTGGGCTGTGATCCCTGAAGGAGCCTGTGGGACAAGTGGTTTGGGCGGGGGGGCTGTGAAATTCCAGGCAGAGATGGGAACCTATGGATAGTGCCTTCCTTCTGGGGTTGTCGATGGTCCAGAAATACAAATGTGACCAATTCTGGACAGTGGTGGATGGTACCCATCGGGATTGGTAATTCTAATCCTCCTCCATGCTGAGTTCTACAAGGGCAGCACTGAGACCAAGGAGGAAGAAGATGGATAGTTGTGCCACCCCAATGGTGGATTTAGGGCAGCACAACTGGTTCCCCTGCACAGGTGCCGAGTTGAGAGGGCACCTTCTTGCCTCCTTCCCAAAGCCTGGTAAGCGTTTGGGAAAGAGACACAAGGGTTCTAGAGTCCCCCTCTTTCTTTCCCAAGGCCCAGTTAGTGCTTGCACAGTTTTGGGAAGGAGAAGGAAGGCTCTAGGACCCTGCCAGAGTCTTCCCAAACCCTTGCACTGAAATGCAAAGAAGTTGATTACATCATTAGTTATGTTAGTTTCACTGGTAGTGAACAGTGAGACGAATAATGTACATTTTAGCAGAAGCCGAACTGCAGTGGAATGGAAACAATGCTGATTGTGATGAATACAAGGCAGGGTGGAAGCTGCTCCCTCCTTGCGTCGTGACCCACAATTCCCCTCGTATGCTTTCCCCCCCTTTTCAGGGGGACTGCGTATTAGCCCCCTCTTACAAACCTGCTCCTCTTCCCACCGCTGAAAATCTTGCAGGGTATGCTATTGCTTAGCCTTTTCTCTCCTTGCACCATGAGTTTCGTGAGGGTAGAATCTAATTATGCCTTATGCATGCCCAGGGATGGATCGCAAATCTGAGAGATAAATAGCTTTCTGCAGAATTTGTAGCTGGAAGCAATTCTAAGAGAAACAACCTTTCCAGATCTGTCCCCTATGAAACCTCTGTGTTGAATGTGTTCTACGCCTCGGAGAAGAGGCTAATGGCAAGGAAATCGATACTCCTGCACTCTCTGAGTTTGATTCTCTGACTTTGGTGGACCTCGGAAGCTTTTAGAGCCATTAAGCTCTCGTACTCTGTTTTCCAAATTCCCCGAGTAAATGTAGGCCTCTGCGCTGTAAGGGCAATCCCCCCCCCCCGTGGCAAATGAATGTTTCCATGGGATCTCTTGGAGCCTGCAGATTTATCTCTGCCGACCTGAAAACTCATTTTTATAATTACTGTACCATTTGATACCGGGATTAAGACAACAAGTGGGACCTGGAATGAAAAGAAAGTCCATCCTCATGCAGAACTATTATGGGCTGGCTGGATGCAGAGGAGTGGTGGGAGGCACTGGCTGGAGAACCCCCCCCAAAGGAACCCCAGGGGAAGAAGCCTGTGGATTGGTGGTGGGGCGACAATGAGTGGTCAGAGGGAGCAGAGAGGGCAGACTGGAAGGAGACGACGTCGGAATCTGAAGAGGGAACAGGGTTTAGTGAGCAGGAAGAGCCTGGGGTAGAGAGCAGCCCAGAATCAGAGGCAGGAGAGGAGTGGGGCCAGGAGACATAGATGAGGAAGCTGTTGCAGACCCCAGTAAGTCTCCCCCTCCTGCTGTGACCAGCTCCCTTCCCCTCCTTTCCTCAGAACATGCAGAGAAATGAAGAGGGTGGACCAAAGAGACAGACAAGATGATAGAGGCTTTGGCTACTGGGGAAGGAACTGGGTGAGGATCCTCAGAGAACAGTAGGAAGGCGGGGACCTTCAGTCCTCACAACTGCCTCGCTTAGGCAAGATCTACTGGGAAGAGTTGCTGTGATCACTAGGTCTGTGCTGTTTTTGGTTAACTTCACTGACACCTGGTGTTAAGCTGGACTAGAAGGACGTTTGGCCTGACCCAGCAGGTCTTCTTAATCAACACTAGAATAACCATTCCTTCCAACAAGGCAACTTTACTGGAGCAAAAATACATGTGTCACTTTCCCCACAAGTTACACCTCTTTTTGAGAAAGTGTGTGAGCCATCTCCTGGGGGCATGGCGCTGGAACAGGAAGCTGCAAATAATTCATTTGGGGAAGACATGCACTTTGAGAGCTGGAGGAAACGAGTGGGGAGGCAGATAGTGTGATTGTTGGAAGAGTGCCTGGCAGTGTGGAATAAGACCGTGGAAAGCCGCAGTTGGTCATAGTAGGTAGCAGTAGTGTCTGACGCTGTATAGGGCAGACATAGATATTCAGCAATGGCTGGTGCCCATTGGGACTGGTAGGGCAGAAGGTGGGGAGCCCAACAGTAGGTGGAGCCAGAGTGCATGACAGCCAGAGCCAATGAATAGAGGAGCTAACTATTTCTAGTGTTGTCCCCAACCTCCTCCTTCTTGCTGAGTTCTGCAAGGGTATCACTGAAACTGAAGGGGAGGAAGCTGAGACGCTGTGCCCTGCCCCATGTCTTTTAAATAAGAAGGTGGTCAAGGTGCAGCTGGCTGTGGGAAGGCTGGTAGGGTAGTGCCCCATTTGCCCCAGTGGATATTTTCATGATAATAACTGAGAAGAGTCACTGCTATCAGATTGGGATGAACAGGGCTAGATGGACCAAGTGTGTGTGTGTTTGTGTGTGTGTGTGTGTGTGTAGAGCAAGCGGGAGAGCATGCTCTGCGATAGGGTAAGGTTACCAGATTTTTTTCAATGAATCCAAGGACACTTCATTGAAATGAGCTGGAATGATAGGATTTTGTCAGGGGACTGATTTGTAAATCTGGGAACTGTCCCCAGGAAAGGGGGATGTCTGGCAACCTTACGATAGGGCGCATGTTTTCCAGGCAGATAGTTCCCTGATTCAACCTGTGGCAATTCCAGTTGAGAGGGAAATAGCAGATGATGAGAGAGGCTTTCGCTTGCGAGCCCAGAGAGCTGCTGCCAGCCAGAGTTGACGATGCTGAGCTCGATGGACAAATAAACAACATGATCTGATCTGTTAGAACGCTGCGCAGTGTAGCAGACAAGGGTCTGATTCCCCACTCAAACTGGGATGCTTAGCTAATTGATCACGGGCCACTTCTTAAACTATCCCACCTCATGGATTTGTTGTGAAGATAGAATGCTGGGTGGAGGGAACCATGCAAGCTAACTTGTGCTGCTTGGATTATAAAGGCAGGATATAAATACAGTATTTCTTAAAAATAAATAAACGAACAAGCATAGGCAGTTATGAGGTCGGCTTCACAGCTGGCTGGGGGTTTGAACGAAAGTCTCCTTGGTGCACATCTAACAATAGTGGCAGCATCACTGCACTGGCCAAAGTGCAGAATGGAAGATGGGTTCCTCCCAAAGCCCTGTGGGGTCCCCCCCTGTTTTTCTTTGTTTCTCCCCCATGTATAGTAGCCTGAATGCTGCCAAACCAATTCTTTTGTGTTTCTTGCAAGAAGCGTGGAAGGTTTGCGAGATCCGCGGTGGCTCATGAAAACACCGAACGCCCCCTTGTGGCTGTGAATGCTGCTGGTTTCTTGCCAAGAGACCGTAGAGCATTAAAACAGCAGGTTAGCAAATGCAGACACATCATCTACTCCAAATCAACAATGCCATAGAAGCTTCTCCTTTGCGAGGGAACACTGAGCGGCTGGCTCCATAACTGCATGCCCTCCTTCCTTGTCTTTGAAACCTTGCCTTGATGTTGACTGTGAGCATCAGCGTTGCATAAAGTGAAGCAGCAAGGCAATTTTAAGGTAAGGATCCGATTCTTGTCTCGGCTGAGCCATAATCTGAACGTAAAACAATGCTCATATAACATGTGCCAGAGCATGATGCGTCGAGAGAATTTGCACTCCGGAACGGCAGAGATGCTCTTATGCACAAAGTCTGTCTGTCTGTGCTTCTGTATATTTTGCATCAATGGGGACCGGGTGCCTTTCAAGCTCCTCAAGCAATAACCATTTCAACATGTTTGCTTTTTCTACTATTACTACCGCAGAACCGTAGAGGCATGTGTAGCCTTAGGAAAGGAAAGGAGCTTTACAGGAGGTTGTGTTGTCTGCTGATGCTACAGGCTTGGGGGTACGGAAAATCGTTTTGAGGAGGCTGAACAAGCCTCGGGCATCTGGGGCAATTGTGAGGGTCCGAGGAGGTGGCGGCAACTTGGGACAAGGGTTCCTGTTTGAATATGTCAAAGACGAAACGGGGCATGCTCCAGATTGTCTAGGCGTGCAAGCCTTAATTTGCTAATTTGTCGGAAGGAGAAAATGCAGGATCAATATTGTGCTAAGAGAGGGATATCCCCTTCCCATATCTTTCACGAAAGCGCTGCTTTGCTCCTGCAACTCTGGATGTTTTGCTTGCTTAGGGGAGGGGGAATGCATTCATCTATAGGTCACACCGTGTTGTGCAAGTGAGGCTCCCTGTTTATAAACTAGACCAATGCAGCAGCAAGAGAACGATTTGGCAGAATGTTTTTGACCTCCACTGTTAAATGACCAGAGTGAGGTTACTGCTAGCAAGAGTGGCAATCGTCTCCCCCCCCTTTTTTACCCTTCCCAATAACTGCATTGCAAAAGGTTGAAATTGTTTAGTCCTATATGGAAGCTGCAAGAGCAACACAAGGGTGCAACAGGGTATATGGTTTGTAAAGTGGTCTGGTCTGTGTCGAGGGGCAGAACATTGCAAATATTGTCATCACCCCTCCAAGAACCACAAGGGCTAGGTGCCTTCTATAGAGAGGCTTCCTGGCATGCAGATGGTTAAAAACGGTTGTCTACAACAACCTGCTGTGTGGTGGGGCTCACTGGGACTGGTGGGGTGGAAGTCAGGAAGACCAGCAGAAAGTGGAGCCAGAACCAGCAAGAGGCAGAACTAACTCCTTCTAATTTTGTCCTCCTCCTTCTCCTCCTTGCTGAGATCTGCAAGGGCAATGCTGATACGAAGAAGCTGACAACCAGAGCCAGCTCCTGGTCTGGTGGCAAGTGAGAAGGGAGATGGGCTTGAGGAACTGAGATGGAGGTTGGTGGGGCAGTGACCCACCTGATGATCCAGCCTCCACTGCTGCTGGGTATGATATGAGGTCTTCCTTTGGACTGACGCGGAGGGAAGTCTGCTTTCACTGCGCCACTCTGCATCCCACATCTAGGTGGGGTGGTGGTGGTGGACCTGGGAAGCCGTCCTATGCCAGGTCAGAGAGCTCAGTTGGTAGAGCATGAGGGTCGTGGGTTCAAGCCCCATGTTGGGCAAAAGATTCCGGCATTGCAGGGGGTTGGACTAGATGGCTCTTCCAATGATTCTACGATTATGTTTTTTCCATCTAGCTAAGTATACTCCAGGGACTTGGGGAGAGACAAACAGACAGACACACGTGCACGTACACACAAGGCTTTCCCATCACTCGCTGTCTTTAAACTGAACGTGCTAGGGAATGAAGCTGGGACCTGTCTTCACACCGTCTCACTCTGTAAAACCAGCGAAGAGATTCAATACAGTGGTTCCATTAAGATTAGTGGCAGCCGGTGCCCATTGAGACTGGCGGGACGGGAGCCAAACAGTTGGTGGCACCAGAGCCAATTCCAGTTTCTCCCCCATCGTCCTCCTGGATGAGCTCCACAAGGGCAGCTTTGAGCCTATGGAAGCTGGACTGGTTGTAAGTAAGAAGGCAAGCAGCTGGTGTCTGGCTGAGGGCAGAGTGAGGTTGGTGGGGCAGGGCCTCATTGACCCTCATGGCCCAGCCTTCATTGGGGCTTCTGCACATGAGCCTGCACCCTCCCTCCATGTGGTATTAACTGCATGGCAAATGACGCTCATGGGCAGGGCTACTGTCTGCTTGATTTCTGGTTTCTGTGAACCAAGAATGCAGACCTTGGAGCCCTCCCAAGGTGGCTGACCTCTTATTCCCATTAGGCATAGCTAGCTTGGCCAACGGCCACAAATGATGGGAGATGAACTCCAAGAAGGCCACAGGTTTCCCCATACTTTGCTTCCTCCCTCTGTTCTCTATGGAAAGATTATGGGTTCAACTCGGTGCCGGTCCATGCATTAGACAAAACGAAGCAATGGCCTCAGATGACAGGAGATGGAGGTGATGGACAAGCACTCCCGTGGGCCCTGCTTTCTTATTTTGCCTGAGCAGCATGACTCTTCTTTCCCACCTTGTTTTTCTGGGATGCTGTCCAGTGGAGGTGGTCAGCAGCTACCCAGCCGCTCCTGTGAGCTGTGGCTGCTGTTCGCAGTGCAGGATGCATGGGTTGCTGTGGCAGCAAGGGATGTGGCTGGCTGCTGTTGGAGGCATCTCTAAAGGCTGTGGGGGCGGCTGCTCATATCAACACTGTTATGGCAGTCAGGGCAGCAGGAAAGGGTGGGCTTTTTCTTTCCCTGCTCACTACCTTGCAAAAACGAGGGTAGAGGAGCAATGGCTCACCCTGGGGAGGGGAGAGGTTTGATGGCTTGCTTTGGGTGCATCTTGCACTAGCCTTGGCTTGGTTTATGTACTACATTTCATTTACACCTCCATCTTTTCCTCCAGGGAGCTCAAGGTGGTAGACCTGGTTCCGCTCTCCCCATTTTACCTGCAAGGTAGATCAGGCTGAGAGTCAACGACAGGTCCAAGTTCACCCAGTGAGCTTCATGGCTGAGTGATGACTCGAACCCAGATAACAACCCAACACTTTAACTGTTATAGCTTTGCCACCAACACTTTTGAGCCCAATGGACTTCAAAGGTCCTTGATGAACCACCCGCTCACCTCCCCATTGCTCTGCTCTTTCTTTTTCTTTAAAATCTTATTTGCTGGCACTCACCCACCTGAGATGCTGCTAGAGGGAATGAGCCCCCCCCCGAAACCCCTGCAGAGAAGACCTGCTGCTCAGCAATAGAGCATTTGTTCAATCCTCATTATCTCTTGGTAGGACTCTCTGCTGCTTGAAACCCTGGAGAGCTGCTGCCAGTCAGTGCAGACAATACTATACTGGGTGGGCTAATGGTCTGACTCATCCTAAGGCAGATTCTTTTTTTAAAAAAATCTGATTATTTACTGGAAGTTTTCAACATAGAATACAATAAAAAACAAACTAAATAAAAATAGAGAAGGGGGTTGGGGCCAAGAAAGAAAGAAAGAAAACAATGAGAGGAAATAGGAAGGTAAAGAAAGAGAGAGAAAATAAAATACAGAGTCCTCTATCAAGGACTGATTTGGTTTTTTGATGTCCTCTATGTTGGGTTGCGGGAAATCAAGGACAGATGTTCTTACAGATATATGGCAGAACTACGTTGAGAATATTTGTGTGAAACTCTGGTGACACCCTTAACCCTTATTTCACACAAAAAGGAGTGGAGCTTCCCAGTTCTCAGCTGGGAGCTTCCATTTCTTCTTCCAGCCTCCCACCTGGGAGTTATTCCCTTCCCTGCCTCCCACACAGGGTTCTTTGGTCACCCATCACCGTCTTGTGAGTATCCTCCTCAACCCAACATAGGTAAAGGTAAAGGGACCCCTGACCATTAGGTCCAGTCGTGACCGACTCTGGGGTTGCGGCGCTCATCTCGCTTTATTGGCCGAGGGAGCCGGCGTACAGCTTCCAGGTCATGTGGCCAGCATGACTAAGCCGCTTCTGGCGAACCAGAGCAGCACACGGAAATGCCGTTTACCTTCCCGCCGGAGCGGTCCCTATTTATCTATTTGACGTGCTTTCGAACTGCTAGTTTGGCAGGAGCAGGGACCGAGCAACGGGAGCTCACCCGGTTGCGGGGATTCGAACTGCTGATCTTCTGATCGGCAAGTCCTAGGCTCTGTGGTTTAACCCACAGCGCCACCCACATCCCGCAACCCAACATAGAGGACATCAAAAACCAAATGCAACTTAAACAACCTCCCCACCCCCAAAAAACAGCAACAGAACAGACAAAAGCTAAATGTCATTAAAAATAATTTCAGATAGCATAAAATAGAAAGAGAAAAAGAGAGATAAAGGAAAGAAATAGAGGGGACTTCTCATTCTCCATCTGCCCATTTTACAGATTATTCAACGTATCCAAAACATTCGCTCCAGGGCAATGTCCAGCTGTTCCTCAATCTGCTGGGCACTGTTTCCTCAATCTTCAATCCCAGTCGAGCCTAAAGCAGATTCCTAGACGGCACCTAAACATCTGGCCTGTCTCCTAAACGCGTCATTCTTTCAAACATCTGTTGACTATCTAGGCACCTTCATCTATGCATTCACACACTTGTAGCTGTGTCACACTAACTGGGAAATGGATGGAATGTCCTTAGCACTGGGGTGAAATGATGCCTATATCTTCACTGCCAGAGGCAGGGTAACTCTGAATACTGGTTGTGGGGAGTGTTGCTGCTGCATTAGGGCCTGGCTTCTGGACTTCCCTTGGGCAGCTGGTAGGCCAGGAGACTGAATTGGTAGCAGAGGGCATGATGTTGGGATGGGGCTGGTCCGTGACAGCCGGTACCTATTGAGACTGGTTGGATGGAAGCCCACCAGGAGGTGGAACGGGAGACAATGACAGGTGGAGCAGGCAAGTCTAGCCCCAGCAGGCCTCTCCTTATGTTCTTACGGATATATGGCAGAGCTACGCTGAGAATATTTGTGTGAAACTCTGGTGGCACCTTTTCCAACAGCAGAGAAAAGGAAAACCCTGAAGGCTGCACATTTGTGGCTGGCCCAAGACATTTTGGCACCTGAGGTGAATTACAAAATGGTGTCCTCCCTTGCCGAAGGGGTGAATGAGATCTATGTTGGGAACAAAGGGGAAATAAAGATCTACAAGGAGGAGAATCAAATCAACCTAACAGGATGGTTGAAGTGGAAATCAAAGGCAGAGTGAGGAGGGTCCCACTCCTGAGCAAGTGGAGACCCCAGGAGACCCCAGAGGGCAGCCATTCTGCCGCCTGAGGCAGTTGCCTCACCTTGACTCATGAATGGGCTGGCCCCAGTGCCAGATTTATGTATAAGCTAAACAAGCTATAGCTTAGGGCCCCACTCCCTTGCCCTTCCCCCCAAATTTAAAGGAAATAAAACCTAGATGTACATTACCAAAATATAAGATAAAAAACAAAATAAAACCTATATACAGCAACAGTGTTTTGTGTTGTGTAGGCTCCTATTTGTTATGTGAAATGGCTTTAGATACCATATAGCATATATTCAACACAAAAAACAGCGACAATTTGTTGTTGATAAAGGACAGCTGGACATATAAAGGGCCCCATTACCTTCAGTAGCTTAGGGCAGGCATAGGCAAACTTGGCTCTCCAGATGTTTTGGGACTACAACTCCCATCACCCCTAGCTAACAGGACCAGTGGTCAGGGATGATGGGAATTGTAGTCCCAAAACCCCTGGAGGGCTGAGTTTGCCTATGCCTGGCTTAGGGCCTCATCAAACCTAAATCTGGCCCTGATATGTGGCATGTGTGGTACGTGGTTTTTTTTTTTTGCATGATGTTAGAACTTGATGAAGGCAGGATGCTTGAGGAATTTAATTTGTGCCATACGATCTCAGGGAGAACTGGCCCAATTCACATTTCCCACCTTATTGTATGGGTCAGAAAGGACATGCTCCCTGCCACACAAAAACACCCCAAGGTGTGGGTGGAGCAGGGCTGGTGGGGTGTGACCTGGACCAGATAGAGAAGCCTAGGTAAAGGTAAAGGGACCCCTGACCATTAGGTCCAGTCATGGCCGACTCTGGGGTTGCGGCGCTCATCTTGCATTATTGGCTGAGGGAGCCGGCGTACAGCTTCTGGGTCATGTGGCCAGCATGACTAAGCCACTTCTGGTGAACCAGAGCAGCGCACAGAAACACCGTTTACCTTCCCGCCGGAGCGGTACCTAGTTATCTACTTGCACTTTGACATGCTTTCGAACTGCTAGGTTGGCAGGAGCAGGGACCGAGCAACGGGAGCTCACCCCGTCGCGGGGATTCGAACCACCAACCTTCTGATCAGCAAATCCTAGGCTCTGTGGTTTAACCCACAGCACCACCCACGTCCCATAAGGAAGCCTAGTCAGCTGCATTAGGCCCATGGGCAGAGGGTCCCTACCTCTGTTCTACACTGACTGGCAGCAGCGCTCCAGAGTTTCTGGCAGGAAGTCTTTCTCAGCCACCCCTAGGGATGCTGCCGGGGATTGAAGCTGCAACCCTACAAAAGAGTAAATGGGCAATTTGCTGCACTAGGTAACCAAGCCCCTTCCCAGAAGGATTTCTCCACTGGCACGCAGCAGCCGTTTCTGATAATGGTATTTTTGAATTATTGCGACCTCTCTATTGAGCAACATTGATTCTTAATTGCATTGCTTGTTTTTGCTTTCTCGATGCACCACTGTGTTGATTATATTGGCGGGAATGTGCTTGTGTGTGTTTTTAATGCCTTGTTATTGTTGTGAGTGGCTTGGAAGTCGGCTTCGGGGAGAAATCCACTTCCATCTGCATTTAAAGGGAAACTTGTCCGAATCCACAGTGTTGTAAACTGAAACATCACCATTCTTTGAAATTGACAACTCTGTGAATTCTGCAATGTGGTTCTCCAGACAACTGTTGTATTCAATGATGCGTAGACTCAAGGCTTTTTTCCCCCAGCCAGAACTCGCCAGAACTCAGTTCTGGCTCCTCTCAGGTGGGCATTGCCATTACAGTGGTACCTCGCAAGACGAATGCCTCGCAAGACGGAAAACTCGCAAGACGAAAGAGTTTTCCGTTTTTTGAGTTGCTTCGCAAGACGAATTTCCCTATGGGCTTGCTTCACAAGATGAAAACGTCTTGCAAGTTTGTTTGTTTCCTTTTTCTTAAAACCGTTAATACCCAGGGTGCATTGCTTGAAGAGGTGCAGTTGCGACTTGACTTCGAGGAGCAACTCATAGCACGCGGTGTGGTAGCCTTTTTTGAGGTTTTTGAAGACTTTGGTGATTCCTATGGGAAACCGTGCTTCGCAAGATGAAAAATTCGCAAGACGAAAAAACTCGCAGAATGAATTAATTTCGTCTTGCGAGGCACCACTGTATAAGAGAACAAGGGGGGCATTCATGGTGAGTTCTGGCACCTCTTTTTCTCAAAAAATAGTGCTGCATATACTAGGGTAAAGTGTGCCCAGGAATGCGAACGTTAGTGCAAAGAATGTATGGAAATGCATTACTTTATGCCTTGCAGAAATGTGGACATTAGGCAAAATTGCATATAAAAATAATAATAAATTTTTATTTATACCCCACCCTCCCCAGCCAAGACCAGGCTCAGGGCGGCTAAAATGTGTATAGTAGAAGGAATTCACATGAGAATGCTGATGAATTTTCGCAAGGACTTCTTTTTTAAAAAAAGCAAAATTCACAAAGTGACATAGAAATGTGGAGAACTGAATTTAAAGATGGGAAAATGAGAAATGGAGAGAGTGTGGAATGGATATATTTACACATAAGAACATCAGACGAGCCAGCCGGATCATGCCAATGGCCCGTCCAGTCCATCACCCTGCTCTCACATGTGTGGTACAAGATCCCTCCATGGGAAGTAGGATCTAAGCGCAAAAGCCCTCTGCCCTCCTTGGGTTTCCAGCAACTGGCATTCAGAAGCACGATTGCCTCCATCTGTGGAAACAGAGTTTAGACATTATGACTTGTAGCCACTGATAACCTCATCCCCCATGAGTCTGCCCAATTCTATTTGAGAGCCAGTGTGGTGTAGTGGTTCAGAGCAGTGGACTCGTAATCTGGTGAACCAGGTTCGTGTCTCCGCTCCTCCACATGCAGCTGCTGGGTGACCTTGGGCCAGTCACACTTCTCTGAAGTCTCTCAGCCCCACTCACCTCACAGAGTGTTTGTTGTGGAGGAGGAAGGGAAAGGAGATTGTTAGCCGCTTTGAGACTCCTGAAGGGGCGTGAAAGGCGGGATATCAAGTCCAAACTCTTCTTCTATTTAGTTTAACTGTACGCTGCATGAAGAATTACTTTCCTTGTCCTGAATCTTCAACTTCATTGGATGCCCTTCAGTTCCAGCGTTATGAAAAAGGAAGAAAAACTTTCCTTGATTCACTTTCTCCTTGTCATGTATCATTTTACCATGCTACCTCTTTTCTCTGAACTAAAAATGTCCAGATACTGCATTTTTTTCCCTGTGAGGGAGCCACTCCATCGCCTTGATCATGGGTAGGCAAACTAAGGTCCATGGGCTGGATCTGGCCCAATCGCCTTCTAAATCCGGCCTGCAGACGGTCTGGGAATTAGTGTGTTTTTACATGAGTAGAATGTGTCCTTTTATTTAAAATGCACCTCTGGGTTATTTGTGGGGCATAGGAATTCGTTCATCCCTCCCCCCCAAATATAGTCTGGCCCCTCCACAAAGTCTGAGGGACAGTGGACCGACCCCCTGTTGAAAAGGAATGCTGACCCCTGCCCTTGATCATTTTGGCTGCCCCTTTCTGAACCTTTCCCAAGTCTGCAATATCCTTTTCCAAGTGAGGTGACCAGAACTCTACACAATACTCCCAGCAACAGTAGATTGGTATAACGGCGTTGTGATACTGATGGTTTTGCTTTCAATTCCCTCTGTGGAACTCAGTGCTGCTGTTGGAAAAGGGTACTCCAAACTACGTAACCATGGTGACTGGAGGTTGGAACGAGTCGTATTCAGAACATCCATACAATAATGTCTGTGGGAGCTGTTAACTTTCTGCATTGTGTTTGCCTTTGAGCAGGTGTTTGATCTCGATTCCTGGGGAATATTTCCCCATAGTATAACAGTTTTGCAGGTCTCTCTCTCTCTCTCTGTCCCCCACCCCCACTCAAAACTATTCTTGTTCACTGTTCTTAGATAGCTTACCACAACGAGATTTCAAAATGCTTGGGTGAGAGATGGTTGAATCGACCAGTTTGGGTTTCTCATTCTTTTCCATCTCAAGTTCAGTTCTTCACAATTCCATATTGGAATAATAATAATAATAATAATAATAATAATAATAATAATAATTTATTATTTGTACCCCGCCCATCTGGCTGGGTTTCCCCAGCCACTCTGGGGGGCTTCCAACAAAGACCAAAAATACACTAAAATGCCACACATTAAAAACTTCCCTGAAGAGGGGTTGATGGCTAAACTACTCTTGGAATCATGACACTGCAAGGGGAATAGAGGCTCTCTTGATGCCTCTCAGCACCCCTAACAAACTACATCTCCCAGAATTCTTTGGGAGAATCCATGGCTGTTTGAAGTGGTATCCTAGTTCCTTAAATGCATGCAGCGGTTGTGGCTGAGGGTTGCTTCCCTAAACTGGGAGCGGGCAACCTTGGGGTGGTATGGGGCCAATCTGCCTCTTTCCCCACAGCCCACTGGATGGGGAAAGTTAGGATGAGCCAAGTGAGTGGAAGAAAGAGAGAAACGAATGCCCCCCATTTGACAGGAGGCCCATCAACCATCATCATGTGGTCCCTGATAGATTTGCCCTGATGGAATAAAGGTAAAGGGACCCCTGACCATTAGGTCCAGTCGTGACTGACTCTGGGGTTGCGGCGCTCATCTGGCTTTATTGGCTGAGGGAGCCGACGCACAGCTTCCGGGTCATGTAGCCAGCATGACTAAGCCACTTCTGGCGAACCAGAGCAGCTACAACCCCTGAAAAACACATGATTATGCCCACCTGTCTCCCCTAAATGTTAGGCTCTAATATATTAGAATCAATGTATTTTCATGATTTCTGGACAGCGACCCATTTGTCCATCCTTTATATATCCAAATTACATTTCTCAACGCTATTGCTGCTGCATTCCTTGCTTGCCTGATCCAGTCCCAAACAGATGGATGAGCGTTTTCGGAGCTGCTTCTCATCCCTGTTGGCAGCCAACAGAATATATATTGGTTTGTTTTTGTAGGGTATTTATATAGTGGCAGAGGGAAAAAAAACGCAACCCCAGAGATATCTCTCTCATGTTGTATGCGGGTGCGTGCGTGCGCCGGCGTGCCGATTTGCGTGTTTCGAAAGGGGTGTGACTGCCAGAGTTTCCAGTCCTCCAGGACAAATCCATATCTGGAAACGCTACACAGAAGTGAGCCTCTCGCTGTTTTTAATGATTCTGGAGTAAATCCAGGGCAACACTGGTCTTGTCTGTGTGCTGCTCAAAACAAACAAACGAAACATCCTATTTGGATATACAGATGGATTTGATCTCAAGGTCACCTGGCTTCTAAAAATGGCTCCTTTCTTTGCTTCCTCACTGGAACTCAGCCCAAGTCTGCAAGATCTTGTTTGTGGGACTAAGAGATGCAGTTGGGGCCACCTTGCATATAGGCTTTTCAGTTGTGTAACTTGGCCATTGTTTCTTCCCCCCTTAAAATGTAGGCCGGCCCTTGAGTTATGATTAATGGCCTTGATATCCAGCGATCGCTCCAGTGCTCCCTGGAATTTCTCTCACAAGTGGAGTGGGTGGGAGCAAAACTTTGGGACTCTACCGGAGCAGGAGTGATGATGTCATCGACAAGCGCACCAGGGGAATTGATGAGCTGTTCTTGCTCTGGACAGTGAGTGAAGCAAGAATGAAGCTTTTGAGTTGCACTATTATTTTGCAACAGCTTAGCACAGCTAAGACTGAAGAAAACAGCCGAACAGGGGCTGGGTACGACTTCCCTTTTCTTCCACGGGCTTCTTATTTCAGGCTAGCAGTTTAAATAGCAACGCTTGTTTGCAAGTTTGTCTTTGCAACGTAAAGCCTTTCAGCAGGCTGCAGATCTATTATTAAAGGTCATTGTGCTTTACAAGTTAAACCACCACATCACTGGTTTTGGACAGAGATGGATGAGCTTGTCTCCACTTGGCTCAGATTGAAAACCCTTGGAAAGCTTGGTTTGTTTTCCAAATCACAGCACTGGACTAGGAGGAAAGCCTCCTAACTCGGTAGTGTGATGGGAAGGGGAACATTTCCAAAATCAAGCACTTCTTCTTAACCCTTCAAAAACCCCACTTCTCTCTTTCCCATGGTAGTATTGGTCCAAAGTCTGCAGAGAGGAAGGCTGTGTATGCACCAGAGAACTCTGGGGACCTGCAGTTTAGCCATATAACTCTCTAACTCCCAGCACTCTTTACAATCTGCAGCCCCAGGATTCTTCAGCCACCTGCTTCCAATTGTGCTTTAAATTATGGTGCTTACCCAAAGCCCATGCTTCTGTGATCATTTTTGTTATGTAAGATACCAGTAGCCCAGAACTAGAGGCTGCAATCTCCCAGAGAGCAACATTTCAGAATCCGTGGGCTGGGCTTTCATCTAAATAATGCATCTTTCCCTACCTCCTCCTTTTTTTTTTTTTTTTTTTACAAGATGACATTTTAGACATCGAAAATAATCACTGTGGCTTGCTTTTCTGCTTCTGGAGGGTTGCCAAACTGGCTTTGAGTCTAGAAGTAACATGAAATCTGGGGGGTGGGAGAAGACAGCAGGCAAGGCTCGCTTACAGACTTTGGTCCGCATTCCCTGCGGAGGCTGGTCGATAATGCTAAAAGCACATGCGTTGCATTTTTATCTAATCCCATTGTCTGTGTTGCAACCTCCCGGCCCTTCATATCTCTGCGCACCATCATCATAAATAGATGAACTGCCCCACCGCTGCGTGAAGTATTAATGGCGCAATCAATCTTTCATGGCGCAAGGTTGCAAAGGAGAGAATTATTTCGTCTATCCTAGGCATAATTTCAGAACCTTGTCGACTTTCTCCCCCCCGCCTCCCCAATTAGTATGAAGAATATTATAATAATAATAATAATAATAATAATAATAATAATAATAATAATTTTTTTTATACCCCACCCTTCCTGGTTCAAAAACCGGGCTCAGGGCAGCTAACAACAAATTTAAAACACTTACTTATAAAAGCAGCATAAAATACAATATAAAAACATGAACAACAATAAAATACAAAAATCAAAAATCAATTAGATAATCCCCAGGGCTAGCTGGCTGAATAAACTAAATTGTAAAGATTTTCCTGGTTAGCTGCCTTTCGATTCTCCTGAATTGTGGCCCAACTTGGATGGCATTAAAAGAAGGCTGGGCAAATTCATGGAAGAAAAGACGATCGATGGCTACTAGGCAAGATGGCTAAGCTCTGCCTCCATGGTTGGAGGCAATAACACTTCTGAATATTGGTTACTGGAAACTGCAGGTGAGGAGAGTTGTGTTGGGCCTCAGGTACTGTTTTTGGGCTCCCCTTTGGGGCATCTGATTGGCCACTGCGAGAACAGGATGCTGGATGAGATGGGCCACTGGCCTGATCCAGCAGGCTTTTCTGGTGGGAATGCTGTGGACTGTAGGAGAGGATATAATAATAATAATAATAATAATAATAATAATAATAATAATAATATATTTATACCCCGTCCATCTGGCTGAGTTTCCCCAGCCACTCTGCGTGGCTCCCAATCGAGTGTTAACAACAATACAGCATTAAATATTAAAAACTTCCCTAAACAGGGCTGCCTTCAGATGTCTTTTAAAGATAAGATAGCTGCTTCTTTCCTCGACATCTGGTGGGAGGGCACCACTACTGAGAAGGCCCTCTGCCTAGTTCCCTGTAACTTCACTTCTCACAATGAGGGAACTGCCAGAAACCCCTCCTCGGCGTGGGATCTTAGTGTCCGGGTTGAATGATGAGGGTGGAGGCGCTCCTTCAGCTATACAGGACTGAGTCCGTTTAGGGCTTTAAAGGTCAGCACCAACACTTTGAATTGTGTTCGGAAATGTACTGGGAGCCAATGCAGATCTCTCAGGTCGGGTGTTATGTGGTTCCGGCGGCCGCTCCCAGTCACCAGTCTAGCTGCCGCATTCTGGATTAGTAGCAGTTTCCGGGTCACCTTCAAAGCAAATATTATCCTTCCTAACTCATGCTAGTGAGTCAAGTATCCATTCCCCTTATACAGCAGGAAGCTAGTTTGCAGATTCATTTGAATCTCTTAAAGGTAAAGGTAAAGGGACCCCAACAGTTAGGTCCAGTTGCGGACGACTCTGGGGTTATGGCGCTCATCTCGCTTTACTGGCCGAGGGAGCCAGTGTACAGCTTCCGGGTCATGTGGCCAGCATGACTAAGCCGCTTCTGGTGAACCAGAGCAGCGCACGGAAATGCCGTTTACTTTCCTGCCAGAGTGGTACCTATTTATCTACTTGCACTTTGACATGCTTTCGAACTCCTAGGTTGGCAGGAGCAGGGACCGAGCAAGAGGAGCTCACCCCATCGCGGGGATTCGAACCGCTGACCTTCTGATCAGCAAGCCCTAGGCTCTGTGGTTTAACCCACAGCGCCACCCGCGTCCCTATTAGTTAAGATTATTTTTCTGGTGTCCCCTTTTATCCTTCCTAAAAGAATAAAGACATGAGAGTCTTTCTGAGTAAAGTGACAAGTTTACTCACATTTCAGTTCTCGATATGATCCCTGAAAGGCAGGCTTTACTTGATAGTTACACAATAAACTATGAGTTCATCTCATAGGGAGACTGAACTCATGTGCTGCTGGCTGAGAGCCAGCAGACGGCAAAATTACATTAAGAGTCCAAAATTACATTAAGAGCCCACCTCTCAATAAGTGTGCATTCTTGAATCTCTTTAGTTAAGCAATCCAGTCTGGCTTGCCCAGATTGGATTTATTCCCGGTAAATTCCCTTTGATCCCTCTCAAAAGAATAAAGACACAACAGTCTTTCCTTAAATGTAACAAGAAGTTTACTCATATTCAGTCATAGCTGTCAACCTTCCCTTTTGGGGGGGAAATTCCCTTATTCCAGCGCCGTTTCCTGCTGCTTTCCTGGATTGTTAGATATCCCGTAGACTGTCCCCGGGACGGGTGAGGCTGCTGATTCCTTATTTTCGAGGCTGCTGATCCCTTATTTTCAAATCTGAAAGTTGACATCTATGCATTCAGTTCACAGTATAATCCCTGAAGGCAAGCTTTGGCTTCTAGTTACAGAGAAAGGTGTGGATTCATCCCATATGGGGATTTATCCCATGGGCTGCTGGCTGAGGGCCAGCAGTGCAGCCCAAGAGAAGTAAAAGAGGAAGATGGCTGCATGACTGGACCTTTCGTTGGGTCCACAAGGGTCACGCCCACCTACCTTGTCACAAGCAGGGGGAGGATGCTCTAGACCAGGTGTAACAGGAAGTTATACTGGCTGGAGTAACATCCTCCTGTCTGTGTCCACTCTAGGTAAACCACTCTAGGTATTTGACTGCTCCAATGGATTACATCCCACACTTCTGATGTTCATACACTATAATAACAATAAAAGTTAATAGTAATAGTAATATAGAATGCAGAAAAATAACTGATAATACAGAAAAAAGGAAACGATGCAAACAAACATAACTAAAATCATGTTACAATATTTCATATAGGTCAATAAATGATATTGATCTATGTCAGGGAACTGCCATCGGAGCTAGAGGAGGAGGCAAGGCTCCCGAGCGATGCTGGAGAGGGGCCCAGCAGGGGGAGAGGCAGCCCATCTGCTGGGGAAGGCAATCAGTGTAACACCAGGGGTGAAGGGGGGCTGATGGGGGAATCGGCGAAGGGGCTCCAAGACTCCTCGCCGGAGACCAGCGGGGAGAGCACGGATCCTCCGCTGCCCACACCCACCCTGCGCAGAAGACTTTCGCGCAGGGAGAGTAGGAGGAGACTTCTCAAAGAACTTCTGTGTTGGAAGAAGTTAAAGAAACGCCCACTGACGGATTCTGCTAGTGACTGAACAGCCACGAAGCGAATGGCTGTCCAGACAAGAAAGGTTTAACCAGGCAACCAAGCCCAGAGTGGCAGTAACTTACACACGAGCAACCCCTATAACCATTGCAATCTATGCTGAACTGAACATGTTCTCTCTATTCCTCATATATTTCCCCAATTTATGGCTGTTTTGTCTATGTAATAAGAGTAAAATATATAAGCATGAATGTGTTACGGTGACCCCAACAGTGATATGTTTCCTTGAGCTTTATTACTCTGGTACATTTTGCTATAAAAACGTCTCTCTGTTGCCTTTGCTTTCTAACCTTGACCGTGTTGAATGTTTTGACCATGTACACTATGTCCCTATGTTCCTGTCCTCGACTGTTGGAGTTCTTCCCCCAACCCAGTTTACACAAATAATAATCTGGACAGCCATTAGAAGATGTACTATCATCTATTTATCCTCAGATGAAGCCAAGTCCTTTGTATAAGAGAACAGTACAGTTGACAGGTCTAAGAGTAGTTTATAGTCTGTTGTTATTGAATAATATAAAGGTGACTTCTCACTAACCAAGGGAGAGAGGCAACATAACAGAACCTCTATAATACTATGAAAAAAATTAAAGGGAGAAACATCGTCATTTACTTTGTCGTTCCAGAAATGTAAAAGGAAGGCCCATCTCTCAACAAGTGTGCATTCTTTTTGAAAATAATATCATATTAAAGCTTTTTCACAATACAATAAGACAAAAGAAACCAATCTAAATAAAAACACACAGAGAGAAAATGAAATACAGCACTCTCCCTCGAAAGCAGCTCTTAACCTTTTTCTCTGGAATGCTCTTCAGATCACACAAAACTTTTGTTTTCAATTAATGTCTTTTCCTGATTGTAAAGCACAGTATTACAGATCGACTCTGAAATGAATGAAGCTTAAGATCAGGGCCCCTAATCCTGGAGGGGCCCTGGAAGTGATTTTAGCCAACATTTCTTTTTTAAAAATGGGTCTTGTTGTTTAGTCGTTTAGTTGTGTCCGACTCTTCGTGACCCCATGGACCAGAGCACGCCAGGCACTCCTGTCTTCCACTGCCTCCCGCAGTTTGGTCAAACTCATGCTGGTAGCTTCGAGAACACTGTCCAACCATCTCGTCCTCTGTCGTCCCCTTCTCCTTGTGCCCTCCATCTTTCCCAACATCAGGGTCTTTTCCAGGGAGTCTTCTCTTCTCATGAGGTGGCCAAAGTATTGGAGCCTCAGCTTCAGCATCTGTCCTTCCAGTGAGCACTCAGGGCTGATTTCCTTCAGAATGGAGAGGTTTGATCTTCTTGCAGTCCATGGGACTCTCAAGAGTCTCCTCCAGCACCATAATTCAAAAGCATTCTTTGGCGATCAGCCTTCTTTATGGTCCAGCTCT
The DNA here is from genome assembly GCA_034642415.1 of Podarcis siculus. Lineage (NCBI taxonomy): Eukaryota > Metazoa > Chordata > Lepidosauria > Squamata > Lacertidae > Podarcis > Podarcis siculus. Next base: position 8,665,819 of record JAXCMG010000018.1, read on the forward strand.
CACTTCCATACATCACTACTGGGAAAACCATAGCTTTTACTATAAGGACCTTTGTTGGCAAGAAAAATGGGTCTAGTCAATCTAATTTGAGTCGCTTGACTCAAATTGATTAATTTTGTGTGTGTATGTATTTTTCAACAATCCCAACGTTTGAGAGTCAGCAGCACACCCTGCTTGCGAGATTCGCACTGGGTGCCAGGTTCAAGGCGCTGGCACAAATACAGCTCAGGATCAGGTTACTTGAGAGACCACCTTCTCCTGCAGTTGGTAGCAGAGTCTTTCTCCTGCAAGTTACAAATCCCAGAAGCCCAATAAGTCAGAGCAGAGCTTTTAGTGTGGCTGCCCCCGTCTGTGGAATAGCATGCCCTTCGAGATATAAACAGGGGCTTTGTACTTCCAGGAAGAAACTGAAGACATTTTGTTCGAACTGGTTTTCCCAGCTGGATAAATAGGTCTTTGCTATTGTTCTAGTTTTCCGTTAAATTGACCTGCCTTTTTCTTTTCTTTTCTAACAAAATCTACAGCTGTTTTGACTGGACATTGACTTGAGACAATTGTGTAGACTGTGATTAATAATAATAATAAATAATAATAATAGTAGATGGCTTTTGAGGTAAATTTCAATTCTATGATGAATATTGCAAAGAAGTGTTCTGAATCTGGCACCAGTCAATGTTATTGTTGGTCTTCTAACTAGCCCAGAACCTCCAAGTGTCCCTATTTTCCAGGGACGTCCCTGATATAGAGATAGCTTGGTTTCTGATTCGATCCCGAAATGTCCTGCTTTTCCTTAGGACGTCCCTATTTTCATTTGAGAAATGTTGGAGGGCATGGAATTATGCGACCCCGAGCCATCTGAAGGCAGCTCTGTATAGGAAAGTGTTTTTTTTTTAATGTTTGATTTTTATTATGTATTTATATATGTTGGAAGCTGCTCAGAGTGGCTAGGGCAACCCAGTAAGATGTGTGGGGTATAAATAATAAAATTATCCTTATGGAATGGGACGTCCCTATTTTCACCAGAGAATTGTTGGAGGGTATGTTAGTCCTCTATCAACAACTTTGATCTGAACCCCTAAAAAACGGCCCTTCCCTAAAAAAACCTCAACAATTTTGACCTGAACCCCCTAAAGGGGGTAGATTACTGTCAGTTTTTAACTCTGTAAATAGATGGCAGTCTCTTGGTGGGAGTTGCCCCCCCCCCCGCTTTAGAACAAGGGGAAGTCGGGACAAGCAGCTGCTATGAGCTCAGCCAGCAGGGGGCGTATTTCTGCGCATCTCATCTGCCAACCAGCGACACATTAATTAGCCAAATGGAGCTTTGCCAGCTGTGGCGTGAAGCTTCGTTATTTACGCACCAGCTGTGTCCAAACAGCATTGAGAGATCTGACTTTGCCCAACGCAGAGATCTAGTTCATATCGACCTAGGTTTGGCAGCGGCTCACGGCGAACGATTTTATGTGGCTTCCAGGTGGCTGAGATGGGTGAGGACTTGCAAATGACGGCTTGGGAACGCCGACTCTCTTATTGCCTTGGCTCTTGAGGGGCCGAATCCTATTTAACAGGTTAATTAGAGCAGTTCCCTTTGGGTTTCATTTCCGGCATATAACACATTTTTAAAAAACCCCCAACAACAACAGAAAAACTGCCCTTGAAATGAGAACAGGAAAAATAGGTTAGGAAGGGTAGAGAGGTCTATGGGCTCTGTTTATTGGGGAACTCATTCTGATTTGTTTTGCAGGAACCTTACACGGGGTTAGATTATTTCTGGTCTTCATTGAATATTCATCCCAATGTACACTTCTTCCCATTAATGATTTGCTCGCCCTGCAATTTTCAACACATTTCCCCGTCACTCTCCAAATTGCAGAACGTCTATTATTATTATTATTATTAGGATTTGTTCTGCTCAGGCAGGGATCAGATCATTTTTTATCACCCCAAAGGCAGCACCAGTAGTGGATGAAACCTTGTCTTGTAGGCTGCAGTCTAGCCATGCAAAAACCAGACGTTTCCTTCTGCCTATTTCTCCCTCCACACATATTTGCAATTCAAGACTGTTTCCCCCCAGGCAAAGGAACTGGAAGAAGGCATGGAGCAGAGTCAAGAGGGAGTGTATTCTGGGGAGACTCCAAAGGGCCAGAGACAAAGGCCTGAAGAGCCACATTCGGCCCCAAGTTCTGACATTCCTCACCCCTGAGCTCAGAGCCTCGGTCAAGTGCAAAATGCAGCGCTCCACTCGCTCCACCACTTCTGCCAATTCTCTGAGAGAATCCCAGAATCCTAGAATTGTTGGAAGGGATCCTGAGGATCATCTCATCCAACCCCCTGCAATGCAGGAATTTGTCCCATACGGGGATCGAACCTGCAGCCTTGGCGTTATCAGCACAGTGTTCTGACCGACTGAGAGATAGGCATTCTGGCATTCTGTGCTGCTGCTTGTCTTCTTGTGGGGTAGCTCAGGAGCTGGCAATTTCCACCTCGCCTCATGTGGCAAAGGGGGACGAGAATCCTTTAATCTCTGAATCATCAGCTCTCAAGAAAGCAGCAAAGGATTGCCCCCCTCTTTCCACAGGAGGACGGTTATGGAAACTTTGGGGGGGGGGGAATTTTGGCCCCAGTTTAACTGGGGTCACAACACCTCCCTGCCAACTCGAAGAGCTCTTGTTTATCCTACCACTGAATTCTAAGGCCGTTCCCATTGTGGTGTAGTAGTTATGAGTGGTGGACTCGTAATCTGGTGAACTGGGTTTGCATCTCCGCTCCTCCACATGCAGCTGCTGGGTGACCTTGGGCCAGTCACATTTCTCTGAAGTCTCTCAGCCTCACTCACCTCACAGAGTGTTTGTTGTGGGGGAGGAAGGGAAAGGAGAATGTTAGCCGCTTTGAGACTCCTTAGGGTAGTGATAAAGCGGGATATCAAATCCAAATCCAAACTCTTCTTCCCACCCTTTGACTCCATTAGCAATAAAGAGAATTGCGCAAACATCTCTTTCCGAATCTCTGCACTGTCTTCTGTGATGGGGACATTGCAGGGGGTCAGGCTGGATGACCCCTGGGTTTCCTTCCACCCCTACAATCCTACGATTCTGTGACTTGTGGGTGCTTTCGATTAGCACTGGCCAGGCTGCGGCAGATTAGCTCTCACAGGCGACCTGTTTCTTTCATAAGCCATCTTATGTAACCTGCTTAATGGGATGTGCTTTGCCCATAAGGTGCACTGGTGCTGCCTGTGCCTCGACGCTGCTTTGCTTCTGGTGGTTTGATTGCATCCTAGGCAGAGCTGTAGCTCAGCTTTCTTGTGTGCAGAAGGTCTCAGGTTCGAATCCTGGCATCTCCAGGCAGGACTGGGAGATGCTCCCTGCCTGAAGCTCTGGAGAGCTGCTGCCAGTCCGAGCAGGCAATACTGAGCTAGATGGACCCAATGGTGAATGCTTAGGTGGGTGACCAAGTGGGGACTCCATGCACATCCCAGTGGGTTTCATAACGGAAGAAAGGCAGAATATCAGAAAATATTTTTAAAATGTGTATGCGTGTGGGGAGTTGAGCACAGCTGTTCGCTACAACTTATTGATTATTACAGTGGTACCTCGGGTTACATACACTTCAGGTTACATACGCTTCAGGTTACACACTTCAGTAACCCAGAAATAGTGCTTCAGGTTAATAACTTTGCATCAGGTTAAGAACAGAAATCAGGCTCCGGCGGCGCGGCAGCAGCAGGAGGCCCCATTAGCTAAAGTGGTGCTTCAGGTTAAGAACAGTTTCAGGTTAAGAACGGACCTCCGGAATGAATTAAGTACTTAACCTGAGGTACCACTGTATTTATTCCAACTGCTTGTATTAGAGAGGCGTCTGCCCGGAAGCTGAGGTCCAGCGCCGAGGGCCTTCTGGTGGTTCCCTCATTGCGAGAAGCAAAGCTACAGGGAACCAGGCAGAGGGCCTTCTAGGTAGTGGCACCTGCCCTGTGGAACGCCCTCCCACCAGATGTCAAAGAGAACAACAACTACCTGACATTTAGAAGACATCTGAAGGCAGCCCTGTTCAGGGAAGTTTTTAATGTGTGGCATTTTAATGTATTTTTAATCTTTGTCGGAAGCCGCCCAGAGTAGCTGGGGAGACCCAGCCAGATGGGTGGGGTACAAATAATAAATTATTATTATTATTATTATTCCTTGCATCCAGCTGTCAGCCTCCTCCTCCTTAGTGCTTATTGTTGCCCCTTGCAGAACTCAACAGAGAGGATGGGGGCCAAACTAGAACTGCCTCGGCCCCTAGGAGTTGGTGCCTACGTCTGACCTTCAGAGCTGTTTGACAGTGGAAGGGTCTCCCTCGGCAGGTGGTGGCCTCTCCTTCCTTGGAGGTTTTTAAGCAGAGGTTGGATGGCCATCTGTCATGGATTCTTTAGCTGAGATTCCTGCATTGCAAGCGGGTTGGGCTAGATGACCCCGGGGTCCCTTCCAACTCTACGATTCTATGATTCTAACTTGGCTCTGGCACCACCTACTGTTGGGCTCCCTCCCTCCCAACCTCCCAATGGGTAGCAGCCACCACAGATTTGCATACCACGTATTCACCAAAGTTTGGCACAGCTGTCTATCCTTTGCCTTCGAAGGCGACACTTCTAAGCCGCAAAGGGCATTGCTTCTTGTGACCGAGGATGCCTCCGCCACGATCTTGGCAGAACCTTTCCTATAAATGTTACCCAGATGGTTTGCGCTGAGGTCATTCCGTTCTGCCAGAGATTTAAGAGGGCACGGACAGAGACACAAAACTGCCTTGCGGAGCCCTGACACTGGGCAGCAGCAAATCTACTGCCACTTTTGCCTTTGAGATATTAGTGTTTATTCTCTTCATTAAAGCTGCGTTGACTTTGAGGCAGCTGGTCTGGCTGCCGTGATGTTCCAGGGCTCTTAACATCCAGGAAGCAGTTTTCACTCAGTATCCTTGCGGTTTGATGGATAGCTGTCACTTTAAGTCATAGGAGACGGCATCTGTTTGTTTGTAGTTTGCAATTTACTGAGGACCATTATCTGCTGTCGGATGATGGCTCGGTTCTGGACAAAGGTCCAGTTAAATCCCCATTTAACTAAGATAACTCTTCACATTCATTCCCAGGCTTAGAGCACCTGCAGGGTTCCGAAGTTCTCATTTCTTCTCTTGCAAACTTCCCCGGGCATCCGTCTGTCCCAAGAGACAATGGAGTGTGCCGCCAGGGGTGAAGTCAGGCCAATGAGCCACTTCCCTCTATAGCAAGTGCAGAAACTGCCCTCTTGACCATTGAAGTCTCTATTGCTCTTGCCCACTCAATCTGGTGTTGTTCTGTAATCTGGGTACATTTCATAGCTGAGACACCAGGCAGTGGACACTCGATGGGGATAAACTCAGCTGATTCTTGCTTCATATGGAAATGAGTTTTGAAGACGCCTTTATCTTATGAAACAGCCTGCCACCCCCACTACAGAGCATCCTTCAAGGAGGAGGCCAGAGTGCATATTGTTGCACTTCACGCAGCCAAAATGAGCAGCAGGAATGGAAAAAGTGGGATGTGTGGAAGGGGCACCAACTTAGAACTTAGAAGAAAAGAAATCTTGTTCAGCTCGCAGCTAGTAATTTAAAAGACTTTCATGAGAAAGCTGAAGGTCAAGATTTACATTTAAATGGGGTTTTGAAGTCAGGTCAGTCTACTTGCATGGAGTCGACTTGTTTTCTTCCAGGAAATGGAACCGCGCAAAGAGGGATGTGAGTTCTCATGGCGTCCGTGGGGCTGTCTTTGGCAGGTGTGGAAAACCCTTGGAGCTCCAGATGTTGAGGCACAGAGCCCATCCCCTCTGTCCAACTCCCTGGCAAAAGCTGGGGGCCCAAAGCTTTAGGGGACAGCAGACATCAGAGCATTTTTCACATTCATAATGGACCCCTCCAGACTTGTGTATTTCCCCCCCCCTTCCCGTGGGTGTATTCTACAACAGTGTTGGTGTAATAATTGTGCATTAGTCATGGGTTTATATTGGAACAACCCCACTGGGCTGAGGAGCCCAGTTATGTCACCCCCTGCCTGCAGAGTTGCCAGCCTCTCACCCTTTTTCGAACACCCTCCCTCATTGAGTGTTCCCTCAGCCTCCTCTCCTCTCCCCTCTCTACTTGGGAGTCCTCTGAGCAGCTGCTGTTGCCGCCCCTGGTCTCTGAGCTGCCCCCACCCCCAAAACAGGCCCCCCAGTGGCACCATTCACCTGCAGAGTTTATAGTCAGGGCTGCTGCAATAAACAGCTGTGCAAGCCTTTGGGAGGCAGAGACGTGAGAGGGCATCAGAGGAGGGAGGGAAGGAAAGAGGGATGGAGGCCTGTGTTGCCCGTGGCACCTCTAACCATCACTCAAGGCACCCCAGGGAGCCACAGCACCCTGGTTGAAAATCACCGTGTTAAAGGAATAAGTAGTAGAGGGAGGACGAAAAAAAGAAAAAAAGAAAGAAAAAGAAAGTTTTACGGCACTTAAAAGAAAATAAATAAATAACTGGGCACACTATTTCCCAGAGAGGAGGGACCGCACCTCCTTAATCGAGAATCGCAGAGGCGTTTGGGGCAGGAAGTGGTCACAGCGGTTTCCTTCACGTGCCAGAAGGATACAACATGTAGCTGCAGTTTAAGAAACACCCTGTGAAATATGTGTCTCCCCGGTTGTTCTGCCTCGGTGTGAGCGAGAGAGCGAGAGAGCGAGCAGCCCTCCCGAGGAATAAGAGCAGGTCACAGCGCCAGGAGCCAGAAGCAGCGGCCACCATGTTTCAGAGGAAGCGGAGCGTCTCCTTTGGAGGCTACGGATGGTGGGTCTGTCTTCATTTACTTTGCAGAGCTGAGCTTGCCGAGGGAGATCTTCCTGGCGTCCATTTGAGCCTGGATAGCTCAGTTGGTTAGAGTGTGGTGCTGATAACACCAAGGTTGCAGGTTTGATCCCTGTATGGGACAGCTGCATATTCCTGCATTGCAGGGGTTGGACTAGATGATCCTCAGGGTCCCTTCCAACTCTACAATTCTACGATTTGTTTAGAATTTCAGAAAGGGGCTCTTAAGCGCAACCTCAACAAAGTATGTTTTGACAAAGTGTTTAGTTTGTGCTGTCTGTACCAGAGGTCTAGGGGGTGGGGAGCGGGAGGGAATCTGTCTGCATTTCTGTTCATAAATATCCCCATTACCAAGAAGCTTTCAGACAGCACTTTATGCCATTTCCCTAATGTTTCTGTGCCCAGTAATTTCAATGCTTTAAGTTATCTTTCACATGGCACAGAAAACCAGTGGAATCTAGTGGGAGCATGGCGCTCATTTCCATGTTATTTGCTTCCAGACAAAATCTGTTTGCAACCTTGTTGATCCAGACAAATGTGGGAGTTTTGCGTCGCCAATTTCCCCGGGATGAAATTTGTGCTGGTGTTCAAGCACACAATTCTTTCCTGTCCTTTAGAATTTAGTGTAATGTGCTGGTATACTGATCTAAAAGCCACCGTTCCATAACGCAACAGGCAATGAATGCAGTGCCATGAAGATGGTTGGATTCCAGGGTAGAAGCGCTAGCGTTGTACTCAGGAAATCCAGCACAATAACACACCCACACACACCCACACCTGAAATGCATCCTCACATTCAGGCAGACTTAACACCACGTGGCCCAAATGCGCACACATTACCCTAATCTGTATGATGTCGAGGTTTTTCTGCGTAAGTTTGTGAGTGTTTATCTTTGGCGCTGGAAGAGGGAAGATGGAAGGAAGAGGAAGGAGCCCCTGAAATTGAGTTCTGAGAGAGAGAGAGAGAGAGAGAGAGAGCCTTTGCGATACAGATGCTTTCGGTTGCTACTCTGCCCACCTCTTTCAACAAAGGGTGGAGGGCGAATCCTTGGATTTTGCACGGAAGGCTTGACCCATCCAAATTCTGTTGACCCCCTTAATGCTGGATCAGGCCCATCTAGTTTGGCATATTGTTCTCACAGCAGCCAACCAGATCTCCCTATGGAAGACCCTAAGCCAACATGATGCTCTCCTGTGGCGATCACACAGGGTCCCCGGATGTTTCACCGTCTATTGATCCCTGTGCCACCACTTTATTTCTCGCTGCCACCACCCAGGCCCTACCTGGTACAATACCGAGTGCAGTCAGGGTTAAATTGGAACATAAACTTCTGTTTATTTATTGCAGTTGAACAAGCGTGTGGTTTCATAAACAGTATCGGTCAATTACAATCATGGGGTGCCTATCCAGACCTATAACTTCCGCTACCTGCTCTCACTCACTAAACCACCTCTCAGATATTTACTTGTCTTCCTAGCTCTTAACTGTTCCTGACTCAGCTTATTTTGCTACACTAACTCAACCTACCCACAGATTCTATCCCAATTCACTCCCACTCCAACCAACCACCCAACTCCCAATGAACTCTCCCCTTCGCCCCTCCCAGAGCTGGTTTTATAGTCCCTCTGACTCCACCCCCTAGGTTCTGATTGGGTAACCTGTTTAACTATTTCACCTCCAGCACTCTCATATGTTAACGTCACACCTCCAACTAATACCATCCCTGTCAGCTTGCCATGTTGACTAGGTCGGATGGGAACCAGAGTCCAAGCACATTGTGAAGGCACCACATTGCTTACCTGTGCCCAGGTAGTTAGTTATGGGCAGCACAAGTCCATTCCTCTTCACCATGGGGAGGCGTTGCTGTGGACCACATGGCCACCCACTTTCCTCTGGGTGCGTGGGACTAAGTCCCACATTGCTCGGGGATCCTGGCCACAACAGTGACCGGCCAGCCAATCCGCTAGCTGGTGGGAGGTGTGGCCATCACCTGCCCCTCCAAGCTTACGGGTATTCCGTTAAAGGAATCCGGGGGTGTGAATCTTGTCCGAAGCCTGGGGCGGGGCTAGGGCCATGACACAACCCTGACAGTAACACCCAGGGGAGCTCGAGTTGGTCTGCATCAACGGGGCTCCCCCTTCTGGTGGTTTACCCTTACCAGACTCACTGCACAACGGGCAAGAGTTAGATATAGTCGGGTTCATTCAATGCCTAAGCCAATACCGCTCACATTCTGCAATCAGTAAAGTTGTGGCCAAAATTAACCCAATAACATTAACCTACTATCTGTGTCCTTGTGTGTGTTATTCTTCAATGTGGGGGTGGTTTCGGGGTCTTGACACGCAACTGCAACTTGCCCATCCTGCAGTTTCTTACAACTGGCCTTTAGAAGCATGCTGGGGCAGGCATTGAGAGGGAGCTCCACTCTAGCAGGGGAAGGCCTGGTCGGCTGCATCCTGTCTCCACTCGCAACCCACCCAGCTGCCCAGGAGACACCTGCGCCATGCATTGCCAGGCCAAAAAAGGGAGCAACTTCCCTCCCTCCCAGTCTCGCAGCACCTTTGGGATTGCTGCGGTCTAGTTGCGCTCTTCAGAATTTGCACTCAGGCCTGCGGCCACTGCTGCCCCCCATGCCACCTGGAGATGCTGGGGACTGACCCTGAGAAGGGCTACATGCAAAGCAAGTGATCTGCCACTGACCTCTGCCTCTTCCCCGTTGTTCTTCTTAAGAAGGAACAGAAGAACCTTCCTCATTTCAAAACAGGGCTTTGTCTCATCTTGCACATTGCTGTCTGCACTAGTGATGGGCCTCAGCCAAATATTGGGCAGTGGGGGGCACTTTTCAGATGTTTGTTTGGCTTCTCTTTTTAAAGATAACCAAGGGGTTTCCCCCCTTCTTTCTTAATCACCGAAGAACAGAAGAAGGCTCGCCACCACTTCCTGTCACGCCCAGCAATATTCTTTGGGGGTAAAATATGACTGTTGTATCGTGGACAATGCCTGAAAGTCACATAGCTCAGTGGCAAAGTGTCTGCCTCACACGCAGGAGGTCCCAGGTTCGATCCTTGGCACCTCCAGGTAGGGCTGGGATTGAAGCCTGAAACCTTGGAGAGCTGCTGCCAGCCAGTGTGGACAGTACTAAAGTAGATTGACCAATGGTCTGATTCCTATGTCTTCTCCCACCTCAAATTTCATGGGTGATGAAACAGTTCCACAATAATGACCGTGCCTGGAGATTTTACATGGACACTCCAGGAACCTAGGTAATAATAGTAATAAAAGTAATAATAGTAATCGTAGTAGTAGTAACAACAACAATAATAATATTTATACCCCGCCCTCCCCGGCCAGAACCGGGCTCAGGGCGGCTAACACCAATAAAATTACAATAAAACGTAATAGAAAAAAAGCTAATTAAAATACGGGTTAAAATGCGGGTTAAAATACAGTTTAAAATGCAGCCTCATTTTAGTAGTAGCCCATAAATCAAAACCATAAGGAGAGGGAAACATAAGGGTCAGACTGAGTCCAAACCAAAGGCCAGAGCTGAACAGCTCTGTCTTGCAGGCCCTGCGGAAAGATGTCAAGTCCCGCAGGGCCCTGGTCTCTTATGACAGAGCGTTCCACCAAGTCAGGGCCAGTACTGAAAAGGCCCTGGCCCTAGGTGAGACCAGTCTAACTATCTTGCGGCTCAGGACCTCCAAAGTGTTGTTATTTGTGGGCCTTAAGGTCCTCCGCAGGGAGTCCTTTCTCCAGCTCTGCCTGGAGATGTCAGGAGATGAACTTGAGGACGGGTGAGGAATTTGATTCTGCTTGCTTTTAAAAGCAAACCTACCTGATTCTCACATTCCAGAACAATACCAGAAACACAGCTGCCCTTCAACATTCTCACTTCTCTGAATTTTGCAGTGTAGTTCTTGGCCCAAGTGAATGCATACACCAGGGGGAAGTGTGCAATGCAATGTAATGGAGGTGTTCATGAAAATAACACACAAAGGAGGCATTCTGTTAGGGAAATCTGCTTTGCAAAAAAAGTGCACGTTAGGCAAAACTGCAGACAGAAATGTGTTGTTTTAGGAGGGATTTGCACTCAGATGCTGATGGGTTTCCACAAGGACTTGAAATAATAATAATAATAATAATTCACAAACTGATATGGAGCTTTGATGAAATGAACATACGGTTGTGAAAATGTGTAATGGAGAAATCCTAAAACTGGCAGATTTGCCTGTTCCTAATTGAACATGGGACCTTTCTCTCTAAGGGAGATGCTCTGCCACGGAGCCGAGACATTTTATTGTCCAAGGAAACAAAATGCCCAGGAGCCTGAGTTACATTTCTTGGGCACTGACAGTTTTTAAATGCAAAACTTGCAAGTTTTGATCACAGATACACCTCAAGCCACTGTGCTTTCGGTGTTCTTGTCTTTGGACAACAGGCCTAGGGTCGTAACCAATGAAGTTTTACTCAGAGTAGACCAAGTGAAATTAATGGAGCCTGTCAGAAATTCTGCAGAGCTGCTACCAGTCAGTGTAGACAGTACTGAGCTCCATGGACCAATGGTCTGACTCAGGAGAAGGCAGCTGTCTATGTTTCCTAGGTGATGTGTCTGAGTTTTACTATTGTCTGAAAGATTAGCACAGAGGAAGTTAGAGAAGGAGGAAAATGATCAAGCCGGGTCTGGATACGTCTTTCCTTTTCTTTGAAGAGGTTCGTATTTCAGGCTGGCTGTTTAGTAGTCATGATGAGTTCCTGCACTTAAAAAAAAAGAAAAAGAAAAAAAGACCACATCACTACTGCAGTCCTTTATCTTGTGTCTTACCTTTTGCATGTAAGCTGCCTTGAGAATGCTTTTGCATTAATAGATGACCTAGAAATGCATAAAACGAACAGTCACTAAATTAAGCGAAGGGGACGAGTGAAAAAAAGCAACCATCAGCATGGGAACTTGCGCCAGAGTAGCTCAGACCTATGAATCAGCGGGTTGGCTGCAAATGCACAGTATTCTCGAGTGCTGAGTTCAAGTACAGGAAAGTCTGTCTCTGTGTGTTTACTGAAAAGGAAGCGGTTGGCAGAACAGCTCTTATCTTGGCTATCTTGCTAAATGTGCTTTTGTCTGGGTGGAGTGGTTGGTCACACCCATTACCGTGAGAAATTCGGTGCTTTTAGCATTGATTTCTGGGCCTGCACAGGACAGGGAATGCACAAGGCAGTGGAGGTGCTTAGCTATCCCTATCTGCCCCCCTCCTTACTTCCAACCAGCCGGCTTGCTGTCATTTCTCTCCTCCTTAAGTCTCAGTGTTGCCTTTGTAAATCCCAGCATGGAGGAGGAGGGTGGGGACAATGAGTTGGCTGTGCTTGCCATTGTCTCTGGCGCCACCTACTGTTGGCCTCCCTGCCTTCCAACCTACCAATCCCAATGGGAACCAGCCACCAGTGATGAAGTCCACTAGCCCATACACTAGAGTCGGCTCTTTGGTCTACGGAGCCCCCATAAGGACAATGCCAAGAGTTCTTCTGGGTCAGATCAAAAGCCCTGCTAGATACAATCCGGCATCCTTTTCTCACAAATAGATGCCTGGGAGAAGATTCTGGGTGAGTAACCCCGCTCCCCATCCATGCCCCCCAGAAACTGGTGCTTGAAGACATCCTGTCTCTGGTAGTGGAGCTACTACATAGCCATTGTGGCTAGCAGCCATAGATAGTCTTATCATCCATGCATTTGCTGACTCCCCTTTTAAAGCTATCCATGTTGGTGGCCATTGCTTCATGTTGTGGTAGTGCAGCAAATTCCTTAGTTTAAGTTATGATGAAGTGACTTCTCTCTTTGGGATCTTGCTGCATTCAGCCTTATTAGAGAAAGATTCAGTTTTGTTTGCATTTTTACAAGAAACTACTTGATTTGCGCTTCTTGAACCAATACGGAAAATATCATTCAGCTGTCCTTTGCCATCCTCCCAGAGCTGCAATTCTCAGAGCGGTTTAACCTCTTCCAAGGGAACTCTGGGAATTGTATAGCTCTGTGGCAGGAATAATAATAATAATAATAATAATAATAATAATAATAATAATAATAATAAT
>JAXCMG010000018.1:8678745-8738904 GCA_034642415.1 Podarcis siculus
ATAATAATAATAATAATAATAATAATAATAATAATAATAATAATAATTTATACCCCGCCCATCTGGCTGAGTCTCCCCAGCCACTCTGGGTGGCTCCCAATCAAATATTAAAAACAGTACAGCATTAAATATTAAAAACTTCCCTAAACAGGGCTGCCTTCAGATGTCTTTTAAAGATAGGATAGCTGCTTATTTCCTTCACATCTGAAGGGAGGGTGTTCCACAGGGTGGGCGCCCTACCGAGAAGGCCCTCTGTCTGGTTCCCTGTAACCTCACTTCTCCCAATGAGGGAACCACCAGAAGGCCCTCGGTGCTGGACCTCAGTGTCCGGGCTGAACAATGGGGGCCTCCTCGCAACCCTTAGCACCTATAACAGGTGGCAGTTCCCATAATTCTTTGGTGGGGAAGCCATGGCTGTTTAAAGTGGCTTTAAATGTATGGCCTTAAGTATGGCCTTAATGTGACTCTTCTAGGCCACCTGCAAAAGACTTTGTGCATTTGCAGGCCACCTCCGTCAGGGCTGTTGTTGAAAAACAACCCCTCCCTTCCCATCAGCTTGGTCAGAGTGAAACTCTGGCTTCCTGTGGGTGATCTAGGTTTTCTCGGGTGAAGAGACGGCAACTGGTAGCAGATATCTCCACCCGCCAACTCACAGGTCCACTGCTGTGAAATCTAAACTGTAATTTTGCACGATAAATCTTTCATTTGCTTCTTCGTTTCATAAGGAGGGCAACAGCCTTGTTCTCTCTACAACTCCCCGAGCTCATTTTCATCTATAAAAAGGTTCTTCCAACAAGAATTCTCTCACCATCCACACACAGATACACACAGTCTCGAAAGCCATTTTAAAAACCAGAAAAACCAGCAACGGTACATAGCAAAATAATGCAATACGTTACAACAAAATGTAGGGAAGGTGTCCATCTTAAATGGGTCTCAAAGGAGACAGGAACATCATTGCAGCCTGGTTAGATCATTTTTATTTTTGTGTTTATGTGTTTGTGTAAAAAACAACAACAGCTTTGAGTAAAAGGTGCTGCCAATTTATTGGAGTAGCAGATTTTTTAAAAAACTATTTTAATACAAGGACTCAGAGCCAACCACCCACAGGTATGTTTTTTTTTTTAAAAAACAAAAAACCTCAGAGGCCTTCTGCTTTATTTCTCACATAGGAAAGCAAAGGCCTCTCATATCTCGCTGCTAGGAGACATGCAACACAATATCTAAAATGGGCTGGAGAAACTGGGCTGGATGAGGAAATCTATCTATTACTGTTCTCTCCAGCCTTAAGTCTACTTCTTCACATTTCCACACCAGTTCTCATGAAAAATCATTAATACTCTAGTGCAAATTGCTACTAATCAACACATGCAGGTATTCCATTTTGCCTAACATACACTTTTGTTTGGGGCAAAGCAGTGTTCCCTACTATACTATATTGCTATTTTGCACAGATATATGCATTTATAGCGGGAAGGTAAACAGCGTTTCCGTGTGCTGCGCTGGTGCTGGCTCGCCAGAGCAGCTTCGTCACGCTGGCCACGTGACCCGAAAGTGTCTCTGGACAGCGCTGGCCCCCGGCCTCTTAAGTGAGATGAGCGCACAACCCTAGAGTCGGACACGACTGGCCCGTACGGGTAGGGGTACCTTTACCTTTACCTATGCATTTATAGGCACACTTTATACCCCAGTATATGCATTTTTTGTATGCGTTACTTGGCTGGAGAACAGCATTACGAAATTCAGAGAAATGCGAAGTTTGAAGGACAGCTCTTTGGAAAGTGCAGATTTGGTAGTTTTGGCTTGAAATGTGAACTGGACTGAATTTCTCCCCCAAAGCTACCTGTGGCTTAGCAGAGGTTACTGGATTCCAACTCCCATCATCCCCAGCCAGCAAATCCAATGGTCAATGATGAAGGATTGGAGTCCAGCAACATTTGGAAGGCCACAGGTTTCCTTACCCTAGCAGCAGCAGCAGCAGCAACAACAACAATTATAAGTTGCCCATCTGACTGGGTTGCCCCAGAATGTTTTCTTTCTATTCACCTGTAAAGGTAAAGGGACCCCTGACCATTAGGTCCAGTTGTGGCCAACTCTGGGGTTGCGGTGCTCATCTCGCTTTATTGGCCGAGGGAGCCAGTGTATAGCTTCCGGGTCATGTGGCCAGCATGACTAAGCCGCTTTTGGCGAACCAGAGCAGCGCACGGAAACGCCGTTTACCTTCCCGCCAGAGCGGTACCTATTTATCTACTTGCACTTTGACGTGCTTTTGAACTGCTAGGTTGGCAGGAGCAGGGACCGAGCAATGGGAGCTCACCCCGTCGTGGGGATTTGAACCACCGACCTTCTGATTGGCAAGTCCTAGGCTCTGTGGTTTAACCCACAGTGCCACCCGCGTCCCTATACTCTGTCTTAACTAATTTAAGACTGCAGCCCTACACACAAACACATAGCCACTGGGAGTTGACTCGACTGAATATTATGGGATGGCTTTCTGAGTAAACAACTGTAGGGGGTACTCTGCAACAATGCAATCCTATTGATGCTTCCTTTGAAGTAAGCACAGAATTTAAATGAGATTTACACCCAGGCAGGATTTCATCCCTATTGATTTAAGAGTTTTGAAAACTTGGTGGTCACCCTACCTTTGGGGCATCGTTAATGCTCACTCCTCTAGTCATCAGTAGCTGGGGGAAAAAAAGACTGTCTAGGGCATTAAAGCCTTGCTTTCTGCACCCTTGGAAACCCTATCCATTGCTTCCGAATATCAAGCTTGCGAGATGGTTGCTTTCAATTCTTCCCATATTTTTCATTCATATCCCATTGCTTCTATGCACTAGGAACTGGATCTTAAAACAACCCTCAAATCTTGATTTTTTTTATTTTTAGGATGATGAATTGAGGACCCACCCCCATTTCCTGCCCTTGTAGGTGTGGTGTCAGAATACACACCACGGGGGCCTGCTTTTCGGCCAAAAAATGCAGGAAATGAGGGGTATCTTACCAATAAAAGTAACAAGAAGAACAATCTGCTTAACATTCTCTCCCTCCCACCCCTCATCTTTTCCAGGATTGACAAAACCATGCTTGCAAGCCTGAAGATCAAGTGAGTAATTGATTATTTTATCTAATTCATTCTTTACACTGCTTGGTTGGCATCCCATGTGATAATAAGTTTTCTGGGAGGCTTATGATGGCTTCTTTCCTACAAGGCGTGCTTCTCTTTCCTCTTCGATATGCTTGCAAAGCTGGAAAACAGTGGGTGATCTTATGTTCTTGGACTTGACGGAAGCATTATATAAGTGGTCCCAGTGAAATAGCTGGCTGGTTGTTACTCGGTCGGTTGTGCCTTACTTTCTTTTGTCTTTGTTTATATATAAAAACCAACCGAAATGAAATTGGAGGGGCGGGACAGTTGTAAGGAGGCAGCTCTTTCCGTTCCAACCTGTGTTCCTTACAATCACTGCTCCATCCATTCCACTTCATTTTCTACCAAATACCATGTTATTTGCCTTGCTGTCTGCTCTTCAAGTTGAAGAGTTAACTATTTACGTAATTTAAGTTCATTTCGATGTGAAGGAAATGTCAGAACAATGGGAAAACAACAACACTGGTTTTCATTTCTGACCACAGATTCACACGCGAATGGCAGCAATTTCTATTCCATTTTCACTGGAATTCTCAGACATCTCTACCTGCTATTTGGCCAAGGAAGTGAACTGCCACTAGTGCTTTCAACAATGTCCTTGACAGACACAAAGTAGCTCAGGGAAGGGTAGCTCAGGGGTAAAACATCTCACTTTGTATGCAGAAGGTCCCAGGGTCAACGCCCTACATCTCCAAGGGGAGCTGGGAAGGTCCGTTGTCCGAAACAATGGAAAACCATTGGCGAACAAGGTTCCTAGCTCCAAGGGTGGAATCTGGGAGCATGATTTTCCTTAGAGCCATTTTGCATGTGGGTGTGATGGCCAAATCCCCTTTGAGTATCAGGCTAAAGGTCCAGCATCCTATTCTCACAGCGTCCAACCAGATGTCATCTGGGAAGCCCACAAAGAGGACCTCAGAGCAGCAGTGTTCAAGATGGCTTGGCTGGCTTTAAAAGAGGGTTTAGAAAGGCAAGTTTGTGGATGATAATGGCCAGTAGCCACAATGGCAATTTTTTCCTTCCACTGTCAGAGGTAGCGAGGTTCTGGATCTGCAGGTGAGAAGAGTGTTGCTGTGCACAGGACCTGCTTGCAGTCTTCCCCCTCTCCAGTTTCATTTCTGGTTGGCCACTGTGAGAGCAGAGTCTTGGACTAGATGGGCCTCTGGCCTGATCCAGCAGAGCTCTTCTGGCGTTCTTATGGCACAGTCACTTCTGAAAGGACAGGGTCAAGGTAGCAGGCTGATTAGAGTCAGTGAAGGCAAAAAGCATGGTCTTTCAGGACCCTGGACAGATCATTAGCACAGGTGATGACTGGAACTCATTCCGGGAGATGTCTACTGAAATCTGGCTGGTCTGGACCTGCTGTTAACATGCCCCCATCCTGAGGAGCTCTCAGTTGGCTATTGCTTGATTTTGCATCCATTGACTTCTATGGCTTTGGGGTGGTGAGGACAGCATCCTGGGCTGCCCTCGGTGTCTGATGAGTTGGGTGAAGCTGGAAGGTCTCAAAATTGGAGACAACCCCTCTCCAGATGATGCCTCCTCTGAGTCACAGGGAGGATTGAGGCCGGAGAACATGAGTCTGGATGGAAGGGTGGTGTAGCTTAGTGGTTAGAGCATCTGCTTTTCATGCAGAGGGTCCCAGGTTCAATCCCTGGTTGCATCACAAGGTAGGGTTGCGAAAGACTCCCTGTCTGGAAACCCTGCACAATCATTGCCAATCAGTGTAGACAATAACGTGTTAGATGGACCGCTGAGACTGACTCTGTATAAGGCAGCTTCCTATGTAGACCTGGGAAGGAGAAATTGCTTACACCATGGACCAAATGCATCTTCTCCTTGTAGCCATAGAAGCTGCCAGCTCCTGGCAACTCCAAGCAGGGAAGGGGAAACCAGAATGCTGCCTTCTGCCCCTGTTTTGTTTTCATTTCTGCCGCTGCACTATTTTTAATCTCGGTACGCCTGGTTATTTCTCTCTCCACCCTCCACCTCCTGCAGCCCCCTTCCGAAGGCCGAGGTGATTCATGTTCTGAACAATTATATCCAATTCAGCCCTTTTCTGTTTGAAGTGAGGCTTGGGCAGTAGGCTGTAGGAATCATACAGTTTTCACTTTGTGGGAACAAGAAAGGAACGCTCTCGAACAGAGGTTCCGGAAGCCTGGTCAGTGGAACAGCTTCATTCAGGACCACGGCATCTAGCATAGCGTATTAGAATTGCCAAGCAACCAGCAGAAAAATCATTGATTGGTACTCCAGGACTCTCAGCAATTCTCAAGTGGTCTGGGGGTGTGTGTGGTGGTGGAGTTTGACCTAGCAGCCTTTCACACAGAGGACTGCCCTCTGCAAAGCAGAACACACCTAGAGAGCATTTCCCAACCCCCTGTTGTAGCAATTTGTTTCATTGATTTCTGCACCAAGGTAGACCACCCTTTCCCAACCAGGTCCCTTCCTGAGGTTGTTAAGACTCAAACTCCCATGAGCTACAGCCACAATGGCCGTTGCACAGGGATGATGGGAGCTGTAGTCCAAGGATATCTGGAGGTCCTCGGGTTGTGGAAGGTTGAGTTTGACTTTGTCTGGTTCTGCGACCCGCAAATATCCCCAGCTGTCAGTACCTGGGCTGGTTGCACTGGCACCAACTCTATAGGGTGAAGGTGTCTTGGGCCCCATCAATGTTGATGGGATGGAGGAGCCGAGTGCAGCGTGGCTTCAGTGGCCGTCTCCTTCTGAGCGCAAGAGAGGAGGAGCCGCTGGCCATTGAAACCATTGAAACTCTGTGCTCAGCATCCTCCCAATGATGTGACGACTTGCGCACAGTGCGCAATGCGCACATGACATCACATGTCTGTATTAGGATAATAAGGTTATGCATATCTGTATACTAATGTATGGAAGTGTAACAGTATTTCCCCCCTCTTCTTCATTCTCACTCACTCTTTTTCTTTTGCCACTGTATCTTTCTCTAAATGAAATTCTTCTAATAAAACAACAACAACACATGCTGCTGGGTGCAAGTCAGCGCCTCCGCCTACTTGCTTCCCCTGCCTGTTCTCCATCCAGTGATGGATCTGTGAGCCTCCGGATCTTGCTGGGCTACAGCTATGGCCAAATGTTCAGAGATGATGGGAATGAGTTCAGCAACATCCGGAGAGCTACCCTCCACCATCTAGTCGATTGCCATCGATGTCCTGTCAACCGTTTCTTTATGATCTCCCCGCACAGCGCTTGACGCTTTGGTTCTCCAAGAACAATATTTGCCCTCTGTGTGACAGTTTGACAGACTGTCAGCTCTTCCTCATTAAGCTGACGCACAGGCTGGCAACGCTGTCTGATGCCTCCTGCGATTCCTGCGTCGAGATTGGTTTCGTCACATCCTGGATGAGTCAATGAACAAAAAAGCAATAACATTCCTGGCTTGGGGCTATTGCTCCGCGCCGTCCCTCTCAATCACAGCCCTTACTTTTTTTTCTTTTTTCTTTAAAGAGCTATGTTGTTCTCTTGGGCCATTTGAATTTGAAAACAATTTCCATCTGCCACCCCCGCTGATGACGGCTTTACTTGTATTTATGGTTGGAGCAGTGAAGGATGTGTTTGAGAGATGCTTTCTGCTAAGTCAAGCTATTTTGCAATCTATCTCAGTGTTGTCCTCCTCTGACCGGCTTCACCTAAATACCTGGTTCTTTTAACTAGAGATGCCAGCAAACTGGACCTTGAAATTCAACTGGCTGCTTTTCAAGAGCCATTGATGCAATTAACATGGTGCCTAGATTGTCCCAAACCTACAGGCCGATCTTGTGACAGTGAGTCCCATTCATGAAGTTCTTTCTTTTTTCTGTCCTACTACAGAGCCTGTCCTAAATCTACTGTGTGGAAGGGGTGTAGCTCAGTAGCACAGCATCTCCTTGCAGGTCCTGCAGGTCCCAGGTACAACCCCCAGCAACTCTAGGCAGGGCTGGGAGAGATTTCCTGTTTGCCCCAAACTTGGATCAATACTAAAGTAGATGGGCCAATGGTATAAGACACCTGCCTATGTTTCCTAGGTGATGTGTTCAAGTTTACTACTGTAGTGTCTGATAGATTAGCACAGATGAAGTCAGGTGCTGAGGAAAATAACCAAGCAGAGGCTAGGTACGACTTTTATTTTCTTTAAAGGAGTTCCTATTTCATGCTGGCTGTTCTATTATAAGGCAACTTTCCATTTCAATGGGTGATGGCAAGATCTAGAATCATGAGAGCAGGGAAAGTAAATCCATTTCACGGGGCAACTGCAATCTGTAGAATCATGAGACAGGGAAATGTCTCAATTCTGCCCCCATGCTCAGTTCAAAAACCTCTGTCATAAAGAAGGTAGAGAACTGGTGGGCCTCATGGTTTTGATGGACTATAACTCCCATCATCCTTGCCCATTGGCCTATACAGTGTGTGGCTCCTGGGACTTGCAGTCCAACAATATCTGATGTTCTCCATCCCGGGAATACAAGTTTAACAGCAGCTTCTTAGGTATGTTTTGTTGTTGTTTTGTGTGGGCAACTGGATTGGAGATGCTATTAGGCAAAAATAGATCGCATCTGCACCACAAGTTTAAAGCACTATAATACCACTTTAAACAGTCATCTCTCTCCCCCCCCCCCCCATAAATCCTGGGAACAATAGATTGTTGAGGGTGCTGAGAGTTGTCAGGAGACATCTATTCCCCTCCAAGAACTACAATTCTCAGAGTTCAGTGGGAAGAGGAATTCATTGTGAAACCGCTCTGGGAATTGTAGACAGAGAAGACTATTGCACAACTAATCTAACAATTGCTGATCTTAGCCACTGTTATGTACTGAGTTGAATAGGATCCAAAAGGCAGCAGTCTGATTGGTCCTAGAGCAATCTGATTGGTCCACAGGAGCCACCCAATCCAGCTCCAGGTGGAAGTGAATCCGCAACCTGATTGGCCTACAGGTGAACCCCGAAATTAGCCAATCACGCAGGGCCCATTGTGTAAATAATGTATATAAAGCAGACATTCTGGGGGAACTTCCATTCCTCCTCACCACTATGAGCTGAATAAAGAACATGAAATCCACTCTCGACTCAGAGTATATTTCAGCCACCCTAAAGCTGTGGGTGGAATGGAAGTGGGGGCCATAAACTCATACCATCCAACTTTTTCCAGTGCCAAACTGGGACGTTCTCCCAGGCAAGTCACATGGCTGCGCTTTGCTCTTGTCCCGAAAAAGCACTTTTTTTTTGCACCCCCCCCTAAGAACCCAAAAACGCACTGCACGAGATCGCAGCTGAGAAAAAGCCCTTTTTGGGGGGTGAGAGTGCAAAAGTTTGAGGCGCCCAAGATGGCCGCTGAGATCTTGCAAGAAAAAAATGGGATGTCCCCTGTTTTTCCCCCCAGGGCACTTGGAAGGTATGTCAATTCCACAATCACAACTGGGACACAACTTCCTTGCACTTCTCCAAAGAGAACCCTGCCTAAAACAGAACTATATAACCAATAATATATCTGCTCTCTCTCTCTCCATCTTTCCCTCCCTGCCCTGCTGCAAGCAAATTATCACCTTTTTTTGCTTCTTCGGTTGATTCACTCACAGCTGGGAGGTCTTATTATTTTTATTTGTCTGTCTCTTCACACACCCCTTTACAGTTTAATTTGGTTTTCATTAGTTCCTATGGTAACCATGAATGCATCTGTGGAGGGTTTTGAAATTAAAAGCAAAAGAGCACAACAATACGGAGCGTGATAGGAGAAAGCAACAGAGAGATAGTCCTGCCTGAATAGTTTGCCTGGACTGATTTATATATATATATATATATAAAATAATAATTAAAGAAACGGGGGAAATGTTTAGGGAAATAAATCCTTCCCATCGCAATTAGCCAGGAAGAGCCGTGTGAGAAAGTCCTGATAGCTTGACTCTTGCTACCTGCTAGGAGCCTTCTGACAGAGAGAGATATTCTTCTGTTTCCCTGTTTCAATTGTTCAAAAATCGCAGAAGGAACTCTGGTAAGTCTATTTCATTTCATTCCATCACCCCTCCTGTCTGTGTCTTTAGTGGGTCTCCCTAAGCATTAAGACAAAGCGCTGCTGAATATTTAGGCACCATTTCCTATTTTGCTTCCTTTTGTGGCAAAATAGGCCACTGTTCAACAAGTCTGGTGCCAGGAATGCTGGAAGAGGTAGCGTTGACTAGTGGGTAGAGTGTCACACACCACAGACCTCTTCTGTTTACTGAGCGTTTGTCCTCATTTGCTTCCACAAAGCTTACGCAGAGGTTAGATTATATCTGGCCTTCATTGTGCATTCATTCTGATTTGTTCACGGGGCAGTTATATGTCTATGAACATTCATCCTGGATTTGCTTGTGGGGTGTTTACTCATCTTTCTGTTATTTATTCATTCATGTGATTTAGTGCTTCTGCGCATGCGCAAGCGCATGGAAGTAACCCATTCTGGTACTTCCGGGTTCGGCACGGTGTGCAACCCGAAAACGCACAACCTGAAGTGTCTGTAACCCGAGTTATGACTGTATATGGATGCCTTAAGATGGTCTATTTCTGTAATGCCCAATAAAGGTTTGGAGAAAGAAAGAAAGAAAGAAAGAAAGAAAGAAAGAAAGAAAGAAAGAAAGAAAGAAAGAAAGAAAGGAAGGACACTATATGTACTTTCCCTTGTTTATTTGCTTGTTTTGCAACATGACAATCTTTAATAGAAACCAATTTTAAAAAGGAGGCAGAGGTGTCACTAACAAGCCCTCTGATCTCACTTCAGATTGGAGAAGAAGTTCTCAAATCTCTCTCTCTCTCTCTCTCTCTCTCTCTCTCTCTCTCTCTCTCTCTCTCCCTCCTGCATGGCTTTGCAGGAAGAAGATCCCAGGCCCAGTCCCCTGTATTGAACGACTTGTGTCTGTGAAACTGTAGGGATGCCACCTTTGTTCTGGCAAAATTCATGATAGGGCAGGGCGGGGCGGTTGGGGGGCAATCCCCCCCCCATCTGCTGCTGAAATGACTTCAAAGCGATCCATTACAATCTCTTGCAGCCTAACAGGATGGCCCCTCTAGAATTTGTCACACATGCACATTCACACACACATATACACAAATCTATAAATCTGTCTGTGCTTGGCTACCCAGAGCTTAAATACATGACCTTTCACACACCCTTTCAAGCACACGCAGTTGGAGAGGATCCCTAACTTGGCGCAGAGAGAGAGGGAGGGAGGGAAGGAAGATCTGAAATACAGGACAGAACTGTATCAATACTGGACAAAGCATTTTACAGTGAAATACAGGACAATCCTATACAGTGGTACCTTGGTTCTCAAATGCCTTGGTCCTCAAACAATTTGTAACCCAAACACTGCAAGTCCAGAAGCAAGTGTTCCGGTTTGCGAACTTTCTTTGAAAGCTGAACATGCTCTGTTTTGAGTGTTACACTTCAGATTTGAGTGCCACACTTCTGTTTTGAGTGTTACACTTCCATTTTGAGCATTATGCTGAGGTCTGCCTGTTATTGCTATTTATTTTGCGTTTCTGTTTTTGCGGCTCTTTTTGTTTGTTTTTTTGCGACTGTTTGGAACCCAGTTCAGCTACTGATTGATTGATTGATTGTGTGTGTGACTGCAGTACATTGTTTATTGCTTTCATTTTATGGATCAGAGGTCTCATTAGATAGTAAAAATCAAGTGAAATTGCTGTTTTAGCGGTTGCTTTTAAAAGTCTGGAACGGATTAATCCATTTTGCATTACTTTCGATGGGAAAGAGCGCCTTGGTTTTGGAATGCTTTGGTTTTGGAACGGACTTCTGGAACGGATTAAGTTTGAGAACCAAGGTACCACTGTATTATACAGGACAGGTGGCAACCCTAACTGCCTCTCTTGGAGTAAGGGAGCTATGTGCTTCACTTCTGCAGCAGGTGGACTTCTCCATAATTGCTGCGGAAGGGTGTGTGTATGTGTGGACGTTTCATGGCTCTTCCTTGCTGCTTCTGCATGCAGTTCTTTGAGCATTATGCAGCAGCACTCGCCCACCATCCCAGGCAAAAAGCACAGAATTGGTGAGACTCAAGTCTCGGAAACCTCTGCACTGAGGAAGCGAAATTGACAGCATTTTTGCAACCTTATGAGAAGCTGCCCTTTCTCTTGGTGATATTTGCGCAGGGAAAAGGTCATGTCCCAGCCCTAGTTCCTAGGGCAGGGATAGGGGTCCTGTGGTCTTTCTGAGGTTCTTGAACCACAATCCCTACCACCCCAATACAGTGGTACCTTGGGTTACAGACGCTTCAGGTTACAGACTATGCTAACCCAGAAATAGTACCTCAGGTTAAGAACTTTGCTTCAGGATGAGAACAGAAATTGCACGGTGGCAGCACAGTGGCAGCAGGAGGCCCTATTAGCTAAAGTGGTGCTTCAGGTTAAGAACAGTTTCAGGTTAAGAACGCACCTCCAGCACAAACTAAGTTCTTAACCTGAAGTACCACTGTAATTGACCAAGTTGGGGTCCATCCACATCTGGCGGGCTGCAGTTTCTCCAGTTTTGTTTTGATAGAAGGAATCCTTGGTGGTATTGCCAAGAGGGGGGGCCCTGTTTGCTCACAGTTTGGACAAAATCCCTTCCAAAACTGTGTGATGGAGCCCAGGTGGCCAACCTCGGAGGCAGATCGGTCCATGAGGGCTTGGCGAGTGGCCGAGGGAAGCTTAGTCAAAGTGATGGGTGTGGACGAGGAGCTGGAAACAGCTTGACGAGTCAAAGAAGGAAAGAAAACGAAAGAAAAGCGCAGGAACCGAAACCATCAAAAGGGAACGGCTAACCAGCACTTCACACTTTTGACCTCAGTTGGAGGAGCTGCTTTTGACATGGGCTGGATTTCAACCACAGAGACCACAAGCCCCAGCTGGCGGGGGGGGGGCAGAGGCTGTTCAGCGGGATGGGGCAGCTTCTCAGCAAGCCCCCTTCCTGCTCTCAGTTTAGAAAGTTGCAGCGCTTATTCTCCAGGTGAAAAGAGAAGTCACACCCAGGGTGTTCAGCGACAGGAGGCCTGCTTTCAAAGCAGCTGTGCCTTCCTGTGAAACAAAGATGAAGCACCTTTTTTTTTTGGCCTGGGGGCTGAATTGCCCCAGAGGCAACTTTCTGGGGACAACATGCTAGTGGCGGACTGAGCCAGAGGCAGAAATAGAGTTGATTCTTACCTTTAGGCTGAATTCCAGCCATGCAAAAGCCAGCAGTTTCTGCACAAACATTTCTCCACCCAGGCAAGCAAGAGACATTTTATCTGCCCCAGTGTTGGGGGGTATCTGGCCCAGAGACCAATCCTGGCCCACCACGGGGTGAAATTTGGCCTGCTTGGGCCAGAACCACAACTACCTGGCAATCAACTGGCATCACTCCAACTGGGGTGTGGCGGAGCTTAAGTCTGCATTGGCTCTGCACACTAGGGCAAGGAGTAGGATTTAACCCTTAATCATCAGCTGATGAGTGGGGGTTAAGCATGCCCCCCAACATTCCTCCATTGAAAATAGGGACGTTCTATTCCATAATAATAATAACTTTATTATTTATGCCCCATCCATCTGACTGAGTTGCCCCAGCCACTCTGGGCGGCTTCCAACAGATATACAAACATAATAAAATATCAAACATTAAATAAAACCGTTCCCTACACAGGGCTGCCTTCTGGTGTCTTCTAAAGGTTGTACAGTTAACTTATCTCCTTGGCTTGGGGGTTGCATAACTCCATACCCTCCAACATTTTTCTGATAAAAAATAGGGATGTCCTAAGGAAAAGCGGTGGGACGCGGGTGGCGCTGTGGTCTAAACCACTGAGCCTAGAGCTTGCCGATCGGAAGGTCGGCGGTTCGAATCCCTGCGACAGGGTGAGCTCCCGTTGCTCGGTCCCAGCTCCTGCCAACCTAGCAGTTCAAAAGCACGTCAAAGTGCAAGTAGATAAATAGGTACCGCTCCGGTGGGAAGGTAAACGGCGTTTCCATGCGCTGCTCTGGCTTTGCCAGAAGCGGCTTAGTCATTCTGGCCACATGACCCAGAAGTTGTCTGCAGACAAACATCAGCTCCCTCGACCAGTAAAGCAAGATGAGCGCCGCAACCCCAGAGTCATTCGCGACTGGACTTAACTGTCTGGTGTCCTTTACCTTTTAAGGAAAAGCGGAACATTCCAGGATCAAATCAGAAACTGGGTCGGCTTCTGTAAATCTGGGACTGTCCCTGGAAAATAGGGACACTTGGAGGGTCTGGAGGCACATGCATCCAAAATGCAGTGTGGGGCTGTTTGCAAAAGGGCTTTTAAACCACCTCACACTTGGAAGGCCCAACAGTTGGGGCTTCAAAGCACAGCATCATCTGATGTCACTGTGATGTCAGGCAGTTGACAGCGGGGTGGTCCCACCTGTTAAACTTGGCCCTCCATTGGCGGGAGATAAGGATCTGGCCTGATGTCCAGAAAAGGTTCCTTACCCCTTCTCTGACTGGTCACCACCCACCTAATCTTGGATGGTGGGGAGACAAACTGCCTTATTAATAATATTCTGCCCTCCATCGTAGGAGCACTGGGTGGGTGGCAAAGGTAAGTTGGACTGTAAAGAGTGGTGTTTTGGATCTCATAACTTCCTTTGTTGGGAAATAATTTTGTATAAAATTAGATCTAGTGTTGCATTTCCCGTAACAGAAGTTCTGTACCACAGGATGGTTCCTCCTTCTAATCTGAGAAACAGTTTCACCCAGGGCTGAAATATAAATATTTTTAAATAGTGGAAGGCTGGGCAACCTGTCAACCTCCACGTTAGGTGGATTTTATAGGCAGGATAGGATATATTTTACAATTTATCCTCCCTATGACTCAAGTATGTGAGCAGAACATTTAAACTTAAAACAATTAGCAGAGTTTTTAATACCATCCCTTGCAGCACTAAAGTGGAAACTTTGGGATGAGGCTGTGTAGCTTTATGGCAATTTATCCAGGTTATTAATTAAAAGAATCAGACTGCGAATTAAGCATAAAAATGGTGTTTGCTTAGATAAAGTCTCACACTTGATTCAAGCGGTAACAGTAATGAAAGCAAGGCAGGCAAATTCTACTTCTAGATTACGAAATGCATATTTCAGTTCAAAATGAAGTCTCCACTTGAAGCAGAGACCAGACAGGTGTCTGTCTGCCTCAGAAGCATGGTGAAAAAGAGACTTGAGCTCTGAGGAGAGAGGAAGAAGTGAGGATTATTTTCCTTACCTTTTCCCCCAGGAGGAGCAGGGGATATGATCTCACAGAGTGTCTTCTCTAGGAATTTACAAGGGAACTCCATGTGGCTTAACCCTTTGCTTATCTAGCAATACTTGAAATTTTATTTTGGCTGCGAGATTATTTCCCACACTCCAGATGTGAAACTCCAACTCCCATCATCCTCAGACAGCATGGCCAATGGTCAGGGATGATGGGATTTGGAGTCCTAGCACATATGCTGGGCCACAGGTTCCGCAGCCCTGAAATCAAGCATGCCTTCAAGCAGTCTTCACCAACAGGGTGCCCTCCAGACAGTTTAGGACTACAGTTCCCATTAGCCCCCGCTAGCACAGCCAATGGATGTTGTAGTCCAAAACATCTGGAGGGCACCAGGTTGGTGAAGGCTGCCTTACAGCATAATCCAGGGCATGTTTGTTGAGAAATAATGGCTGCCACAGAGGGTAGCTGCTATAAGTCCTTTGCAGCAAAAACAATAAAATCTGCTCACTTGCTTAAAGCTTGTTAGATACCTTCAGAGTCCACAAGAGGGCGCGTTTTGACAAAAGAGCTTTGCAAAACTTCAAAAAGTGAAGTTGTGTATTGCATCTGCCATCAAATGCTGTTTTTACAGTGCAATTCTAGTGAAAATTCAGTTAGCTGAGTTCAATGGGGCTTACTCTCAGGAAATTGGGCCTAGGAATGTGGCCTTTAAAGGCCAAAGATCTGTCATCCATCTATCTATCTATCTATCTATCTATCTATCTATCTATCTATCTATCATCTATCTATCTATCATCTATCTATCTATCTATCTATCTATCTATCTATCTATCTATCTATATCTATCTATATCATCTATCTATTTAATCTATCTATCTATTGTCATATCCACATCATGTATTTAAAACACTCATGTACCACTTTAACAATCATGGCTTCCCGCAAAGAATTTTGGGAACTAGTTTGTTAAGGGTGATGATGTCCACTGGCAGAGGAACGAGGGTGCGGAGGGAGCGGACCGCCCCTGGCACCACTATTCTGGTAGGGTGCCATCGTGGCGGCCCCCCTGGACACATGCTGTGCACCCCCATGCACCGGGCGCCATGCCCCCACAGGCGGCGTGCCACACCCCCAGAACATGTGCCATGCCCCCGGGGGCACCAGCCATGCCCCCTCCAGCTCTCTGCCCCCCGTAGTGGAGCATGCAGCTTCCCCACTGATGATGTCACAGAGCTACAACGCCCGCTTAATAAGCCACAGTTCCCAGGATTCTCCATGGTTGTGAAAGTGGCATATTTTAAATGTATGGTATTGGCATGACATTATTATTCTTTTCAATTTTTTTGCTGAGTGTTAAGCTAATTCATATGTCATGCGGGTGACCATGAATGTATATATAGAAGTTGGGAGCAACATCCCCCTCCCTAGCTGAAATACATTTGGGGTTGCAGTCCTATTCAGAGTAGGCCAACTGAAATGAATGAACCTAACTTAGTTATGTCCATTTATTTGAGTGGGGTTTCTTCGTTTGGACTCACATTGAATACCACCCTTTATATCCTAGGAACATAGAATAATCCTAATACAATCTCAAGACAATTTGAAATCTGATTGAATACAAATGTATTCTTGGGCCTATTGCTTCGAGATAAATATCCAGCTCCTGATAGGACTAATATGTTGCTAGAAATATAGGTAATAATGAATGGCTAAAAAATTCAGGTTTCTGAATGAGAGATGAGCCAGAAGGTCTTCTTTAGAAGCTTAAAATGGATTGTGTGGCATTCAACAAATGAAATGAATGGAGCCAGGACATCCTGTTGACCATGAAGCCGTGAGCAAGCGGGATTCAGCCCTCCGGGGAAAACCCAGCTTTTCGGGAGGAAAAGGGGGTCTTGCTTAGGTGCTGCAAACCCCCAGAAACCCTAGAAGGACTATTCTGGGGTCAGGCACCCAGCAGTGCCGGAAAGCTGTCTCTCCACCACCCAACACGCTCCTTTTAGGGGTGAGAAGATCGGTGAGATTGAGACGCCAGTGAGGGATGCAATTTTCTACTCCCGAGGAGTAGTAGTCGTGTTCTTAAATTCCAGTAGGCCTAACTAGCATTGGATCAATGGTGCCTGCTGCCCATTGGGACAGATAAAGCAGAAGGCTGGGAGTCCACCAATAGTGGCACCATGGCTAATGACAGGCAGAACCAACTACAGTGGTACCTCGGGTTACATACGCTTCAGGTTACATACGCTTCAGGTTACAGACTCTGCTAACCCAGAAATAGTGCTTCAGGTTAAGAACTTTGCTTCAGGATAAGAACAGAAATCGTGCTTCGATGGCGCGGTGGCAGCAGGAGGCCCCATTAGCTAAAGTGGTGCTTCAGGTTAAGAACAGTTTCAGGTTAAGAACAGACCTCCGGAACGAATTAAGTACTTAACCTGAGGTACCACTGTAATTCTAGTTTTCATCCCATCCTCCTCCCTACTGAGTTCTACAAGGGCAACACTGAGGACTGATCCACGCCATACATTTAACGCACATTCAATGCGCATCTAAAGCACATGACTTCCCTCAAAGAATCCTGGGAACGGTAGCTTGCTAAGGATGCTGGGAACTGTAGCTCTGTGTCAAGGAAACTTCACTTCCCAGAATTCTTTGGGGGCAAAGCCAATACCACTCAATATGTTTTTCAAGTGTGGGCTGGCTAACCTGGTGTCTTACCATCAGCCACAGCCAGCGCAACCAATGGTTGGAAATGATGGGAACTGTGGTCCAACTTCTGCTGTGCCATAGTTTCTCCACCCCTGTTTTAAAGGAATGACCATTTCAAATCCTGTGCCGGTGATAATACATGCCAAAAATCCATGATTTTGAAACAGACATACTTGAAATTACAAACCACACCTCCTGCAGTTGCCCCAGGCAAGTTATATATTGGGAGGAAGATGGGACTGAGAACCTCCTTCAGACCCCGGAAGGGCAGAAGGTCCTATCCAACATAGCGCTAAGTTGAAGTCACTTAGCTTGTTTCACAGCTGGGATGCTTTTGTGCAAGGGAGAGCATACCTGCAGAATGGAAGATTGTTGTGAAACAGACAGTGAAGCAAGAACCAGCTGTTGCATCCTCTAGTGCAGCGGTTCTCAACCTGTGGGTCCCCAGATGTTGTTGGACTACAACTCCCATCATCCCTGAGCTCTGGCCTTGCTAGCTAGGGGTGATGGGAGATGTAGTCCAACAACATCTGGGGACCCACAGGTTGAGAAAGGCTGCTCTAGGGCAGCTGTTGCACTGGATTCCTTTGAATCCTTGTGCAAGTGGACTGAGAGCATTGCATATGACCCACTGACCAGATCTGATGGCTGTAGGTTACAGGAGGGTCGATTTCAATTGCTCCGTTAAGCAAAACTTCTTGATGACAGCAGCCGTTCAGCACTGTAGCCAATTTAACCAATTATTTAGAAGGGCTGGTGAGCTCTCCTTTACTGGAGGTGTTTGAAGGGGAGCAAACAGAGGCGATGATCAAAGTTTGCCAGGAGAGTGAGGGGGTTAATGAAGGTAGGGAAAGGGCAGAGACTGAAAAGTCTGCGAGGGTTGAGGATGATTCAGATGAGGAAATAAATTAGTGATTCACAAGATAATATCTGCTTAATTTGTTTCAGTAATAATTCAAGTCTTCTGATGGCTGCCATCACCACCCCTCCGGTTTAAATCTGTGAACGAATTGCTCATAATATTTGAGGAACAAATCACTCTTTGTCCCCCAGGAGGATTGCTAAATATTGTAGATCAGTGGTTCTCAACTGGTGGTTTGCAGACCCCAGTGGGTCTGTATAACCCATCCAGGGGGGTCTGTGGCACCATTCAAATAACAAAAGCTACCACAGAGATATCATGATTTTCAAAAGTAAGGGGTCCGTGACTTGGCTTGTGAAAAACAGGGAGTCTATGGTACTTAGGTGTTGGAGGAGACTCTTGAGAGTCCCATGGACTGCAAGAAGATCTCTATTCTTAAGGAAATCAGCCCTGAGTGCTCACTGGAAGGACAGATCCTGAAGCTGAGGCTCCAATACTTTGGCCACCTCATGAGAAGAGAAGACTCCCTGGAAAAGACCCTGATGTTGGGAAAGATTGAGGGCACAAGGAGAAGGGGATGACAGAGGATGAGATGGTTGGATAGTGTCCTCGAAGCTACCAGCATGAGTTTGACCAAACTGCAGGAGGCAGTGGAAGACAGGAGTGCCTGGCGTGCTCTGGTCCATGGGGTCACGAAGAGTAGGACATGACTAAACGACTAAACAACAACAGTGGTACTTAGCTACTAGGGAACCAGTGGTGTAGATCAAAAGTGGGGAGCCTGTGGCTCTCTAGATTATAACTCCCATTGGACAGCTTTCCATGCTGGTTGAGTCTGATCGGAAGTGGTGTCCAATGACACACAGAGGGCCCAGGGCCCTCATCCCAGCCAGGGTCAAATGCATCTTTTTCCAAAGTGAACATTACAATGTTTTAAAAAATGGATTTGGCCACTAGATGGTGCTATCAAAACACAAAACCGCATCGAGCTATTGGCTATAAAACGGTTAGCAAGCATTTGTGTGTGGCCATGTTAGGACTGTCACCTGATTAAAGAAATCTTAGTTGATTCATTGTATGGGTTTTAACTGAACAATTGTCGGGGAAGGGCTGAGCCAGGAGCTAGAGACTAGGGCTGTGCACCCCCCCTAATTTGGTGCTTTGGAGCAGCACCTGATGCGACCTGAGATGACCAGGGCCAGCCCAACCCACGTCAGGACCCTCCGACCAATTTGGGGGCCTTGCACAGTGTTTAATTGGGGTTTTAAACCCTAATGTGGCCTGGAGGGAGGCAGGGAGAAAGAGAGGGAACTTTGGTGCACGTTTAAAGAGTTCAGTGAGTAGGATGTGGCTGCTTGCTCACGAGAAGCCCAGCCAGGAATCAGACAGGATGGGACTGCAGCTGAATTAAGAGTGGCGCAGATGAGAGGCTGCAATATTTCAGACTGGGACTGACAGCCTCTGAGCCTCAGAGGGAGCCAGGGAAAGGGGGAAGGAAAGAAGAAGGTGGAACAGTGCTATTTTTCTAGAAAAAGAGGTGCCAGAACTCACCACGAACACCTCCTTCACTCTCTTAGAATGGCAAGGGCTCTCACCTGACAGGTGCTGGAACCCACCTGAGAGGGGCTAGAACTGAGTTCCGGCAAGTTCTGGCTGGAAAAAAGCCCTGAGGATGAGTAAGGCAAAGGCTGGTT
Source organism: Podarcis siculus (assembly GCA_034642415.1). NCBI lineage: Eukaryota > Metazoa > Chordata > Lepidosauria > Squamata > Lacertidae > Podarcis > Podarcis siculus. Next base: position 8,698,375 of record JAXCMG010000018.1, read on the forward strand.
CTGCAAGGAGAGTTTGAGGGTGGGCTTTGGCCATTAAGTGGCTTTGTCTATTCTCTCCATGGTGAGCAGGACATCTCTGGTCTGACAAGGAGAGCAAGAAGGAAGGGCAGTCTAAGTTTGGAAGGTTCTGAGACCCTGGGACTAGGGGTGGGCAATTCTGTCAATTTCTGTTTCTCTCCTTTATGATTTCCACATCAGCCTGTGATTATTTTTATACCTCATGAAAATTCATCAGGGGTTCAGCGCAAATTTCTCCTAATCTACACAAAACGGCAAAGGGGATGGAGGAAAGGTTGCAGCATTTGGAGCTTCTGAGTTCTCTGGCTGGTTCTCCCTTGGGTGCTGGATAGTTTCCCGAGTAGAAGCAAAGGCTACCTAGTGAAAGCGACCTACTACAGGTAGTTGTAATTAAGCATCATCTGGAGGGGCATTAAGTTCCTCATCCCTGGGCTAGAGGGAACTATGGCAGCATCAAATGGTCCTTCTTAATGTAAGGTTACCAGATTTTTTTTCAATGAATCTGGGGACACTTTTCAACTTCATTGGATTTTGTATGGGGACTGATTTGTAAATCCGGGGACTGTCCCTGGGAAACGGGGACATCTGGTAACCTTATCTTAATGGTGTGAAACCTTAAATCCATGGATTTTAGGGGTCTGAGATGTGTACACTTGCATCTCCTGATGCAACAATGAACTCACCTGTCCCCAAAGGGGTCAAGCATCACTGGGAAATTTGGCTTTCATCTTTTCTTCTAGAAATAAGTCAGGCAGAGTTCATGGGTTCGTTGGCCCAGCAACGGAGATAACATTGTTTCTTCACAGCAACTCCAGTGATTAGCTTTGAGAAGATAAAGTGGTTTACCCACACCTCTCTCCCTCTCCCTCCCCCCCCTGTCTAGTCTGAAGTTAATAACAAACCTCTTTTCAGTGGCTGGGCTTCAGTCAAATGCCCAACATTGTTAGGAAGCAAAAACTAGAACATGAACTATCTTTGAGATTCATGTTTGTGTGTGTAAGACTGCAAGTGGTCCATACTGGCTCTCCATGCAGATGTTTTTTAGGGTGACATAATTGGACTAGATAGGTCTTTTTCTTGATCCAACGGGTCCGTTTCTACTGTCTTATTTTAAGCTGTGTGGTCCTGTGCCTGTAGTACAACCTCCAGCTACCTGAGTCTGCGAGGCTGCCGGAGTTTTTGCTGCCTGTTCCAAAATGGAAAGGGAAAAGTAATAAATAGATGGCTTCTGACTTTCGGTCCCTGTCTGTGATTACCCTGAAGGTGACAGACCTTCATAGGTGAAGTAAATAAGACAAATAGAGGGGATTTTGCAGGAGACAAATCCATCCGGAGAATTCCCCCTCCTCCTTTCAGGGTCACAATGTTAGTAGAACATAACAAGCTCTCTCCATCTGTCCCTCTTTTCTGTGGCTCATCCATCCCCAGTAAATATATTTATCTCAGAGAGAATGAAGTCATCTGAAGAGTGGGATGAGGTGATGTGATGTGTGTCTGTGTGCACAGAAATGGAGTGATGTGGAACAAAAGGAAAACGCATTTGTGAGTGTCATTGTGGTGGTTGTGTGTGTTTTAGAGAGAGAAATAATACTGGTTTTGAAAAAAGAGGCACTTGTAATAACTACTCAATTGTTCCTGCAGAGACGAAAAAAATGACCCGAAAACTATGCTACCATCACTCTGTTTCTCAAGGATATTACTTCATACAAAGTCATAGCATAGCTTCCAATGCTGTCTAGATTTAATTATTTCATTTCTACTCCATTCCCATGCTCTCAGCATAGAAGTTTCTCTGGGGTGGTTTTAATAAAATAATGCACATTGCCATGAGCCCCACAGGGACTCATGTCAGGACTAGGTTGGCAAGCCTGGATACAGGCGGAGGTGGCGGCAGCTACGTCTGATCAGGGGCTGGGACAGAAGGGCGCTATATTGTCCCCTAGAGCCTGGTGCCACCTCTGCAGATGGGAGAAGACCCACCAGTCTCAGAGGATCTCATGTTTGCAATCTTGACCTTCTTGTCAGGAGTTCAGCCTACATTTGAGTAGGACCCTGGCAGAGACACATGCCCGACTGGCATGTTCCTCCCTCCTGGTCTTTCGTTCGGGAGCTTCATAAGCTTTCTTCAGCCGGAACATCACAGTGACCGATGCCCACCGACACCGGCACACTTAGGGATCTGCAGAGTTTGCGCATCATGCGCGTGACAGACCTCAGCAACTCAGCATTTTGGCTAATCTACTTTATTTACATATAAACACACGCGGAGCACTGCAACATGGCTTCCTCTCTTTCTAGCATCAGACAGCAAAGAGAGAAAAACAAAGGACAATAGTCCCACTTCACGGAACACAGTAACACAAACATCCTGTTTCCGTCACTTCCCACTCTGTGGAGTCAAAACATATACTGTAATGTGATAGACAACAATCCCATGACTGCAATCATAGAGCAGGAATTCTAACACTTCTCACATAATAAGCGACTGTCTGAAAGCTTGGCGGGTAGGGCATGGAAACCATTGGGACATCTTAGTTGCTTCTGTTCAGCTTTGAACACTTTGCTTGAACTCTTGAGTCATGCCTTCTGAGCTCTGTGTCTGCTGCCAAACCCGTACCATTACATGCTTGAATAATGATCTCTATTTTCCTTACACATATGAGCCTCTGTCTCTGTGTGTGCTGGCTGTGAGGCAGGTTACATGATATATAATGGAACATCTGCCAGGGCCCACTCAAACTGGGACCAAATCCTAAGAATTGCTGTGCTGATTGAGACCAAAGGGCTGTGTGCATTGGCATCCTAAGCATGTTTACTCAGAAGTAAATCCCATTCAGCTTAAGGGGACTTGTTGCTATGCAGGTATCTTATTATTTCACCTGGTTCAGGTAGATGCCTGCTGGACTTCCACAGGCAAGGCTGGATGGCATAATATGTTTCCTTGTTTGCTTACAGCAGTTATGTAATCCGAGATATACTGCTTATGAATACATAGGTTCTATTTTTAATTGTCATTGCTAATAGCTGTTGCAAGAACCATTCTCTGTATATCTGCCGATTCATTTTTTTAAAAAAAAAGCTTTTGAAGAATAAGTACAGGGAGTAAGCAAAACAGTTCTACAATTTTGTCTGCAAATTATATAATACAAATGTTTCCAAAACAAAGCTAGGCTGGCAAATTGCAGGCTACAGCCTGTACTGCATCGATTAAGAAGCATCAATAAAAATAAACAATCATAAAGGAAAACACACAGTGAAATTCTCAGTTTCTAGAGAAGAGAAGCCCAACCTAGTTTTGCTACTGTAAAAGGCAAAGGGAGCCACTTCTTCAGCTATTGACCCGTTGGTGTTTGCAAGCAAAGGCTCACTTTTTTTGATGGTTGGACCAGCAGTTGAGATCCAAGTATTTGGATCTTGGTTCCATGAGGATGACCATGAAGGATATCTGTGATCTCTTTAGCTTTATTATTATTACTGCAGCGGGAAGGTAAATGGCGTTTCCGTGCTCTCTGGTTTCCGTCACGGTGTCCCATTGCGTCAGAAGCGCTTTAGTCATGCTGGCCACATGACCTGAAAAGCTGTCTGTGGACAAACACCAGCTCCCTCGGCCTGAAATTAAGATGAGTGCCACACCCCATAGTCGCCTTTGACTGGACTTAACCATCCAGGGGTCCTTTACTTTTACCTTTTTACCTGCTATTATTATTACATTTATATCAGGTTGTGTACAGAGTACTCACCTTCCATTTCACATTTACAATGACTTTGGGAGGTAAGTTAGGCTAAGATATAACTACTGGTCCCAGCTTACCCAGTGAGCTTTATAGGCTGAGTGAGGATTTGAACCTGAGTCTCTCTGCTCCTAGTCCAACACTTTAACCACCACCTTACACTGTAGCTGGTGTCTCTGAGCGTAGGAAATATTGCTGTAACTGCTCTCTGGAACTGGCATTGCAGTGTCAGTGAGGTGAAGACTATACAGGACCGCAATGTTCAGAGATGCTGTAATTCTGTATATAAGTTGCTGGAGGTATTTAGAGGTACACTGCCTCTGGATGTGGAGTCTCAGTTAAAATGGTACCGTACTGCTTTTGACAGTCATGGTGCCCCCAAAGAATCCTGGGAACTGTAGTTTGTTAAGGGTGACGCCTCTCACAGAACCACAATTCCCAGAGTGGTTTAACAACCAGCCCAACTTCCCAAGGAACTGTTCTAACTGTAGCTCTGTGAGGGGAATAGGGGGTTATCTCAATAACTCTCAGCACCCTTAAACTACAGCCCGCAGGATTATTTGACAGACATAAAGGCTGTCAAAGTGCTTCAAATGTGGCCATAGAGCCTTGTTCAGATGGTACCCAGTGCATAAGCTTGCAAGTCTCTCTCTGTTCCAAACTCACCCAGCCTTCTGATGTGTTTTAGACACGCACGTCTTCTTCCCTTATCTCTAAGCTCCATGTGGTGCACACCACCAGGGCACCTCTTCCTCGGAAGTTGCCGTCATACCATTCAGAAAACCCAACCTGCCAGAAGCGGAATCGATAGATTCACACTTATCAGGCCCTGCCATTCCAGCCAAGGAGTGAAAGACCTTGCAGGACCTTTCGTGCTCAGCGCTTGCTCCCTTTCCTTGATGGAAGCCTACTACAGACATTTTTTGTGGTAAGATTCTGGAATAATGGAATCATAGCATTTCAGGGCTTTGCCTGGTTGGTTTCAGTGAATAAGACAGTGAAGGGAGGATTCTAGAACTGCTGAAGGCCATTGGGCATGTGCAGAGTGCTTTGCTTCTCAGTGCTGAATGAGCACAGCTCTACCCCCATGCTACTGTAATATGCCAAGGTCTTGTTTGTTTGTTTATTTATTTCACTTCTATGCCGCCTTTCTTCCAAGGAGCTCAAGGTGGTGTGCATAGCTCTTCTCCCCTTGTCACCCCCACAACAACCTTGTGGGGTAGTCTAGCCTGAGAGTGAGGGACTGACTCCAAGGTCAGTCAGTGAGCTTCATGGCCGAGTGGGGATTCGAACCCCAGTCTCCCAGGTCCTAGTCCAACGAGGTTGAGCCCTGGCTTATAAAACTCCAGTTCATGAGTTTGGAACCCTGTCAGCTGTCTTATTGCAAGTCAGCTGCCTTATCCGAGGTCAGACTGTCTGCCTAGCCAAGTATGGTCAACTCTGACTGGCAGCAGCCTTCTAGGGTCCTTGGACAGAGGTTGTACCCATCATCTGCTATTTGAACTTTTTCAAACTACAAATGCCCAGAGCTGAACCTGGGACATTTTGTAGACAAAGCACAAGCTCTACTGCTGAGCTTTGTCTAGAGAGGGGCAAGTCTGAGAATTTTAGTTTCTCATTTTTCCATCCTTAGGCTCAGTTCTCTGCATTTCTACATCAGCTTGCATTTAAAAGACAAAATAAAACCCTGCCAAAAATTCATTCCTCCTGATAAGAACATTCTGTATGTTATTTCCCCTAATCTACACATTTCTTTTGCAAAGCAATTGACCCTAATACACATTTTCTGCATGTTATTTTCATTAATATAGCCATTCCCTCACACCAGTATGTACATTTTTGTGCCCATTACTCTTTACTGCAAATTTCAGAGAAGCACAAATTTGGAAGGACGGCTCCGTTTCAGTTTGCGAATCATTTTGCAAAGTGAAAATAAGCAGGTTCACCTTTAAATGTGAACCTCATCCAGTTTCTCCTCCATCCCTAGTTAATGTCCCATTGTGCAACCTGTAAAGAATATATTCTAGATTGCTCAGAATCAACATCTGGCATAAGAAAATAGGGCTTCCGGGTGGTCTTCAAGCCCCAATACTTCTCTGCTAAAAAAATAAATAAATTACACATCAGATTCTGATAATGCAGATGGCCATTTCAAAAAACAACAACACAGAAAACGCAGTCAATCTGCCAGGAACACATGCTGTTCGCAAATTCCATATGCTGGGAATGTAGCACAATTATCAAGCCAGCTTGGATGTATTTAAAGATGGATTAGTTCACAGTTACATCTGTATGGGAGGCCCACGATTGCTACAAAGATATATCTGCATCTGCCTATCTGTCTGTCTGTCTATCTGTCTATCTCCAGCTCTGTCTTAGAAGAAGTCAACTCTCCCTCTCCTTTGAGGCTTGCTAAAGAGAGTGCTATTTCCTGGTGGCTAAATGGGAAGTAGCTTGCAGAACAAACTATTGAAAGTAAATATTAGTTGACTGCCTCCTTCAGCCCCTGCCATTTAATGGCCTGTGAGATAAAGGTACCATATGGGTTATGGATTTTCACTCCCAGGTCTCTTAGTTTTGAGGAGGATTTTTTTTTTTAAACTAAGCAGATTACTGCTTTTAGCTGAGCCTTACAAAACAAACATGCCTAGCAGAACAAGATGGAGCTTTCTCGTTGAAATCTGGGAATGGGAGTTTATTATGAGGCCTGAGCAAAAAAAACCACAAAACCCCATTATTCCCTCCTTCAGAACACAACCCTGACTCACTTCTGCTAGGGTGATTCTGCCACAGTGACAGAATCACTGTTGACCATAACCCACCTCTCCCATCAAAGGCCAAAAGAATACCTATTTATGGTCTATGGAGAGCTGAAGATGGAATGGGTGGTGACAGCAGGATAATGTGCATTCAGAAACCAAACTTCTCCAGGAAGGAATACCCATACCAATAATTAGTTGAGCCAAATGCCCCCCTCTGAAGGACAGCTCACTACTAGTTCTGCTCAGCACTGCAATTGTTTTTGTTTTATTGCTTATTAAATTCAAGTGACAGAGGAAACATTGAAAAGTGTGTGATGAACGTGTTGTAAATAAAAATTTCCCTTTTCCCTTATGGGGTATCCAAGAGCCTATATAGAGTCCTTACATAGGTTCCCTATTGGTAGGAGAGAATAACAGAGGCCAACCAGAGAATATTGAGAAGCAAAGCAGCTAGTATGCTTGATCTTTATTGATCTGTTGCAACAGGGTGCTCCCCTCACCCACAGGAGAGAGGAGGGACCCAGAAAAATGGCGTACATTTTTGAAATTGCCACCCTGTAGATCAAGACCACCCCCAGAAACATCATACATACATCACAGAAGGGATGTAACCTAAGACCACCCCTCAGATACATCACACCTACATCACAGAAAAGGTGGTCTAAAACAGAAATTTGAATATTGTTTTTCTCCTGTTGTTGTTTATCTCCTGTCTGACAGGTTACTTGATTGGATTGCCTGGGGAGCCCAGCCATTCTTTTGTAGTGATAAATACTTATTTCCTGGGCCAGGTCACAGGCTCACACCCTATTCATATCTTAAATGTGTCCTTAAGACAGGATTTGTGAGGAAAGAGACAATGGGGAGGTTTCCCACTTTGACCTTGCAGAGAAAACATTTGCTCAGTTTAGGAATCAAAACGAATGGTTCACGGGAAGATGTATAAACACCCTTCAAGCAAATCAGGATGGAGGTGTATTGCTGTATAATTGTTCTATAAACAAGCCAGAACAATAAAAGCTGGATGTAATCTAACCTTCATGTGAGCTTTGTGTGAGCAAAAGGATCGATACTCAACAAGCAGGTCAAATAGAGGGGCCCAAATTAGAAAATAAATTAAAGCTTGCATTTAACAAAACAGTATAGGAATATGATTTCTGATCCAGATCTCCCAGCGTGCTAACACATAACTGAGATGCAAATCGGTAGGATTTTTGCTCGGCATTACATCTTGGTTTTAGCACCCTGCCATCAAAACAATGTATTTCAAACATCTCAACACTTCAGATCAGCAAACCTCAAGCACATTGTGTAAGAACCCACAGTGGTGTCTCAAGCAACGTGGAGTCTCCTAATTGCCTTTCTGCTGTGCTGTGGTTTGATATTTTGGTGCATAAACAGACTGCAAGATGCTTTTGAAGGCTGTTGATCAGGACTGCTCAACAGACCCTGTTTCAAGTTGCAGATTATATATATCAGGCATGCATCCAGGAGAGATTCACATGAAGATCCTCAGTTACAGCCTTGGGAAATCTGCCAAATTCTTCTCACCTTTTTTTAAAGTAGATATTAAGGCAGCAGCCTTGCAAATCAAAGATGGGAAACATTTGGCACTCTAGATGTTGTTGGGCTACAACTCCCATGAGATCCACCCAGCATGGACCTGGGATTATGGAAGTTGTGGTTCAACAACATCTGAAGGTTATCGCATAGGATACCCCTGTTGTACAACATCTGGAATGCCACACAATTCATGGCCCTCATGGATACCACCAACCACGATACCTTTTTGGAGACGCTGTCCGAGTTAGGTGTGGGTGGCACCCCTTTGTAGTGGTTCCAGTCCTAGTTGGGTGGTCCGTTCCAAAGGGTGATGCTTCTGGGCCCTGAAGAACCTTCCATATGGAATTCCCCAGGGTTCATTTTCATCCTCTATGCTGTTCAACATCTACAGTGGTACCTCTAGTTATGAACTTAATTCGTTCCGGAGGTTCGTTCTTAACTTGAAACTGTTCTTAACTAGAGGCGTGCTTTCGCTGCTGTGCCGGCGGCACACAATTTCCATTCTCATCCTGGGGCAAAGTTCTCGAGGTAACTCTTCCAGGTTAGCGGAGTTTGTAACCTGAAGCATTTGTAACCTGTGGCATTTGTAACTCGAGGTACCAGTGTACATGAAACTACTGAGTGGGGGTATTTAAAATCACTTGGATGTCAATCGCTTTGAATAAAATAATAATAATAATAATAATAATAATAATAATAATAATAATAATAATAATATATTTATTTATTTATATCCTGCCCATCTGGCTGGGTTCCCCCAGCCACTCTGGGCAGCTCCCAACAGAATATTAAAAACACGATAAAACATCAAACATTAAAAACTTCCCTAAACAGGGTTGCCTTCAGATGTTTTCTAAAAGTCAGATAGTTGTTTATCTCTTTGACATCTGATGGGAGGGCGTTACACAGGGCGGGTGCCACTACCAAGAAGGCCGTCTGCCTAGTTTCCTGTAACTTCGCTTCTCGCAGGGAGGGAACTGCCAGAAGGCCCTCGGAGCTGGACCTCAGTGTCTGGGCTGAATGATGTGGGTGGAGACGCTCCTTCTTTGAAGAGTAGATGAAGACTATGTGGCACAAAGGGGCGGCAAGCAATATTGTTAGAGTTGAGCTGTGGTTTTGCAACAGAATTGGGGCCGGATGCTTTCCTTGAAAGAGCAAAAGGTTAACAACCGCAACAAATGCCATGTTTGTGATCGGGAGCTTCCACCTACACATGTGACAGGCGGAAGTCATTATTGGCTTCAGTTAAAGGTTATGGCCTAGTTGCATTAATGCAGCCTTCAAAGAAGCGAAATCCCTCTTTTAAGCAAGGAGGCAGTTTCTCCCACCCGCCCCTAACTCGCCTCCTCTTGCTGTGTTACTGTGAGTGGCGAAAGAACAGAACAAAACAGAAGGAAGACACAAGTCACCATCAACGTACCGTATTTTTCGCTCTATAACACGCACCCGACCATAACACGTACATAGTTTTTAGAGGAGGAAAATCGGTAGGCATGCCATCCATAGGCATTCCCTCCATAACATGCACAGACATTTCCCCTTACTTTCTAGGAGGAAAAAAGTGAGTGTTATGGTGCAAAAAATACAGTACCTATTTTCATTTATTTATTTCATAACATTTATACACGACTTGGTTGCAAATATGAAAACAAACCCTCAAAGGAGTTTACAAAAAGAGGAAACAATTAAAACCAAGGGAAAACTACAACAATACTTTAAAACATACAAAAGTTAAAATACGGATACTAAAACAGCGAGGGATTTGGGAAGGGAGAGGAAAATGGTTTCAGAACACCCACCTCCTTCCCCACCACTTTTTGTGTTTTCATCAGAGTGGGTTTTTTTTATTATAAAAAAATAATAATTGCTTTTTATCCACAAGACACCACAGTGAAGGCAGGAAACACCTTCGTTTGACTTCGGACTACATTATTTAAGGCTAAATCTGAGTGAGGGTAAATTTGAGTGAGAGCAATATCTCCAAGGTAGGGACACGGGTGGCGCTGTGGGTTAAACCACAGAGCCTAGGACTTGCCGATCAGAAGGTCGGCGGTTCGAATCCCTGTGACGGGGTGAGCTCCCGTTGCTCGGTCCCTGCTCCTGCCAACCTAGCAGTTCAAAGCACGTCAAGTGCAAGTAGATAAATAGGTACCACTCCGGTGGGAAGGTAAACGGCATTTCTGTGCGCTGCTCTGGTTCGCCAGAAGCGGCTTAGTCATGCTGGCCACATGACCCAGAAGCTGTATGCCGGCTCCCTCGGCCAATAAAGCGAGATGAGTGCCGCAACCCCAGAGTCGGTCACGACTGGACCCAATGGTCAGGAGTCCCTTTACCTTTAATATCTCCGAGCCTTTGCACCCAGGAGAGTAGGGAGAGTGAACCTTTTTTGGGGGGGGGGGAATACTGAAAGGGGGACCATGCCTGGAGTCAGTGAAAAGTGTGGCAAAGTTGGGTGGGGGATTTTGACTTGGCAAAGGCCCGATCTGTTCAATATATAAAAAGTAGTTTAACAATCTACCCCTCTTCCCAGGGAACTCTGGGAGCTGAAGCTGTGAATTAACAAGGGTCTCCTTAACAAACCACAGTCCCCAGGATTATTTGGGAGAAGCTATGGCTGTTTAAGGTGGAATGATACTGCTTTACGTGTAACAGTGCAGATGGGGCCCAAATTTATTGCATGACTCTACATCTCAGCATTCATTTTAGAAAGTATATTACTTCTGTGTATAGCAAATCTATGTAAGAATGGAGGCTAAATAAGTTATTGGGCATAATAGTTCCTTCTCAGAAAACTATCAGGCCTAACATTCCACTGTCTTTAACGGCTAAATGGGTATGTTTAAATCACCCAATTCACTAGCAAAATGGAGCAGAACGTCTGTATCACAATGTCTTATTTCCTCCACTCGGTGAATTTATTTCCATTTAACGCTGAGCTCTTGGAATCTGCATCATTTTCAAACGAGGTCCCAATTTGCAGCCAAGGTCAGAAAATGCTTATAATATCAATTAGGACTTAGCAGAATTGAACGGACAGGTGAAATCTATGGTATTCTCTGCTTTTTGCAATTGTGTGTGTGTGTGGTGGAGCTGTGAAATGGGGCAAAAATATCCTCCTATTTAGAGTACTGACAAAAAAGTGCTGCCCTCACTCTGAATGGGCTCTGCGAAGTCAAGTAGTTTGCAAGGGCAGATTGTGGCCCAGTCTAAATGTTTACAGGCAGTCCTTATATTAGATACCTTAAGATTTATTTAGCAGGCCTTTGTCTTCCTGGAAAAGCATGTTCCCTTTTCTCAGAGCATTGTAGGAACACAAATTATTTAGTTAATGGCTAAATACAAGAATGGCTTGACATATACCGTTGTTAATAATTAGCTTGCAGAAGGGAAAAGGTTGAGTCCATTGATGGTGACACCTGATTTCTTTTTTAAAGTTTGAGATTATATATATATTAAGAAATGGGATTTCTCCCTCGTACAACCTATGCATTATATTTATTTATTGGCTTATCGTATTTTTGTGGTTTTCACTTTGCCCTGGTTCAGGCAAGTTCTCAGGGAGGTGTACAAAGTCAGAGCCTAAATAGAAAAGAAGAAAAGAAAAGGATGTTGCAAGCAGCTTTGAAACATAGAACCATATAGCTTGTCTGATAGCAGGCCAGGCCATTGATCCATCTAGCTCAGCACTGTCTACACACTGACTGGCTGTAGCTCAGTGGACAAGCATCTGCACTGCATTCAGAAGGCTCCAGGTTCAGTGTCTAGCATCTCCAAGGAGGGCTGAGAGCCCTGGAGAGCTAGTACTAAGCTAGATGCTCCATTGGTTTGACTAGTCCAGGCATGGCCAAACTTAGCTCTCCAGCTGTTTTGGGACTACAACTCCCATCATCCCTAGCTAACAGGACCAGTGGTCAGGGATGATGGGAATTGTAGTCCCAAAACAGCTGGAGGGCCACGTTTGGCCCTGCCTGGACTAGGCCCAAAGCAATTTCCCAGACTCACTTTGCAAAAAGAGACCATAGCTCAGCTTCACAGGACCTCCTTCAGATGCAGATGGTCCCAAGTTCCTAGTGGCATCTCCAGGCAGCAGTGGAGCAAGCCGATTGGGCGCCTGGAGCGGCGTGCACTCCCTGTGCCCAGGGGCGGGGCCAGTTGTGCACAGGGTGGGGCGAGCCAGGGCAGGACGCTCCACAGGGCCTCCGAGGAGTCTGCCTGCCTCCTCCCACTCAGCTGCCCAATAGCTGGGAGGGGGGGAGAGGCAGTGGACGGACCATTTGGGGCAGCGTAGAGCCTGTGGGCACCCAAGCCACCATGTCACTCCCAGGAGAGATGTGTGGCTCAGGTGCGTTGCAGGCCCCGCTGTGAGTGCCGCCCGGCATTTTGTCACCCCCCTCAGTGGTGACACCCGGGGTGGACCGCCCCCCTTCCTCCGCCCCTGTCTCCAGGCAGCACTGGGAGAGACTCCCTGTCTGAAACCCCGAAGAGACAGTGCCCATTGATGAAGACAATACTGAGCTGGGCAGATCAAGGGTCTGGCTCAGTTAAAGGCAGCTTTCCATGCTCAACAAGTAGCTCAGTTCGTTAGAGCATGGTGCTGATAATCCCAAGGTTGCAGGTTCAATCCCCATATGGGGCAGCTGCACATTCCTGGACTAGATGACCTGCAGGGTCCCTTAAGGTAAAGGTCAAGGGACCCCTGACCATTAGGTCCAGTCGTGGCCGACTCTGGGGTTGCGGTGCTCATCTCACTTTATTGGCCAAGGGAGCCGGCGTACAGCTTCCAGGTTATGTGGCCAGCATGACTAAGCCACTTCTGGAGAACCAGAGCAGCGCATGGAAACGCCGCTTAGCTTCCTGCTGGAGCGGTACCTGTTTATCTACTTGCACTTTGATGTGCTTTCGAACTGCTAGGTTGGCAGGAGCAGGGACCGAGCAACGGGAGCTCACCCTGTCTTGGGGATTCGAACCGCTGACCTTCTGATTGGCAAGTCCTAGGCTCTGTGGTTTAACCCACAGCGCCACCCGCGTCCCTTACCGTTCAGCAATGGTAGAAATCTGTAGGGTTCCTTACCATTCTACAATTCTATGATTCCTACAGCTGGCATTTTGGACTGACAGCAAGGTGGGTCCTCCTGAAGGTTCAGGCCATTGGCAACTGCCCAACCGTGCTGACCCCTAACTCTGGCCCTGAATGTATAATATCAATAGTGCCGCCTTAAATCATTATTCTATTTGTACAGAGCCAGTTCCTAAGAATTCTGTGTGTATACAGATGGACACTTTTCCAGAACCAGTTGCTATACGGGTTTGCAAAATGGACCATGCAAATAGCCTGCCATAAAAATGGAGCAGCCAAAGACCAGAGTAGATTTGCAAAGCAGACAGGAATTCTGCAGTGAATTCAGTTTAAACAAAGATATTTTCAAATGGGATCTGTATTTTAATTGGCCTTGACAGTTAGAAGGCATACATCCGAGCGGTTTCTGTTTTTACCAACGACCCTTTCTAATAATGTGAACGTGTTTGAACCCATCTCTTGATATAACCGAGGTGCGTGAACTAGGGTCAGAGTTTGCTGTCACCTTGCCACCGGTTGGCATTTCAAGATTTCTCATTTTCTTAGAAAAGTGGCAACTAGGAGTCTTGACGAATAGGCCACAGTTGGAGTACCCAAATGATATATTCACCGTGGCGTCTAATTGACTGTGTGTGTGTAGGACCTTTTTGTCCTTCTGAAATTATACTCTCTATCTAGCAGCAAAGCTCCCTTCTTTGAAGAATAAATGTCAAGGAATTTTAATAGACTTTCCCCCTTTGCATAGCTAATGGAACTCTATTTCCTAAAGGTCATGCAAACTGAAGTGTGTGTTCACATACCAGTAGTTTGAACTTGCAGTTTCCTGGCATATTTTTGGCTTCTGCTGGGACTTCCCATCCCCCCAGCATGAGCTTTATTCAAATGTAGGAAGGGACAATTTATCTTTCCTGGTCCAACATGGAATTTGCTCCCACAAGAGGTAGTGGTGGCCACCAAACAGCATGGCTTTAAAAGAGGATTAGACTGACTGATAATTGATAGATTATCAATAGCTGCTAGCCACAGTGGCAATGCTCTTCCTCTTCTATTAGAAGCAGTATGCCACTAAATGCCAGTTGCTGGAAACTGCAGGAGGAGAGAATACTGTTGCTTATGGTCTTTGCATCTGGTTGACCACTGTGAGAACAGGAGGCTGACTAGATGGCCTGATCCATCTGGTGAAACGCAGCATGATGACATCCTTACAATTTTCTTATATAGTAAGAAAACTCATCTTGGAAATTCACCAGCAGTTTAGTACAAATTTCATTTAACACACATGTTTGCAAGCAATTTAGCTTCGTATAATGCTTTCTGTATGTTACTTTCACTAATATATGCATTTTTTATGAACCAGTTAACCTCTTCTGTGCATTGTTTATATATTTCTCGACTGGAGAACTGCCTTGCAATATTCAGAGCAGTGTGAGTTTTGAATGATGGCTATTTTTTTATTGTGTATTGTTTCAGGAAGTGTGAATTACGTAGGTTCTGTTGGTATATTTTTGTATTTGGCTGAAGAAAAAAAATACTTAAGTGTTATAAAAAGAAGAATTCCCTGGACGTACCCTTTGATGAGAAAACCCCAGCAGAGATTTAAAATCACAGAACATGCAGCAATGTAAAGCATAGAAATATAGGCTTTAATACCTTTAAAATATGCCCTTCTAAGTTGCTTCCAAAGTGCCCCACTTTCCTTTGCATAAAAAGAGCCCACATGTTTGGTAAGTTAAAAATGCTTTACTTACAAACGCTTCAAAGGTCAGATTCATGTGCTTTTCCATACAGCAGTAAGAAAACACAGGCAGTAAAACGTACGTTCCAATGTGATGAGGGTTTTTAAATTTATTTTTATAGAAACACAAAGATGGCTTGCTTAAGCCACACGGTCTAAGCTTGGAGCATCCAGCTTAGACCTCCTTACTGATAGAGTTCACATGGTTGAATGGGGAAGAACAAAGGCTAGACAGCTCTTCCTCCCAAGGTGGCCCAATGGCTCCTGTGTGGGCTCCCAGACAAACCCTGTTCCTGGACCCTTGCTCCCTGGCCCCAAATATGGCGACCAAATGTACTATAGCAAGTTCCTCACACTACCCTGTCCACTCACCTTCAGGCAGGGCACTTACAGACTGGGTGGGTGGTGAATTCAGTAATGATTTCCTACGAGTGGGGACCCCTGGGTGCAGCCTTCCTTTTAAAGCATCACATCTCTGCCCTGTGCAGTCCCCTGACTGGCTAATTCAGACAGCCATCGGCCAATGTCCCACATTGCAGGAGGGGGAGGCACTGAGAATCCCACGTATGGCTGTATAGGGAAAAGACAATGATTCCTGGGGGGACCAGCCCATGGCCAGGCCATGCAGCAAATGCCATATCTCTGGAGCCACAGAAAAGTGGAAATTCTGGATGACAGTGGTTACATCTCAGGTGTCATATACCTTGCTTCCTTTAGGAGTGTGCAGCTTGACAATGCTAATCTGTAGGTAACCAGCAGAGGTGAGCTGGGATCTAGGAACTGAGCTAGGGATTCAGAGCCAAGAGACCAGCACAGAGTTAGAGCCGAGTGATGCACAAAGAAACACCAGAGGCAGGAAGATCTTCCTGCTCAGGAAAGACTGCATCCCAAACAGGAAGTCTTCTATACCCCTTCCTTCCTAAGAGGGAATAATGGCCAGGCTTGGGGTGGGTACAGCCAACCCAGAGCATGTTTCACTGCCATGAAGATGTTCCAAGCTGCTGTTCTTTTAACTCACCACATGGGGCAGCAACATGCACCAAATGGAAGGTGCTCAGTTTCAGCCTGATGAAACATTACCATTTCTAAATAGTACTGACCTATCTGTAGTGTGTGTGAGTGTGTGTGGACAAAGGCTGTGTATTTGATATTGTGGTCCCAAACTAAAGAGAGGTTTGAAAGGTCATAACCAGCGCATATGAACTGTGGACTCAGATAGGTCTAGCTTATGGCCAGATCCCTTTGCTCTGGAGTTCATTTCAGGTCATGGATTTTCTCTCAGCTGAGATCTACAAACTGGCAATGTGGAAAATACAGTTTTAGCAGAGCTACAGGAAGTGTGAGTGATGCAGCGCCTGGCAAATGTGACATTAATGTAGCATCAGAATCAGCCTTAAGGGTCAAACCAGACATTTGGAGCTTTTCACCCTAGTTTATGCCTTCTTTTCAGCACATTACTTTGCCCGGGAACCTCAATGAAAAATTCAGAAAAGTGCAAAATGTGAAGGAGAATTGCATTTCAACTGTAAACAGCCTCCATGCTACTCTTTCAACCTTCGAAACCTGGAGGTTTAAAGAGCAGCGTGAGGCTGCTTGGAAATGGCTTCCAAACAGCCCCATTCTGTATTTTGAAATCTGGACACCCAGGGCTTTAAAGTGCAGTGTTATTGTGTCATGGTGACATCAGGAGATTGATAGGTGAGTTGCTCCACTCACCTGTCAAATTTGGCCCTCCAGAGGTGGGGAAATGGGGATCTGGCTCCTTGGCTGGTGAAGTTTCGTCAACATGTGGTCTAGATGGGTCTCGTGATCTGGTCCTCTAGGACTCAGAGGTTCTTAAACATCAGAGTTTTGGGCAGAGCATTTCATTTTTGGAGGCAGTTCACCTCTGAATACCAGTTGTTGGCGAATGACAGCAGGGTAGGGCTGTTCCCTTCACTCCCTGCTCCGGTGCTTCATGGAGTCTCCTGGTTGGTCACTGCAAAAACAGGATGCTGGACCTTTAGTCTGATCAGGCAGGGCTCTCCATATGCTATCGTTAGCCTAGAGCAGGCACGTCCAACTTCCAAGAGACTGTGAGCTACTCCCAGCATAAATAATCTGGCAGTGATCCACCCATTGAATTGACCAGAGTTGTTCAGCTTTGTTTGGGGGGAGGATTGAACGGAATTGTTGAGTTTTTTGGGGGGAGGCTGAGCCAAAGTTGTGTGTGTGTGTATGTTGGGGGGTGATCAATCAGGAACCCACAATCTACCAGGAATGGCTAGGGACACCCTGCAGTCGACCGGTAGATCGCGATTGACAGGTTAGACATGCCTGGCCTAGAAAATGCATTGCAAGGACTTACATTAGATTACCCTTGGGGTCCCTTCCAATTCTACAATTCTAGGAATTTATTGCATTCTCTGCCAATGACTGCATCTTGAGCCCTGTGGAGACATCTTGTCAGGACTGGCCTGAGGGAGGAGGAAGAAGAAGGAGAAGAAGAGTTTGGATTTGATATCCCGCTTTATCACTACCCAAAGGAGTCTCAAAGCGGCTAACAATCTCCTTTCCCTTCCTCCCCCACAACAAACACTCTGTGAGGTGAGTGGGGCTGAGAGACTTCAAAGAAGTGTGACTAGCCCAAGGTCACCCAGCAGCTGCATGTGAAGGAGCAGGGAAGCGAACCCAGTTCACCAGATTACGAGTCCACCGCTCTCAACCAATACACCACACTGGGTCTCTGGGAACTGTCAGAATGGGACTCTGGGGAGGAGCATAGCAGGCTAGTGGCTGTTGACTTGGACCCTAGGGAGGGGCTGAGCAGACTGCTAGGTCATCAGACACCTCAGTGGTGCCAGAGCTGCTTCCCACATCCCAAGAACCCCATCCCATCTACAGTGAGATCTGACCATGAGTTGGTCCCGTTGACTCTACCTTTGTCAACATGGGTGCAAGAGATGTCTGAGACAGTAAGAACAGACTCTGAAAACCCAGCCTACTGGATGGGAGTGCCTGTTTGCTTGCCTAGTCCCTTGGCTTGGAGTGCCAACCATGTGCATGACTATGTCTTCACTGCTTTTCAAGATGAGAGCCCAGGGGGCACGTCAAACATAGCTGAACCTTTGCCACGACCAGTGACAGACTGTAACCTGAATTGCGTGCTGTGGGAATTTACGCCTGAAAATCCTTTGGCAGAAAGCAAGAGAGCCCAAACAACACGTCCACCAACAGGGGCCAGGACAGGCTCTGGTTTCTCTCTGCGAGTTAGGAAAGGGCACCGTCGAAAGGGCATTGGTACAAATGGGTGGTGGTGACCTTTCAGAGGCAGAAAGGACGAGCCATTTCACTTCTTTGCTCTGAATGCCTCTGAAAAATCGGACCCATAAACTACATCTGCTGGGAGGTAGTCAGGTGCATCCCACAGTTACTCAGACAAATCAGTTTGGGCTTCATTGATTCCGAGGGTCACACTTCCACAGAGAAGAAGTGCCCTTGAACAGTTGGTTGGATGTACAGTGGTACCTCGGGTTACATACACTTCAGGTTACACACTCCGCTAACCCAGAAATAGTGCTTCAGGTTAAGAACTTTGCTTCAGGATAAGAACAGAAATCGGGCTCCGGCGGCACGGCGGCAGCAGGAGGCCCCATTAGCTAAAGTGGTGCTTCAGGTTAAGAACGGTTTCAGGTTAAGAACGGACCTCCGGAATGAATTAAGTACTTAACCCGAGGTACCACTGTATCCGACAGAAGCGAGCAGTGAAAGTCATCCTTTTGCTGACCATCAGGCCTGGTTGTGTGCTCCTTTAACACCCCCACCCCCAGTGATCAGGGACTTGTACCTCTCTGTTATCCAGATTTTGTTCTTTTTTTTACGTTGTGCTTGCTATCTAAAACAGATTGTGGACTTTGCTAGACAGCACTCTGTTTCTTGTAAATGATTAACACAAGGTAGCCCAGGACCACAGCTGTAAGCTGCCCAGGAATGAATGAGCGGAGCAGAGAGAGCAAACATCAGAAGATACTGGCTGCAGGATCTGGCCAATGGCCCATTTCCTCCAGCATCCTGTTCTCACAATAGCTGGCCAAATGCTTGGTAGGAAGCACACAAGCAGGACCCAAGAACACTAGCACGCTTCCTGGGCACATTTATGTAAGCTTTACTTGGCTAGAGAGCAGAATTTAGAGACGTGTGGATTCCAAAGGGTAGCTGTGCTTTGGTTCATAGAATAATAGACTTGGAAGAGAGACCTCAAGGGTCATCTAGTCCAACCCCCTTGCAATGCAGGAAGCTCAGCTGAAGTATCCATGACAGATGACCATCCAACCTCTGCTTAAAAACCTCCAAGGAAGGAGAATCCACCACCTTCTGAGGGAGTCGGTTCCACTGTCCAACAGCTCTTGCTTCCAGAAAGTTCTTCCTGATGTTAGTCAGAATCTCCTTTCTTGTAACTTGAAGCCATGGGTTCGAGTCTTACCATCCTGAGCAGGAAAAAAACCAAGCTTCCTCCATTTTCCATGTGAAAGCCCTTGAGATACTGGGAGGTGGCTAGCATATCTCCTCTCAGTCTCCTCTTCTCCAGGCTAAGGTCCGTGTGTTCTTTTGTGAATTTGGTAGGTTTGCCTCTACATATGAACTGAATTTCATTTTCCCCTCACCCCTAATCGCCTCTTGAGGAATCCTGAACCTCTGGCAGATCCAACACAGCAAGACGATGGCAGTGGTTGACTTTTTTTCCAGTGCCTGTCAATCAGCACTCTAACCCACCTTTAGCCAGATATTCACACATGTGTGAATCAGGGAGAAGTTTCACACCTTGTTTCTGTGTGTATTGCTGCCCTCCCCCCCGCTTTCTCTGAGCACCTAAATTTCATAACCCAGATGTTGTGGGGTTAATGTTTGTCTCACTGGCTTGTCTGGGTAAGTGGATGGGTGAAATGATTAGGGTGTTGGTGGCGTCTGGGCATGTTTGATCTCCATGGCAACTAAATCGTGAAAGTCGAATTGTGTCACAGCTGAGGGCTCTCGAGAAGCCCTCCTAAGAATGTGAGAGAAGTTGAATTTGGGTGGAAAACCACATAACTTGCACTTCTTGAACCAATATGTGAAGCGAAACACAGCTATCCAATAGGCAAACCAAAACACTAACGGAAATGTGTGCAGTTAAACTATGGAACTCACTCCCACAAGAGGCAGTGATGGCTGACTTGGGTGGCTTTAAAATTTGTTGCTCCACCCTCTTTAGCCCCTGGCCCCACCCAATACTGGGATGTGGCCCTTGGAAGCTTGCCTAGATCAGAAGACGGCCCTCAGGATGAAAAAGGTTTCCCCTACCCCTAATGAACTCAATACCAACCATCAATTCTCCCCCCATTGCATCACAATAATAATAATATGAATAATATTATAATATTATTATAATAACATACACAATGCTGCCCTGAGACCCCCAGGTATAGGACAATATATAAATTCAATAAATAATAATAATAATAATAATAATAATAATAATAATAAAATACACACCATAAAAAAGCTGATACAGGATTTTTAGAAATTTAATGCAGCATCACAATGCAATATAAATCTATAAAAACATTCTCTCAAACCAGCAATGTGATCAATAAGATCACTATAGATTCGCCCTTCATGAGCAGGGGAGAAATGTTCATTCTGGTTCTTCAAATGTCTGTGCTTCTACCTTGATCCTCAAAAGCAACATGGGCCAGAAGGTTGCAGCCCACGTTCCCGATTCTGTGTTTTAGCACCGAACAGGAAGTGTGGGAAGCATTTTGTTTGGCGGCGGGAGAGGGGGATGGAAGCAAGATGTGCTGTATAGTTTCTGTCCCTGGCAACATTCATTCCTGTACGTAGCCTGCAGCTCATCGTGTGCAACAGCCCACCCTTCTCTGTAGCAGCAAAAATGAACAGGCTCTTGGGTTGGAGTGCAGCAGGGGTCTCTGTGCAGGGATGCTGTGTGCTTTGCAGGAATTGCACCCAGCAAGCGACTGTTGCCCGCTGGAACCGCTAGGGTGGAAGGCAGGAAGTCCAACAGTAGGTGGCGCCAGAGCCAGTGAAAGGCAGAGCCAAGTAGCTATGGCTTTGTCCCCCTTGCTGAGTTTTGCAAGCATTGGACTAAGGAGGACGGTGCTGATAGGCAGGGCCACTCCTTAGTCTGTGATTAAGGAGACATGCAAATTAAGGGCTGGCTTGAGAGGTTGGCGAGGCAGTGCCCTAATGGAGTAGCCTCCACTGAGTGTACCATAGAGCACTAAAAGAAGCTGCCTTAGACCAACCCATTGGCTCTACTTGGTTAAGCGATTTCTGCACTGACCAAGCCCAATACATTTTGGCACCTGAGGCAGGCCCCCAAATGGTGCCCTTCCTCCTTGCCAGGGAAGAAGGGGTCATGGAAGATCTACATCAGAGACAGGTTGTTGGGTGGGTAGGGGGAAAGACTGACATCAGGATCTGCTGCCCCAGTGGACCCTGCTGCCTGAGGCAGTTGCCTCACCTTGCCTCTTGTATGGGCCGGCCCAGGCACTGAGTGGTATAATCTCTCCTGATTTTCGGACATCTGTCTTTTCCATCCCTACCTGACAACATCAGAGATTGGATCCAGGACCCTGTTTGCAGCCTCTTTAACTTTGTTGCATCATTGCTTCTCCAATCAGATGCTAGTTCAGTGCCCCCCTCCTTGTTTGAAAAAGAACTAATATTTTCCTTCCTGTGTATTGTCACATGGGTGACCCCCGCGGGATCACTTGGCTAATGTGATGACATTGCTACACTGTAGCCAATCAGCTTTATTTACTTGATGATGTCACAAAGTCAACTGAGAGTGAGAGCAAGGCCACATTGCTTTCTGGATCTTCACTGCTCATATTCTGATTTTGTGAACTCAGGGTGCGTGGGTCATCGCTGCGAAAACTTTTTGGAACAATTTGCCCCTCAACTTCCAAGTTTGCTGTGCCTGATCTCAGGCTATCCAGGCAGTTTCCACTCATCCTCCAGCATGCACAGATGAAGTGATCTCTTTCCCATGCAGTGCAGCCGCCAGACAGTTCCAAATCAAGCCCCTTTCATTTTAATACTCTTAAAATGTTTCTAATCTCTAACAGCAATCAGTAAATGACATCCAGTAAAGGCTGGGGGTTGGAAGCATTTATTCATTGCAGCTGCTGCAGTTACACTGACAACTGCAATACGAAACATGATCCTCCGAATAACCCATTTTCCCCAAGCAAGGAAAATAATTTGTTGTAGAGAAAAATGCATCCCCCAAACCACACACACACACAAACCCCGCCCTAGCAATTAATCATACCCACCTCACAGAAAGCTTTCGTTTCCGCAACATCAAATCACAGAAGCGTCACCCTCTTCCCCTTTTATATGGATGTATAAAAATGCACATGGATTTGGAGAAAATCTTCTGCAGAGCAATGTTAAAAGAGCGAAGACGCGTCTGCCTCCCGGTGGCAAGTGGTCCTGTCATTTTGGCTTGCAGATCTTTCTCCTGGCAGCCCAAAGACAAGGAGAACCTGTCCCTCTTAAACTTCTGCACCTGCTTGCCTTGATGGAGTGCTTTTTCCAAACGACCATAGTGAACATTGCAAAAACAAAAAATAGCAAAGCACCAAACAAAGCCACAAGAATGCTCTGAAGCGAGCCCTCAACTTCTCTTCTCCTTTCGGGGCCGAGCTGGGAGCTGACGCTGACGGCTTGTGAGCGCAGGCGTGACAGATTGGCAGAAAGCCGGCGGCCGCATGTGCAGCTGGGTATGGTTGAAAGCGATTTAATTGACTGGGGAATGCCACCTCTGCTCCTCTGGCTTGGCAGTTCGGCAACCCCCCTGCACGCAAGCGGAGCTCAGAAGAGGGGCTTGGCTAGCAAAAAAGAGCAGGCGGGCTCCGGGTGACTTGAAGGTCGTCCGAGTGGGAAGAAGTCACCTGATTCCGGGAACGGACTTACCTATCCGGCTGCAGTCAGAGCAAAAGCAGAAAAGGAGAGGGGGGGGGGAATGAGCCTGTGTGCGAGAAAGGGAGGGAGGGAGGTGTGCACTTTTTAAAAGCAGGTCTCCTGCCAGCGGCTGGCGACATCGGCAGCACCACCTGCCTGCAGAAGTGTCACTTTAACTATGTCACAATCTCCTGGTAGGATGCACGCAAAACGAGCAGGGATCCGAGCAGCTGTTGTCCTCATAGGGTTGTTACACAAGTCCCGAAAGCAAAATAAAGAGAAAAGGTAATTCCTCTATGTGCTATCTCTTTTGTATGTTGTGTTTCCGTCTCTTTGAACACAGGGAGCATGGGGGGGGGGGGGGGGGAGAAGTGCAAGAAGCAGGAGCAAGCCTTTGGCATGGGAACAGCGGCGTTCCATCGAGGGCTCTGCCAAGCCGCTAAGCGCTCGCTTTGTGTGGCCATTGTTGGGATGTGTCAGCTTGTGGGCGATGATGAACGTTTGTGTCTCGGTTGCTCTGCTGATCGGAGGTGCGCGCAGCTCTGGACGGGAGCAGGAGACCCGGTGGTGACAAAAGATGTACTCGAGGTAGACCCTGTGGAGGCAGGAGAGGACTTCTCCTTTAATATGCTGCCAAGAGTTGCAATGCCCAACTTGAGATGGAGTTTGGCAAGGTGTCTGTGGGACGTCGTGCTGATGAAGAGCTGGAGGAGTCGTGTATGAGGCTCATCTCCTTGCCTGCAAAGCTCAAAAGCTAGGACCGTTGCGGTGGCTGGATTGATTTTGATTTGCAAGAGTGACTGGAGGAAACACCCCCCAATCAACCCAGGGTGTGTGGGGCAAAACAGAAGCTGCTATGATGTTGCAGCTGCACACGGGCAATGCCCTGTGTTCAAAAGATGAGGAAATGTGAGTTTGTTAACCTTGTTGTGTTCCCCTGTTGGAGATCAACAGTCGATCAGTGACAATTCAGGATGTAGCAATCACTTCTTATTCCTCCCCATGGCGACGGGTGTTTTTGTTTGATGTCCCCTTCCCCCACCCTCTATTTTTGGGACTTAACAATGTTTGACTTGATTTCAGGCACTTTGATTTTTCAGGCGTGGTTTATCTCTTTTTAACTTTTCTCTCCGGTAAAGAAGACTGTCTGGATCTACACAATACAATGTGTGTGAATAGATGGGAATTATTGTCGTGGTTTTTGTTGTTGTGGTTAGCTATTTCTATGGGGGGGGGGGAAGAGACTGAGAGACTGGACTGGACCATTATAAAGTACATTAAAACAATTATCCCCTTGGCAGGATTCCAGCCGAAGAGGAAAGTAATTGAGTGAGGTTTGAGTGGGAATTTAACAAAGCAAGGTTAAAATCGAAGCATGGAGACTCCTCGTTGATGTTGCCTATTCTTCGTATAGCACTACCACTGTGCACAACATTTTGCAAAGTACAAGTGGGTAGGCCTCTGCCCCAAGAAGCTTACAATTTGAAATTCGACATGAGGAAAGCAAGGCAGGGAAGGGGGCGGGAGATGGAAATGGAGTCGTCCGTCAAAATGTTAAAGGAATATGCATTTATTTTAGCTAATGCATCCTTCATTTGGTTACAGGAAAGGGATGCAGATTAAGGTGTTGTGCCAAAGCCTTTGTGGAAGGAAGTGGGTGTTGATGTTGTTTCAGTGCGATGCCCCGACAAAGCAAACAGATTGCCTTAAGAACACAAATATCCCTCTGGCACCATTAGGATTGGCACAGTGATTATGATGCCATCTGACCAAGCCAGATCTTCCCTCCAAAAGTCAAAGTAAAGTTTGTTACAAGTGATCCTCTCCACTTTACTGCCAAGTAAGTCCTCAATGCATTGGGAGTCACTTTCAATTAAGTAGGTGTAAGATTGCTAGAGATGGGTGAATCTCTCCATTTCGATTCTTGTCAGCTACTTATTTTTCCAGTTCGGTTCCATTCCCCGCATTTCCACATCAGTTTGCCAACTTGTTTTGAAATATCCTCATGAAAATTCACCAGCATTTTTTGTTACTGCGATTTTCCCCAAATATAGACATCTTTGGATGAGTTTCCCTCCACATTTTTGCAAAGGATTTCCCTTTAATATAATGCATTTTTGAATGTTATTTTCTTTGGTTTATGCACCATGTATGCTAATGTATGTATTTTTGTCCAAGTTATTTGCCTGGAGATCTACGTTGCAAAATTTGTATTGAATTTCAAATTGCTTCAGTTTGCAGATTGTTTTGGAAATGCTAATTAGATAGGCCCACTTTTAAATGAAAATTGAATTGAATTCCTTCCCTCCATAGTCCTTACTGGGCTTCTTGGCCCATCCTGCAATGGTTTGCACAAAGTTCGCTCTTCTATTGGAAGTTGTCCGAAGGATACTGTTCGGTTGATTAGTTTGTTAGAAAAGGCTTATGTTCTCCCCTTCCCAAAGAAAATGCCCTCCCTTAAGCGCAGGATCAATTATCAGTTAAAGGGATCAATTTAGGAAAGGAAAAAATAACCACTCATAATGACTTGGTCCTTTATCTTGTTAGACAATCTGTAGCTCAGTAGTTGCTGCCACTCTTTAGTTTCTGCGAAAGTTAGAACATTGAATGATGCCCAGGATAGTTACTTCCCATCAGGGCTGGAGGGAAATGTGATTCAGTTTGCATGTAAACAGCAACCTGCCAAATTCTACACATTTCTGAAACAATACAAGGATCAAGACACAGCCAGCCTTTGAAATTCACACTCCTCTGAATTTTGCAGCACTACGTACAAAAACGCATATACTATGCAAAAATGCATATACAAGTACTATGTACAAAACTGGGTAAAGGATGCAGGAAAATCATTATGTTGGTGAAAATAACATACAAAAAATGTGTATATTAGGAAAACATGCATACAAGCATTGTATAGTAGGAGAAATTCATACTAAAATGCTGGTGAATTTTCACAAGAATGTTAAAAAATAATAATTCGCAAGCGGATGCGGAAAAGTGAAGAGCTGAACGGAGCTTCAGAATGGAAAACTATGGAACTGTGAGAAACCAAAATTTATATGTTCAGCCTTTCTTGCCACCATCGTGTTCTGCTCCCCAAAAGAGAGCTGGTTAGAGTGGTTCAGTTAGGTTCAACAGTGGTTAGAGTATTCAGCTAGGGACAGGGAGACCTAGGTTCAAATCCCCACTCAGTCACCACCAGGGAATGTCTTAGAAATTCCCTCCCTCAAGTTATCTGAACTAATAGGCATCAATAGGGTTATCCCCCATGTGCTTGTCTAATCCTTTTCAAAAGCCACGTAAGCTAGTGTTCAGCAGCACATCTTGTGACAATTAATGCCGTAAGTTAATTATGTCTCTTGCGTGAAGAAGGGCTTACTTTTGTTTGCCTGGAACTTAGGGACAACTAATAGAATTGGGTGACCATTTCTAAATGGACAGGAAGAAAAGTTCTCTTTGCCTCTCTTTCCCTGTTTTCTTTTACAGTCTGCCCACTGGGGTTCTGCAGCTTTTGACACCAGTATTTGACCAAAGTACAATCAGCCAACGCATATTTGGCTTAAAAATATATGGGTGCAATTGGGGCCGAGAAACTCTAGAAGGTTGTTCCTGAACTCACTTTCCACTAAAATGCATTAGCTGCAGAGGGCTAAGTGCATCTGCAGCAGCACTTTGTGCTTATTGTGTCTGGTAAGGTGAAAGGCAATAGTTGGAGTCCAAACAGCAGATGGAGCCAGAGCCAATGAATCAGTCTACCCCACCAGCCTCAGTCTGTCCTCAGCCAGGGTGCCCATTCTTGGCCTTAATCAATCCAGGAGGTGCTGTTGCCTGTCAGCTTCCTCCTCTGTTGCTCTTGTAGAACTCAGCAGGGAGGAGGAGGAGGATGGGGACAACACTAGCATTGCTTGGCTCTGCCTGTTGCTGGCTCTGGCACCCCCTACTGTTGACCTCCCTGCCTTCTGCCCTACTAGTCACAATGGCCACCGTGTGTGTGGGTGTCTGTAAGTAGAAGTGGCTTTGCAACTTGAAGCACTTGTGGAGAAATATAAAACAGCAAGATGGTTATAGTTGTTGCTCATTACACAGGCTGCTCAACACCCACATTGCTTGGGTCCTAAGGACTAAACGACTAAACAACAACAACAAGCTCACACAGTTCCTGTTGCAGAAAGAGAGTGAGATATTATTATGTGGATTACATGTTACGTGGATTAAAGGTAGGTACTAGGGAAGCAGGCAAAATGCAGCAGAGGCCTTAACACACCAAGAGGAAATGCTTGCCGATGTAAATGATGGGTTTGGGATCAAAGGTAGTGAGTTTAGGGAAATGAGAAAGTTAGAGGCAGGAAGGAGGAGGAAGATTCTAATAACTGGCCATTCCAAATAAGGGGGAATAAAGAGGAGTGGCTTCCTGGATTTTCCTGTGACCTCTGGGTCTGGGATAACTGGCAAAGGCCAGGCACAAATTCTTTGATGGGGAAAACTGCCCAGGTGTCTGAAAAGAAGGCACTTGTCTCTTGTTATCTATGAACATCCGAAAAAAGTTCTCCAGGCGCAAGTGGTGATGTGGTAGCTGAAGGTGGGGTCGCCTTCATTGGCTGGCCTTGAGCTAAGTCTGCTCACAACCCTGGCTTACTTGAAACACTCCTAATGTAGTTTCAGAAATAGAAAAGGGGTTGCATGAAATGCTAGTTGAAAATAGTGGGCATGACTTACTTGGGTCTATCATCCAATGGGTCTACTCTGAGTAAAGCTTGGTTGGCTACAGCCTATCATTATCGGGCTGTATTCAGCTAAACCTTACTTAGACTAAACCTGTTGAAGTTAGTGGACCTAAGTCATGCCCATTAACATAGGTGTAATAGGTGTAATTAATAATATGTGTACGGCTAGCATTTAATACCATCCATTATTAACATCAGAACTGGGTTGTAGTCAACTATGTCTTGCTCAGAGGAGACCCATTGAAAAGAATGGACATGAGTAACTTGGGTGCACCTACTCTGAGAAAAACTTAGTTGGCAACACCCCAAGGCCTCCTTTTAGGGTAACCCTGGGTTGTGCTTCCTTCAAGGGTCCTGTCAGGATGCCGTCAGTGGCTCCCGGCTGGTTGCCCAGGAAAGTATAAAGACAAGGGAAAGTTTCTTATGGTCTTTTTAAATTTCAATCTTTACAGAGAGAGGCTATGGAACCCAGCATCTTGGATAATGGTGTTATCCCAAGTGAATCTCCACCCCCTTCTCTCCCACTTCCTCATCATCTCCTCTATGGGTGCCTCTGTCTTTAAGCTCTTTGCTCTCCTACTTTTAAGGCTTGCCAGGTTCTGGGAGATGGAGGGTCTGGAATGCTTTCTAATGACACCATGTCAGCTAGCTGTTTTGGCTCTACCACGATTTCCCAGCTTTCCCCCTCATCTGCCTCTGAGCTGTGACCTCCCTCAAACCCCTGTTGTAAGTCTATACTGTCTTCTTCCTCTTCCTCCTCCCTAGAAGAGTTAGGATGGTGAGGCAGTCCTCACCATTCCTCCTCTGCCCAGTCCCTGACAGGTCCTGTCTAATCTGGAGAAGATAATATACACAGCTCAGAAGCAGGAAGGCTGGGAGAGGAGGCAAGGTTAAGGATCTAGCTAAGCTGAAGAAGAGGTCTGACTCCTTCAGGCATCTCTGGGGTCAGAACATGCTTGGAACAGGGTGGCGGGGAGCAGTCCAGCAAGCACATTACTCAAAGGAACGAACAAAGCGGAGACAGAGACGTGTCTAATTAAAGGAAGAAAGATTCCTGACTGGTGTTCGCTCTAACACAAAGGGTGATTTCGTTCAGGACAGGGTTGGGCAGAAAGGACATTGACCAACAAAGGGCACAGGTAATGAGCTGTCAGCGAGCATCACAATACCCTTTTCCTGCTGGAGCGTGGCAAGGATGTCATGAGGGGTTCCTGGCCAACCAGAACTTGCAGCCAGGTGACGTGTCCTTTGTGGGGAAAGGTGGAGATGTTTCCTAGGAAATGTAAATTTAGATTTCATTCAATTACCAGGGGGAGATGCTTGCTGGAGGATATGCCACTGTAATTTCCTGAAAATTAATTACTATCTGCGTAAAGGCATAGAGATGGACGCTTCCATTGGATATGGAAAAAGATTCTGGAGACTAATTAGGTGTGCACTCATGTCAATGCTGCTATAGCAGGGGAGATATTGAGTAGCACAGCTACTATGGAAAGGAAGACTGGCTGGAACCCTTAGGGTTGCCCCTCGTTGGGCAATGCTTGGCTTGAGTGGCTGCAGCTTTCTCTGATTCCTTGCAATAGCACCATGATCATCGCTCAGAACAGAGATGGGATACATTCCCATCTGGGCCACCTTCAGGAGGATGCTTATGCTAGTGGTGGGCAGTGCCATATACAAAAATAGGTGGAGCTATGGATGGAAGTGTTGACCTTTGTATAGTAGGCTGGTTTCTACATGTATTCACACAGCCTCCATCCACACAAGCAAGAGGCATTAGCAGAGTTTAAGGACTCATTCCAGCCAGGCGAAGCCACTCAAAGAGTACTCAAAGTAGGGTTGGTGAGGAGTATGCCCTGGTGGGGGGCTGTGGACTGAGGAGAGTCCTGAGGGCCAAATAGAGAGGCTTGGGGGCCTCATTTTACTTGGAGGTTCAGAGCAAATCCAGTGAACACATTATTTAAGGTGGGTTTATGCAGAGTTCCAGCTGAACTGAGTTTCTTGGTAACAGTTCATAGTTACCTGTAGATGTGAATCTTGGAAAGCTACTGTGGCACAAGTGGCTTTTGTGTTGGTACAAGGCAAGTTCTTTGGCCACAGATCACAACTTCTGTTGGATGGTTGCCACCTTGGGGCACTTTCCTTCCATGCCCACCTCAGTGGCTGGCCTGGGAGCAGCTGCTGTTGTGTGTTTCTTAGCTGTCTTGGCCCACCTGTCTGCAGTTCTAACAAAGCGGCAACTGCTGTCCTGGCGAGGGAGGCAGCAGTGGCCACATAAGAAAGAGGCAACAGCAGTCATGTTCTGTACTAGGCTGCAGCCTGCAATGGCCAAGCAAAGGCAAGGGGCACATGCTAGGTTGCAGGTGTTCAGGACCATGGACAGCTCACTGTTGGGGTTGGTGGCAAGGCCAGGATGGATACACGGCAACACATGGCTTCAGCAACAGTTTAGAGCCAACCAATAGCTTGAGTCGAGGATGGGGAACCTGTGGCCATACAGATGTTATTAGATTTGAACTCCCATCAGCCACAGCCAGCATGGTCAAGCATGGTTGACGGAAGTTGTAGTTTAAAAAAATACCCAGAGAACATAGGTTCCCCAACCCTGTTCTATGTACTCTGGGAGGATTTTAAAATTTTTAAATCTGATTTATATTTCACCCTTCTCCCCTAAATGACCCTAGAGTGGAGACTTGCAACTAGGGATATGCCAGTTTTGTTTTTTCTGAATATCTCTCCGTTTTAAGTTCTGTTCTCCATATTTCCACATCACTCTGTGATTTATTTATTTATTTATTTATTGCAAAAAGTTATTGTGGAAATTCACCAGCATTTTAGTGCAAATGTCTCCCAATACACACATTTTTTGCAAACAGATTGCTCCTAAAATAATGCGTTGGTGTGCGTCGTTTTCACAAATATATGCAATGCAATGGAAACGTTGCCCAGGTATACACGTTTTTTGTGCATTCCTGGGCTGGAGGCCACCCTGCAAAATTCTGAGTGGTATGGATTTGAAAGGGCAGCTGTGTTTAGCTCTGAGTATTGTTTTGCAAAGTGTGAAGTAAGTCCGCCTTCAAATGTGAACTGAAACAAATTTCTCTCCCAGGCTTCCTTGCAGCTCAGCACTGGACCTCCTGGGGTTCTGAGTCTGGAGAAAACGTCCCCTTCAATCATAAGCAAAAAAATGTGTAACTTTGCAACTTTTGCACAACTAGCATCTCCTCTACCAAGGGCTGGAGGATGTAAGAACATATGAAGAACCTGTTGGCTGAAGCCAAAGATCAATATGTCCAGCCTCCTGGTCTTACAGTGGCCAACTAGATGCATGTGGGAAGCCTGCAGACAGGACAACATCATCCTGCCCATCTGCAACTGGTACCCAGAGGTATACTACCTTTGACAGTGTAGAAAATAGCCACCATGGTTAGTAGCCATCAATAGCTTTGTCCTCCCTGAATTTCCCTAATCCTCTTTTAAAGTGATCCAGGTTGGTGGTCCTCACTGCTGCCTGTAAGAGTGAGTTCCATAGCTTAACTGGGTGAAGTGTGAAAAAGCACCTTTTAGAAATCTGTCCTGTAGTTTTGATGTTGCAAGTGACATCTTTGAGTTTGGGGCTTTGTTCTCCACCTGCAATTGATCATCACCCCATGCGAGGGAGCGAGCGAGCGAGGCAAGCAAGGTTGGCAACAGATGCTGACTTCCAGGAGGTCAACACCACTGCCTTATTAGCAACCCAGCAAAATCTAATGCTGCAAATTGATTGCTGCGAGCTTTCCTTTTCCTCCCAAGCCAGGATGAAGCTCTCCCCCACCGAGCTCTTTCCCAGAACAATCAATCACAACGAGGCTTGTTAATTTGAATAACAACCCAGGATGTCACTGTTGATCCTAAGTGAATATCCAGTGACACTCTGCAGGAACAAGGGAGAGACTTTGCCTGTTGAAGTAACCATGAGCACAGTGGTGCTCTGAACAGGGCGTTGTTGAACGTGGATCTGTCTCGTAGTGGCACAGACACAAAGCTCTAGCTGTCTGCAAATGCATTGTTGATTATTTGGCAAGGGGTCCATGGATCTAATGGAGGGGCTCACAAAAACTTATTTCATAGGCAGTGCCGGATTTACGTATAAGCTAAACAAGCTATAGCTTAGGGCCCCACTCTCTTGGGGGCCCCAAAAAAATTTAAAGGGAACAAAACCTAGATGTACATTTCTAAAATATAAGACAAGTTCAACAATTACTTTGATAAAATACATATTTTGTTATGTGCAAATAGCTTTAGATACCCATTAAGTCCATAAATTACCATATAGCATATATTCAACACAAAAAACAGCAACAATTTGTTGTTGACAAAGCTGGACATATAAAGGGCCCCATTACCTTCAGTAGCCTAGGGCCTCATCAGACCGAAATCCGGCTCTGGTCATACGCCCCATTTGCATGGGCCTGTTAAAGCAGTATTAAAGGTAAAGGTAAAGGGACCCCTGACCATTAGGTCCAGTCATGGCTGACTCTGGAGTTGCGGCGGCGCTCATCTCGCTTTATTGGCCGAGGGAGCTGGTGTACAGCTTCCAGGTCATATGGCCAGCATGACTAAGCCGCTTCTGGCGAACCAGAGCAGCGCACAGAAACGCTGTTTACCTTCCCGCTGGAGCAGTACGTATTTATCTACTTGCACTTTGACATGCTTTTGAACTGCTAGGTTGGCAGGAGCAGGGACTGAGCAACGGGAGCTCACCCCGTCACAGGGATTTGAACCGCTGACCTTCTGATCGGCAAGTCCTAGGCTCTGTGGATTAACCCACAGTGCCACCCGCGTCCACTTTAAATAGTTATAGCTCCCTCCAAAAAATCCTGGGAGCTGTAGTTAGTTAAGGGTGCTGGGAGTTGTTGGGGGGCCTTTTCCCCTTTACAGAGCAACAATTTGTGTTGCTCCAGGGTCCCATTTTAAAAATAATAATGTCTTTCTACACCCACAAGCACCCACAGTGAAGGCTGTCTCAACCTGATCTGCACATAGCCCAGATCTGCCCAAACCGGCCTGATTTCTTCCTCCTCAAGGGTAAAGTTTTCTCGGTTGGGAAAGAGGCAGAGCTTCTGGCAGGCAGTGATGGGGCAGCCAACAGTGAGTATGGATCCTACTCCAAGCTAGACCCAAATTCGGTGTGTGTGTGTGTGTGTCCCATGCCCAGCTTGAAACGAGGCAAGGCTTTTTGAATTGGTGTGTGTGTGTGTATTTCATATTTCGAACTTCTCAGACTGCAAATCCCCTCCCTCCCTATCAACGCTCCATGCCCACGCGAAATGCACGTTCGTAGCGGAAACCACAATGTTCCTGTGTCAAGTTCCCTGGGTTGCGTTGAGCAATATTTATCCTTGATTTGGAGGAAAGTAATTAAAGCTCAACCCGTTTTCTGTTAAATGTCACCTTGGTTCTTGCAGGTCTACACCTCCCTTTTCTGAAGTTGTGAATCGCGCCTCGGAGGGAAGGCTACTGTCTATAGACAGAGGCATAGCTGTTAATTCGAAAATGCATAATTTATTTTGAGAAAGCATCGAGCCAGGTTCTTTTTTAATATATATATATATATATATATAATCCTTTTTGGTATTTTAGCTGATTCTTACTTCCCATTTCCACAAGGCAGGAAGGAAAATGCTTAGCAAGAGAACTTGGTATTTTTAGAAATGGGAACTTGTTTCTGAATCCAAGTTGGCTGCAAGAAGATTCTCACCCTACGGGCTGCCACGACCAAAATAACCTTTTATTTTATTTTAACTCCATGCTGTGTAATTTCAATGACCACGAAAAACTAACATGAAGAATCTTACCCATTTTGGGAGGGAGAATTATCTTTCCCACTAGCACCACAAAAAATAATAATAAACTGATCTGCTTTTGACACTTGGCAATATAGCTTGAGATAGTTATCAGACCAAAAGCTCTCTTCCCCCAGTATCACCATGCTTTAGATTTGTTAATGGCCCAGGACAACAAAAATGTGGCAGTGTATCTTTGTTCCCAGCTGGAATACTCTTGTGCCTGGTCTGAGCCAATTCGTGGAGCCCTCTTTCAGAATCCTAGATGACTTCCAACCATCTGGAACTACAACTTTGCAAAGTTACTGGACAAAGGGTGGTTAAGTGTCCGGAATTGGCTTTATTACATATTTTCTGTATGGAAAATGCAGCTGTGTGCTTTAAACTGCTGATTGGGTATCTCTTATTCACAGCAGGACTTATTGTAACTAGGTATTGGAAATATATGAAAGGAGCTTCTTTGATGAATCGATAAAATAAGGTCTGGGAATTGGCATTTTTGGTTCATTTGGTGATTTTTTTTGTGTGTGTTATCCTTTGTGGACCTCTGGAATCTGGATATATGATTTGGACTTGGGTGGACTTCAGATCTGGATATTTAGACTTCATCTCTTAGGGAGGGGGTAAGTTTTCCATTTCCGTTTTCTGTTTTTATATTGTTTTGTTATATACTAAGCAAATACTTCTTTTTTTGAAAAAAAAGAACTTCAACTCCCATCAGTTGATGGGTCACAACTCATGGGACTTATAGTCCAAAATAGGCAGAAGGCATTAGGCTGGTGACGGCTGATATAAGCCGAAAGAAGCAAGGAGACTATTCCACTCTTCCCTTCGCGTCCTGCTTTTCTGTTTTGCTTTCCCAGCTTACACTGAATGTCACGTGGCTACTATGCATGCCCAATCTCTGTTAGCATTTCTCTAAAAGTCTTTATTTTGTGAAATTCAAGATTCCTCTACTCATGCTGATATTCCCCTCTTGCTTATCAGTAGTCTTGTTTGGGTACCAATCCTATTGGTATGTCTCTATCAGAAGAAGGAGTGGTGGCTTCTTCAGACTGGCTGGGTTCTTTCTTTCCTCTTTTTGATGGGTCTATTTTGCAACTTGTCATTGACACAATAATGGTGCATTAGGACCGGATTCATCCTGGGGCATCCACACATCATTCTGTTGTATTTGCTGTTCCGTGAGGCTTCCCCAATGTCACTGCATTATTGCCATCTGCTGGAGGAGCACTCTTGCACTACAGCACAACAAAAGTGGGAGAAAACAACCCCACATATGATGAAAAGGTACTTGATTTCCGCAGGAAATTATGGGACACGCACCAATTGGAAACAAATCTGTCTGGCTGCTCCAAAGGCTTTGCAGGTGCAAATGGTATTGAAAATGAGATTGTGAATAACTGCCTGGATATCACCATGAGCACAAATAATTTTTATTATTGTACATGCATAATTATTTGTGCTCGTGAAGGACATCTAGAGTCGGGTTACCAGATGTCCCCAGTTTCCAGGGACAGTCCCCGGATTCACCAATCTGTCCCCAGACAAAATCTGTCCCCAGAATGTCCCCGGATTTCAATTAATGTCCCCGGATTTATGCCTGAGGACTTCCGGCGAGGCAACATGGTGGGTGCCATGGCAGCGAGCAGCACTGGAGGTCCTGGCCATGTCAAAGTTCCAGCCAGCCAGTCCACTGGCTGGGGGGGGGGGGTTGCTATTTAAACCAAGGCGTGAGCCAGAGAGCTTCTTTCTGACATAGTTCTTCCTGATGTTTCATCTTCCATGTGACAACCCTTTAGATGTCAAAAGATGGCTATCATATCACCTCTCAGTCTTCTCTTCTCCAGGCTAAACATACCCAACTCCCTCAACCGTTCCTCATAAAGCTTGGTTTCCAGATCCTTAATCATCTTGGTCGCCCTCCTCTGCACAAGTTCCAGCTTGTCAATATTTTTATTAAGTTATGGTACCCAGAACTGGACACAGGACTGCAGGTGTGGTCTGTCCAAGCCTATCCTGTACAGATGCCCTTATGATCTGGCAAGGAATGTGAAAACGAAAGCTGCCTCAGCAATGCTTGCATTAGGATGCAGGGCCTGTAGACGATTCCCTGAAAGATGAGGTTTCAGAGTGCTGAAGGACTGTGGGCGATTAATGGACTGCTTTGGTTGCTGAGTAGGCAAGGATGAATGAGTGACAGGCAGAGATCTTTGGACTTCTAGACCACATCTGCAGTGACTGATATCGCTTCCCGCATTTTGCATGGCCAAATCTTTAGCAGGTGCCCAAATATTGGTACCGCTGAGGCCCAGCTCCTGGCCTGAGATGAACTTCTGCAAACAACAGATGTTCCAACAAATCCTTGTTTACCAATTGATTTACCGTCATTGCATTTGCTGAATCCCTACCTCTGGCCTGCCCTCATTTTGCTTTTTGGAAAGATATTTGGACATTAAAAAACAACAACTCACCTTTTACATCTTAACACTCATACAGGGTGATAAATTTGGTTTGGGCTGCATATTATTTATTTAGTAAATTGATATCCCACCTCTCCTCCCAAAGGAGCCCAAGGCGGCAAACTACAAGTTAATTTGTTTGTCTTGAGAGACAATGGAGTGTACCTCCAGGGGTGAAGTCAAACCACTGCAATAGCAGCACTGAAGGGAACTACCTGGAGCGTGAAGCTATGCTGTGTGTATGGAGGCCCTGGGCTGCCCAGACAACAAGA
Source organism: Podarcis siculus (assembly GCA_034642415.1). NCBI lineage: Eukaryota > Metazoa > Chordata > Lepidosauria > Squamata > Lacertidae > Podarcis > Podarcis siculus. The sequence continues at coordinate 8,734,491 of JAXCMG010000018.1, forward strand.
CCCTCAGCCTCACTGATGTGGTCCAAAGGAAAGCAGAGCAATACATTTGGCACCAGCTTGGCTGCAGAAGTTGCCGGAAGAAGGCGTGCAACACACCATCCAACCACCTTAGGGACTCCACTCTGGATTTGTATAGGGTTTACTCCTTAGGCTCTTCCTCTCCTGAAGATGTCCCACAAGGCAGCAGAGGGTTAGGACCAGAGTCTTCTTTCTCCTACATGGGCTACCTTCCCAGGTGGACGAGCCCCATCTGCCCCTCACTTCCCTCTATGGCGTGTACAGAAACTGCCTCCTTGACCATTGGACCCACTATTGGTCTCATCCACTCAATCTCCTGGAGCCTGTCCCCGCCTGCAGGGGAAGTCCGTAACTCACCAAGGGTTTGAGACCCATCAGCTATCCTCACCTGGTTAATCCTGCCAGTTGAAGCCATTTCCTGGCCTGTGCCACTGTTGCATGATAACAGCATGCTGAGAGCTGAGTGAAGGGTGTGGACCAAAGGTAGACAAGCTACTCCAGAAAGATTATGATGTATCTCCCACTTACTTGCACTGAAATCAGCTCAAATTACTTCTGGGGTCACCTGCGCAGGATGGGGCTGCCAGGGCATCAGGCTGAGTAACAATTCCTGCTGCCAAAGCTCTGGTTGACTCTTCTCAATCAATGCACGGACCTCTGCACTCCTGCCATGCTTGCTCAGTTGCTAAATGTAATGAGGTTAATAGGTGAGCGGCAGAAAGGAGGTCCAGACAGGGAAAGGCTGCAGGGCTCCTCTGCAAAGCTCTCGTGAAAGAGAAAGATGAATCTGCCTTCATTGATTTTTTTTGTTCTGTGCTTAATTGCAAGGCGGAGAACAAAGGCTTCTGACCTGCCAGTCGATATATCACGGAGCCGACGTCTCTGGAAATGCCGAAAGGAGCCCTGGTGGCTGCATTGCTCATCTGAAACCGTACTTTGATTCATTAAAAGACACTTGTTCCAAGACCTGCTCCAGGACATTTTGCTCCACAGCAAAAAGGCCTCTTCCCATCAGTGGGCCTTTCTTCCACCTTAAAATTGCCTCTGTTTTTGTAACGGTGGGCTGTCCAGTGCCATCCTCTTGAACTTACCCCAGAAGTTCTTTCATCCTGGAGAACTGTGGGTGGAGGGATTAAATGCAGCTAACATAGGCTGCCATGTTATACACTTCCCTGGCAGTAGATCCCATTGATCCACCCAAATGAATCAGTTGTCTGCAATCTGGTGCCCTCGATGTATTTTGCATCCCATCACCCTTGGTCACACTAGCTGGGGAGGACTGGATTTGGAGTCCATCGTATTTGTGAGGGTATCAACTTGGGAAACCTGATATATAATGAAATATAGCGGGAGGGAACTGAGGGGGGGGCTGCATAAGCTTTCCCCCCTAATTCCTGGATTCCCCCCCCTCTATGCATGGGGAAGCAAACAAAGTTCAGGAAATGATTCGGCTGGGTTCTGCCCCCTCTCCTTGCTGGTCCTGCATTCTCAACTGAGCCTGTTGTTATAGGAATTCTAAGGTCTCAAATACAGAATAAATGTTGATGACTGCACAAGGTAAACACACATACCTAAGTATATAAACCACATGTCTAAAATAGTATAGGAGAGTAATCCAAAAGCCATCTTGACTCTCCTAAAGACTCTAAATAATTCCTCTGCTTCCTTAATCCTCCTTGCCTGAGAACATGTAGGCAGATAGCAATCAGGGGAAGTTCCTGAAGGGATTCCTCTCCTATATCTACCGTATGAACCTCCTTGGTATTAATTGCCATTGTTTGCCCAGGTGTTCTGCACTGAGGGATGTCTGACGGGCATCCAGATTGTCTTATCAAATGCTAATGTTTTGTGTAAACAGTGTCTGGAACTTTGTAAAACTTGCTAAATCCTCAGGAATATCACACCTTGGCCTTCCTGAGCCACAGTAACCCCACTTTATGTGTGATGCAATTTTGTAGAGCGGATGTCCTCCTTCTCCACGCCAAAATGCAAACCCTTAAAAGAGACGCGTCTTCTTGGTTCTGGGTCTCTCTTGCCTTCTTGCTAGGAGGGGAGGGAACTTTGTCGCCACAGAAAAATAAAGATCTGCCTTGCTTTCCACTGCATCCTGCCTCCATCCATTCATCTAAATATATAAAAGGATGTCATATAGAGGAGGGAGAAAGGTTGTTTTCTGCTGCTCCAGAGAAGCGGACACGGAGCAATGGATCCAAACTACAAGAAAGAAGATTCCACCTAAACATTAGGAAGAACTTCCTGACAGTAAGAGCTGTTTGACAGTGGAATTTGCTGCCAAGGAGTGTGGTGGAGTCTCCTTCTTTGGAGGTCTTTAAGCAGAGGCTTGACAACCATATGTCAGGAGTGCTCTGATGGTGTTTCCTACTTGGCAGGGGGTTGGACTCGATAGCCCTTGTGGTTTATTCCAACTCTATGATTCTATGATCTCTGACCGATCATGGACTTAGGGGACTCAGTCCCTTGGGGAGTTGGGCAGCAAAAGCCAACCACCCCTATATCACTGCATTTCTTTTATTTATTTATTTTTAATGGGAGGAAAAATCATGTCACATGTTGGGACGGGCAAACCTGTCATTTTCAGTTTATCCTTGTTTCTCATTTTTCTAGTCTTTGGGTAAGTTCACATCATTGCTTTTTCCGCATCCAGTCCACTACTACGGTTAGTTTTTGAAGTCACTTTCATATGATGCTGGCCACAAACCATATTGATCCAGCAGTTTTTTTACAAATACTGCCTTTCGATGCGCCTTTTTCTCTCTCAAACCAGCTTCCACCTGACTAGAAAACTTAAGCCACATTCATCTTTGTTCTTCAGAATGATGTACACATTTGAGGCAGCCACCGCACATATACAGCTGACAGCTTCATGAATAGGAGCTGTGGGGTTTTGTTTTGTTTCTTTGCAGAGGTGGGGGAACCAAACAGGTCTTGTGTGTTAGATGAAGGCCCCCCAGCCGCCTTTCTGATGTGAGCAACACTCTACAGATGTGGCTTGAAATGCAGGAATAAGGTAGAACAATCTTGCTGAACACAGACATAAGTACAGTGGTACCTCGCAAGACGAATGCCTCGCAAGACGAAAAACTTGCAAGACGAAAGAGTTTTTCCGTGGGGATCCAGGGCACAGCCCTTCAATGGCTGCACTCGTTTCTCTCTGGTCGGGGACAGAGGGTGGCGCTTGGGGGGGGAATTGTCATCGCGCCACTCCTTGGTGTGTGGAGTGCCTCAGGGTGCGATTCTCTCCCCGATGCTTTTTAACATCTTTATGCGCCCCCTCGCCCAGCTTGTCCGGAGTTTTGGGCTGGGCTGCCATCAGTATGCTGATGACACCCAACTCTATCTGTTGATGGATGGCCATCCTGACTCGGCCCCAGACACACTGATCAGATGCTTGGAAGTTGTGGCTGGATGGTTACGTGGGAGCCGGTTGAAGTTAAATCCTTCGAAGACAGAGGTCCTCTGGCTGGGACAGGATGATATGGGAATGAGGGGGCAACTCCCATCTCTTGCGGGGGTGCAATTAGTGCCAGCACCGTCCATTAAGAGTTTGGGTGTAATCTTCGATACCTCCCTCTCCATGGAGGCGCAGATTGCAGCTATTACAAAGGCGGCATTTTTTCATCTCCGCCAAGCTAAGCAGTTGGCTCCTTACCTCTCTCGCCCTGACCTAGCTACTGTGATCCACGCGACGGTCACCTCCAGACTGGATTATTGTAACTCGCTCTACGTGGGGCTGCCCTTGAGACTGACCGAAAAACTCCAGCGGGTGCAGAATGCCGCAGCGAGACTCCTTACGGGGTCTTCACTTAGAGATCACATTCATCCGGTGCTATACCAGTTGCACTGGCTCCCGGTGGAGTACAGGATCAGGTTTAAGGTGCTGGTTTTAACCTTCAAAGCCCTATACGGCCTAGGGCCCTCGTACCTACGGGACCGCCTCTCCTGGTATGCCCCACAGAGGAACTTACGGTCTTCAAACAAAAACACCTTGAAGGTCCCAGGCCACAGAGAGGTTAGGCTGGCCTCAACTAGAGCCAGGGCCTTTTCGGCTGCGGCTCCAACCTGGTGGAATGCTCTGTCACAAGAGACAAGGGCCCTGCAGGACTTGACATCTTTCCGTAGGGCCTGCAAGACAGAGCTGTTCCGCCAGGCCTTTGGTTAGGGCGCAGCCTGACTCCCTCCTTTGGCAACCTTTACAAAACTTTATGGCTGCCATCAATCTTGATTTTAATTAATTTTTATAATGTTTTTATAATGTCGCACTATTTTGGTGTTGTTAGCCGCCCTAAGCCCGGCTTCGGCTGGGGAGGGCGGGATATAAATAAAATTTATTATTATTATTATTATTATTATTATTATTATTATTATTATTATTATT
>JAXCMG010000018.1:8738914-8756482 GCA_034642415.1 Podarcis siculus
TTATTATTATTATTATTATTATTATTATTATTATTATTATTATTATTTCGTTTTTTGAGTTGCTTCGCAAGATGAATTTCCCTATGGGCTTGCTTCGCAAGACGAAAACGTCTTGCAAGTTTGTTTCCTTTTTCTTAAAACCGCATTCCTATGGGAAACCGTGCTTCGCAAGACGAAAAATTTGCAAGATGAAAAAACTCGCAGAACGAATTCATTTCGTCTTGCGAGGCACCGCTGTACAGTTTTCCACATTTCCATGTCAGGTTTGGGGTGAATTTCTACAGATTTCCCCCCTCTGCAATTTTGCCTGATATGCACATTTCTGCAACCTGATTTTTATCTCATATGCCTCTTTTGTATGTTACCTTCATTTATATATGCATTTTAAACGCACAGTTCAGACATATTATTATTATTATTTCACACATTACTCAGTAGGGAAACTGTATTGTTTAATCTGGAGAGGTGTGAATTTTGAAGGACGGCTGCATTTCAGTTCTTGCCACATTTTGGGACATGCAAACTAGGTAGGTTCGTCTTTTAGTGTGAATGGAACTGAATTTCTCCCCCACCTCTTGCCAGACATGGACTCACCTTCATTATCATTTGTTGTGTCAGAATTAGCAGGTAGCTTTCGAAGCAGCACAATTAGGAGAAGTTGTGTGGGAGGAAATCAAGACAGGGAAGTCAACATATTGTCTGCTTTCTTTTTTAAATGCGCCGCTCCCAGAAGTAGTTTTTTTGGTTGAACGTTCAAAATGAACTTCCCATCAACTTTGAGCAATTTGAATGGATGTGGCCTTGTCTCTTGGCCAAATCAAAACTTTATAAAGAAGTTCCGCGGGATATGCGCCTAGGGTTGCAAACCTAATCAGATCAGTGGGCTGCAGGGGGGTGAGGAGACACTTTTGATGAAAAACAGCACCTCCCAGGGCATAGGGCTTGGACTAACAGGTGGAAATCGAAAGGAAGCCAATTTTGGCTTGGCAGTACGATTACTGTCCTAACAGTAAGATTTGTTGGACAGTGAAATAGGAGGTGTTAGGAATGTGGCCCTCAGCCAAAAAAAGGCTCCCTGCCCCTGGTGTATAGGATTGCAGCCAGGGGAGGAGGAAGGGGGACAGTGGGGGCTGTCTGCCCCAGGTGTCATCACTGAGGGGGGTGACATTTTATGCGCTGTGAATACCAAGCCTACCCCAAACTGCCGGGGGAAGGGGCGGAGCTGCGCCGCCTTACCGGAGCCCTTCCCCCTTTCCCCCTTTGTTTTGACAGCTCAGAGGAGGCTTGGGAGTCATGGATGGGTGACACGCTGTTGCCCCCGACTCCCTGGCTGCTTCCTGGGGGGGGAGCCACCCCTGAGCTTTCAAAAGGAAGAGGGAAGGGAGGAAGGCTGCTGGCAAAGTGGCGTGGCTCCCTCCCCGCCCTCTGCCCAGGAAGCAGCCCGCCATGGGCGGTTCGCCCCCTGGGATGCTCGCCCCACCCCTGGGTGCACAGCATGTGTGCCACTCCAGGTGCTGGAGCAGCTAGCTCTGCCTCTGACTGCAGCCTAACATTGCATATTGCATTTATACCATGTTTACTCGCAACCCATTTTAAGGCTAGATTTACCGGTAAACCCAAGTTAACTTCTGGGAAGTTGTTAATGAAGAAGCCTGACACTGTCTTTGCTAAAGAAGTGCAAAATAGGAGCTACACTTTGCATATCCAGATGTTAGAGGAGAACTTGCACACTCTTAGCACAACTGGTTCCACTAGGTTGGAAGTCAGATCTGTGAATCTTCACCTCCCCATCCCACTCAAGGCTCGGATTTTACCTTTGATGGAAGGGTACTTCTCCCCTACATAGTACTACATAGTACACAAATTCAAACCACCGTCCTTGGTGGACCTCCCTGTGCCTTGCGGCTGGCAGAGGTACTTTGTGGCCTTTCATATTTCATACCCAGGGCTGTGTGTTTTCCCAGTCAGGCTGCTCCTTTCCATTGGCTTTCAACCAACCTGATGTTGCAAAGGGGTGAGATAGCAGAGGCCCAAATGAGGCACAGCAGGGTCACCATTATTTTTTTGCAACACGTTTTCCTATAAAACAGGGGGTGAGGACTTCACTTTGTGGTAAGAGGAGGTTGTGGGAGAGGGATGTCGGACCCTTCCCCCTACCATGCCTTATTTGTAGTCCTTTCTTGCAGTCCTCCTGGCAGTCTCTTGCTCCAGCTGCCTTTTTCTGGTGGTTACTAACCCTGATGCTGATGTTCTCCCCCCACTTTGGAAACCGCAGGGGAAGAAAGTGCTGCCATAATGCTCAGGCCCTGTTTGTGGGCTTCTCACGGGGGGCACCTGGTCAGTCACTGTGAGAACAGGATGTGGGACTACATGGGGGAATCTCTCTGCTCAGGTTTCTTTCAGTTTCTCATTTTTCTAATTATAGGTTCTGTTCTCCACAGTTTCATATCAGCCTGTGATTTTTGTTTTGTTTTAAGTCCTTGTGAAAATTCACCAGCACTTTAATGTGAATTTCTTTCTGCAATGCAATCTCTCCCCAATATAATGAATTTCTGCTTGTTATACAGTGGTACCTCTGGTTGCGAGTGGGATCCGTTCTGGAGGCCTGTTCGCAATATGAAAAGAGTGCAACCCCCAGCGGCAAGTCTGCACACGCGTGGGTTGCGATTCGCTGCTTCTGCGCATGCGCATGACATCATTTTGCACTTCTGCGCATGTGCGAGCAGCAAAACCCAGAAGTAACCCTTTCCTGTACAGTGGTACCTCGCAAGACGAATGCCTCGCAAGACGGAAAACTCGCAAGACGAAAGAGTTTTCTGTTTTTTGAGTCGCTTTGCAAGACGGATTTCCCTATGGGCTTGCTGCGCAAGACGAAAACGTCTTGCGAGTTCTTGCAAATTTGTTTCCTTTTTCTTAAAGCCTCTAAGTTAATAGCGAGTTTGTTTCCTTTTTCTTAATTGCGAGTTTGTTTCCTTTTTCTTAAAGCTGCTTTTTCTTAAAGCCGCTAAGTACCATTAATAGCCGTTAATAGCCGTGCTTCGCAAGACGAAAAATCCGCAAGACGAAGAAACTCGCAGAATGAATTAATTTCATCTTGCGAGGCACCACTGTACTTCCAGGTTGCCGCGGGATGTAACCTGAAAGAACGTAACATGAAGCAGACATAACACGAGGCATGACTGTAGTAGTAGTAGTAGTAGTAGTAAATTTATACCTTGTCCATCTGGCTTGGGTTTCCCCAGCCACTCTGGGTGGCTCCTAACAAAATATTATTAATAATTATTATAATTATTATAAATAATAATTAATAATAATAATAATAATAGTAAAAGCAATAAAAGATCAAAAATTAAAAACTTCCCTAAACAGGGCTGCCTTCAGATGCCTTCTAAAAGTCAGATAGTTGTTTATTTCCTTGACATCAGATGGGAGGGCGTTCCACAGAGCAGGTGCCACGACTGAGAAGGCCCTCCGCCTGGTTCCCTGTAACCTCACTTCTCGCAGTGAGGGAACTGCCGGAAGACCCTCGGCGCTGGACCTCGGTGTCCAGGCTGAACGATGGAGGTGGAAACGCTCCTTCAAGTCTACTGGGCCGAGGCCGTTTAGGGCTTTAAAGGTCAGCACCAACACTTTGAATTGTGCTCGGAAACGTATTGGGAGCCAATGTAGGTCTTTCAATGTAGTTGCCAATATAAGCATTTTCTATGCACAATTTACCACAGCATAAGCATTTTGGTACATGTTACTTGGTGGGAGAACCATGTTGTGAAATCTGGAGAAGTGCCAGTTTCAAAGGACGACTGTGTTTTCTGTTTGCACATTCTTTGAAAAATTGCAAATGAGGTATTTTTCCTTCGTTTGTTTTATCTGCTTCATATTTTGTTTCCTTGGGGGGCTGGTCACACTATCTGCAACAATAAGGCTTTGATTTGAGGTAGGTTTCCCCTTCAGATGCAAACTTAATCTACTCCACCCACCACATCCCTTGCTGCAATACAGTGGTACCTTGGAAGCTGAACACCTCGGCTCCCAAACAAATTGGCTCCCGAATGATCGAAACCCAAAAGTGAGTGTTCCGGTTTCTGAACAATTTCCGGAAGCTGAATGTCTGGTGTGGCTTCTGCGGCTCCCGATTGGCTGCAGCACGCTCCTGCAGCCAATCAGAAGCCACACTTTGGTTTTTGAATGGACTCCCAGAATGCATTCTGTTAGAGAACCAAGGTACGACTGTACTCTCTTGGGATTTGAGGTGACTGTTCCAAGACCACTGGCAGTAACGGTAAAGGTAAAGGGACCCCTGACCATTAGGTCCAGTTGTGGCAGACTCTGGGGTTGCGGCTCTCATCTCGCTTTATTGGCCGAGGGAGCTGGTGTACAGCTTCCGGGTCATGTGGCCAGCATGACTAAGCCGCTTCTGGCGAACCAGAGCAGCTCACGGAAACGCCGTTTACCTTCCGGCCGAAGTGGTACCTATTTATCTACTTGCACTTTGACATGCTTTCAAACTGCTAGGTTGGCAGGAACCACTGGCAGTGGGTGAATGCAAAAAGCCCACCAGTTACAGTTGCTCTTGATTCCAGTCTGACACCAACAGGTACTGTATGTAATGAAAATGTCCTTTTGGGGACTATAACCCCCCCCCCCAAATATGTGGCCGTTCAACACACCTGTGCAAAGTGACAATATAATTCTGTTAACAAAGATGCTGGATTCCTGCCAGCCCAGATTCTGCCCACTGTTCATTTGCTCGCTTCACGGTCAAGCCAATTCATTTCCTCTAGGCTCCAATAATTGAAAACCCAATTCCGAACTCATTTCAGCCTCCTCACATCATAAGCTCTCCGTTTTCAAGGATAGCTCTCTTCAGAGTCAGATAAAACAGTCCCTTTGGCTGTTGGTGGGCCCTCATTTCATTCCGTACCATGAATTCGCTTGGGCCGAAGCTTTCCTCTATTCCCCCAATTTCAGAAATACAGCACAACTCCGTGCAGGTTATGAACGCCATAAATCTTTAAATAAAATATTTTTTAAAAACCAGTGTTTGTGCTGAGGAAAGTCTCATCGGTTTCCAACATATCCTACCCACTTATTTGGATGTTGGGTATTGTTATAGCCCAGTAAGAAAGAGATTGTGCATCTGTGGAAATGGTTCCATAGAGGACGAGTACATTATATCAGAATATAAGAGGATCCCTGTTGGATCAGGCCTATCTAGTCCAGCATCTTGTTCTCACAGCGGCCAATCAGATGCCTGTGGGAAATGGTCAAGCCACACCCAAGCGCATTTATTCCTCTGTCCACCATATGCTAGCCCTAGAAATAAACTGTTGCCTTACTTTGAGTTGCAGTGTACGGGATGGCCAATACAGAACATGGTAATTGACTCGCTATCTCACGAATATGAGTACATATCTTATCAGTTTGTGCTGTTTGCAATTGCAGTCAAGAAAATCCTAGTGAGAATCTTGAACCAAACGTCCGTGGGGTGTAAAAGTGGCTTGTTAATTTGAGCAAGATAAACCCAAGACTAATCCCAGGAAGTTTTAAGGTTGATTTTAATTTTGATTGCATTTTAAGTGGAGAGTATATTTAACCATGCTTTATGTCAGTGTTGGGCATTTTGTACTGCATTCGCAATGGCCCATGTATACAGGCAACAAATATTTATTGGACATTGGATTTCAATGCGGCTTTCTCCCATGTCTGTTGCCTTCTGTAGAACTCTTCAGGGACCAGGAGGATGGGGACAAAACTAGAATGAGTTAGGTTTGTCAGTCATGGGCTCTGGCGCCACCTACTGTTAGGCTCCCTTCCTTCTGCCCCAATGGGAACTAGCCACCACTGTTGTCATGGGCTCTGGCGTCACCTACTGTTGGGCTCCCTACCTTCCACCCCACTGATCTCAATGAGCACCAGCTACCACCCATAAACAGGTGTTCCTCGACTCATGCATGACCACGTATATGCACAGCGCCCGGAAATATCTCATATCTCATAGAATCAAAGTTGGAAGGGACCCTGAGGATCATCTAAATCCATCCGCCTGCAATGCAGGAATATGTAGCTGTCCCTTACGGGGATCGAACCTGCAGTCTTGGCGTCGTCAGCACCATGCTCTAACCAACTGAGCTAAATAAATACACAATTCAATTCAAACCTGGAAATGGCAGGAGAGAACTGGAGAGTCCTTGTGGCTTGTGAGGAGATCCTTCCCAGAGCCTGAAGAAGACATCAGTGAGGGTGGAGGAAGCCCCACAGAGACTGTAGGCACAGCAGGGCTTTGTTTACACTGCTCAGCCTCCCCGCCTAACAGCTGATGTGCGGGGGAGTACAGTAGCAGCAGCAGCTACTATGCTGTGTGTCCTCCAGCCTTCAGCTGGCCCCAGAGCTTCAATTCTAGTTGTGGATGTTTTGGGGTACAGTATTTTTGGTATGGATTGAAGACAGAGTGGTAGAAAGGGCATTTAAAGGGCATTAAAATGATGCTCCCCACTTTACATGATTTCACTTATGGCCGGGGGTGGGGTGGGTGGGCTGGAACGTAACCGCCATGTAAGTGGGAGGATGTCTGTATATGCTACCACCAGGTTCAGAGATCTCTAAGTCTCTGTGGTTAGGGAATAATAGCAGGGGTGAGGATTCTGCCTTCTAGCCCTCCTTAGGTAAAGGTAAAGGGACCCCTGACCATTAGGTCCAGTTGTGGCCGACTCTGGGGTTGCAGCACTCATCTCACTTTATTGACCAAGGGAGCCAGCATACAGCTTCCGGGTCATGTGGCCAGCATGACTAAGCTGCTTCTGGCAAACCAGAGCAGCGCACGGAAACGCCGTTTACCTTCCCGCCAGAGCGGTACCTATTTATCTAATTGCACTTTGACGTGCTTTCAAACTGTTAGTTGGGCAGGAGCAGGGACCGAGCAACAGGAGCTCACCCCGTCGCGGGGATTTGAACCGCCGACCTTCTGATTGGCAAGCCCTAGGCTCTGTGGTTTAACCCACAGCGCCACTCGCGTCCTATAGGCATCTTGCATCTGGCTGGGAAACAGGTATATTGTGGCAAACTAGATGTTGGATCAGGCAGTTCTGTGGTGTGATTCAGTAGAGTTGCTACCTTCTTCTAATTGAAGAACTTTTTTGCCCAAGCTTTGCTAGTCTGGTTACATGTTATTGCCGTTTTTCTTTACTCTGTTCTGCATTGATTCAAATGCCAAGTGTCTGTACCTTTTGGTAAATATATACTAGAAGAAGAAAAGAATGTCCCATGGTACATTGTTGATCTAGCCATCTTCAAATATTTGAAGGGCTGACACAGGGATGATGAATTGCCTTTCTGGCACTGCAAATGGCCTCAGGTGGATCTACTCAAAACAGATCCATTTTGGGTAATGCCAACCCTAGGCACACAATTCCCAGAGTCCCCTGGGGAGAGGGATTGATTCTTAAAGTACCCTTAGAATTGTAGCTCAGTGAGGGGAATAGGGGGGTCTCCTAACAACTCTCAGCACCTTTCACAAACCGCAGTCCCCAAGTTTCTTTGCGGGGAAGCCACGACTCTTCAAAGTGGTACGACAGTGCTTTTCTTCTTTTGGACATTTTGAGTGGAAAAAAGGAGAATCTGAGATGCCTGGAAGTGAAGACTGAGAATATAACACCTACTTGATTGGTGAAAAAGCTGGATGTTAATACAGCTAGAAGTCATCTTGGAGTGTATACCTTGAATACTTTCAGTAGTGTTTATAGATACAGCTGGCAGACAGAGAATCGGAAGACCCTCTTTTTTCTTTTCTTTTCTATGGTTTTAATTTTTTCATAGAATCATAGAATCATAGAGTTGGAAGGGACCTTGAGGATCATCTGGCCCAACCCCTTGCCATGCAAGAATATGCAGCTGCCCTATATGGAGATCGAACCTGCAACCTTGTTGTTATCAGCACCACACTCTAACCAACTGAGCTATCAAGTGGTTGTTCTGTTCATCATCCTGTATATATGTTTATGCTTTGCTTTTGAAGTTTTCTCTCTTGGATTAATGAAGATCCACACAGAAAGGTGATGGACAGGAGATGGAGGGCTCTGCATGAGAGGCAGGCTAGAGAGGATCTCCCAGGGTGGGAGGCTGGGGGGAAGAGGGGGAAGCTCCCAGGTGAGAGCTGGGAGGGTTCACTTACCTGTGTGTGGAGTAAGGGTTAAGATTTACCGTATTTTCCCAGGTCTCCAAATTAAGAAAACACCCCTCAGCACTACCCATGTATAAGACGAGCGCCAATTTTAAACCTATTTTTTTGGTTAAAAAAACCTTAGTCTTATACATGGAAAAATATGTTAATTAGGATAGAGGAGCTTGCACTCATTTTCTCTCTCTTTTTCCTTCTTCATTTTCTTCTCTTGTTTATTCTTGCTTCTCTTCTATTTATCTTTTTTAGATTAGTTTGGCTTTTGTTGCATTTTAAGTTGAATGCATTTTATGTTGAATATATATATATATTAGTACAATAGTGCTTTCAATGTATAATGTAGATGAGGTCCATACATTGATGTGTACTAAAGAGAACATGCATCTACTCTCCACTCTGACTCCATTCATTTAAAGTTTTAATTGCTGCGTTAGTCATTAGAATCACATTCATTTCATTTCTGATACGGAATGGGGTTGGCATTTTCTGCACAGATAGCACGAGGCTTCCCATCAGCAGGGTGTCAGATCTTCCAAACTTCAAACCGATTGGGGCAAATGTCCCCACTTTACAGAGAATTTAAAAAGAAAGGCACTGATCCTGAAAGTATTCCATTTCTTCAATGGCAGACTGAGCTGCTCCTCTTCTGCTTGTGAGTTCTGTGTTTACCATCCCATTTGGTTTCACAAATCCCATTACACCCTGCAAGAGATAAGGCGTCTGAAATTTCAGATGGTTGGGACAAAAGGCTCTCATTTCATAGGATTTTTATTATTCTTTAAAGGTATATGAATGTGCTGCTCCTTTCCCTTCCTCCCCTTTATGTCCCTTTTCTGTGATGTTCCAGCAGGATTCCACTTGAAAGAAATGAGAAAAAAAGGAAGTTTCATTCTGAACTCATTCATTTGTATTCCCATTCGTGCCCATTAATGAAACAAATGGCTGTCATGCAGTTCATTTTTCATTTATGGGAATGCGCTGAATGCCCAAGTAGCCATCAGCATGAAACCCAGAATGATGTGCGAACATTCAGTGTGACCTGAAGGTCTAAGAACCTCTAAAACCAAGCACCATCAAATTGGCAGACATGAACCTTTCGAAGCTTCAGAGCTTCTCAGATTTTCACAGTCTATCCAAATTCTGCATGATGGATCCAGGAGCAGGTTTTCATCTAGGTTTGGATACAGCTGCACACTTGAAGCTCTGAGAAACTATGAAATAAGCCTAGACTTCTAAAAAAAATAAAAATAAAAATAAGTCCAAATGTTTTAAAAATGGAGCTTGTTGCATTTTGAGGAACTATGTCAACCTCCAGCTTTCACTTATTTGAATCTCAGAGCAGATTTCCTTGATCTTTCTCTCCCACCCCCCCACAATTTATTTATTTGATTTTCCATATTAAAATTTACATTCCCCCCTCCCCTTTGTGGGTCTTATTGTTAGTCCTTTCCTTCTGCATCTTTCGTAATAATCCAAATTTCTGTAGCTCCATTATGTCCATAGTTCTTCGTTACATTACAAGTGTCACTGCAATCCCACTAACAATTTAAACTGTTTACAATGGTTCTTAAGGTAAATTATAAATTCCCCCCATTCCTTATTAAAGTTTTGGTCCTCCTGATTGCAGCCCCACTACCCCCCTGCCAAGATCCTAAATCTATTCCAAGAAAGTTTCCCCAATTACCATAAACAAATCCCGGTGTCCCCAGAGCACCTGTTACCCAGATTTTCCCCAATCTCTCGTTCGAGTCATCTGTCATGGTGTGTGTTATCGTGCTTTGCCATCATCCTGGAGGTTGTCATAGAAACAAAGGACAAACAGTCGGGTGTTTGGACTGTGCAACCCAGAGATTAATGTGCCAGGCAGAAAAGAAAATGGGATGAAACCTCTGGTCGTCTTTCCCTGAACCCTCAACATCTTGACGCTAATGCTCTGCACATGAAAAATTAATAGTCTGGCGATAAATGATTTTAAACACGATCACAGGGCGGGCAGGTCCCTTGATGCCTTTTCAAGACACACAAAGGAGAGAGGGTTTCTTTTTTTTAAAGGAAGATAGAAACTTATCTTCCAGTGGGTCAGACCACTGCTTCATCTGGTTCCCTGTTGCCTCCAAACTGATTGACAGAGCTTCTTCAGGGTTGGAGACAGGAGTTTTTACAGGCCTACCTGGATAGGAACCTGGGACCTTCTACACAGTGATGGCTGGTAAGGCAGATGGCAGGGAGACCAGGGGCAGTGCATCCCATTTTGCTGCTTGAGATGAAATGGCAAGTGCAAGCCCACCCTGCTGCCACCACAATTGTTGTTGTTGTTTAGTCTTGTCTGTCTCACCAAAGCTTCCTTTAACTAGGTTGTGCAGCAGCAACACAAAGTGGTAGCAGTGGGTTCCATCAAAATCTCATGAGGTTTGGGTGAAAAATTGCTGGAAATCAGCACTGTCGCCATTGCCACTTCTCTGCCTCTGGCAGAGTGGGCAATAGGGGCTCCCGCTGCCCGAGGTGGCTATTTCACTCCACCTCATGGGTAGGAAGGCCCTGAAGGAGACAAAACGCTAGGCAGAGCCAGAGTCAGTGATGGGCAGAGTCAGCTCCTCTTAGTTTAGTCCTCATCCTCTCCCCTGCTGAGTTCAAGAAGTGGGGAATGCTGAGACTCAGGAGGAGGAGTTGATGTTGTTGTTGGTGTCTGTCTGTCTCGAGAGACAATGGAGTGCACCTCCAGGAGTGAAGTCAAACTGCTGTGTTAACAGCACTGAAGTGATCTCAAGGGGCAGTGTGGAGGTTCTGGGCTGCCCAGATGATAAGACCCCTCTCTTGGCCTCACCTATGTGGTCCAAAGGAAAGCAGAGCAATACATTTGGCACCAGCTTGGCTGCAGAAGTTGCCGGAAAGAGGCGTGCAAGGCACCATCCAACCATCTTAGGGACTCCACTCTGGATTTGTGTAGGGTTTACTCCTTGGACTTTTCTTCTCCTGAAGATATACCCACAAGGAAGCGGAGGTTTAGGATCAGAGTTCATCCACCTTCCCAGGTGGATGAGCCTCATCTGCCTCTTACTTCCCTCTACAGCACATGCAGAAACCTCCTTCTTGACCATTGGACGCACTATTGGTCTTGTCCGCTCAATCCGCAAGAGCATGTCTTCGCACACAGTGGAAATCCCTAACTCGATGATGGTTTGAGACCCATTGGCTACCCTCACATGGTTTAGCCAGCCATTCAAAGCCGTTCCCAGGGTGTGGCCACTGTCGCATGCTGATAGCTTCCAGGAGGCACAGAGGGGAACTGAGTGTAGGGTGGGGACCAAAGATGGACTAACTATCCCAGAAAGAGTATGATGTGTCCCTTACCATAGGCCCTACCCCTTCCCTAACACTCCACACATCCCATGTGTGTGTGTTTTTTTAAATTCATTTTTTTTTAAATTTTCTCATCAACAATCCAATCTAATCACATTAAATATTCCAGATTATACATATACATATCAAATAATCCAAATATTCTGCCAAATTATAATTTTTTTAATAGGACTTCTCATGCTTCATTGGGACGCGGGTGGCACTGTGGGTTAAACCACAGAGCCTAGGACTTGCCGATCAGAAGGTCGGTGGTTCGAGTCGCCGCGACGGGGTGAGCTCCCGTTGCTCGGTCCCAGCTGCTGCCCACCTAGCAGTTCGAAAGCACGTCAAGCAAGTAGATAAATAGGTACCGCTCTGGCGGGAAGGTAAACGGCGTTTCCGTGTGCTGCTCTGGTTCGCCAGAAGCAGCTTAGTCCTGCTGGCCACATGACCCGGAAGCTGTATGCAGGCTCCCTCAGCCAATAAAGCGAGATGAGCGCCGCAACCCCAGAGTTGGCCATGACTGGACCTAATGGTCAGGGGTTCCTTTACCTTTACCTAGTCTAACCTAGAGATTACAGGAACACAGACAAACAAAGTTAGGCTATTCCCCATCCTGACAGGGCCACAACTGGGCCACCAGATGAAGAAGGAGCACTGTACCACAGAAGGCGCTTGTGGCTCCATAGACAGAACTGCCCTCTGAGTGAGCCTTTCTTTATAGCTCTCCATTCACAGAGGCAGAATTGCACATTTTCTGCGGCAGCGAGGAAAACCACACTTGGAGCCGGTTGGTTAAAAGATAACGGCTTCCGACTTGTCCCTTGGTGGGACCAGCTCATCGTAATTCTGCTCACAGGCGGCATTAGCTGGCACAATTATCCTGACCGCGCCAGCTGGTGGGTGGTGCTCTGCCCATGTCCGCCACCAATTATTCATCTGTTCTCAGTTCCTGGGGTTAATTTATTTGGCATTTATAGTCGCAAGCGTTTCATTAGATGTTCGTTCTCTAGGAAGCAAATAGTATGGATTTATGCAGAGGGGCAACAGGCAGGAAGAGTCAAGTGCAACAGTCTTGTAAAGGTAGTGAGCGTCACTGATGCTGGTCAGTAGCCTGTTTGCTGGCTGGAGTGGAGGTCCCAACACCCTCCACACTCTTCCCAGCTACTTTCCAACTATGTCTATGTTGTTGTTGTTTAGTCGTTTAGTTGTGTCCGACTCTTTGTGACCCCATGGACCAGAGCATGCCAGGCACTCCTGTCTTCCACTGCCTCCTGCAGTTCTCATGTTCTTGCCATCTCATTTTTGACCACATATTTTTCTTTACAGCATTGGACTTTCCTTTCGCTTCCAGGCATATCTGCAACTGAGCGACCTCTGGCTTTGGCCCAGCCGCTTCATCAGCTCTGAATCTACTTGTACTTATCCTCCACTCTTCCTCAGTAGCATGTTGGACGCCTTCCGACTTGAGGGGCTCATCTTCCAGCATCATAACTTTTATATACCTGTTGTCTTTGTCCATGGAGTTTTCTTGGTAGGGATACTGGAGTGGCTTGCCGGTTCCTGTTCCAGGTGGATCACGTTTGGTCAAAACCCTCCACTATGACCTGTCCATCTTGGGTGGCCCTGCACGGCATAGCTCATAGCTTCTCTGAGTTATTCAAGCCCCTTTGCCATGGCAAGGCAGTGATCCATGAAGGGATCTATGTCTATACTGTGCATCAGAGGTCTCCAATATGGTGCCCTCAGGCACCAGTGTGCCTGCCAGTTTTTGTCCTGTGATGCCTGCAAAACTTCTTAGTAAATATCCCCTTGAAAATCCACAATGCGCAAGAATCCTGGGAACTGTAGTTTATCCCCGCACAGAGCTACAAATCCTGGCACCCTTAACAAGCCACAGTTCCCAGGATTCTTTGGGATAAGTCACATGCTTTCAATGTGCTTTAAACATATGGTGTGTTTGCATAGCCAAAGCGTAGCAAGGGCTGCCTCTGGAACTTGACATTATTCAGAGAACAAGGGAGTGTGCAATATTAAAGAACTGTTTCCAATTTGTTAAAATAAAGAAAAAGATTTCTGCGCTATGAAGCGGTTGCAGTGAAAAACATGCTTTGTACGATTTCCCTGTTCATTAGGCTTTCCTCCTGAAGTTCAGCCTGGGCAGGCCATGATAAACTCAGAGCGGCACATTTCTTCCTTTCTTCCTTTTTTGTGTGATTCCCTGGCGGTGATCTGGCATAACCGTGATCAGCATCTGTTCTGCTGTGCATCGTGTCCTTTCTGTCGAGCGAGAAAGATATGAGCAAACATTACAGAGTCAATAGATAAGGCCAGATGGAGAAACTGGGGACAAGGAAGAGTGGGGCGGAGGGTGGGGGGGTGGGGAGGGAGGAAAATATTTTTTTTTGCAAGAGTGTTGCCATAGAAACCCAGCTCTATATAGCTAACCCTCAGCTTAGCCCACTAATAGAAATTACCTGGAATGGATTTTACCTGCAACTTACATAGCAGGTATAGGCTCTGCTGATGTTCCCTACTTTGGATGCCCCAATGAAAGACCTTCTCCGCTTTTAGGGGCCATAAATAATTGGATAAAACAAAGGATCAATATGAATTCTCTCAAGAACTAGGGTTATTCTCTCCCTCCCTCCCTCTCTTTTTTAAAAAAAATAGAATGGAGAAGTTTCTTTGGTTCGGAATTCTCAAAAGTTTCCCCTTCTTTTTCTCCTTGGGGTTTTCTGCGTCCTTTAAAAAGCCCGGAAAGAAAACATTAAGATCAATTTCTCCTTGTATTACAGGAAACAAGACGTGTTGAACAGCACAGATATGGCAGCTCCAGAGAGACCCTTATCTCCACCGCTCACTGCTCCGCCAAGCATGAAGGTAAGCGGCTTATGGGATGCATTATGGCCGGTGCGTCGCATGTGTTATTTGCATGGCTGGGCACTGCCCCAACTGCAGGATCTTGCAGTTATATTGGAGCAGAACGGTTCGGCTTATCTGTTGCAGTCACATCTAGCCTAAGAGTTGATATATAGTTTTTGCGTCGCTACCTTCCAGTGTTGCATTCTTGAAAGGCCCAGGGAAGGTAATGTGAAAGTGCATATTATTATTATGTTTAATAGTGATCTTAATGATGATAATAATAATGATAATTACTTTTATTAATTTATATACCACTTACAATGACTCCTAAGCAGTTAACAAGCATGGTAAAATTCAAACACGATAAGAGCACGCCATACGACAATTCTAACCTTAAAGATACCTGAATATAAAATAGACAATCAAAGAAGCCCGTTAAAAAAACATAACAAAATAGTTAAAAGAGCAACTCAAGCAGTTGTACCAGGAAGTTCAAGTTCAGGGGAATGCCTAAACAGGTGTGTCTTCGAGAGCTGGCGGTTTGCCAATGCAGATGTGGCCTCACATATACATTGTATGCATAAGGAATGAAGAAACACAATGCAGAAGCTGCAGTTGCCACAAAATTGGAATCAGTGGTAAGGACTACCATATATCTATGAGGTGGAAAAGCTGTTTCTTCCATTATTGCCAGACTAGTGACCTCATGTATGAATGCAGCAGAATGTGTTGGAAATGAAGTGATAAAAGCCCTTTTCCAACAAGCGAGAATATTTTGGCAAGGAGACAGATACCATACCTGTTAACCGCTCCAGAAATAAAATGGGACATCCTGTTTTTTATTGCTAGAGGACAGTGGCCAAAATGGCCACCACAATCTTGTGTGATTTTGGACTGCATTTTTGGGGGCACGGCGGTCCCAAACACGTGTTTTCGGGTGCTGTTCCTGAAGAAAGCACTCGGGGGGGGCATGATCAAACGTGGGTCACGTGACTTGCACAGGAGTGCAGACCCAGAAGATGGCTTCCTGGATTTTGGGCATGTCGTGTTGGAAGGTATGAGATACCACTGATTATTTGGGGGGGTCAAAGCAGGAGGTGGGGCACTGTGAAGAAGTCCTCTTCCATCAGGCACTGCTTGCTTCCAGTACTTGAGATCAGTTTTCACCAACCTGTTGTCCTTCAGCTGTTGGGAGTTGTTGCCAACCAAGTCCTACTCAGAGTAGACCCATTAAAATATGTGTGCCTAAGTGAGTCGTTTCCATTAACTCCAGTGGCTCCACTCTGAGTAGGACTAGCATTGGGTGGAACCCTTGGACCACAGTTCCCATGAGCTTATGGGAGTTGTGGTCCAGAACACTTGGAAGGCACTAGGTTACCAATGGCTGCTTTAGATAGTCCATCGGCTAAATTATTCCTGCAGGATCAGAGAGCTAAAATGCCTAGCAGGAAGATCTTGGCAACCACAGGGAGCATTGATCAAATATTTCCAGGGTGCCCAGATGTTATCAGAAGTCTGCTCTGGAGCTCCTAAGCAACAACAAGATGATTCCTTGAGTTCTTCCCTCCTTCAAAGACTGTGCAAAGAGCTCCACTGTTTGTTTGCATTTTTGTTCAATTCTGGGGGGGAAGAAAGGATGCTGCTGTTGCCTAGCAACTGTAGGAATCACTCACTGCCATCCACAAATGGTTGGAAATAGGATTGCCACCTGCTTGCTTTTTTTAAAAAAAACCAATTCCATGTGGGAGCTGAAGATCTACATGCTGTGTCTGGATCTAGAAGCCCAAATTCCAGGAACGGCTTGGAAGGGAGGAGAGCAGGTTGATTAGATCAGCCCCCCAGGTAAGGGCCAAAGTACAGTGGTACCTCAGGTTACATATGCTTCAGGTTACAGACGCTTCAGGTTACAGACTCCGCTAACCCAGGAATAGTACCTCGGGTTAAGAACTTTGCTTCAGGATGAAAACAGAAATTGTGCTCCGGCGGCACGGCGGCAGCAGGAGGCCCCATTAGCTAAAGTAGTGCTTCAGGTTAAGAACAGATTCAGGTTAAGAACGGACCTCCGGAACGAATTAAGGACTTAACTCGAGGTACTGCTGTAAATATGATTTGTTTCACTAAGAGGCAGCCTCAGGGACTGCTTTGAAGATGAAGTGGTGTTTTGGGAGAGGGTGTTAGGCCTTCCTCACAGT
Source organism: Podarcis siculus (assembly GCA_034642415.1). Taxonomy (NCBI): domain Eukaryota; kingdom Metazoa; phylum Chordata; class Lepidosauria; order Squamata; family Lacertidae; genus Podarcis; species Podarcis siculus. The sequence goes on from JAXCMG010000018.1 coordinate 8,755,484, forward strand.
CCAAATGCTGCCCTCTATAAACTCTGCACGTGTGGGACATCTGTCCCCCCCCTTACAAAATGGTACAATCAGTAATGTCAACTGCTGTCAGCGGTAGGTCTTCTAGAGCAGTGTTTCCCAACCTTGGGCCTCCAGCTGTTTTTGAACTACAACTCCCATCATCCCTCACTAGCAAGACCAGTGGCAAGGGATGATGGGAATTGTAGTCCAAAAAAAGCTGGAGGCCCAAGGTTGGGAAACACTGTTCTAGAGAATGTAGCCTCCAATATGTAAAATGCTTAGGAAAATGAATGAGATGATGTTCAGGGTGGATCATCAGTACAGTGGTACCTTGTGTTTCGTATTCTCCCCCTTACGAATACTGTGGGTTACGTGCTCTGCTAACCTGGAAGTAGATGCCCCTTGTTGCAACCTTTGCCCCGGGATGCGAGCAGAATTCACGCTCCAGCAGTGCAGCAGCAGCGGAAGGCGCCATTAGATAAAGCGTGCCTCATGTTACGAGCGGTTTCCTGTTTCGAACGGACCTCCGGAACGGATTAAGTACGTAACACGAGGTACCACTGTACAAATTAAATTTGGGCATGCCATGCGGTGACTTTTTGGACGATGTAAGAAAGCAACATACATCTAGGGCAGGGATGTCAGAGAACATTTACAGAAACAAGAGCATGACTTGCAGTAATTTGCATGTTTTGTCTGAGGCCAGGAGTGGAAATCGCAAAAGCAAATAGGACTTGTATTTGCTACTGTTGTTTTTTCAGTCTGCAAACGTTCCGTAAATAATTACTTTGCTTTCTGCATTGTTTTCGACATTTCCCTTCCGTCAAAATTCCATGCTTATTGTGATGAACACAGCCTGGGATGCTGCCTTGTTGCATTCTCGAATCAAGGATCATTCCTTGTTAGAACAGTATTTTCCTCCTCCTCCTCCCATAGAGACTGGTGCATTAGGAATAATAATAATAATAATAATAATAATAATAATAATAATAATAATAA
>JAXCMG010000018.1:8756492-8775996 GCA_034642415.1 Podarcis siculus
AATAATAATAATAATAATAATAATAATAATAATAATAATAATAATAATAATTGTACCCCTGCCCATCTGACTGGGTTTCTACACACTGAGAGCCAGTGTGGTGTAGTGGTTAAGAGCAGTGGACTCGTAATCTGGTCCACCGCTCTTAACAACTACACTGGTGAACCGGGTTCGCTTTTCCACTCCTCCACAGGCAGCTGCTGGGTGACCTTGGGCTAGTCATACTTCTTTCAAGTCTCTCAGCCCCACTCACCTCACAGAGTGTTTGTTGTGGGGGAGGAAGGGAAAGGAGAATGTTAGCCGCTTTGAGACTCCTTCGGGTAGTGATAAAGCGGGATATCAGATCCAAACTCTTCTTCTTCTACACCAATAAGGCACTGCCCCCCCAAGCTTAGGCTGACTTCAGCCAGCCCCCACCTGGCTTCATTCTTCCTTACAACCAGTCAAGGGGTTGGAGCCTGACTGTCAGCTTCCTTCCTAGTTTACCCCTTAGTCCAGGGGTTGTCAACCTGGTCCCTACCGCCCACTAGTGGGCGTTTCAGGATTCTAGGTGGGCGGTAGGGGGTTCTACAGCACAAGCTGAATCCTCCTTCCATCGAGCACTGGTGGGCGGTAAGGAAATTTCACCATCAAGAAAGATGCATTAGTGGGCGGTAGGTATAAAAAGGTTGACTAACCCTGCCTTAGTCTCAGTGTTGCCCTTGTAGAACTCAGCAGGAAGGAGAAGGAGGGAGGCAAAAATAGAATTAGTTGTCTTGGCCTGTCATTGGCTCTGTCTCTACCTACAGTTGTCCTTCCAACCTTCTCCCCACCAATCCCAATAGGCCTCAGCCACCACTTCCCCTCTTCCTTTTGGGTCGGAGCTTTTATACCAAGGAAAGCACCACAACATATAAAGACAGAGAAGGCCCAGCCTCTCTTTGCTGTTCTCTCTTATCTCACAAGTATAATACAGAAGCCTTTTATGTTAATCCGCATGAGGAGGGATTAGTGTGATTTTCGGTTTCGTTGGAGGCTCCAGACAGCATAGCTTTGCGGGTTGTTGTTTTCACTTGCAATGATGGAGGAAGTGATGAAACACACTTTATGCCGACACTGTATATGAACCACCTTCTACCTTTAAAAAAATGCAATCTGAAAAGCAGCCCCAGAAGCTCCAAACAGCCTTCCCCATAATAAGCTGGCAAATGGTCTGCCAAGGGAGAAGACAGAATTGCAAATCTGCAGCAAAAATATCCCCACCTTCCTGGCAGCCTTACTCCGAAATGGCCCATTGCTCTTCAAAAAGCACAAAGCCCATGATCGTTCTCCGCAGACTGTCTCGAACCCCTTCACCACCTGCAAATGACAGAAACCTGTAAGTAATAGCCCGATTTCTCTATAAAAGGTCCTGCACCTCTCCCCAAAATGGTCTGTGGAAAACATAAAGCCCGGGTGGGAAATCTCAGCACAGCCCGAAATGTTGTGCCTCTCTCCTGCTCTGCACCTGCAAGCGAAAGCGGCCTGCCATTTATTCCCAGCGTGGCGCTCCTCGAGCCTTTCTGGCTGAGGCAGAATAAATAATTGGGTGTAATAATGAGCTGCCTTGTCAGTCCGCGAAACGGTAAATTAATCCCGGCGGGGAGTTGTTTGTCACCTTTTGCCAATCACTCCTTCCCAGTTCTCTGGGCTCCTTATCACATTAAGTTAATCACACGTTGCCGACCTTTTTTTTTAAAGGTTTATTTTAAAGCAAGCCTGCTGGCTCCCTATCTCGGAGGCAGGAGGAGGGCAGAGAGGTGATAACTAGGTAATGAGAGGGACAAACGCTCAAAGGGTTTGTCCACGTCACCTGGGAGGGCTTCCTCACGGAACCCACACCTTCGGCTCGAGAGCGGCTGCTCTGTTTGCCTGGCCGAACTGTGTAGAGAGCAGGATGCAATGAACCCGTTCAGCGTGGATTCCTTGCAGGCTCCAAGTCCGGGCCTTAGGCCTTGACGAGCTTGGGGAGGGATCTCAGCTGGCAGCTCCAGTGTTGAACACCCCCAGCACCAGGCATCCGTTGCTGACTTTGTGCCGGAGTTTGAAAGGTAAGCCCTGTGCCAATTTCATTTGTGTTTCTGTTTGAAGCCTACCCGACATTTTAGCAGAGGTTTTCCCCACGTCGTTCCAATCAGGGGGCTGGTAACCTACACCCCCAGGCCTGCACACAATCCTCATCCTATTTTTTATGAGGCGCGCTTCCTGATTCCATTTGGGTGACCAGGAGGGGGAAAGACAGGGGAGAACAGGGACAGAAAGGGGGTATCATTCACCTCAAGCTCTGACTCTGCTGACTACAGTGGTACCTCGGGTTACAAACGCTTCGGGTTACAAAATCCGCTAACCCGGAAATAGTACCTTGGGTTGAGAACTTTGCCCCAGGATGAGAATGAAAATTGCACGCCGGCGATCTGGTGGCGGCAGCAGCCCCCATTAGCAAAAGTGCGCCTCAGGTTAAGAATGGTTTTGGGTTAAGAACGGACCTCCGGAACAAATTAAGTTCGTAACCAGAGGTACCACCCTACTGCCATGAACGCAACTCTCAACAGATTTTCCCTGATCCCTACTTTAAACCAGTTAGATTATGCCCAGGGGTGGAGGAAGGGGTGTGTGGTGGGGGCCGTCCACCCTGGATGTCACCACTGAGGGGGTGACAAAATGCTGGGTGGCACTCACCGTGGGCCCTGCAGCATGCCCGAGCTACATGTCTCTCCTGGGAGTGACGCGGTGGCTCGGGTGCCCGCAGGCTCTGTGCTGCCGCAAACAGTCCACCCGCTGCCTCCCCCTCAGCTGTAGGGCGGCTGAGTGGGAGGAGGCAGGCAGACTCCTCGGAGGCCCTGCTCCAGCTAGCTCCACCCCACAGGTGGCTGGCCCTGCCCCTGATGCCCAATAGCTTGCTCCTCCACTGATTATGACTATGATGCCGACGATGCCCATTTCATAGATGAGACTGGGAGGAGCTGACTTGTGTAAGGAGCCCATTGTGAAATAGGGGGTCACAGATAGTGTGCTGGAGAAACAGGTAAGAATGAAAGCCAATGACTCATCTAGTCCAGCATTCTGTTCTTGCAGGGGCCAACCAGATGCCCCAATGGCAGACTCCTCCCCCAACATTCCTCAGATCAAAATAGGGACATATTCTACATTAGTGTCATCCTTCCTGTTTACCTCTCCTACTGCGCCTCCTCCTCACAGGCTGGGGCAGGGATGCAGTGGCCAAACAAAGCAAGCCAGAGCCAACAATGGCCGCTCTTCAACCCCCATGTGCCCTTGGTGCCCCTCACAACCATGGTAGTGGTCTCATGGAGAGGCTCCACCCCTTTGCTCTCTCACACACCACTTTCTTTAAGGGAGACAGACAGACTGACTGAGGAGAAGAACTTTGATTGGGGCATTGAAGTGACCCAGATCTTGTTTTCATTAAAACAGGAAGTGATGTCATATTGAGTTTTTTTGGGGGGAGGGAGCAGGCTTGCTTTCTACAGCTCCAGAAGGCAGGACTAGGACCAACAGGCAGAAAAGGCAAGGAAACAAGTTTTGGATGAATGATAGCAATAACTTCCTGGTGGAATGAGCTGCTTTACACTGGGAGAGATTCCACTGAGAGGTGGTGGGCTCTCATACCCTCCAACTGCCTCAATTTTACTGGGACATTCTGGATTCGCAGAACAGTTTTGAAAGGCTCCAACTGCCACTTTGATTCAAAATGGTGTCTGGTGGCACCGAAACCAAGGGCTTTTTCCCCAGCCAAAACTTACTGGAACTCAGTTACAAGAGAACAAGGGAGGTCTTCATGGTGAGTTCCGGCACCTCTTTTTCTTGAGAAATAGCACTGCCAAAACCTAGACCCAAACCGACTCCTGGGTCTTAGGAACCACCATGCCAAATTTGGTGATGGCATCTTTAGGGGTGCCTGCTTGCAGATGGATGGACAGACAACTTTCCAAAACGTATAGAATACAGAATTCATCTAAAATTTACTTTCATTGTTCCTCCTGTGGGCCCCAGAAAGTTGCCCAGGAAGGTGACAAAGTGCCTTTTGCACATGCCTAGAGAGGAATGCTGGCGGAAGTGGTACTTGAAGGGAGAGAGACTGGCCAAACTAGTTGCACAAGGATTTGGGAAGGAACTCAGTGCTACCTCCCCCTGCCCCAATGTCCTTAAGCAGCTACTGGAAGATAAATATCTATGAGAGGCCAAGTTTGCACCTGCATGACTGAGCAGCCAAAAGAGTCAGGAGAGCAGTAATTTATACAGTGAGAACAGAAGGTTCAAAATAGCTGTGGAGAACCTTAGACTCAACCAATGTTGCTGGACCAGAACTCCCATGAAGCATGGCCACTGGCCAGGGATGATGGAAGTTGTAGTTCAGCAGCATCAGGAGTCAGCTCTGGGTTTAGGGCGGTGTGGCAGATCCTCTGCACAGGGTGCTGGACCAAGGGGGGTGCAACAGCAGCACCACCACCATCATAATGATAATACAGTGGTACCTCGCCTTAAGAACTTAATTCATTCTGGAGGTCTGTTCTCAACCTGAAACTGTTCTTAACCTGAAGCACCACTTTAGCTAATGGAGCCTCCTGCTGCTTCCGTGCCGTCGGAGCACGATTACTGTTCTCATCCTGAAACAAAGTTCTTAACCCGAGGTACTATTTCTGGGTTAGCAGAGTCTGTAACCTGAAGCTTCTGTAACCTGAAGCGTCTGTAACCCGAGGTACCACTGTAATAATACTTATATGGGTACCTACTGAGAAGATCCATAAAAAGCAACTGTACCAAAATGAATTATTATGAAAAAAAGAAACATTTTTTGAAATAATTTTTCTTTGATTTTACAAGTGTGGAATTATAACAATTCAAAATACAGATCCATATTTAGAGATTTCTCTGAATCTCCAGACTTCCTACCATCCCCTCTATGGGTTCTATTGACAACTTTTTACAATTGCCTATTATTCCATAATCCATGTTTTATATCTCTCCATATTGTCCATGGTATTTGCTACATTACAACTGTTATTAAAATCCCGATAACGTTTTCATCTGCTTAAAGGGGTCTCCTAAATAAATTATATTTTCCCCCATTTTTATCTTCTTGGTTCTTGAGCTTTCCAGTCAATTTGGCCATTTCAGCATACTCCAAATAGCTTGGTTTGCCATTCCTCTCTGGTACAAATATTTAAGGGTGGGGAGCCAATTTCCCCCACTCACTCAGGGCTCCATATTACCAAAGTCTGCCCCTGTGGGGCCCCCCAAAAGATTCCCCCCACTTCTTTAAAAAACAGCAACTTTTGAGGTGTTGCCTGTGGAACCTCTTTCTTCTGAAGAAATGCTTAAATAGGTGTGTTCTTCTTCTTCTTCTTCTTGTTGTTGTCATCTTCATCATCATCTATCCTGCCTTCATCCAAGGATCACAGGGTGGTTTACCACATAATACAATATAATTTTTAGAAGATGTAACACAATATGACTGAGGCTTCCCGATGTGAACAGCAACCAATGTGGAGTCCTCCTGTTCAGTGTATGAAAGGGCAATCCTGTACCCACTTACCTGGGAGCGGTGGTGGCTGGTACCTTTTGAGATTGGTGGGGCAGGAGCCTAACAGCAGATGGCGCCAGAGCCACTGACAGGCAGGGCTGCCCCCTGATTGGTTGTAAGCAAGAAGGGAGGCAGGTGGCAATGCCTGACGGAAGACAGAGGTTAATCATCATCATCAACATCATCATCATCTATTATTTCTACCCTGCCCACCTGGTTGGGTTTCCCCCCTTTGCCCAAATTGGTCAGATTCCACTGCCTGTGTGCTGGTCCCGGGGGGAGGTTACCATGGGGTGAGGTCCAGGACCTGGGTCGAGGGTCTGTCGACTGTCCTCCACGGGCGAGGCGGGGTCCGAAGCGAGGAGGCAGGCAAGGACAGGAACTCTGAAGGAACAGGACTGAGTGCTGGCCGAAACAGCTCTTCAATGACATTGCTCCCACAACCTGGGACCGGGCTGACTGGCCTTTATCTTCTCTGAGGTCAGGGGCGGTCCCGACCCCCAGGAGACCCGCCTCTCCTGGCCTTAAGGCGAGCACTCTTCCTGGGAGAAACCAGTTCCCCCCGTCTCTCTGCCCTGAGCCTCTGCAGTTCAGGAGAGGCTGAAGGGTTACTGGACCCAGGGGGAGACTCACCTGTAGGCACTGAGTCCTCAACCACCTCCGGAGCCAGAGTGGATTCACCTGGTGCCTGCTCATGAGGATCCGGCACAGATGCAGGCACTGCAGAATCAAGGCCCTGCCCCAGTTCAGCCGGCCCTGGAGGCGGGGACTCCTGTGCAGGCTGGGATTCCTCTGGTTCAGCCTCTGAATCGGATTCCCAGGCCATCACAGCCTGTGAGTAAGCCACATTGGGCTCAAGATTAGATGTGGATGTGTAAGACTGTGCTGCCAGTCACTCGGTGATGCCCTTCTTCAGGACACTCCATTCTATTCCTCCTCCCTTATTGTTTTCACCCCCCTCCTGGACAACCAACCAGCATCCATTTGCCACAAAGGACACTCGGTCCGCATGGGGCTCTTTTGTTTTGTTTTCCCTCCTTAGGCTTCCCCTCCAATAGTCTGTCCTTCTGCAAACCTTGGGGTTTGCTTGCAAAAATGTGTACCATAACATTATTTATTATTATTACATTATTATTTATTGAATATATATATCCTGGCTTTCCACCTGAATGAGCCCTGGCCTTAAAACTTGCCAAAGCTGCATGCTAAAATGTGCTTATTTGCAGTGAAATGCTGGTAAATCATTTATTTGGGGGGGGGGAATGCATATCTTGGTGAATGTAACACACACAAAAAACTAGATGCCCAAAGGGGTCCCTTCCAACTTTATGATTCTATGAAACAGATCATCTAAGGTCAGCTTAGATTCTATTAAAAATGTGCTACTTTAGGAAAAAATGCTTTGCGAAAATGTAGACAATAGGCAAAATTGCACACGAATGAGCGTGTTAGGAGAGATCTGCTGACAACTTTTCATGAGGACTTGGGAAAATAAATGAACCTCAGTTTTTTTGCACTTTCTAGGGTGGCACTGTGGTCTAAACCACTGAGCCTCTTGGGCTTGCTGATCAGAGTGTCGGCAGTTCGAATCCCCGCGACGGGGTGAGCTCCCATTGCTCAGTCCCAGCTCCTGCCAACTTAGCAGTTCAAAAGCATGCCAAAAAGTGCAAGTAGATAAATAGGTACCGCTCTGGCGGGAAGGTAAATGGCGTTTCCGTGCACTGCTCTGGTTTCGGTGTTCCGTTGCGCCAGAAGCAGCTTAGTCATGCTGGCAACATGACCCGGAAAAACTGCCTGCGGACAAATGCCGGCTCCCTTGGCCTGTAAAGCGAGATGAGCGCCGCAATCCCAGAGTCATCTGCGACTGGAGTCAGGGGTCCTTTAATTTTTTAGGCTCTTCTAGCATCATTTTTCCAAATTTTAAAGTAAGTTCTTGGTTCGGTGCAATGTACATGTACATGGTTGCGCGTCAATTAGGTAAAGGTAAAGGTAAAGGTACCCCTGCCCGTACGGGCCAGTCTTGACAGACTCTGGGGTTGGTGCGCCCATCTCACTCTATAGGCCAGGGGCCAGCGCTGTCCGGAGACACTTCCGGGTCACGTGGCCAGTGTGACATCGCTGCTCTGGCGAGCCAGAGCCGCACACGGAAACGCCGTTTACCTTCCCGCTAGAAAGCGGTCCCTATTTATCTACTTGCACCCGGGGGTGCTTTCGAACTGCTAGGTTGGCAGGCGCTGGGACCGAGCAACGGGAGCGCACCCCGCCGCGGGGATTCAAACCGCCGACCTTTGCAAGCCCTAGGCGCTGAGGCTTTTACCCACAGCGCCACCCGCGTCAATTGGGCGTGTGTAAATTGGTTTTTGGCTGTACTAGTTTTGCAGTTATTTCCCATCCTCTGAAACGCCACCCCCCACACCTCAAGGATCTGGCAAAATGACTGCCAGCACTTCATGTATTTATTTGTACCCAGGCACATGACTAGGTTGCTCTGGAGAATTTGACTGGAGCCGTTTCCATCAGTCTACATTTGAGGTGCATTATTGTTGCCATAACTTATTTTGGGAGACAGGAAAGCATGAAATGGAACAAAAAACTTGTACCTCCACTCAACGGCTGTTGTGTACACTTGCAAGCAAGGGGGTGGCAAGTCGCTTAGTCTCCTAAGACTGTGTTGTTGCTGCAATCCAATTACATCCTTTTTTCGGAGGACCTCCCTGATGAGTTCTTAATTCTATGAGTCGACAGTGGGTGAATTGAGAGTGTCTGTGCATATTATTATACAATCTCTTTAGAAGCGCAAAACAAACAAATTAATCCCAATGTACCACTCTTGGTGGATTGCTCCTCCCTCTCCCCGTTTGCTTTAACGATGTTTCTGATAGAAAGCTGAAATTTTAATGACCTTCCATAGGGGGAGCTGAAATAGCCTCAGTGCATCTGAGCTGCTGTTTCGCTTTTTATTATTCCTCGTAAATTTCGAGACCATAACATGTGCAGTGGTGGAACACTGCCTTAAGAGCAGTTTTCATAAATATTTACTTATTTAAATTTGCACCTTGTCCTGTTTTGAAGACTTAAGGCAGAGGCTCGAGTCTTTTTTAAAACAGATTTGTTTTTTTAAACAGATTTTTTTTGCCATTAAAAAAATAAATAATAACAAACAAGGGGGCGGGGAAGGAAGGTGAGCCCTATACAAGTAAAATAACATTTACCGAAAAGGGGGTGAGGAGAGTACAAAGGGTGCGGTATTGAAACAAACTACCCTAAACTGAGGACTAGTCAGTATCACGCTCAAGAACACGACATCTTTAGCCCAGGAATGGAAGACAATCGCTGAGTCGGTAGAACATAAGCCTCTTAATCCCAGGGTTGTGGGTTCGAGTCCCTCACTGGGCGAAAGATTCCTGCATTACAGGGGGTTGGACTAGAAGACCCTTGTGGTCCCTTCCAACTCTACAATTCTATGGTTCTACAGGACTTAAACCTCTTGATATGCCCTGCTTAGCCATATAAGCAGGAGGGTCCACAAATGCAAAAGACATGGCTTACCAGATTTTGAAGAAGTAGTGGTAAAATACACATCTTTCCAATGAAAGAGCCCCTATCCCCTAGTCCAAAGTCTAAAATTTCAGCAGGATGAGCAGGAGAATCCTCAAATGCAACAGGGCTGGCACCTGCCTTTGAAGAAAGCAAAGCAATGTGTTATGTACTGAAGTTCTCACCCTGGGCCAGCAGGGGAACACTGTAGATAGTTTTCACTCAGGTCCACATATGCAAATAAGGGATTGAAAGTGACGTTCAGGGATTGTATAGTTACAGAAAGTGGTTACTGTTGCATTGTAGTGGAGCTCTATATAAGCAGACTGGCTGAACCCTTCAGTTCAGTTCTGTTCTGGCCTGTGAATAAACAAGAGCTGTTTGAAGCATCGCTGTGTCGTCTGATATGTTCATCCACAACTTAACAAAATGCCTTTTGCATCTAAAGTGGATGGGCATTTAAACCAGTGCATGCAGAGTCTAAAACTACCTAACTGCCCAGCTGGAAATTGGCAAAAGAGGCCCCCCCACCCATGTGTCCTTGGAGCCATGCTTAGAACAAGCATAGCTGGATCTGCAGTTAACTTTCCCCTCACAATGCTCCAGGCCATTCCTAATAAGTAAGGGAATTTTGCTTTCCCTCTGCTTTTCTAATACTTTCTGGCACTCTCCGTCAAGGAGAAGAGGGATTATTCTCACCTGTATCTCCTCAGCTTGTAGGAAAGACCCCCCAATTCTTTCCCCTTGTTGCAATGTAGCAGCAAACTGTTAAATCTTTTAAGCACCTTCATTGCACAATGTGTGTTTCTTTGGGTGGGTGGTGGGGAGAGGGAGAGGTAGTGAAAGAATAATCAACAATGAACTGAAAGTGTGCCAGCTGGCACCTAGAGTCTGACTTTGAGAGGCCTTTTCTAACAAGGTGTCCCTGGAAAATCGGGACACTTGGAGAATACGCTGTGTGAAGAAATTAGGCTACGACACAAAGGCAAACTTCATATTTGTGTGGGTTAAACCACAGAGCCTAGGACTTGCCGATCAGAAGATCGGCGGTTCGAATCCCCACGACAGGGTGAGCTCCCATTGCTCGGTCCCTGCTCTTGCCAACCTAGCAGTTCGAAAGCACGTCAAAGTGGAAGTAGATAAATAGGTACCGCTCTGGTGGGAAGGTAAACCGTGTTTCCGTGCGCTGCTCTGGTTCGCCAGAAGCGGCTTAGTCATGCTGGCCACATCACCCGGAACCTGTACGCCGGCTCCCTTGGCCAATAAAGCGAGATGAGTGCAGTAACCCCAGAGTCGGTCGCGACTGGACCTAATGGTCAGGGGTCCCTTTACCTTTTACCACCACCGCTGGCATGTGGTCCTCAGAAGGTTTTACAGGGTGGGAAAAGATTCCATGCCCCAGGGCCTTCTCTAGCTCCTCTCTGAGAGAGTGGATTGCTGAGAAAGCAGCAGGCAGCGAGGGAAAAGGCCTGCTTGCTGCCTCAACCCAGGTTGTCACCAACAATTTGCAGCGGGTGGGAGTTGAGGGATATTTCCAGGCAGCAGAGGGCTGGAGTATCTCAGGAGCCCAACAGCCCCCCGGAGACTGTCATGTTCAATTTACCAACCTGTCTGCATGCAACGATTGCTCCACACAACTGTGATTGTAGCCCTCTGCGCCAAAGGAGCGTTCGGATCTGTAGGCTGGCATGATGCAAGGATGCCTGCATTTTGTCAGGGCCGCATCAACCTTCCAGAAATGAGCGGTTCCAGACACAAGCGGGGCAGCATCTTCAAAGCAGGTTCAGCATTTGAACTGGGACCAAGAGAAGTACCCAGAAGTTCAGGCTTGGTGGGTGAGTTGATAGAAGTCATTTTGATGGTGGCATCATCAGAGCAGGACTTGGTGGTGGTGCATTGCCCAGGGTGTCACTCAATAGAATGAGAAGTTGGGCAGGTCTTTCCACATTTTGATGTAACTGAAGCCGCACATACTGTCATCTGAACCATCACTCCCTGTAACATCTTGGGAACCAAAATCGGGACACTCCTTTGTTTGGTCCCAAATGCTCACACATGCGCGAGAACGCAAGACCAAAAGATGCTCGTTTTTGGGTCTCGCAAGACTGAAAAGTGAGCGCCATTTGGTGCAGCGCTCTGGTGTGAGCCACCTGACTCACTCCAGAGTTCCAGAATGAAAAATAATGAGACGTTCCAGGATCCAAACAGATTGGCTTCTGTAATTCTGGGATGTCCCACTTAATTCAGAACTGTTGAGTGCCATGTGATAAGACCATGAGGTCCAGTGTCTAAAATCACCAAACCTTACCACTGCAATTTGATATGGGAGAAGTGCCATTAGGTAGCACATTAATCCGTAGAATCATTGCGTTGGAAGAGATCTCCAAGAACGTCTTCCTGTTTACTCATCAGGTGTGGTCTGAAAGCATTGCAAGTCTGTGCTATAAAAAGGACGATTAATAAGGAAATGTTGCAAGGATGCCAGCTAGTTTATAGTGAAGTAATAATTAGTATTAGGGGTGGGGGTGGGGCATGTTCCCCTGCCGATTTACTTGCAGGGGTTCCACACAGATCCACCCCCCTGTGGTCAATAAGATCATATCTGAACTTCTGAATAGCAGGGTGGAATGATTGGTCATGGATTCGCCATGGATGCATTAGCTGAGATTACTGCATTGCAGAGGATTGGACTAGATGACCCTCAGGGTCCCTTCCAGCTCTATGATTCTATGAAGTAAAGGGACTAGAAACTCAACTTTTGAATAAATAAAATGATGATAGCTGAACATTTTGGAAGCGTCACCCCGGAATGCCCTGGGGGGAGGGAACCACAATCCCAGAGCACCCCTCCTTGGTGCGTATGCCTTGTGTATGCACTCCCCAACTTTGCAGCCTGTGGAGAGGGCAGTGAAGGTGGGGACATTTTCTCCCTGGTCCTTTTCTAGCTCAGGGGTCAGCAAACTTTTTCAGGAGGGGGCCAGTCCACTGTCCCTCAGACTTTGTGGAGGTGTCAGACTATATTTTGAAAATACAAATAAAAATGACCGAATTCCTATGCCCCACAAATAACCCAGAGATGCATTTTAAATAAAAGGACACATTCTACTCATGTATAAACACGCTGATTCCCAGACCGTCCAAGGGTCGGATTGAGAAGGTGATTGGGCTGGATCCGGCCACCAGGCCTTAGTTTGCCTACCCCTTTTCTATCTGGTCTGCCTTTGCTAGTCTGAGCACAGCAAGACTCTGCACAAGTCCGATTGCTGAAGCAGAGGTGACCTTTTGCTCTTTTGGTGGCTTGCATTTAATAGTGAGTATTTTCCCTCTCCCCCCTCCACACACATTGTTCTACCCGATATCAAATACACTAGCACATTTGCCTTCCACATTTAGAGGATTGTTACGTCACAGGGCGCCTTTGATCCCATTCCAAATTGTGAGGTGGGAGGGAGGAAAAGAAACACAACCCTCTCTCTTTCTCTCTCTCTCTCTGCTTTGAAATATTAAAATGTGCTTCCTGCACAACCTGTTTTGGGTGCTTTCGCCTTGTGACTTGGCACGCCCATTTAACCTGTCAAGCAGCCAGCGCACAATGTCTCACTTAGAGAAATATTAACAAAGGGATGTTTGGGGGGGGGGGATAAAGCACAGACTATATGGATGTTCAGGCTGGTGTATGGCTTCAGGAGAGCTCTCCAGAAGGACGCACGGTGGTTTCGGATATACGCGACGCTAGTGTGGATTGGTGGGGCATTGGAAACATGATGGACCTCCTTAGCAGTTTTTTGGTGAGTGTTGTGCCGCAGGTGTCATGCAATCAGCTCGCACAGTGAGCTTGCTTGACCCTCTGCTAAATAACTTTGATCCTGGCAAAAGCACCAAGTCAAAACTAGCTGCATTAGGGGAATGGCCGTAGCTCAATGATAGAGTGTCTGCCCTGCAAGCAGAAATTCCCAGGTTTGATCCCCACTGGAATCTCCATGTGGGGGTCAGAGAAACTCCTGCCAGAAATCCTGGAGAGCTGTTGCCAGTCAGTGTAGACAATACTGAGCTAGATGGACCACTAGTCTGACTGAATATAAGCCTGGATAGTTGGTTACAGCATGGGGCTGATAAGCTGCCAAGGTCGTAGATTCAAATCCCATATGGGACAGCTACTTATTCCTGCCTTGCAGGCGGATGGATTTGACAATCTTCAAGGTCACTTCCAACTCTACAGTTCTAGGATTCTATATAACCCAGACTCCAATTCTTGATTAGGGATTTGGGGGGGGGGGGAGAAATTCAGTTCAGTTTGCATTGCAGGTGAACCTACAAATCTGCACTCTTGGAAGCAATACACGAGCCAAACCATATTGTTCAAAATTTGTACTGCTGCTCATTCTGCAATGCACTCTGCTAGCTGAGTAACATGTACAGAAGATGTATGAGCCACGACAAAGTGTGCATGAAAATTAAATTGTGTAAATTGCATACTAAAATACGTTCTATAAGGGCAAATTGCTTTGTGAAAATGCGTACATTAGGCAAAACTACATACAAAATTAAAACCGTGTTTACGGAAGACAATCTTACTCAGCTATGAGTGATCGCTAAAGAGAGAGAGAGAGAGATTAGACACGTAGTATGTTGACACGTGTTTGGATCTGGTTTTTAGGTTATTGTTGATTTCAATCACTTTTTAAATGTTTTAATCTGTTGTTTTCCCCAATGATTTTATCGCTTTGTTACTTTGATGCTTCGTTACAAATAAGCGGTGTATAGTAAGTAAATAAAATATATTAGAAGTTCTCTCCCGAATGCTGATGAATTTTCATGACAACTTCTTCTTTTTAAATGACCAGCTGATGTGGAAATTGGGAGAACTGAAGTTAATAGCAGGAAAAAGGAATATTCAGAATCGAGAGATTCTTGAGAATTCTGAAGGTTTCACCAGAGGCAGGTGGAGTTTATAGCATGGACTGCAAAGTCTTGCCATGCCTCCCTCCCTCTATTGTTAATCTCCACTTATATTATCCCTTCTGAGCTGCGAACTGTCTGGCTCTTATCTCCTGGAGTGCAATATGTGTGGAAAATACCCTTGTACCCAAGAACTGTTAGGAGAACCATGTATGCTGAGTCTAAAACATAGATAGTGTTATGGTTTGGGTGGAAGGTTAGAGGGACCGATTGACATTTTCAGGAAGACATGCTAAGCCTTGCCTGCTCTCCAAAGCTTTCCCTCCCTGTCTTCTGAGAGCCTTCAGAGTTCCCAAGAACCCAACTGATACCTTTCAATGAGACAAATACGGCATGTCGTCAAGATCTAACATTTATTCCGGGTTGAAATTACAGTAATTAGAGTGTTTCTGCATGA
Organism: Podarcis siculus; assembly: GCA_034642415.1. NCBI lineage: Eukaryota > Metazoa > Chordata > Lepidosauria > Squamata > Lacertidae > Podarcis > Podarcis siculus. Next base: position 8,770,946 of record JAXCMG010000018.1, read on the forward strand.
GAATTGCCAGCGTAATGTTTTGCACCTTGAAAAACCACCTCTGGTGTCATGGGAAGAGTGCATTGTTGTTGTTTAGTCGTTTAGTTGTGTCCGACTCTTCGTGACCTCATGGACCAGAGCACGCCAGGCACTCCTGTCTTCCACTGCCTCCCGCAGTTTGGTCAAACTCATGCTGGTAGCTTCGAGAACACTGTCCAACCATCTCGTCCTCTGTCGTCCCCTTCTCCTTGTGCCCTCCATCTTTCCCAACATCAGGGTCTTTTCCAGGGAGTCTTCCCTTCTCATGACATGGCCAAAGTATTGGAGCCTCAGCTTCACGATCTGTCCTTCCAGTGAGCACTCAGGGCTGATTTCCTTCAGAATGGATAGGTTTGATCTTCTTAAGGGTGCATTAGAGAGTGACATTTCTAATAAGGCATCCTAGTTGAGAAGGAACCATAGCTCAGTGGTGGAACAACCCAAAGATCCTTTGCATGCAAGGGATGCACACTCTTGCCTCTGCCATCAGCTGGAGAGTTGCACCCTCTGCTTTCCAGGAAGAATGTCATGGCAGTGGGGAAACCAGCACGGCCACTTCCATTGGCCAGTGAAAGAGCAGCTTTAGGGGGTGGGTTTTCCCCTGCCGCATTGCCAGAGACTCAGCTCCTGCTGTTGGTTGGGCTGGGTCTGCAGGACCAAAAGGCAGCAAGCTCTGCCCTGACCATCAGCTGGAGATCTAAGGGCATTTGGACTATGCATGCAAATGGGTGAGTGAGTGTTGGGCGTTTTCTTGTATAGCCTGCCAGTGGAAGCTGGCATGTTAGGGCAGATGGGGTGCTGTCCCGCCAACAGCGGCCTTATTTCCTCCAAGCCCATCTGCTGCCTTTTAACCAGTCCAGAAGGCCACCCTTGGCTGTCACTTCCTTCTTTCTCTTTCGTCTCAGTCTTGCCCTTGCAGAACTCAGCAGGGAGGAAGGGGATAGGGACGAAACTAGAATCAGCTGGCTCTGCCTGTCATAGCCTCGGGCTCCACTTACTGTTGACCTCCCTTACCTCTGCTCTACCAGTCCCAGTGGGCCCCAGCCACCACTGCTCTGGCCCTGTCTACATACCCTCCAACATTTCTCCAATGAGAATGGGGACATCCGATATAATAATAATAATAATAATAATAATAATTCCCCACCCATCTAACTGGGTTGTCCCAGACACTCTGGGCAGCTTCCGACATGTATAAAAACATAATAAAACATTACACATTTTAAAAAACAGGGCTGCCTTCAGATGTCTTCTAAAGGTTGTATGGTTAATTATCTCCTTGGCTCAGGGGTCGGATAGCTCCATACCCTGCAACATTTCTCAGATGAAAATAGGGCTGTCCTAAGGAAAGGCCGGACAACAAATCAGAAACTTGGATGGCTTCTATAAATTCGGGACTGTCCCTGGAAAGTAGGGACACTTGGAGGGTCTGTGTCTATCAACAAAGCTCTAAGGGTTGCTGGATTGTGTGTGTGTGTTTGTGTTTGTGTGAGAGACAGAGACAGAGAAAGAGACAGAGAAAGAGGCAGAAAGAGGCAGACAGAGACTGCTGAGGTTTCTATTGTAGTATTGCCTGCTGCCTATAAGCTGACTTGAGAATCCTTTGATTGGAAGGTAAAGGTAAAGGTAAAGGGAAAGGGACCCCTGACCATTAGATCCAGTCGTGGCCAACTCTGGGGTTGCGGCGCTCATCTCGCTTTACTAGCCGAAGGAGCCGGCGTACAGCTTGCGGGTCATGTGACTAAGCCACTTCTGGCGAACCAGAGCAGCACAAGGAAACACCGTTTACCTTCCCGCCGGAGCGGTACCTATTTATCTACTTGCACTCTGACATGCTTTCGAACTACTAGGTTGGCAGGAGCAGGGACCAAGCAATGGGAGCTCACCCTGTTGTGGGGATTCGAACCGCTGACCTTCTGATCGGCAAGTCCTAGGCTCTGTGGTTTGATCCACAGCACCACCCACGTCCCTGATTGGAAGGTACAACTCTTCAAAAAAACGAGAAGGTCCCAGGTTCAATTTCTGACATCTCCAGTTAAAAGGAGCAGGCGGCAGGTGGAAAGCCTTCTGCCTTATGGTGTTGGAGAATCACTGCCGATCAGAATAGACAAGATGGCCCTACGTGTGGCCTGATATAACACACAGTTTGCTGCATTCACAAAACAGCTGGTGGACCCCATTCATAACCCTGCAGAGGCATGTAATGAGATGCTATTGCAGTACAACGAAAAGTCGGAACTCTTGTCAGACTAGAAAGGCAGAGCTGACAGCTCCTCTGGGTCTGAGTGGCAGGCATGTCAGCTTAATTACACCGCTTTTCTCCCTCCCACCCTCCTGGCATTGTTCTCACCCATGTCATCTTCAGTGAGATTTCTTAGATCAAGAAGGTTGACTCTGGAGGCAACACGGTGTGCAAGGGCTGAGCTTGCTGGAGCAGCTTGCAAGGAACGCTGAGCCAATGTTCCCCATCGTGTTCCTCTAAGCAGAAGTGAGTGAATGGTTGGATGGATATGTGAGTGGGGGAGAGGGAGAGGGAGAGGGAGAGAAGGGACATTGGAAACCACCTCTTCTGGTATGTCCCATGGAGGACCTTATGGTCTTCAAAACATCTTGGAGATCCTGGGCCACAGGGAGGTTAGGCTGGCCTCGACCAGAGCCAGGGCTTTTTCAGCCGTGGCCCCGATTTGTCACAAGAGACTAGGGCCCTGCAGGACTTGACATCTTTCTGCAGGACCTGCAAGATAGAGCTGTTCCACCAGGCCTTTGGTGGAAGTCTGACCCCTTCTCTTCTTCTGTAATCCTCATAGAACTCTAACCCAATGGTTGCCATTAACTTGATTCTGAATTGATTTTAGAATGTATTTTAATTAATTGACTGTGTGATTTTATGTACGCTGTGCTAGTTTTACTTGTTGTTAGCCGCTCTGAGCCCGGCTTTGGCCAGGGAGGGCAGGATACAAATAAAATTATTATTATTATTATTATTATTATTATTATTATTATTATTATGTCAGACCACTGTTCCACCTAGCTCAGTATTGTCCACCCAGGATGGAAGTGGTTCTCTGGGATTTCAGAAAGTGTTCTCTTCCAGCCCTACCTGAAAATCGGGCTGCATGGATGGAGGAGCCACCTGGCTAGAATGTGATAATGCCAAGGTTGCAGGTTCGATCCCTGTATGGGATGGCTGCATATTCTTGCATTGCAGGGGGTTGGACTAGATGATCCTCAGGGTCCCTTCCAACTCTACGCTTCTATGGTTTCTACAGTACTGTTGCGCTTGGCTCCCTGAGACTGGCAAGCATGGAAATGGAGGGTGGCACTTATGCTAGATTCAGCTTCCCCAGCTTTCGTTGTCTGCCTAGTTTGTTGTTTGTATTAATCAGAGAGACCAGTCTGGCCTGTTAGGGGCAGAGATTGCTTATCAGGGACGGGATTTCTGGCCTCAAGCAGGGCTCAAGGGATGTACGGTAACTCGGAAGGCACCGGCCGTGCCACACGTGCTCTGGCAAGCTGCCGTATCTTTCTGGCTGTGAAATGGTGGTAACGCCACCAGCTGCTCCATGCTGATAAGTCCTAACAGGCACGCTTTTGTCTCAGCTGAACCTTAGGAACATAGGAAGCCACCTTATAATGAGTCAGACCCATTGGTCCATTTAGCTAAGTGTTTTCTACACTGACTGGCAGCAGCTCTCCAGGGTTTCAGGCAGGGAATGCCTCCTGGGCCTCCCTGGAGATTTCTGCATGCAGCTGCCCTACCGCTGAACTTCAGAAGCAGGAATCTCAAAGGGTCACACCTTAGGTTTGCAGCAGAGTACCGTATTTTTCGCTCTATAGGACGCACTTTCCCCCCTCCAAAAATTAAGGGGAAATGTGTGTGCATCCCATGGAGCGAATGCAGGCTCCTTGGCTTCAGCGATAGCAATGCGAAGCCTCCGAAGCACAGAGGGAGTGCTCCCTCCACGCTCCTTGGCTTTGCGTTGCTTTCGCTGAAGCCTGGAGGGGTGCGCACCGACCCCTCTGCTCCCCAGGCTTCAGGGATAGCCGCCTGAAGCCTTCGGAGTGCAGCGCGAGTTCCCGCTGCGTTCCGGAGGCTTCAGGTTCCTTTCGCTGAAGCCAGGAGAGTCTTGCTCTCCCGGCTTCAGCAAAAGGAACCCGAAGCCTTCGGAGCGCAGCGGGAACTCCCACTGCACTCCGGAGGCTTTGGGTTGCCTTCACTGAAGGAGTCTGAACGCACCTTGAACGCACTGAACGAACCTTGTTTTAGAGGGGGAGAACAAGAAAAAAAAATCTCCCCCTCTCTGTGCAGCGCCCCTTCAACAAAGCGGCAGGAGAAATGGAAGGGGCTCCGTTTCTCCTGCCACTTTGCTGAAGGGGCACTGAGCAGAGAGGGGGAGAATTTTTTTCTTGTTCTCATCCTCTAAAACAAGGTGCGTCCTATGGTTGGGTGCGTCCTATAGAGTGAAAAATGTGTTAATTTCAGGGGTGCTGGCACAGCCTACCAAGCTCTTGTGTGAAAGTGGATATTGGAGTCTTAGCACTGTAGAGTTGGAAAGGGACCACAAGCATCATCTAGTCCAACCCCCTATAGTGTAGGAAACTTTTGCCCAAGGTGAGGATTTAAACCCACAACCCTGAGATTAAGTAGCATGCTCTACCAACTAAGCTACCTCACAACTTAGTCTTCTTTGTTTCCCATTCATTCCACACTTTGGAGGAATCAGTCCTCCACCATGACAGCACTTCTGGAACTACTTGCCTATTGATATTATGCAGGCACCTCTGCTGTACAATTTCCAAAGCCTTCTAAGAACCCCCCCTCCCATTTAAGCAGCCTACCCACATATGCAAATCTGACATGTACCGTATTTTTCACCCCATAGGGCGCACCGCCCCATAGGGCGCACCTAGTTTTTTTGGGGGGGGAATAAAGAAAACAAAATTTATTTCCCCCCCAGGCGCGGGGCTGGCACGGGGGAAGCCCGAGCTTCCCCCAACCCCAGCCCCCAGAACAGCCTGCTATCCGCAAGCCT
>JAXCMG010000018.1:8776396-8804873 GCA_034642415.1 Podarcis siculus
AAACCAGACCATGAATTAGCCTTTTAAAGCCTTCCAAGTTGGTGGCCATCACTGCCTGCTGTGGCGGTCAGTTCCATAGTTTAATTAGGCACTGCATGAAGAAATACTTTCCATTATCTGGCTTAAAGGAGTAAAGGAACTTAGATCTCTCCAAACAAAGGTTTGATCAAAAGATGCCAGGAGGGCGGAGAGGAGGAAAGACAAGACAGACTTCTCTTTGGTATTCTGTACCATCTTTGGAAAGAAAAGCCGTGTTTGTTTATTAGGAGTGTCCCAATATTTGACAAGGACTCCCAGAGCAGCTGGATAGGCTCTTTATTTTGTTTTTTTAAAGGAGGGCAGCTTCCTGAGAAAATAAACCTGCAATTGAATTACCGGGCTGTTACTAGACGAAGGAGATGACCTTGCAAATGACTGGAAAATTCAAAAAGCGATACAATAATCGAGTTTGGTTGGGCGAGCTCTGCTGGAACCTTGCCACTAATTAACTTAATGGTCTGCATCTGCCTTTGCTCTGGCTTTTATTTTCCAGCATGATTGTCACTTTGCTTTACGTTATCGGGCACAATTTTGGGGGGCTACCGCACCCCTCTTTCGCTTCCTGAGCTTGCCTTTCCTTTGCCGGTTCAGGATTCTTAGTGCTAAGGTGAGCTTCATCCCCATCTCTGTGCAACCTCATGGAATTGTAGAGTTGGAAGGGGCCATTGAGGGCATGGTCATCTTATCCAACCCCTGCAATTCAGGAATCTTTTGACCAACATGGGGCTTGACCCCACAACCTTGAGATTAAGAGTCTCATGCTCTACCACTTGAGCTACCCCAGGACATTGAGCCCAAGCTGCTGCTGAACAAATCTTCCATCCACCAGACCAGCCTGTATGTGGAAGCTAGCACTGTCTATTTCAGGGGTGGGGAACCTGTGGCCCTTCAGATGCTGCTGGACTCCAGCTCTCTTCAGCCCTACTCAGCAGAGCCAGTGGTCAAGCATGATGAGTGCTGAGGTTCAGCAACAGAGTCTCCACCACTGGCAGAGGTTCTCCAAAGCCTCAAGCAGAGGTGCACTCCAATCCCATCACCTGTGACCACCTCGTTGAAGATGCCAATGTTGAATCTGTAGCCTTGGGAAGCTGGTGTCTATCAGGTCATCTAGCCTAGTATCCTCTACTCTGACAGTGGCTCTCCAGGATTTCAGGTTAGGGAAGGCTGGTGGTGAAGCTCTGGAGCAAGTCAGCAGTAAATCACACCATGCATGTTGGAGTTAACTCTTTATTAGCCAGAACAGACTAGTGTTAGGCCCAGTGAGCACAGGAACTCATCCCTGGTAGGTCTTGACCAATGGATCAGTTGCCAAGAATTAAGGTCCCTGCCTCCCCGCAGCTGTCCATGTGTCCTCTCTAGGGTTTCTCCCCCAAGCAATCAGGCACCTGCATGCCTGTCTTTGTTCCTCCCGCTTCCTGCCTCTTCTGGTTCTGGGAGACCAGGGAGGAGGGGAGCTAGGGTTAGGGTTAGGGTTAGGGTTAGCTGCTCACTAAGTCCCATTACCCCTTCAGCTTCCAACACCTCATCTTCCCAGTCTTCTCCCTCTTACCATTCATCATCGTCCCACCACCACTCCCTGGGCTCCGAGCTTTCTTCCCTTGGTGGTTCTCCTGCTGGTTCCTACCACCACCCATCTACATCCAACCGGTCCATGACTTTTGGCCTGTGGGCTTTATTCAACCCATAAGTCCTCTTCATTTGACTTGTGAGAGCATGTTTTGCCAAGGGAAACCTACTTGCCCTATGTCATTTCAGCTGTGGTGCAGATATAACAACCCAACAGTGTCAAAGGGGGCTTTGCAGTTACCACCAGTCAACTGATCAGCGCTACCTGCAAAGATCCACTGTGAAAGCTACCTGTCTGGCTCCGTTGCAAGCCCCAACAAACATCTGGTTGTTGGTGCTTGCAAAGCCCAAGCACTTCAAAGCGCCATGTCAGCTGCTGTCATGGTGACGTCAGGTAACTGGCAGCTGGGTAGCCCTGCCCACCTATCAAACCTGGCTTGTGCGGGGATGTGGGTGGAAGGTAATGACCTGGCCCACCAGGTGGATCCACCTCCCCACTTCTGTCCTACACAGAAGAGCAGAGCAATGGGAGGAACAGAAAAAAGAGGAGTATTGTTTCATCACAGGGGGAGGGGAGTTCTGGGTGGGGAGGAGCCAATGGCAGCTTGAGTTAGGTAGGCTGACGTGCGGGGCGTTGCAGTCTCATTCCTCGCTTGGCAGCAGGTGGTTGGAGTTAGCTATGGATCAAGGCCTTTCCAGGAACGGGGGGGCTTCATGGCAGTTGTCTACAACCAAGCCTACCTAAGTTCTAAGACCTGCCTCTTCACAGTCTCATGTTTTTTTGTACAGGAGGCTGACCGGGTGCTTCCTCAGTTTTTCCAGGAGGGTGAGGCACAGGCTCTTACCATAGACTGGGGAGGATGTCGACTGCAATGGAGGTTCCCTCCCAGCTCCTCCTCTAAGGACTGGGCCCTGCCTCCATTGCCCCAGCCCTACTACAACCCTGGACATTACATTGCAATTAAATAAATGCCCCAGACCTAGGGTTATTCCACAGCTGAGTGTGTTGAGGGAGACATGGTAACTGCTTCCCAAAATGCCAGGAAATATTTTGGTATAATGCTTCAAAGCGATAGAATCCTACAAAGAAACAAAGGAGCTGACATTTTCTGAGAAAAAAGGTCTTCTAAGAACATTTGGCTCAGCTATAACTATAACTGTATATAACTCTTCTGACTCTGTTTTTTCACAGTGCCTTTTATTATATTTCATTGGGTTGTGTGTTTTTTTAACTTCCATTCCTTTTAAATTGTTTTATTGCTGGCTTTTATTGCTGGCTACTTCCTTCTATATACAGCTTTTTTTTTTAAATGCATTTTACTGGTTTGAAAACTGCCTGGACCTCTAATGAAGAAAAGCGGGTGTCAATATGTTGTATCAATAAGGGTTTCCTTGCCATCCAGTGTTTTGAGCTCATCCTGTGTTGACGGAAACAACAATGGGTTTTCAAACAGGGGCAAGTTCTCACAGAGTCATCAAGATATAAGCTGAGGTGAACCAGCAGAATGAAGTGGGGATTTCTGAGTATATAGGAGTGGCTGACATTTTACACTAGAACATCATAAGAACATGAGAAGAGCTCTCCTGGATGAGGCCATCAGCCACCTAGTCATAGAATCACAGGGTTTGACAGTACTCCAAGGGTCATCTAGTCCAACATCCTGCAATGCAGGAATCCAGCGCTCTGTTCTCACATTGGCTAACCAGATTCACCACTGGGAACCCTGCAAGAAGGACACAAGTTCAGCTGAATTCTCTCCAGCTGCAGTTCTCAGCAGATGGTGTTCAGAGGCGCTGCCCCCTCCAGTGGATTTCGGTTTGCAATCAATGAATGATGGAGAATCGATATAAAAACCTAGACTTTTCTGTGTGTATCTATTTACTTGCTAGGCCCCCCACGAACACATTCTCTGGGCATCGTGCATTGCAATTAAAAACCTAAGAATAATGCCTGTAAAAATCCAGCATTAATCTTAGAAGCCAAACCAGGTGTAAAGCCCAAATACAAAAAAGTAAATGCACAGTAAGATGCAAGAGAAAACTCAGGCGCTAAACGCTACCAGCAAATACAGTAACTAAAACCACTGGCCAGAGGGATTTAAGCAAGAAGGCTTACGTCTTAGGCTGGTGTCAGGCGAGCTTCCCTGGCAGAGTATTCAATAGCTAGGGGGCCACCACAGAAGAAGCCCTGTCCCTCACGGCACTCTGAGCTTCAGACTGAGGAAACTCAGAGATCTGCCTCTGTGGATGACCTTAAGTTTCAGGTAATTCCAGGTGGAGGAGATCTTTCTCCTGGCATCATGGCATCAAGGTCCCAAGCCATTTAGGGCTCCATTAGTCAAATCTCTCTGAATTGGAAGCAGTGAGTGCAATAAATGATCTGACTGCAGTTGTCATAAGGTGTTGACTTTTAGCTTCACTTCTTTCTTTCTTTTCTTTGTCTCCCCCAGTCTGCAGAGTTCTTTGAAATGCTGGAAAAAATGCAGGTATGTGGCATGTCAGTTCTGCCTGGAACTTGTTCCTCTTTGCAACTGTGCATGCATGTTTTCAACATAATTGTGGCAGGCTACTTTGGAGCAGGGTGTGGGTGCAAAAGGCCTTCAAAGATGTTTGTGATCTTTGGTGACTGGGAACAATGTCTCACGTTTCTGAAAACATGTGTGCAGTGGCTGATCTGATAGAGATGAAGAGGCAGAGGATTGCATCCTGTCTTTCTTCAGCTTGCAAATAAATGCCTTGCCAATAAATCAGGCTGCAAGAAATGAAAGCAGTGACCCAGCAGATCACCAAAACTGCTGGGAGTTATGCTACCCCAGGGACTCTCAACCTTTATAGGCCTATGGGCATTTTTGATTTTTGAATGAGGGCTATGGGCACTCTACCCCCTAGAGCAGCAGTTCTCATCCTGTGGGCCCCCCGATGGTGTTGGACTACAACCCCCATCATCCCTGAGCTCTGGCCTTGCTAGCTAGGGGTGATGGGAGTTGTAGTCCAACAACATCTGGGGACCCACAGGTTGAGAACCGCTGCCCTAGAGCCTTTACTCTCTCCTTCCCCCCAGATCTGCACACACACCCCCAGCAGAGAGAGAGGGAGGGAGGGAGGGAGGGAGGGAGGGAGTGCATGCACATAGACTCCACTTTTCTAAGACATGGTCTCCAAAAGTGCTCCTAGGGAGGAAGCCATCCTTGCTAACTTGAAGTAGATGTATGGCTGTCCTCAGTGACCAGTGGAGACAGCCATAATTTTGAACAAAAGCTGCATCACAGCATCCCATTGTTCCCATGGGGCCATTTGCAATGAGGATGCAGCTGCTGTTTGTTGCAGCTCTGCTACTGCCCCACATCCCAATATCGAAAGTGGGGAATGGGGCTGAGAAATGTCTGTGGGCCCTATGACAGTGCTGGCTGGTGCCCACTGGCGACTGGTGGGGCAGAAGGCAGGGAGCCCACCAGCAGGTGGGACGAGAGCCAATGGCAGGCAGAGCCAACTCATTCTAGAGTTGTCTCCATCTTCCTCCTTCTTCTGAGTTATCCCAGGGCAAAGCTGAGACTAAGGTGGAGGAAGTTGACAGGCAGGGCCACCACCTTCTGGGCTGATTGTAAGTAAGAAGACAGGCAAGTGGGGCTGGCTGAGGGCAGACTAAGCTTGGTGGGCCAATGCCCCATTTGACCAAATAAACTAGACTAGTAAGAAGTTGTGTGTTGCAAATTTTAACCAGGAACATGCACCCAAGACCTCTGGCATGTATCCCAAAGTAACTAAACAAACTGCATGTCATGTTTTTCTACAAACAGGGGCCAAAATTAGAGGAACAGAGAAGTGGAAGCCAGAAAAATAAGGTCAGTTTCAGGACAAGGTCCAAGCGTGGGTCTCCTTTTCAATGTCTAGGAACAGAATATATCTTTGCTCGGACAAGGTGGTTCATAAAGTAAAGCGCTTCTCAGTTCTCCTCAGTTTCTCCACAGGATGAAATCCAACAGGCAGATCCTAGCCCAGGGGTCAGCAAACTTGTGGGGGGCTGGACTATATTTTTTGGGGGGAAATGAACGAATTCCTATGTCCCGCAAATAACCCAGAGATGCATTTTAAATAAAAGGACACATTCTACTCATGTAAAAACACACTGATTCCTGGACTGTTCGCGGGCCGGATTTAGAAGGCGATTGGGCCGGATCCAGCCCCCAGGCCTTAGTTTGCCTACCCATGTCCTAGCCCCACTGTGGGCCACTTCAATGGGTAGGTGGTACTGCCCACCTATTGATCACCTGACATCACCATGACATCAGGTGTCCCATTTTTCCTTTGTAGCGTGACTTGGGGTCAAGCTGTGCTGTAAAGGTGGATCCAAGCTGATCCAAGCAGGATTCGAACACATGGCGCTTTGGCGTGCTGTCTTCCTTGGTGAGCCGACTGGTGCTGCGTTTTGGTGAGGATCAATGGTGCTGTGGAGTTCCTGATGGGGGTTTTCATAGCACAGTCGATTCCAACCATCTCCCCTGTCAATTAGCTGATCAGCAGTGGCAGCAAGCCTCCCTTGTCAAGGAACAATCAGGAGCCCACTTTAAGGCTTGCTGGCAGCCATGTCCCTAGCTGCCCAAATATGGCATCCAAAGTGTGGCAGGTGGGCTTGCTTTTGGGGAAACAGCATCAGGGGCCAAAATTGTATCTGTGCTGGGTCTGATTAGACCCATGGACCAGAGGTTCTTCACCCCTGCTATTCAGACCTAGGAAGAAGCCTCATGTTTATTCATTGAGACTTATTTCTGAGCAGTAGACACAAACAGTTTTCCCCGGGTTGAGTAAACACTGGAGACCAAATTCATTTTATAATGTTGTATAATTTATAATAGCAATCACACAGCATTTTAAAAGAACTCTATATTGATTCAAATGTAAATTTGATAACATTCAGTTACATAAACTTTAATATAAGCAATAGCTCTTATTTTGCTTTTTTGCGTCTATATAGTTTATTTACAAATAGGAAACAGAAAAACCAACTGCACACTCGCTTTCCAAAAGCAAAAACTCCCACAGCATTCAAGGGGTCTGACTAGTCCATTTAATCTAAGCTAGAAACTCTCAGCTCCGTAAGAGCTTAAGAGACCTGTTGGATCAGAACAAGTGTTCATGTGAATGGTGCCAGGGGGCTGAAACGGGGGGTTGTGGTGGCAGGGACTTGCTTGCCTTTACTCCCAGCTTTCAGGCTGAATGACTTAATTGGCCTGATCTTTTCGATGTGCAGCAGCACCAACCATGTAACTGTTGAGAGAGAGTATTGGGCTCATTGCCCCAACCAGACCAGGTGACCCAAGGAACCAATTAGGGGCTGGCTGGCTCTATGGCACACGTACCATGCACAGGGTGTGAGTGGTCCTCCTTACTGGGCATATAAGGGATCTTCACTGGCTGCCTGTTACACACTGAACCAGTTTTAAGGTCCTGCTACTTACATATATATGGGACGCGGGTGGCGCTGTGGGTAAAACCTCAGTGCCTAGGACTTGCCGATCGCATGGTTGGTGGTTCGAATCCCCACGGTGGGGTGAGCTCCCGTCTTTCGGTCCCAGCTCCTGCCCACCTAGCAGTTCAAAAGCACCCCTAAGTGCAAGTAGATAAATAGGTACCGCTTTATAGCGGGAAGGTAAACAGCGTTTCTGTGTGCTGCACTGGTGCTGGCTCGCCAGAGCAGCTGCGTCACGCTGGCTATGTGACCCGGAAGTGTCTTCGGACAGCGCTGGCTCCCGGCCTCTTAAGTGAGATGAGTGCACAACCCTAGAGTCGGACACGACTGGCCCGTACAGGCAGGGGTACCTTTACCTTTACCTTTACTTACATATAAAACCCTAAACCACTCTGGGCCAAATCATCTGAAAAGCTAACTTCCCCTCCACTGTCCACTAAGCACATTAAGATCAGCAAGCGGAATGAAGCTAGTTTTGCCATGGCTTGATGTGCATTGATTTGAGATGACGCAACTTTGTTCCCTTGTGGTACCAGTAGTGCAGAAAGTCATTCCGGCTTAAATACGAGCATCCCCAATCAGCATTGGCATCCCGCCAACTCTTGAAGATGCCCCTGTTTAGGGTGAGCATCCTAATCCAACTTTTAATTGCTCTTTTAACTGTCTTGTTAGTTGGTTTTATTTTGTTTATTTTAAAAAAATGGGATTGTTTTATTGAACATTTAAATATGTGTGGTTTTAATGATTTGATTCAATTGTTTTATGGTGCATTTTATTAATGAATGGATTTTATAAGTGGTGTCAGGCTTGTAACCATTCTGGCATGTAAGGAGTATAAAGTTAAAGGTAAAGGGACCCCTGACCATTAGGTCGAGTCGTGGCCGACTCTGGGGTTGCGGTGCTCATCTCACTTTATTGGCCGAGGGAGCCGGTGTACAGCTTCCGGGTCATGTGGCCAGCATGACTAAGTCGCTTCTGGCAAACCAGAGCAGCGCACGGAAACGCCGTTCACCTTCCCGCCGGAGCGGTACCTATTTATCTACTTGCACTTTGACATGCTTTCGAACTGCTAGGTTGGCAGGAGCTGGGACCGAACAACAGGAGCTCACCCCGTTGTGGGGATTAGAACCACTGACCTTCTGATCAGCAAGTCCTAGGCTCTGTGGTTTAAACCACAGGAGTATATACGTAAACAAATGACAGGCTAACTGCTGTTCCAGGCTTGGTTTCTCAGTCTGAGCAATGCCTGAATATCTTGTTCCTTCTGCATTCGACAGAGTCCAACTGCAAGCTTACAGCAAAATATGTCTCTGCCCGTATGTCTATGTTCATATCAGTAGCCAAAGTGTCTCACCTGTGTGTGAGAGAGAGACTTATTGCCGTCAAGGAGCACCGGTGATCTTTTGTAAGGAACTCAGCCATCCATTAGTTTTTTCCTCAGTAATCCAGATGCTCAAAGTCAGAACAAAAGTGATGGTGCAGGCAGAAGGATTTGAGTATTATTGAAAACCGAGGCTCTGATTAAAAATGCAGGGATCAACCCTATGGGGAGGGAGAGCCCTTAATCCTGTTTTTCACCCGCCCTCTTCCTGTGCTGAGCCTGTAAGAAATATGATGCTGGAGAGCTCACGCTGATAAACAACATGGATTCAATAGTTCTTGCTCGCATTCAGCCACCAGGAAGATTTTCAAAGAAAAGGACCCTGGATGAATTTATGACCAGTGCTTTAAAATACACACACCCCACAAACACCTTTAAGAATGTAAGAAGATCCTGCTGGATTTTGCCAGTGGCCCATCTAGTCCAGCATCTATTTCTCACAGCAGCCAACCAGAAGCCTATTATGGGAAGCTGGCAAGCAAAACATGAGAGCTCTACAGCTTGTGATCCCCAGCAACTGATATTCAGAAGCCTTTGACCATGGAGATAGGACACAACCATCACCACCTTATTGTCCTATGCATTTGAGAAATCCTCTTATAAAAGCCACCCAAGTTGGTGGCCATCACTGCCTCCTGTGGGAGCAAATTCCATACTTGCGTGAATTGATGTTTTTGTTCAGTCATTTGGTTGTGTCCGACTCTTCGTGACCCCATGGACCAGAGCACGCCAGGCACTCCTGTCTTCCACTGCCTCCCACAGTTTGGTCAAACTCATGCTGGTAGCTTCGAGAACACTATCCAACCATCTCGTCCTCTGTCGTCCCCTTCTCCTTGTGCCCTCCGTCTTTCCCAACATCAGGGTCTTTTCCAGGGAGTCTTCTCTTCTCATGAGGTGGCCAAAGTATTGGAGCCTCAGCTTCAGGATCTGTCCTTCCAGTGAGCACTCAGGGCTGATTTCCTTAAGAATGGATAGGTTTGATCTTCTTGCAGTCCATGGGACTCTCAAGAGTCTCCTCCAGCACCATAATTCAAAAGCATCAATTCTTCGGCAATTAGCCTTCTTTATGGTCCAGCTCTCACTTCCATACATCACTACTGGGAAAACCATAGCTTTAACAATACAGACCTTTGTTGGCAAGGTGATGTCTCTGCTTTTTAAGATGCTGTCTAGGTTTGTCATTGCTTTTCTCCCAAGAAGCACGCGTCTTTTAATTTCGTGACTGCTGTCACCATCTGCAGTAATCATGGAACTCAAGAAATAAGGACTTACTTTTCTCTGTCCTCCAACGTTCAGCTTCATTGGATGATCATGAAGTCTAGTGTTCTGAAAGAGGGAGAGGAAAAACTTGTCTCTGTCCAATTTCTTTGTGCCACGCATGAACCATTGTCGATATCTCATGCCCAAATCTTTCTCCCATTGCAAATTGTATTAGAATTAACGGCAGCCTTTCCTTTGGATGTTTTTCAGGAGGACTACATCCCGTATCCCAGCATTGATGAAGTGAGTATCGCCAGACCTGCTACTCCATGCATGTTTCTGTGCGAATGTGCGTCTTGCACATGTACTCACTATAAAAGGCCAATCAGCTGTGATTCCTGAATTGCAGGGGTTTGGGCTAGTTCTGTGATTCTATGGGGTGGGGGTTCACAAGCACTGCCTTGGCTGACCATGCTTCACCAGGGAAATTCAGTGTGGGCCAATGCTAGTGCAATTGCTCTACAGAGAGTCAGCAATCCACACACCCCTGCAACTCACTGAGTTAGGGACTTCCCCTGCATGCAAAGACAGGCAGATTGAGTGGATGAGACCAACGTTAGGTCCAGTGACCACAAAGGTAGTTTCTGCATGTGCTGTAGAGGGACATCAGGGGCAGATGGGGCTTGTCAATCTGGGATGGTATAATAATAATAATATTATAATAATAATAATTTATTATTTATACCTCGCCCATCTAGCTGGGTTTCTAGCTGGCTATTTAGGGCTTTAAAGGTCAGCACCAACACTTTGAATTGTGCCCGGAAACATACTGGGTATCCAATCTAAGAGAAGGGAAACTGCTCCTAAACCTCTGTTGCCTTGCAGGATATCTTGCAGGGAGAAGAAAAGGCTAAGGAGCAAACCCTACACAAACCCAGAGTGGACTTTCTAAGTTGGTTGGATGGCACCTTGCACGCCTCCTTCCAGCAACTCTGGTCGCCAAGCTGGTGCCAAACGTACTGCTCTGCTTTCCTTTGGATCACATCAGCGAGGCTGAGCTGGGCGGCAGGGGGTGGGTGTCCTTGTCATCTGGGCAGCCCAGGACCTCCATACACTCTGCCCTGGCTTGCGCCCCAGAGAGATCACTGTTGTTGCTGTTAATGCAGCAAAAGCAACATGGGAGGCAGCAGTTATAAGTTACTGGTCTCTGCAGCAACAGCAGGTGCTGTGATTCTCCAGTGGTTTGCCCTCCCCTCCATTGACTCTAGAGACAGATGAATGCCAACATGCCTCTGCAGTGGAGGCAGAACATAGCCATCATGGCTAGTAGCTGTTGAGAGCATTATCCTCCATGAATTTGTCTAATCCTCTCCTCTAATCCTCCAAAGTTGTCAATCATCATGGCTTGATATACGTAGATATGTGGTCAGCTCTGCCTCTGAAGCCTGCTTAATCTTTTCCCCAGATTGTAGAAAAAGGCGGCCCCTATCCTGTCATCATCCTGCCGCAGTTTGGGGGCTACTGGATCGAAGACCCCGAGAACGTCAGCACACCCACCTCATCGGAGAGCAGCATCTGTGAAGAGGACGAGGAGCAGCTGAGCCCCAGTGCTTATGGCTACAAGCTGGAGTGCAAAGGAGAAGCCAGAGCATATAGGAAACACTTCTTGGGAAAGGTCAGTGGGGAATTGTGAGCGTGGACTTAAGACCCCTTGGGCCGCCAGAGGTTTTTAAAGAAAGAGAGAATTCACTACTACTGATGAGTATTGATCATGAATGAGTTTGGTAATAAGAATGGATTGAAGTTTCATTGTTAGCTGTTAATTAATTAACAATGACCACACTTTGGCTTGTGATGGCCATGCATAGCCAGTAAAATGCATATGATGGAGGAGGACAAGGGCATTTGAAGGAGGGTCCATGCATTCGAGTGGGGTGGGGTGGGGCTATATCTCCTCCAGTGCAATCTTCACCTGCTGCTAGAGGTGGGTGGGGCCAGTGGGAAAAGTGGGTGGAGCAAAGTATGCAGATTTTGCACTCATTGTCCAATTGCACAGTAGGGTAGCGTACGGTAGGCTAGGTACTGCAAGTGCTCACAGACACATCTCTGTTCTCCATCCATACGAGGAAAAGGCAATTTTGGAGCTCAAGGACACATTCCAGCCAGGCAAACACATTGTGGGTGTGAAGAAGGACCCGTGCGAGATGTCCAGAGGGCCAGTTAGAGAGGGCTTGGCAGGCCTGAGGTTTCCCACTCATTGTGACCTCTTTGGGAGTGCAATACGGGGAGAGGGGAAATGGAGGTATGTTCTGAGTGTTGATTTCCCCCCATCACAATTTTGCATGAGTGCTGGTCATCTATTACGCTGCCCTCAGAGTTGTTGATACAGCTCCTGTAGCTTATAGTGGCAAGTGGCATGGATCAAATATTGAGACCTACGAGTGAAGTGTAAATAATTGCTTTTTGGTTTCCCAGAGGAGGGTGAGTTTGTGAGATGTTCTTAAGATAGCAGTGAGTCAGCCGTGATTCCTTCTAGGCGTCAAGACCCAACACTGAGGGAACAGTCGGGGCGAGATCAAAACCCTTGCTTTCCCCTGGGCTTCTTCCTCACACTGTTAACACTTCCCTTCTATTTTTAGGATCATTTAAATTTTTACTGCACAGCTAGCAGCCTGGGAAATTTGATCCTTTCTATTAAATGCGAAGAGGCAGACGGAATTGAATACCTAAGAATTATACTCAGGTACAGTAAGCGGAAAAGGGGGTCAGTGTCTCAAGCAAACCAATTTCCAAAATTTTGTTTCATGAACTCCTTGAGTCATTTCTGCTACATCTCATATGCTAATAGCAAACATATATCCCTGTTCCTTTTGTTATTTGTGGGACATGGCATTGGGCTCTTACACACTTCCACTTGTCCTGTGTCTTTAGTGGCGCTGTGGTCTAGATCACTGAGCCTCTTGAGCTTGCTGATCAGAAGGTTGGCGGTTCGAATCCCTGTGACGGGGTGAGCTCCCGTTCCCCAGTCCCAGCTCCTGCCATCCTAGCAGTTCGAAAGCACACCAGTGCAAGTAGATAAATAGGTACCGCTGTGGTGAGAGGGTAAACAATGTCTCTGTGTGCTCTGGCTTCCATCACAGTGTTCCATTGCACCAGAAGTGGTTTAGTCCTACTGGCCACATGACCCGGAAAGCTGTCTTTGGACAAACGCCGGCTCCCTCGGCCTGAAAGTGAGACAAGCACCACAACTCCATAGTCGCCTTTGACTGGACTTAACCGTCCAGGGGTCCTTTCCCTTTCCCTTTAGTGCTGAATCAGAGAAAACTTGAATTCCACGGAAAACCCAGTTGATGTTTGCTCCAAAGAAAGCAGTGGGGCAAATGGAAGTCTGAATGATCCCATTGTTCTATACCATCCTGCATACTAATACTAATGTTAGGGGATAAATTAAGGGCATACCCTTCCTCCCCAAACAGCCCAATGAGCAGTGAGCATGCTCAGTGGCTTAGGATTGCTGACGGGGAGCCAACATTTTTTGGGGGTAGGAGGGGATGTAATGTATAAGAGGCTGGCTGGAACACTGAAGAGCATCGCTCTGCACTGTGTCATTTTGCTGCAGGTCCTACTTGTTCTTTCCATACCTTCTATAGTCTTAGTTCCAGGGCAGATTTCCCTGCGGAAAATGAGCAAAGCTTTGTGTGTTGTGGAACTGCTTATTGCCCAAGTATTTGTACAATTCTGGTTGTACAACCTCAGAATGGAAACTTTTAAGCTAAGAATGCGCAAATCTACCCATTTCACTCTCTCGGGTGTTTTATTTTTTATGCTTCCAGTCTTAAATTCAGTCCTCCACATTTTCACATCCTCTTGCATTTTTTTATATAAAAAAATCCTCATGAAAATTCATCAGTGAGAATTTCTCCAAATATACACAAAGCAATTTCCCCTAATATAATGCCTTTTAGTACGTTATCTTCATTAATACGTACATTGTTATGCACACATTAACATTTGTGTGCGCATTTTTGTGCACTCTGTTTTGTTTGGAGAACTCCGCTGCAAAATTCGCATTTTGGTTCACACCTTGTTTCGGAAAGTTCAAAACAGATAGGTTTTCCTTTAAAGTGAAACTGAATCAAATCCCCAGCCCCACCCCTACATCCTGGCCTGTGAATATTCTGGCTGGAGGCTGGGCTCTGTAGGGTCCCAGCTTGATCCAACGTGCCTCTTTTTACATTTTTATGCTTTTTTTTTGGCCATGTCTGCCCCCACCCCAACTGCCTTTTCTATACTGGAAGAGGCAACCCTAAATGCAACCCAGGAATCTCATTTCAAGGAACAGAAAGGGGCACAATTACAGATTTTTGTATTCTTGATTAAATGCAACTGATAAGGTCCTTTCTCATTGGTGGTACAGGCTCCTCCATTCCTAATCACCAACTGCTACTATTGCAAAGGGCTGTTCACTCATTTGAGCTCTCTAAAGGAGCATAACCTCTAATTGCTGTTTGTGGACTGATGGACTGAGGAAGAAGAGGATCATTTTAGCTCCCTCAAATATTTTAGTGTGGTGGCCGAAGCCCCCACAGACCCCAGGAATTGGCTCCTAAAGATCCTCAGTTTCCCCCAGCACCAAGATTGCGTGGTCAATCTCCTCTTGAGTCGGGAACGTTTGCTGTGTGAGAGGAAGGAAATGGTGATAACCCAGAAAGCCAGGCTAAGAACCCATACTGTTATAGATCTCCCTCCCCCGCCGCCGCCACACACTTTGAATTTTGAGTCTGTTCTTTCAAGATTACTTTGGTAACGAACGTCATTTTGCTTGATCTGCAGCCAGCCCCTAGGAAACCAGATGTAAAAAATATAAAATAAAAATCCCTGCAAGGATATTGGAAAATATCAATCATATTTAGCACCGTTCCTTCTCAAAACCAAGGAAAACAAGCTCCTATTTGACTTATCCTCTTATTTCCTAAGCAAACCCATGAATTTTTAAAAAGATCAGGAGACTAAACAACTGTAATGTTCACTGCCAACAGTCCCCTTCCTCTGCCCAAATGTTCAGTGAAGTTTCATTTCCAGACATCTGGTATAGCTTTGCATTGTGAATTTTGCAGATATTGTGTGTGTGTTACTGTTTTAAGCCCAGAGGCATCTGTACACCATCACAGCTTATTTCCGACTTATGCCCTTTCTCCCTCTCTCTTTGCTTTCCATAGGTCCAAAGCAAAAACGCAGCATGAAAGAATCCCCTTAGCCGGACTTAGCAAACTACCAAGCATCCCACAGATTGCAAAGGTGGGTTGCTTTGAAATGATATTGAGGGTGGTGGTGATTATTACTGGCACCCTGCCCATCTGACTGGCTTGCCCCAGACACTCTGGGTAGCTTCCTACAGAAAACGAAACAAAACATCAAATTCCCAATATAGTGCTATCTTCAGACATCTATAATAATAATAATAATAATAATAATAATAATAATAATAACAATAATAATAATAATATATAATTTATACCCCACCCATCTGGTTGAGTTTCCCCAGCCACTCTGGGTGGCTCCCAATCGAGTGTTTAAAACAATACAGCATTAAATATAAAAAACTTCCCTAAACAGGGCTGCCTTCAGATGTCTTTTAAAAATAGGATAGCTGCTTATTTCCTTGACATCTGATGGGAGGGCGTTCCACAGGGCAGGCGCCACTACCAAGAAGGCCCTCTGCCTGGTTCCCTGTAACCTCACTTCTCGCAGTGAGGGAACCACCAGAAGGCCCTCGGCGCTGGATCTCAGTGTCCGGGCTGAACGATGGGGGTGGAGACGCTCCTTCAGGTATGCAGGACCGAGGCCATTTGGGGCTTTAAAGGTCAGCACCAACACTTTGAATTGTGCTCGGAAACGTACTGGGAGCCAATGCAGATCTCTAAGTACCGGTGTTATGTGGTCTCGGTGGCCACTCCCACTCACCAGTCTAGCTGCCGCATTCTGGATTAATTTCAGTTTCCGGGTCACCTTCAAAGGTAGCCCCACATAGAGCGCATTGCAGTCTAAGCGAGAGACAACAAGAACATGCACCACTATGGTGAGACAATCTGTGGGCAGGTAGGGTCTCAGCCTGCATACCAGATGGAGCTGATAAACAGCCGCCCTGCACACAGAACTGACCTGCACCTGCATGGACAGCTGTGAGTCCAAAATGACTCCCAGGCTGCGCACCTGGTCCTTCAGGGGCACAGTTACCCCATTCAGGACCAGCAAGCCCCCCACCCCCGCCCGCCCCCTGTCCCCCCCCAAAACAGTACTTCTATCTTGTCAGGATTCAACTGGGAAGTCATATAATTATTTGCCTCTTTGAAATGTTTCTCGCTTTGACCTGACCCCTGATGGGAGGGCATTTCACAGGGAGGGCATGACTACCAAGAAGGCCTTCTGCCCGGTTGCCTGTAACCTCACTTCTCGCCAGAAGGGCACCATGTTGGAGACCCCTAGCCAATGCACTCCCCCCCCTTCAAAACAATGCAAAACCCAATGCCTCTTTCAAGTTGCCTTCAACTATCTGAAAGAAACCTTTACTCATTGGTGGCCTTTGCTGACAATCACTTCTCTTCCATATCTGGGCAGGCTTTCTGCGATGATGTGACTGGACTGAAGTTTAACCCTGTGCTCTACCCCAAGGTGAGATGAAGGACGTGCCAAGCAAGGACTCGAGAGGGCCTGTTTCAGAACTGGTGTGCTCAGTGCTTGTGTGCATGTGAAAATGGGAGTTCAGAAATGTGCGGTCTTCCTGATCATAGGTTTCCACGATCCTTCAGATTGGAAGAGGAGACTCCCTGTAGCTAGGGATAGGGAGCCTGTGGTCTTCTAAATGTTGCTAGACTACAACTCCCAGCATCCCTGCTGGCTGGGGTTGATGGGAGTTGGAGACCAACAACGCGTCTCAGTGGGGTTCACATTTGCTCCACATTAATAGGCAGGGAAGCTATATGCTAAAGGAGCACTTTGGCCATTTGAAGGGAGCAAATTGTGAGAAACGGGATGCTGGACTAGAGTGATCCTCCAGGGCTCTGTTGTTTTTAACCATGAGTGGGGGTGAGGGTGGAGATCTTTTTGGCTCCATGGAACAGATTCTGATCAAGTTTGGCTTTGAAGACCAAATTTGACAGGTGATAGAGGCTGCCATCCTGTCAATTGCCTGCCATTACAATGGTGTCAAGTGCAAGGTGCTTTGAAGTCCCAAAGTTGAGACTTCAAAGCACCTTAGAAGGTGTTGCTAAAATGAAGTCCCCACTTTCATTTTTACAGAGGTCTCTACACACATCCTTTCCTGAACTAGGAAGAGGCTTGCATGGAATCCTGACAAACTGAGGAGGATTTAACCCCTACTCATCAACTGATGAGTGGAGTTTAAATTCTGCTGCTTTGGGAGCACATCTTTGTTCCCTGCTGGAAACAGGTGTGTGAAGCCAGAATGACCAGAATTTACTCCCTCCACACACACTCATCTCTTTAATCCTGCTGCTTTGGCTGTGTGTCTTTCCTTCCTTCTGGGAACAGATGTGCACAACCAGAATTTCACCCTGACATCAGAAATGGGTGGGTGGCTTGGGGAAGATGTTCTTGTGGGCCAAATTGAACCCCTTTGGTGTGCCATGTTTGGCCAGCTGATGGGAGGTTCCCCACCCCTGCTCTTAACCTTGATGGTTAGGAGTAAAACCTTCATGTTCAGAGGCACTCTACCTCAAAGTACCAGTGACGGAGGACATACAGCTTTGCAGCCAGTCTCTTGCTGCCATTCCTTTCTTGAAAACTTCAGAGACAGAGCTTTTGTCTCACCCAGTCTGGTGTCCTTTCCAGCCTTTGCTTAAAAACCTCTCATGGAAAGTGGTGGACTTCTCCTTAATTGGAATATTAGCTGGGGGCTGAGTGACCAGCTATTGGGGGGGGGGTGCCATAGCAGGGGATTGCCTGCATTGGCAGGGGTTGGGCTAGGTGTCCTTTGAGGTCCCTTCCACCTCTAATGGTTGCATCCGAAGCAAACGTTCCATCAGGATTTCAGCTTGTGGAACAGAATATTTCCCCCCTCTGCCTACCCCAACCAATTAACCTGGTCTAAGGGTTTTGCCAACTCTCTGGAACAGATCTGGGGAGGGCATGGTCCTATTGCACAAGCTGAAATCCTTCTTCTGGTGGGACACATTGGTTGAATACCACCGTACGATTCTATCCCATGACGTTATTCTTCCGCCCACACAACACTGCACATCAACAAATTTTAATTTAGCGATGGAGTTGTTAGTGGGGTTATCAAAACAGAGTGGAAGACAGCGTAGTTTTCTTAATTCTGTTCTTGCCTGCTCAAAAACAACATCGGATTCTTTTTTATATAACACCTCTTTATTATGTTTCAACAATCTGCAATGTGCACTTCAGAATTGCCATGGGGGGGCAGCAGTTGAGTTTGCATCCCTTGGGCCCTCGAATAAGCTTTGCAATTATACACAAGTAGGGTTGCATTTCATTTTCCAGCTTGTTTTCTGACCTCAATTTCAAAACAAGAGGGGGAGAATTTGAACCAAATAAACTCTCAGCAGGTTGGAGATTGTCGCTCAAAAGGGAGCCCAAGGGATCCTTCGGATGGAGGTGGGAACAAAGCTGAAATGCAAAGGCGTATTTTGACTCAGTGCAGGTGCTTCAAAGAGACTGTTGGATACTTTAAGAAGGACACAAGAGTCAAAGCAAGCCTTTGGCATGGGGCAGGTAGAGCTGGCCCCTTCACTCAAATCAAAAATAGTTTCTGGCTGTTCCTATGGCTTCTGATCTCTCCTGAGGAATAATAATAATAATAATAATAATAATAATAATAATAATAATAACAACAACAATAATAATAATTTATTTATACCCTGCCCATCTGGCTGTTTCCCCAGCCACTCTGGGCGGCTCCCAATCAAGTGTTAAAAACAATACAGCATTAAATATTAAAAACTTCCCTAAACAGGGCTGCCTTCAGATGTTTTTAAAAATAGGATAGCTGTTTATTTCCTTGACATCTGAAGGGAGGGCAATCCACAGGGCGGGCGCCACTACCGAGAAGGCCCTCTGTCTGGTTCCCTGTAACCTCACTTCTCGCAGTGAGGGAACCTCCAGAAGGCCCTCAGCGCTGGACCTCAGTGTCCGGGCTGAACAATGGAGGTGGAGATGCTCCTTCAGGTATACTGGGCCGAGGCTGTTTAGGGCTTTAAAGGTCAGCACCAACACTTTGAATTGTGCTCAGAAACGTACTGGGAGCCAATGCAGATCTCTCAGGACTGGTGTTATATGGTCCCGGCAGCCACTCGCAGTCACCAGTCTAGCTGCCGCATTCTGGATTAATTGCAGTTTCCGGGTCCCCTTCAAAGGTAGTCCCACGTAGAGCGCATTGCAGTAGTCCAAGCGGGAGATAACTGGAGCATCATGCGGGCAGGTAGGGTCTTAGCCTGCGTACCAGATGGAGCTGGTAGACAACTGCCCTGGACACAGAAGAGCAGCCAGGATGGGAGTGTGTCTGAAAGCCACACCATATTAGGAATGGTCGACAGAGCTGGTTAGATGGGGGGAAAGGGAAGGTTGGAGGGTCCAGGACAGACCAAAGAAAGTACTCGGTGCCCAATTAAACTGCAGAACTCACTCCCACAGGAGGCAAGGATGGAAAGAGAATTGAACAAATTCGTGGAGGGGCGGGCTGTAGATGCCTATTAGCCATGGTGCCTATGCTCTACCTCCACATTTGGAGGCAGCAATGCTTCTGAATACCAGTTGATGGAAAGGAGAGGAGAGGAGCGTGCTCTTGCACTCGGGTCCTGCTTGCTGGTTTCCCACAGGCTAATGTCAAAGCAGGATGTTGGACTACTAGATGGACCATTGACCAGATCTTACGTTCTTAACTTCTGTAGCACTGCAGGCTTCAAAGCCCTGTTTTCATAGCAGATATCGGAAATCAAACCCGGGACATTCTGCAGGCAAAGCATGCACCGAGCTGTGCCATTTATATCTACCTATCTCGTAAGCCACTATGAAATCAACTCTCCCTCAAGTACTTCTGATGGTTTTGTTTGGGAACAGAATGTCATATATTTATTGGTTTTCATATATACATAATTAAATAACGACCTGTCTCCTATTTCAGGCATCTCAGATGATCGTCTCCTATGATGAGCACGAGGTCAACAACACGTTCAAATTTGGGGTGATTTACCAGAAGCTTAGGCAGGTGAGTGACAATGTTGTTGTGCCAGCAGTCATTTTATTCTGGTTCAAGGAACGATGGTGACATTTGCATTCATAAGAGCTGTACGTTCCCAGCTGATAAATTTCTGGCTTTAAAATAAGGCAGAAATTACTTGTATGTATGTCTGTTTTCATAAATGTATTTATTTTAAATTAATAAAGATATATTAAAAAATAAAATAAAATAAAATAAAATAAGGCATGCAGTTGGGGGGGTAGGGAATTAAATGTTTCCTATGCTTATAGCGGGTTGCTTTTAAGTGTCTTCAGAGCTGTTTCTAATAGGAATATTTATTTTATTATTATTATTATTATTATTATTATTATTATTATTATTATTTAAAATACATGTTTATTGTGTGTGTTTTCATAGAATTATGGAATTGTAGAGTTGGAAGGGACCAATATTTTCCAAACTTGGGTCTCCAGATGTTTTTGGACTACAATTCCCATCATCCCTAGCTAGTCAGGGATCATGGGAACTGTAGTCCAAAAACAGCTGGAGATGCAAGTCTGGGAAATACTGATCTAGTGCAACCCCTTGCAATGCAGGAATATGCAGCTGCCCCATATGGGGATCAAACCTGCAACCTTGCTGTTGTCAGCGCCACGCTCTAACCAACTGAGTTCCACACAGCTAAGCTGTGTAATAGTTGCATCTGTTTTAGTTTGTGCTGTGAGCTGCCTTCAGGTCCTGCAGTGGGAGAAGGGCGGAATATACCATATTTTTTGCTCTATAAGACGCACCAGACCACAAGACGCACCTCCATAAGACGCACACACATTTCCCCTTACTTTTTAGGAGGGAAAAAGTGAGTCTTATAGTGCAAAAATACGGTAAATGAACAAATAAGAACCCTGGAAGGTACTTTGCTATGAATATCCCTGTCCTGCAGACTGGAGGCTGAGAAAGAGAGGCATGCTTGCCAATGGGCGTGTCTATAGCAGTGATAAGATTTAAACCAAGAAGCTTCCTATTAGATAGCACTTTCCTTTATCTGCTGTACCACACCTGCTCTGGGTTCCAGGAACGTGCTGCATTTCTAGGTACTGAGATGATCTAGGCATTTAGATTTCTAGATGATCAAGGGTCCAGGAAACCAAGCCTTATGGGGACTGACTGAGGGAGCTGGGTATGTTTAGCCTGGAGAAGAGAAGACTGAGAGAGGGTAGGATAGCCATCTTCAAATATCTGAAGATGGCGTAAGCTTGTTTTCTGCTGCTCCAGAGGGTAGGACTTGAATGATTAAAATTATAAGAAAGGAAATTCTAACTAAACATTAGGAAGAACTTTCTGATGGAGTTCCTTCCAACCAGTGGGCCAAACTCTTTTGGGGGGCCCAATTTTTTGGGGAAGGACCTGCCCACCTCATGTCCTAAATAATAATAATAATAATAATAATAATAATAATAGTAATAATTTATTTATTTATACCTTGCCCATCTGGCTGAGCTTCCCCAGCCACTCTGGGTGGCTTCCAACAAAATATTAAAATACAGTAATGCATCAAACATCCATAAAAATAAACGTCCATAAAAATAATGGGCAGAGGAGACTGAGCACGCAGCCTATCGCGATGCGGCTTCAATGGCCATCTCCTTTTCCTCCTCTTACTGGCGTAGAGGGGAAGGAGGGTCAAAGAGCCTCACGCAGTCAAACAGGAGGAGGAGAAGGAGGAGCCACCGGCTATTAAAGCCTTGATGCTGTCACATTTGACTCCACCCTGGCTCTTCCCTACATCCTGACGGCGCACACATGTGACATCACACACAACGTCCCATGCATGATGTCACCCCTCCCAATCACACTTGCAAGCTGGCGCCTCTGCTCCCAGCTCTACAATTCTATGAACCTTTGTTGCATCCAATAATTTCCAGTGTCTGGGAAGAAACAGTGTTGACAGTCCCTCCTGAAAACGTCGGAGATGTTCAAAAATACAGTAAAGGTTCGCTATCTATGCTACTATTCGATTGACGCTGGAGAGAGACCGAGTTGAGAAATAAGACCAAGGGTACATATTGATATAGGAATGTATTAGATAAAATGTAAAGAAATATACAATGATAAGAGTACATTCATTTGTAAAAAAGGAATATACAACAGGATAGACAGGAAGTCCAAAGTGTTGGTACATATATGCTTTTGGAATAGTTTTTTTTTCTTTAGGTATATAAACTTTGTATACATGCCAAAAATTATATTATAATAAGCCCTGTGATGTAATATAATAATGTCTACCAATTTAACATAAGAACGTTAATTAAGAAATAAAACTCAAAAAAGAAAAGAACACAGGAGAAATTTCTCACCACCACCCCTTAGAAAGCAGTGGGAAACCACCCTTATTATTACAGAGGGAACATATTTTTGGAAAATGTGTAGGAGGGAGGAATTTGGCCTAGACTTACAGTCCCCACTTGAAAAACAAAGGAACCTTCCCACCATGTTTCTTTCTGGGTCCATTTGACTCTACAGACGCAGGAAGAAGAGCTGTTCGGCAACAATGAAGAGAGCCCTGCCTTCAAGAATTTCTTGAGCTTGCTGGGAGACACCATAACACTCCAGGACTTCAAGGGGTAGGAGAAAGAAACAGTTGCTTGCATGTATATGTGTGTTTCTGATTTCTGGGATTGAGCGCTGAGGGGTGTTCGTAACTAGGTAGTTAAAGACCTCAAGTTATGCTTGCTCTTCTGTTGTTCAAACCTTTGGTTAGATTCCTCCCGGCCACAGTCTGTGTAACTGTAGCTCAGGGCTGCAAGGATGCCTTGGATATTACACAATACGTGTGGTATAAAAATATTCTGCATATTGTTTCCTAGGAGAAGCAAAGTCATGAACCAAGGGCTCTGCTGTTCCACAAGATTTTGCAGCCATATGGGGGATTTTTAATTTATTTTTCAACATATATGAACACTCACACAATGGAGCACCTTGTTCCAGCCCAGTCAAATTTTATGTGAAACACATTGTTGAATTTTAATAAAAAAAAGTTTAAGCTCTAGATTCATCTACACACGCACACATGTCTGTTCATTCACTGACAGATTCAAGATGGCAGTAACTGTACCATCAACCCAATGGCAATGTGACAATTTAGAGGCGAAAGCTTCACTTGAATTAATTAGTGATTTGGCTTGACCCCACCTTAACATCTAACAGTTTCTGTCTGCCGCCCTAAACACACCTACTTGGAAATCAGCCCAAATGAACACACAGTGGGGTTTATTTCTGAGTAAACTCACATGGGTAAAAAAAATGGGGAAACAGATAAGAAACAGGGAAATCCATGAATCCTGACCTCTAACTCTATGCTTTTCTGTTGAAAGGCTAATAGTAGTAGCTGTGTTTTTTTGGGAGGGGGGGATTGGACTGTGGATATGGCATTGGGGAGGGACAGAGTTGCCAGCCCCCACTCTGCTTTTTCTTGGGTCAAATTTGGATCCAGCCTCAGCTTCCCCCAAAGAGCAGGAGAGCCAATTGTGGATCTCAGAAATTTCCTCATTTTTAGCTGTCAATGACCTGGGCATGCAAGATTGCACTAACATACACACACACCCTGCCCCTACCACCCCTCATTGGTGAATTGTACTTGGTGTCAAAGGTCTGTTTTATTCTTACTTCTTTCCAGCTTTCGCGGTGGTCTCGATGTCACTCACGGCCAGACAGGCACAGAGTCCGTGTACACGGTGTTCAGGGACAGAGAGATTATGTTTCACGTCTCTACCAAACTCCCTTTCACTGAGGGAGACACGCAGCAGGTAACAGGGCCTTGTATCTTTGGGTATAACATCAAGTGGTGCTAAAAGCCCCATGGCAGAACTTCTCTCTCTCTGTGTGTGTGAGAGAGAGACTTGGCCTTCATTAAGTGCCCCAGGGGTTCGAGAAAAGGTGAGAATTGCTTTCCACCAGGGTACCAATGGCCTGATGGGCCAACTTTGCACAAGTCTCGTGGAAGACCGAAGCAAACTTGTTTTCTACAGGAGAAATCCGAGAAAGGAAAACAAGTGTTCCACAGAGTTGCAAAGGGGGGCTAGACCTAGATACACCATTTGAAAATGTTTCCATCCACTCCTAAGGACCCTCATGTACACCCTTCCCCTTTTGTGAATCTTTTCAGCTTCAGAGAAAGCGACACATTGGCAACGACATTGTGGCAATTATATTTCAAGAAGAAAACACTCCCTTTGTTCCAGACATGATTGCCTCGAATTTCCTCCATGCCTACATTGTTGTGCAGGCAGAAAACCCTGAAGCAGACAGTGCATCTTACAAAGTAAGAGGACCGGGTGGTTTCTCTTCTCTCTCTCTCTCTCTCTCTCTGCATCTGTTTTTAGATCTGACAAATAACTGCTTTGGGAGCTTGTGTAAAGTGTACCTGCTTGGCCAGAGATAAAGAGTTCCTGCTAAGCCTCTTCGAAAACGGTTATTTGTTCTCCGAGAGGCAGCTGGCGCTCACCACGTTGCCGCCGCTCCAGAGGGCGAAGCTATTAGCCTATCTGCGAGTTTGCAGCAAAATTCATTAAGCGCGCCGAGTCTGCGCGCATCTCTCGTGTCTGTCCTTGAAGCACGGGCGGATTCAATCCGGGCAAAGGTGGCCGAGCAGGTGGCCGGCAGGACGCTCGCTTCCTTGTGCTCCCAGCTTTGGCCGTGTTAATATTTGCAGTCAGCAAGAGATCAATTCTGTCTTCCGTGGGTTATTTATGGCCCCCTGTGTTTGCCCGGTGGATTAAGATGGCTCTCTGTGGAGCACCAAGGGCACTTTCGCGAAGCGCCTAACTAAACTATGGCGCTCGCTCCCACGGGAGGAAGGGATGGCGGCCGACTTGGATGGCCTTAATAGAGGATGGGGCAAATTCAGGGAGGAGAGGGCTATTGATGGCTACCAGCCACAATGGCTGGGCTGCGCCTCCACTCTCAGAGGCATTACAGTGGTACCTCGGGTTACAGACGCTTCAGGTTACAGACTCCGCCAATCCAGAAATAGTACCTCGCATTAAGAACTTTGCTTCAGGATGAGAACAGAAATCGCACAGCGGCAGCGGGAGGCCCCATTAGCTAAAGTGGTACCTCAGATTAAGAACAGTTTCAGGTTAAGAACAGACCTCCAGAATGAATTAAGTTATTAACCGGAGGTACCACTGTATACTTCTGAAAACCAGTTTCTTGAAACGACAAGAGGGGAGTGTTCTCTCGCACCCATGTCCTGTTTGCAGGATTCCCATAGGGGCATCTGGCTGACAACTGTGAGGTCAGGAAGCTGGACTAGATGGGACATTGGCCTGATCCAGTAGCCTCTTCTTACGTTCTTTCATTTTTCCCTGCCATCCAGCTTCATTTACCTCTTTATTCAGGTTTCGGGACATTGTACCTCCTCTTCCATTGCCCTGTGCTGCTGATTTGTTATTCTGACGTTGATTGTTTTTGCACGTTTTTAAAAAAATTTCTACTTATTTTAATTTTTACATTTTCGTAGCACTCCTTTAAGCCACAAACAGCTGGGATAGCTCAGTCGGTAGAGCACGAGACTCTTAATCTCAGGGTTGTGGGTTCGAGCCCCACACTGGGCGAAAGATCCCCGCATTGCAGGGGGTTGGACTAGATGATCCTCATGGTCCCTTCAAACTCTATGATTCTATATATATTTAA
The DNA here is from genome assembly GCA_034642415.1 of Podarcis siculus. Classification (NCBI taxonomy): domain Eukaryota; kingdom Metazoa; phylum Chordata; class Lepidosauria; order Squamata; family Lacertidae; genus Podarcis; species Podarcis siculus. The sequence continues at coordinate 8,801,960 of JAXCMG010000018.1, forward strand.
AGCACTCTTATTCCACTTCAAGGCCCCACCTGAGGTTGGTGGGGCAGTGCCCTATTTGTTCCAATGGACCAGCCCCTGCTGAAGGCAGTGCTTCTGTTTGTGCATTCTGGGTGCTCGATTTTTCTATATATGACTTTGTGCATTTATTCCCTGTGCTTTCCTATCCCCCCACCCCCGTATAGGTTTTCAAATGTGTTTTTGCTTCATCCCGGATAGGTGGCTGTAACTGCACGAGAAGATGTCCCTGCGTTCGGTCCTCCGCTGCCAAACCCTTCTGTATTTCAAAAAGTAAGGAATGTTTACTAGTTTGCAGGCTAAATAAACCTCCTGCTTGTTTTCCCTGCAGGGACAATTGATGACAATGATTTAGAGAATTTGTTTCCTGCTCTTCAGCCAAAAAGGCTCCCAGAGTGGCTTACTTAAAATCAATTAAAGCAAGACTGTCTCTGCTTGCAGGCTAGCAATCCCAAAAAACAGCAACAACCCATGACACACAAGGGGAAGGGACAGGCGGAGAAGAAAGGGGGAAATCAAACTCAGGTACAAGTTTTTAACCTGGTGCATCCCATAATGACCAGCTGGTGCCTGATGGAGCTGGTCTTCCAGCAAAGCTGGTGGGAGGAGCTCTGCTTTCTACCTCTCCCACTGAGGCAGTCTGATGGAATGACTGCTCTCAGCTACCGTATTTTTCGCTCTATAACACGCACCAGACCATAACACGCACATAGTTTTTAGAGGAGGAAAACAAGAAAAAAATATTCTAAACAAAACAGTGGATGTATGATTTTTGTGGTTCAAGCTGTGGCCACAGACATGTGATCTGACGGTGAGTTTGGGGTAGCCCAATGCAAAAATCCTGAGGATCCATGTGGATCCATGCTAAAGTTGCCCTAAAGTCGCAGGGGCGCTGGGGGAGTGAACGGGAAGCAAGAGAAGGAGAACGATCCCTCACACACACACAGACACACAGAGTATCAATCCTAAAGTCGCAGGAGAGGGCAGGGGCGCTGGGAGAGTGAACAGGAAGCAGGAGGAGGAGAACGATAGCTCAAGCACACACATACACAGCCCCTACAGTGGCTAATCCAAAATCGGACAGCAAAAAACTGCAGGCAGGGACAGAGAGCATGGGGTTGTTTTAAAGCAGCCAACCCCGCTCTGCTTCTCTCTCTCCTCCCCGGCTGGGCTCACTGACAGGAGCCGCTTACACCCGCTTTGCTGTTTCAAAGCGAGCCACGGACTGCTCACAACTGCAGCAGATTCCCCTGCCATCCGTAGGCATTCGCTCCATAACACGCACAGACATTTCCCCTTACTTTCTAGGAGGAAAAACTGTGTGTTATGGAGCAAAAATTCCGGTACTTATTTCCCATGAAAGTGGTAGGGGGACATTTTCAGTGACTTGGTGGAAGTGGGGCACACTGGGCAAAATCTATCTCCCCCCCCCATGGGGTCTGCCATTGTAAGATGGCAGAGACTTAACATCCCTGCCCCCTTTAAGCTTCTGACACTGATGTCAGAAGGAGAAGATTGGGAGAAGGGGCAGGATGCTGAGGAGGCAACAGGGTTTTGTGAGCAGGGAGAGCTGGTGACAGGGAGCAGTTCAGACTCCGAGGCTGAAGCAGAGGAGGGCAGGGCTAGAGGCTGCTGAAGAATTTGAGGAGTCTCCTTCTCCTGCAGCAACAAGCTCTGCTCTTTCTCCTGGTCTCCAAGAACGCACAGAGTAATGTGGAGGGTGGAACAGAGGTCAGAGGTGGGCAGACACGGTTTGAGACTGTTTAGGAAACATCCGGGAGAAGAGGAGCCTTAGAGAGGGAGGAAGGCAGGGGCCTTCAGTCCTGGAAACTGCTTCACAGGGGCAAGACCTGCTGGGAAAGCTTGTTGAGTTGTACGTTGCTTCCTCGAATAAAGAGCCAGATTCATGACAATGGAGCCCTGCGTCTTTTGTGCTGACTCCAGCCATGACACTATGCAATGTTTCTAAGATTCACTGCCAATCTAGTGTGCTGCTGCATGAGGGATGGAGTGTGTGTGATGGCTTGTCCTTTGCCTCAGGCAGTAAAATCCCATAGGCTGGCCCCAGGGGCCAATAATATTACTGCAGCGGTGAATCCTTGGCTTTGGGACTCTGGGAGTGTGGTGTAGTAGTTAGGGTGTTGGACCTGCAAGACCGTTGTTCAGAAATTCCCCGCGTGGCCATGAAGCTGACTGGGTGATCTTGGGCCGCACTCAATGTCTCTCTGCCTAACCTCTGCCTCACAGGATTTGCTGTGAGGCTAATATGGAAGGAGGGAGCAAACATGTACACCACTTTGAGCACTTTGGAGAAACGTCAGGGTATAAATGCAATAAGAAACACAAATAAATAAGGATTTGGAAACTGTAGCCATGATCACTGGAGATCACATCCAAAGAATATGAAATGGGTGTGGACTTTCCAGTTTTCTTTCTGAGCCGTTCCTCCACTCCTTTATTTTCTCTCCTCCAGAACTCAGAATTTCGAGAGTTTCTCCTCACCAAGCTGATTAACGCAGAGAACGCCTGTTGCAAATCAGACAAGTTTGCAAAGCTCGAGGTAAGTCGGGTTGACCTGGAGCAGATTAGCAGGTGGAGGACCTCTTCACCTCAAATACTTCTTGCTTTGGAAACTCAGGTCGTTTCTTATTTGTTTATGAGGCGGTTATATGACCACAAGTTCTGCATTCATCCTGATTCCCTTGCAGAACATCTTCCCTTTAGTCATTCCTTCTTCCCACACTTTTCAAAACATTTCCTTTTCACTTTCCAAACAACAACAAAGTCTGGTTCTTTTTTTAGATTTGTTGCACCCAGGTAACCCAGCCAGATGGGTGGGGTATAAACAATATATTATTATTATTATTATTATTATTATTATTATTATTATTATTATTAT
>JAXCMG010000018.1:8804883-8920185 GCA_034642415.1 Podarcis siculus
ATTATTATTATTATTATTATTATTATTATTATTATTATTATTATTATGTACTGAAGTTCTCACCCTGGGCCAGCAGGGGGATACTGTAGATAGTTATGCAAATGAAGGATTGAAAGTGACATTCAGTGATTGGATAGTTTTAGAAAGTTGTTACAGTAACGTGGTACTGGAGCTCTATATAAGCAGGCTGACTGAGCCCTTCAGTTCAGTTCTGTCCTGGCCTGCGAATAAACAAGAGCTGTTTGAAGAATCGCTGTGTTGTCTGATATGTTCACCCGCAACTTAACAATTATTATTATTATTATTATTATTATTATTATTATTATACCCTTTCATTCGCCTTAAAGGAGCCAAGCTAAAGTTTTAGTATGTATTTGAATCCCACCTGAAAAACACTGGCAGTCTGGAGGCACATTTATACAGCCTGTTTTTCAAGTAAATAACCTTTAAGTTCTTCAGATAATTTTTTTTCAAATATTGTTGAGCTTCTTGCCTTTTACCCTACCAGTCCCAATGGCCACCAGCAACCACTGGAAATATTAATAAATTCCCCATGTAGCCTATCATTATTAGGGCTGTCACTTGCTCAAATAATTCCTAGCATATTAGTTATATGAGCCTTAGAGTGCAATCTTCTCAGGGAAGTTTGTATAGGTTTGCAGTGTGTGTGTGTGTGTGTGCACGCGCGCGTATACCCACCAATTAAACTTTGCCCTCCCTGATTAAAATTACCTCCCACTGATTAATCCACAAAAGCTTTAGTTGATTAATCTTGCTTCATCTGCAGATTAAAGCTTGCAGCTCTATTAATTACATACTTATTGCCAATTAACGGCTGAGCTGCATACAGGAGGGCTCAGTTTCCTGAAACAAATCTGATGGCTTCTCTTCATTCTGAAACCCCATGAGCTCTTGCTTTTTCACTGCTCTCTAGTTGTCCCAGGTGAAATTTCCACCAGTGGGGCGCTGGGTCATTACAATGAATAATAATAATAATAATAATAATTTATACACACTCTGGGTGGCTCCCAACAGAATACTAAAAACACGATAAAAGATAAAACATTAAAAACTTCCCTAAACAGGGCTGCCTTCAGATGTCTTCTAAAAGTCAGATAGTTGTTTACTTCCTTGACATCTGATGGGAGGGCGTTACACAGGGTGGGCACCACTACCGAGAAGGCCCTCTGTGTGGTTCCCTGCAACCTCACTTCTCGCAGGGAGGGAACCTCCAGAAGGCCCTCGGCCCTGGACCAGGCTGGGGGTGGGACACTCCCTCAGGTATGAAGCCTACTCAACCTACTCATCTGCCAGTCTGCCAGCCCTCACCTGCCTAACTTCTTACTTGCCACCAGCCCAGGGGTTGGCATGGGCTGTCAGCTTCTTCCTCCTCCTTAATCTCAGCGTTCCTCTTGTGGAACTCACCAGGGAGGAAGAGGACAGGGATGAAACTAGAATGAGCAGACTCTGCTGGCCATTGGCTTCTTTGCCACTTACTGGTGGTCTCCCTGCCTTCTCCTTCTAGTTTTGTCCCCATCCTCCTCCTTGCTGAGCTCTACAAGGGAAAACAGAGACTAAGGAGGAAGGTACTGAGATACCATCTCCTGGAATTGTTGTAAGTACGAAGGCAGACAGGCAGGCAGGAGGCAGCTGAAGGGCAGGATGAGACTGGTGAGACACCATCCCATTCACTTTCTTTAAAAATAAATAAATTTATACTTCTCAGGTTTATATATTTCACTGATTTTGCAATCATTTTGACATTTCAAAACTTGACTTCCTTCCCCCTCTTTCTGCAGTTCCTTAAATTTATTTTTAACATCTTCTGTATATCCTAATTAACTTAATTTGCTCATTTATTCATCTTCTCTAAATATATACTCTTCTAAAACTGCAGGGTATTACAAAAATCCTGCCAATGTTTTTTATCTGTTTAAAGTTTATCTGTAAATATTCAATAAACCATTTCCATTCTTTTATTAAAAAGTTTGTTATCTTGATTTCTTCTTCTTCCGGTAAGTTCTGCCATTTCTGCATCTTCCATAAGTTTTTGTCTCTGTTCTTCCTTTGCTGGGACTTCTTCTTCTTTCCATTTCTGAGCAAGTAACATTCTTGCCGCTGAAGTAGCATACATAAATAAGTTTCTACAAAGTTTAGGTAGTTCCGTCCCTATAATTCCCGAAAGAAAAGCTTCTGGTTTGCTTTTCTTTTTTTTACAAAGGCTATTTTAAACATCCTTTTCAGTTCATTATATATCGTTTACCAGTAAGCCACCATCCCATTCACTCTAATGGAACCATCTCTAGGGGCTATGAAGCCACCCTCAGCCTCTGGATTCCTCTTTGCCGAGGCTGTTACAGCATCATGTGAACCCAACCTATCAATACATTGCTACTATGCCCATGATCAGTTGTACCTTTAAAAGCCATTGTTGCCTCCCAACATGGTTTCAGGACCGGACGCGAGCCGCCCTCTTGGACAACCTCCATGACGATCTCCATATCCACACACAAATGATGCTAGGCTTGGGCTCAGAGGAGGACAAGCTGGAGAATGGGGCCCACGGAGGATTCTTGGAATCGTTTAAGGTAACAGAGAAGCTTTGTTCTCGATTTCTGGTTTTCGTCAGGTCTGGGGCCAAGACTGTGGCGTGGGGAAAGGGTTAAAGCTAGGACTGTGCACCAGATCTGGCTAAATCCAAGACCCTGAACCAAATCAGGCTGATACGGGATTTGGTCAAATTGGATTGAGGCAGCCTCATGTTGCCTGCAATTGGATCGGGTCCACTTGGAGCAGTCCAGTGCTGTAAAAAGGGGGCGGAGGGGTGTCCGGCGGCAAGGAGAGAACCATAGAATGTTTGGAATTGTGGTCCAAATTTGACCCAAATTTGGGGAACTCTGGTGTAAACTATACTGAACTAGATGGGCTAGTAATCTGACTCACAAAGGCAGCTTCCGAATAAGGCCATGGGGTGGGATCCTTTCTTCCTAGATCCCCAGCCTTTTCCTGCGCACCTCACTATCTCCCCAGCTACAGCTGCTTGGAACATCTCCCAAAACCTTTGTCAGAAAGGACCATTTCGTTACAAGATACCCCCCTCCCCCTCCGCCCGAGACATGCTAACGCTCCTCTCTAATGCCTTCTCCGCGTTGATATGAAATTGGATTTCCTTGCTCTTTTGGCATTTCAGGGTGTCCCAGGGCTTGCGAGGAAAACAACTGTCGAAATAATTTTGCAGCTGCCTTTTTACCTCTGGACAGCTCTGCTGGTCTGCTTGATAGCTTATTTACTTCTCAGCATGTTTCCCGTGTAGATATGTAATGGGATGAGAGACGGGGAAACAGACGGGTATCTCTCTCCCCTCCTCCTCCAGGACGCAGCAAGGAATCACAGAAGTTCATTTTCACTTTGTTGCCACTTTCACAGACTGAGGCAATCAGATTTTTCTTTCCAGTTAGCTCTGAAGTCAGGCAGGTAGCGGTAAGTAGATTGAAGTAATGGTACAAAACTGTACGGATTTATTCAGAAGTAAGTCCCGCCTGCTTCAGGGGCTGTTGTTTCCTGCAAGGAAGTACTGGATTGTCCACGGACTAGAAATGGGGGATGAATTTGATTCAGTTCGCCCTTAAAGGCTCATCTACCTCATTCACGCTTTTCAAAACAGTATGCAAACTGAAATGACACTTTTTTTTTGAAATTTTGCAAGGCCACTCTTTAGCCAGAAAAAAATGTCCATGAAAGCATATACCAGGGTGAAAGTGTGCGTGTAAGAAAATGCATATATTGGTGAAAATAACAGAAGTGCATTAAATATGGGGAAATGGGATACAAGCAGAATTCCACACCAAAATGTGAATCAGTTTTCACAAAGTCTTTAAAAACAAACAAATCACAAACTGATGTGGAAATGTGGAGAAACGATCTTGAGATTTGGAAATTGAGGAATGCTTCCCAGTCTTTCCTTGAATGGCCATCAAGGAGTGCCTTCACTTGTGGATTCCTGGATTTTGTTTTCTGGAGCAGAGCCGACAACTTAAGGACCCTCCATTCTTTTATTGATTCCCGCCACTCCACCCAAAATAAATCTGCATGTGAACAGTTTCCAATTCCTTCATTTACATCTCTTCCACGCACTTCCTCACTGCTCTATTGCCCATATAAAACATGGTTTAAAAAAGCAATATTGATATGATATTCATGGCTGCGTAGAGGTTCTCAGTGGGCAGTACATTTTACTAATTCCTTTTGTGCTTTAATAAAACTCTACAAAGATGCAGTCTTGGCGTGATTGAATAGATACGGTTTTGTGAAGATATTTATTGAATGCTTTGACCTTGAAAACCCTTAATGGGTTGAGATGGAGGTGGTTTTGGGGCAGCATGACCAGTTCAACCAAACTGGACGCCATGCTGCAGAAGGCACCAAAACAATCCTGTAGAATGGAGCACGAGAGGCAGGGGGAGCTGGATTCTAGCATTGCACAGGGCACGCCTGAAATTTGTCCATCACTGCTCAGGACCAGGAGAGCCTCTTCCCATGCACCTCTGCCTTGAGATTGTCATCCCTCAGCTAGTGAGGCATGCTTGGGTGGCTGGAAGGAAAAGGGTGTTTTTCAACATAGGCCACTACAACCCATTGCCTACACACCCCAAAAGAAGCTTGCATCAATTCTACCCGTGACATGCAAGCTTCAAGACCAGCTTGCAATTGCATCATGCATCAGTGGCTGACTGAAGACATGGGAAGTTGCTGGCCAATTGCAAACGCTTCTGTTCTGAAATTCAGAAACTTTATTCTAGAGAAGTTGGTATTCAGGGAGGGTGGAATTCAGGGCAGAGCAGGAACAATAAAAGCATCAAATGTTGGGAGGTAGGGGGAGGACTATTAAGAATATAAGAAAAGCCTACTGGATCAGGACAATGGCCCACCCAGTCCAGCATTCTGGGCACACAGTGGCCAGCCAGATATGCTTGCCAGAAATGCAGAGAATCCCAACTCATGTCTTTGTGTTCAAGCATTGATTTCCCCTTCTCTCTCTGTTATATGTACAGAATACTAATAAACTACAAACTGATCTTGTGTTCAGTGTTGATTTGTTTCGAGAACAATCAGACATGTGTATTGGTGTCTATGAAATGTGTGCAACTTGCTCTTGTTTTGATGTGAGCCATTCTGAAATAAGTAGCCCATCATTCACGGGGCTCATAAAACCCACAGAAGACAAGGGAGCTCATGCAAGTGAGCAGGGAAGTTTGGGTTCAGCAGGCTGATGAGGTTGCCACCAAGGGGCAATCCTGGATTACGAGGCAGAGGCAGAACCTGGTGTGACCTGGGAGGAGTCACAGAAGTATAGGGCTGAGGAAGGGACAGTCAACCTTGGCTGAAATCCCCCCAGTGAAGGACAGCCCACCTCCTTCTGAGGCAGAATGTTGCATTGCCAATCAGGTCCTACTGTTGGAAACTTTCTCCTAAAGTCGAGCTGAAATCTGCATCCCTCCAATTTCCATCCATTTCTAACCTTGCCTTTTGGAGTGACAGAGGAGGGGTTACCATGATGTGACCTTGAAAGGCTGTGACCTTGGAAGATGGTGGACTCTCCTTCATTGGAGATTTTTAAACTTAGGTTGGGAAGGCCACTTGTCATGGATTCTTTAGCTGCGATCCTTGTGTTGCCGGGCTTGGACTAGATGAACCTTGGGGGTCCCTCTGTGATTCTATGACCGCTCACCAACAGTCCTTTAATGGTCTTCCCTTTGAGATCCAGAGATGACCAGGGACTGTTCCATCAACCTAGCTGCATCATGCATAGGGAATCCTCGTAAGATTCTCAATGTATGGTGCTTGCAGAGTAGGGCCAGGGGTACCTTTGCACATGTGCACACTCTCTCCCAATGCCAGTGTGGGGTTACCATCATCCACCCAGAGATTCTCATACTCACAGAAAGCTCTCCAGCCGCTACCAGTCAATGTAGAGATAATACTGAGCTAGATAGATCAAGGGTTTGACTGCCTTATACTAAGACAGTTTCCTGTGAAGTTATGAAATGCTTGCCAACTTGTGCCAGGAGATGAACGGAGGAAACCTTGTTAATGCTTATTGAGCTATCAGCAAAACTATTGACAACGATATCCTATGGGAGCCACTCTGCAACTCATGGAGGGAGCATGGTGTGTCTCCAGTTCACTGACAACATTTAGTTCTGCTTCGCCCTTGCATCTGGATCAGGTGTAGCACAGTTGTCTGGAGAAGGTAGAACCATAGAACTGTAGAGTTGGGAGGGACCCCAAGGGTTATCTAGTCCAACCCCTAGTGGTGCTTGAGGACCAACAAGCTGAAACTGAATCCTGACAAGATGGAGGTGCTGTGGATTGGTAGATCTGGGGTCCAGGAACTGCACTCCCCCTGAAGGACCAGGCACATAGTCTGGGGGTCCTCCTGTCTCCTGCTTTGACCGTTGAGGCCCAAGTGGCTTCACTGCCATGGAGTCCCTGTTTCCATCTCCACTTGGATTGCTAGCTGGGACTGTTCCTGAGCTTGCAAAAATAACGCATCCTGTGGAAGCCTCCTAGTTAGATTACTGTCGAGTACTCTCTCTGGGGCTGCCCTCAAGGATGGTCTGCTGATTGCAGCTGGTGCAAAATGCAGGTGCCGGACCATCAAGCGGTTTGGCTGCCTGGAACACATAACACTGGGTCCTAAAAGGTTTCCACTAGTGGTCCATATGCTACAAGACCTTCTCTCTGAACTGAATGGCTTAGGACCCAGGGGTTGTTTTTTTTTTTTTTTGGAAGCACAACACTGTAATGTTAGCCAGATGTGGACTGGAATAAAAATCCCATTAAGGACCTCTCGAAGACTAGCAATGAGGGAACCATTTCCCTAGGAAAGGAGTTCCAAAGTGCAGGGACACCACCCGAAAGGTTTTGTTTTGCCTGTGGTACACCGTACACACCAGTTTAACAGCTGTCACTGGTAGCCCAGACGTCAGGGTATTTGATGCAGATCTTAGGTTGGATAGGCTCCTACAGGGGCAAGGATGTGCTCCTGTGCGCTGCTAAAGCACCGCACAAAAATAATCTCAATGCAGTCATACTATGAGTATATCAGGATTGCACTCCTGCAAAGCACCACACCAAAAGGATGGATATACACAATGCTCTATGCAAAGATACACTTACTGGGGACTTGAGCACTCTATAACACCATACCAGCTGTCTAGTTACAGTAAACAACCAATCTCTTTAACTATTGCAGTGAGCGCTCCTGTCAGAGGAGTCAAGTTGCGCACAACATTGGCGGGGCAGGCGGGCGTCACACACATGTGATGTCACAAGCATTGCACAATGCACATCAGGAGGAGGTTGATAGTGGGAGGAGGCAAGGCCCAGCGAGGCCCAGCGAGGGTCAGTACTGCCACGAGGCTCACCCCCACTGCCGTGAGACCCAGCCCCTCAAGCTTGGGGCAGGGGCAGGGCTCAGCCCAATCCCGAGAGACTTCTTTTGGGAGAGGGGAGGCTGAAGACACCTCAGCCCTATAGAGTTGGCGCCTATGGCTCCTGTTAACCTATTATCAACATAATTTGTACACTGCCTTTCATTTCATGAAGAAATTCCAAGGCAGCTCACAAACGAAAAATAACAAGAATAAAACTAATGATAAAAGAATACAGGTACCCTTCATTAATACAGATACTCAAGCAACAACACCAGAGCATCTTAACTGTAAAAACAACAGTCAAAGGAAGAGCTTCAAGTCGTGGATTCTTATCTAAACAGGTGTGTCTTAAAGAGTTGGTAAAATGCCAGTAAATATGAGGACTCCTGTATTTTGGGGGGTCCAGCCAGTCGGCCACACCCTTTCCCACGCTACTCCATTCCTATTCAGTATTTCATGCCCACTGAGCATGCATGATCTACATTTGGTGGCTGCTCTTTTCACTCTTTGTATTTCCCCCCTAAATATTTTTGTACCGCTATAAACCTGTATTAACTGCCCCCTCAAACCTCCTGATACCACCCTCTTATGTACTGATAATGTGGTTTCAGGTTGTTTTTTTGGGGTGATTTAAGACCCACAGTTTGCAATGTGTAGATACTATAGTACAAAATCGTGATGTTATTTCAAATGGTAAATTGTGGCATATTTCTGATTAAGATCTTAACTTTCCCCTTCTTCTTGTCACCCCTTGCCAGAGAGCCATCCGGGTCCGCAGCCACTCCATGGAAACCATGGTTGGGAGTCAGAAGAAGCATCAGAGCGGAGGAATCCCTGGTAGCTTGAGCGGAGGGATTGCGCACAACAGTGGCGAAATAACGAAGGCCACCTTTTCTGTAAGTGCAGTACGACTGGGGTGTGTCCACCCCTTGTTTGTGATGGAACATGGCTCTGCACAGCACTGACTGGCTAGCGGCCATGCCATCACAACCTCTTCTTCTTTCTGTGTTTCAAAACGTTCATTCCATTCCCCAGTCCAAAAAGGAGATGTACTCTTGATTGCATAAACCAAGTGTGATTGTGTGTACAACAGTATCTTATGCAGTTATGGAAGATTTGGGGTTTGTCTGGGGTTATTTTATAGTCTTATATACATTGCCAGTATGTAAAATAAAAAATAAAGATTGCTATGCAGTTCACAGGCAACTGTGAGCCTGCTAAAAAGGTTATAATTTTGTTTGCCTGTCTCCTCAGCCTCCAGTATCAGCAGCTACAGCCAAGAACCAGTCCAGGAGTCCCATAAAGAGGCGGTCAGGGCTGTTCCCTCGTCTGCACACTGGATCAGAGAGCCAGGCAGAGCCTCGGACTCGATGGTAACTTGCTCAGAACAGATGGATGATTCTGGTGCAATGCATTTTTGGAGCCATTGCAATACAGTGGTACCTCTGGTTACGAACTTAGTTCGTTCCGGAGATCCGTTCTTAACCTGAAACCATTCTTAATCTGAGGTACCACTTTAGCTAATGGGGCCTGCCACCCCCACACCACCGTTGTGCGATTTCTGTTCTCATCCTGGGGCTAACCTGAGGTACTACTTCTGGGTTAGCAGAGTCTGTAACCCGAAATGTTTGTAACCCGAGGTGTTTGTAACCCGAGGTACCACTGTATGTTTTATTTTCTTTGTAGCCATAGCTCTCAAACTCTGCTGAGACAACTTGAAAATTGTTGAGGGTTGAGGCGGACCTCTTAACGGTTTTTCCATTTGTTTAGCAGTTGTAATTAGTTGTGCTGGATGCTAGCGTGTTTACATTTATATATGTGTTTACCAGGAGCTGCACCCAGCTCCACCTGTCCACCACCCCTCATCTCATGAAAGCCACTCTTCCTCTCACCCCATACTCTTTGTCAAAGCCACCCTTCCCTTGACACCTCACCAAAACAACCCCCTTCCCTTAGATTTTGCAATACCTCCACTCACTGGCCTGGGGCACCAGGCTGCTTATTCAAATGACTTACTTGCTGGACCGCCTCCACCTCTGGTTCCCTTCTCCTCACCCTCCTATACTGCTGCTACCGCCCTGCAGCTCTGAGAGATCACTTTGTTGTCATGCTGGAGTTTGCAGTGACACCTGTTGGCAGCCATGTGAACTGCAGCGTGACAACATCATTAGAAAAATATTATTAGTAGAGATATTCCTCACCTTCCTGCCAGCCACAAATTTATTCCTCTGAGGAAGGCAGAGATTCCTACCTCATCAGCTCTGCTCTTCCTCACTTCAGGGACTAATCTTTGGGTTCAAAGAGTGATGGAGCAGTCACTGTACTGACAGCTCTTTACACACACACTTATTTATGCTGTTCCTACCCAGCCTTACAGCCATATCTGAGACCTGCTGGAACAGAATGTTAACAGTATGAGAAGGCAAGATAGATTGGTTTGAAAGTTATGCTACTCTAGTGTTTTGATCTTTTCATAGTGACAGTGGCTCAGGAACACCAAAGACCCCTGAAGGAGGACACACCTCTCAAGAAATTAGGTCTGAGGCCTCTTCGAACCCAAGCTCTCCAGAGATCTGTCCCAACAAAGAGAAGTAAGTAAACACAAGTCGCGTCCATACCATGTGTTGAAACTACATGGCTTCCCCCAAAGAATCCTGGGGGTTGTAGTTTGTAAAGGGTGCTGGGAACTATAGCTCTGTGAAGAGTAAACTACAGTTCCCATGATTCAAGAGAGATTGATTGTTAAACCACTGTAAAAACTGTAGTTCTGGGAGGGGAATTGGAGTCTCCTAACAACTCTCAGCTACTCCTGAACAAACCACAGATCCCAGATCTGTGTCTGAGGGAAGCTCTGGCTGTTTAAAAGTGGTATCATTGTGCTTTAATTGTATGGTGTGAATATGTGGATACAATCCAAAGTCTGAACCGGGGGGTGGGGGGGAGAACAAAAAAGAATGGCAGATGAGCTTTGGAAACAAGATGGGGTATTACAGAACCCCAAATCCTGGGGGAGGAATTCAGAGAAGATTTTTCTAAGCTCCATCACCACCACCGAGCTTTAATTTTCTGCCTTCTTCTCCTTTGACTTCCAGGCCATTTATTAAACTCAAAGAAAATGGAAGGTCAAACATCTCCCGTTCATCCTCAAGTACCAGCAGCTTCAGCAGCACGACAGGGGAGAGTGAAAATATGGAAGAATACGAAAGCCTGGTAATAATGCAGTTTTCGCTTCCCGATATTGACTGGTCTCTCAGGGGGCCAATGTTCTTGAGCCGGTTGACATTTGCATAAACCAGGAGGCACACAGCTGCCCCCATCTTCTCCTCGGGCACAATATCATTTCAGCCTTTCAGTCTCGAAGCCACATCCATCTTTCCAACACGCAAATAAGCCAGGGGTCGCCAGCCTTCTTGGCCCAGGGGGAGCTTTTGTAATTGTGCCACGTGTCACAAAATGGCTGCCATGGGGCAAATTACAAAATGGCCAGCGTGGCACACGTGGAACATTCCAAAATGGCTGCCATGGTTTGTTTGGCGTAATGAGTTTTACATAGGAGAGGACCAGCCAGGCATGGATTAAGAGAAACAAACATTCCCTTGCGTGTTGTGGTTTTTGAGGGGATAGTTCCTGAGACCTTTTGTGGATACCGTAGGAGGAATTGGCTGGCACACTGGCACTTGCAGGTGCTGCGTTGGTGACCCCTGCCCCAACCACATAGTTCCCCCTCCTCAAATATACTCCAGGAGCAAAATGTGTGTTGCACCTGGCCATCAAGCCTCCAACTCTCTCCCTTTCCCTTGATCTCCCTCAGGGCAGCCAGCCTTCCACAGCGTCACCATTCAAGCAAGACGTCTTTGTCTACAGCCCTTCCCAAAGTAACGAAAATCCGGCTCTGGCATCTGCCGCCACACCGGTGATAATGAGCAGGAGCCCAACAGGTGAGTTGGGAAAAAGTTATCCAGATGGTATTAGTAGGAGCCTGGTGCTGGTTATGGCCTGCGCTGGATTTCGAGCAGTGTGGGCACTGAGCTGAGGGGGTGCAAAAATTGAGAAGATCCATAATTGAGAAGATCCATTTGGAGGTGCCAAGTTTGGGGCCCACTCACGTTACTAAAGATTACCAAAGTCCGCCCCTAGTTATGGCAATGGATGTCTCATGACTCAGCTACATTAGTAAAAAAACTGAACCCGCCCCCCAGCATTTTGAATGTGTTATAAACATGCAACACCAGATGGCACTGGAGAGCAAAGAAAAAATATTTGCGGTTTTCCATAGCGTTTTTTTTTGTTAAAACGATTTAGTTTCTGACTTATTTATAGCATCCTCCCCCCCCCCGGTGTGTGTAGATCCACCCTAAGTCAGACACGTTGTGTGGCAATTTTTTCCTTCTGTCCTCCGCCTTCGAACTTGTACTTTTTTATATAGTTATCGGTCTGTGGGTGCTAAATGGCTGGGTTCAATAGATGTTCGAATTTAATTAGAGCTTGAGTGTGAAAAGGGAATGTCAGACGTGTGTGTGTGTGTGTGTGATAGGTTGTGTAGACCCACTTCGAAGCGCCTGAAAGTAACATGTGACTAAGTCAGACCCTGTATGCTGAGCAGGATGCTAACCATCGCAAATCCAATGGAATCAACAAGTGTAAGACAAGTGTAAAAGTTAATTAACTCTGGCTAATTTCTTTCAAGGTTGTGATGGCCTGGGGATAATGATACATTAGTGCACCAAAAGGAGTAGGGCCTTTGCCACCTTGAGCTATTTAGAAAAAAGGTGGACTGTAAATAATAGAATTGCAGAGTTCGAAGGCACCCTGAGGATCATCTAGTCCAACCCGCTGCAACGCAGGAATATGTAGCTGTCCCAAATGGACACCACGCTCTAACCAACTGAGCTATCCAAGCTGACATGAAATGTACAGTAATAATAAGTAATAATAATTTTAAAAAATCAAGCAGAATCAGTGCACACGTAAGATCAGAATGTGCTGGGCTGCCTTGAAACCATCCTACTTATCTGTGACAAGTTTCCCTTAGCTCCCCATGAGGCTCTTACAGTGACAAAAATAGAAATTTGCTTCACTCGATTAACCAACTTGGATTGCTCTTGGTGATTAGTAAGCACACCTGCATGGCTGGGGCGCTGTGGAGAAATCAGCATATATAAAAACGGGTCTGTTTTGTCACATAGATCAACCTAGGAAAAACAGGAAGATCTTCAGGTCTCCTTTCCTTCTCTCCCACCCTCATTTTCTTTGCACCCCCTCCCACCCCTTTCATCAAAAACTTCAATAATTGGTTAAGCATTTCATTTTCGGTTGCTCTCCTCCTGACAATCAGATGTTCACATGTAAAAGATGATCACTGGAGAGTCCTGCTTAGAAGTAAGCCCCAGTGAGGTTGAGTGGAACTTGCTTTCAAGGAAGTGGGTTGAGACTGCAGCCATATTGCCTGTTTTCCTGTGCAATTCTTTATCATCATCATCATCATCATCTATTTTTTATTTTTTTATTTATACTTTTCAAGTTTATACATTTCACTAATATTACAACCATTTCGACATTTCAAAATTTGACTTCCTACCCCCTCTTTCTGCGGTTCCTTAAATTTGTTTTTAATATCTTCTGCATATCCAAATTAACTTAATTTGCTCATTTATTCGTCTTCTTTAAATAAATGCTCTTATAAAAGTGCAGGTTGTTACAGTAATGCTGCCAGTGTTTTTATCTGCTTATAATTTATCTGTAAAGATTCAATAAACCATTTCCATTCTTTTATTTAAAAAATTGTTATCTTGATTTCTTCTTCTTCCGGTAAGTTTTGCCATTTCTGCATATTCCATAAGTTTTTGTATCTGTTCTTCCTTTGCTGCGACTTTTCCTGGGCAATTCTTAACTAATCTGAAATAATGAAAGACTCTAACCCTGCGTACATCACAATAAAGTTAAAGCACATGGCTCCCCCTCCCCCCAAATCCTGGAAACTGTAGTTTGTTAAAGGTGCTAGGAATAGTAGTTCTGTAAGGGGTAAACTACAGTTTCCAGGATGGCTTGGGGAAAGTCATGTGAGCAGGGGGCCCTCCTCCCATTTCCAGACCACCGCAAAATTAACACATTGTTGTTTCCATTTTAACAGTGGGCTTCTGTTAAACTAAGCTGGTTCCAGTCTGGTTTAGATTCATTCCATTAAATCTGGGGTAGCCAAAATGGTGCCCTCTAGATGACATCAACTCCTATCATTCCCAGACAGGAATGACGGGTTGTGATCCAGCGACATTTAGAGAGCACCTCATTGGCGACTCTTGAGTTCAATCATTTGAAGCAAACACCGTTTTTTTCACTGGGTTATTATTATTATTTCAAACAGATATGAAGAGCAGAAATTCTCCGAGGTCAAATCTTAAATTTCGTTTTGATAAACTTAGCCATTCAAGTTCTGGCCCGGTAAGTTTGAACGTATCAACCTGCCGTAGACTTAAGACATTGGTCAATCTACAGCTGGGGAACCTTTGGCCCTCTGGATGTTACAGGAACTACAACTCCCATCACCCCCTGCCATTATCCATGCCTGCTTGGGCTGATGGGAGTTGTAGTTCAGCAACATAAGAATACAAGAAGGGCCTGTACATTGGCCCATCTAGTCATAGAATTAGAAGGACCCTGAGGACCATCTAGTCCAAAGCCTTGCAATGCAGGAATACACAGCTGTTCCATACAGGGATCGAACCTGCAACCTTGGCGTTACCAGCACTACGCTCTAACCAACTGAGCTATCCAGGCCCTGTTCTCACAGAGGCCAACCATCTGTGTATGTCCCAAGGGGAGGCTCGCAAGCATGACATGCGTGAAGCAGCAATCTCCCCACCTGCAGTTCCTGGCAACTAGGATACAGAAAAGTTGGGAAAGGTTCAGAAAAGGGCCACCAAACTGATCAAAGGGAATGGAGCAACTCCCCTAGGAAGGAATATTTTTTTTAGTTTAGAGAAAAGGCAACAAGATTGAAGTTTAGGAAGTTATGCATGGGCAGGAGAAACTGAATAGAGAAAAGTCCCCACCCCCACCCCCTGGTCTTTCATAACGCCGGAAGGCCTCCAAAGAAGATTGTGGAAGATAAAGGAAAATTTCACGCATAGTTAAACAGTGGAACTCACTGCCACATGAGGCAGTGATGGACACTAACTTGGACGGCTTTAAAATTCCTGGAGGCGAAGGCTATCAGTGGCTACTAACCATGATGGCAATGTGTCTAATGATGTAATAAGAATAGCCCTCCTGGATCAGTCCTGCCCTCACAGTGGCCAACCAGATGGCTGTGGGAAACCAGACAGCGGAATACAAGTTCCATGACCCCATACTTCTGGCCATGCACGGGGTGGGTGGGGGCCAATGGGAGGTGGAGTCCACAGACCTGGAGGGCAACACATCACTGCAAATGAGGCATGAAGTGAAGTCAGCCGATCCTTTCCCTTTCCTTGCAGACACATTAGCTGACGGATAAGACTACAGACCTCCCAAAAAGGTGAGTCGGTTGGGCCAAGGTCTCACAAAGATGGTCCTCCTGGTCCTTTTTTCTGTTTTCTGTTTTTGCATCCAGCAGGAGGTAAGAGGCAGAGGTGCTGAGGAGGGGGGTGGCAGGGGCTTCGCCACCCCAAATTTAAATGAAGGGGCCAGGTCCCCTCAAAGTTCTGTGGCAGCTGTGCACACATGCCGTGGGGTGTGCTGATGTGCGCACACATCACAGGGCATGTGTGCCCGGTGTGCTAACATCACATGGCCCGGGGGCCCCCAATCACAGGGGCAAGGCAGCACATGTAGGGTGAGGGAAGGCTGATTCAGTCCAGAGCCCTAAAGGATCTACATTGGCTCCCAGTACGTTTCCGAGCACAATTCAAGGTGTTGGTGCTGACCTTTAAAGCCCTAAACGGCCTCGGCCCAGTATACCTGAAGGAGCATCTCTATCCACATCGTTCTGCCCAGACACTGAGGTACAGCTCTGAGAAGGGCCTTCTGGCGGTTCCCTCACTACGAGAAGTGAGGTTACAGGGAACCAGGCAGAGGGCCTTCTCGGTAGTGGCACCCGCCCTGTGGAACGCCCTCCCATCAGATGTCGAGGAAATAAACAACTATCTGATTTTTAGAAGGCATCTGAAGGCTGCCCTGATGTAAAGGAGATAAAGAACTATACAACCTGAAGGCAGCTCTGTACAGTGGTACCTCAGGTTAAGTACTTAATTCGTTCCGGAGGTCCGTTCTTAACCTGAAACTGTTCGTAACCTGAAGCACCACTTTAGCTAATGGTGCCTCCCGCTGCTGCTGCGCCACCGGAGCACATTTTCTGTTCTCATCCTGAAGCAAAGTTCTTAACCCGAGGTAATACTTCTGGGTTAGTGGAGTCTGTAACCTGAAGCGTATGTAACCTGAAGCGTATGTAACCCGAGGTACCACTGTATAGGGATTCTTTTAAAAAAAGTTTAATGTTTTATTATGTTTTTATGTGTGTTGGAAGCTGCCCAGAGTGACTGGGGCAACGCATTCAGATGGGCAGGGTACAAATCTAATAATAATAATAATAATAATAATAATAATTTCTCCGCCACCTTCCCCCCCCCCCCAAAAAAAATGGTATTGCTAACTGACTGAACAGCATTAAGTTCATGGTGGGCTTTTCAAGGATAAGGTGCACAACAACCTTTTTAAAAGCAGCGGGCCCCACTCCATCATGCAGTGATACATTTGACTCAGTTCCTGTGTGCAGTGGCTAGGCCTATTCTACAAGGAAGCCATTGTGCCATGCACCCTGTGGCAGCCATTTAATGCCATGCACACGACTCACTTTCTCACCATTTCAAATGCACCCACTGCCCCACTAAAGCTTGATGATCTCTGGACTAAGGCTTCCAACCCTGTGGACATCTGACTGGGAGTAAGCCCCATTGCTGTGTTGTATGATGCCTTTTGCTGCAAAACAAACATGCATTCAGTGTGAATATTAAGTGTACCCCTGCCTAGCTAGGTAAAGGGACCCTTGACCATTAGGTCCAGTCGTGGCCAACTCTGGGGTTGCGGCACTCATCTCACTTTATTGGTCAAGGGAGCCGGCGTACAGCTTCCGGGTCATGTGGCCAGCATGACTAAGCTGCTTCTAGCGAACCAGAGCAGCGCGCGGAAACGTCACATACCTTCCCGCCGGAGTGGTACCTATTTATCTACTTGCACTTTGACATGCTTTTGAACTGCTAGCTAAGGACCATCTAATTTATTTCCTCCTCTTTTCCAGGGCATTTCTGTTCGGGTTTTTCTTCCTTCCTTCCTGTTTTTCTTACGTGAAAACGCTCTTTTCGACTGACAACGTCCGTCCACCACACTATGCGCTACTGCCACGTATGAAATGTGCTTCACCCAGGCAGATGTTCCCGTCCAACCCTGAGGGAGCTGCTACCTTGCCACGTCTCGGCTGGGATAGATGCCCCTGGAGATGAACCTGAAAGGTTGTGGGACTCTCTTCCCTCGCCGACCCCTGTCTCTGCTCCGTCCCCCGTGATCCAAAGGACATCTGGGGAGAGGAGACGGGTTTGCTGCTGACATTATACTTGAACCCGCTTCTTACCCTGTTTCCGTTCGGTATTCTGAAATCTGCAAAACCAGTGTGCTCCTTGTCCTTAATCGTAGCTGTTTGACTGAAGGTCATGAGCGCTGCTCTCCTGATGATTTGAGAAAGTTACTTTGGTTTTTAAAAAATAATCACTCATAGTGATATTATAGGCCAATTTCTCCCCTTCCCAGGGCCTAAAGTCAAGTGTCCTTTTTCTAATGCAAATGGACTTGTTCTGCAAGCAGTGGCGTAGCGTGGGGGGTGCAAGGGGGGCCAGCCGCACCGGGCGCAACATCTGGGGTTAGGGCAAATCCACGGGTTAGGGGGCGCAAATCCACGGGTTAGGGGGCGCAAATTACTTGCCTTGCCCCGGGTGCTGACAACCCACGCTACTCCACTGTCTGCAAGTGGGACTTCTTCCCCTTGAAGACAACCTCAGCCAGTTCAGAATGTGGCATCTTTTCTCCTTACTTAAGTCCTGCTCTACTCCTTATCTCTCTTTCCTTCCCAAGCCCAGTTCTAGAATATAAGAAGAGACTTGCTGGACCAAAGATGTGTCTGGCCCAGTCCTCACCCTCTGGCAGCACCCTGCCTGGGAACCTGGGAGCCTAATTCAGCTACTGGAACTGAAAGCCAACAGCAAATTTCTCCTCCCCTGTGAAAGTGTCTAATCTCCCCCTAAAGCTATTGTAGCAAATGGCCATCAGAACATCTTGTGGCTAGGAGTTCCGTAGAGTGGGTTTTTGGAAGACGCCTTGCTTTATGTGTGGAGATCAGTGCATGCTGATCAACACACAGTCTTCACAGTAAGGTGCTATTCTGATGGCATGAGTAGTCATGACGTCCAGTAGTTTCTTATCTGCTGCAGCCTTCATCTGCCTTCACAGTCGTTGTAACTTACCACTTGTTATCTTCCACCTGTTCTGCTGTTGAGGACTTATTGGAGCATTCTTTGTCTTGCTTCTCTCCCTTGACCTTTCAGCTTTACTAATACGCCTATAAAGGGCAACTGAGCTCCTAAGTGAGCCTTTTTTTCCTGGACTGACTTAAGAGAGGCTCAGACCTCATGTGGTCAAGCCACGGTCATCATGGCTGTCTATGAATTTGGCACTGATGACACTAGGCTGCTATTGAATACAGTGGTACCTCGGGTTAAGAACTTAATTCGTTCTGGAGGTCCGTTCTTAACCTGAAACTGTTCTTAACCTGAGGTACCACTTTAGCTAATGGGGCCTCCCGCTGCCACCATGCCACCAGAGCACAATTTCTGTTCTCATCCTGAAGCAAAGTTCTTAACTCGAGGTACTATTTCTGGGTTAGCGGAGTCTGTAACCTGAAGTGCATGTAACCTGAGGTACCACTGTATTTGATTGTGTGTTTATGTGAAGCATCAAGGCTGCTTTCTCCTGTGGGCCATATTAACGCAACAAGATGGCGGCCATGCCAGCTGGGCCCAATGGGAGTTGTAGTCCAAAAGAGCTAGAGGACTACTGTTTGGGGAAGGTTGCCTTAAAGCAGGTGTAGGGAACCTTCACTGGCCCACTGGCCAGATTTGGCCCACCAAATCTCCCCATTTGGCCACTGAGGTGGTTTTCCCCAAACCACAGTCATATGTGGCATCGAGGGTGGGGCAGGCAGAAAGCAAGCTTGAACTTTATGACATCAGGTGATTGGCAGCTGGGTGGTCCTGCCCACTTGTCAGAGTTGGCCTGCGGAGTAGGGGCTGAGGAAATAAAGATCTGGTACTCTGGGCCAAAATGGTTCACGAATCACCTTGAAATGCTTCCAGAATTCTGTAGGGCAGGGATGAGGAAACTGTAGCGGTGAAATTTCCTCAAAAAGGGCGTTTCTCCAGCTCTTTGCTCATTTTAGTTGCTTCTTTCTGCACCTCTACCCCCCCCCCCCCCCCCTGCTTTCTCCCCCCCCCCCCCCCCCCCCCCCCACTGTTGCCCCCCCCCCCCCCGGTCCAATGACCTACTGTGCCTGATATCTCCACCTTCTATGAATTTATCCCGATTCTCTATGAAAGTCGACTGAGCTGGTGGCTGTCATCATGTCTTCTTGGCAGCAGAATATGTGCTGCTGCAAAGAAATCCTTTTTTGTCTGCGCAGAACCTGCTGCTGGTAAATATCATTTGCCAATTCTGCATTCTAGAGTTTTGAAGAAGGGAGAAAAATGCACATTTTCCTTCCTTGAAACACCACAATTCCATTTCTCCTTGAATTCTAAAATAATTTTGTTTTTGTTGGGTGAAAAAACAAAACACACAAAGCATGCATTTCACTTTTCTTCTTTTACTTCTTCATGGTTGTAGCATGGTATTTAAAATGATCTCCCTCGAAGGTAAAGGCTGGATTTTGTGGGTATCTAAAAGGTCTCATTCATTTCAACAGAGCAGGAAAATTTTCCTCTTAATTAGGCTCCTAATGAAAAGAAAAAATGATAGTTGCAGGGAATGTGAGTGCGTGAGAGAAAAGCAGGATTCTTTTTCGAAAGGTCTCTGACAAAATGAAATATAATTCTTTTGTTTGTGAGGAGGCGACGCTTTGTAGCCGGTTGCTGATGTACGTTGTAAATAATGTATATTTAATTTATTGCTACGGTAGCCTCTTGTATTTGTTATTGTATAAAACAAATTCTACAGAAAGGTCAGAAATGTATATTTTGTTGCTTAAATGTGTCTTTGCAAAATTCACAATTAAAATAAAATATTTTGTGTCTATCGGTGTCTTAGGCTTTTTGTTCAGGCAGGAGTCACAGAGGGGAGGACGAAGGAACATGAAAACAGGTGTGTGTCATGGGGCCCAGCCCAGCCCCGCCCCCTGCCCCCAACATGGGCTGCAAGCCCCGCCTCCCGCCCCCCACTTTCCGGCCAACATGGGAAGATCTCGCCAAAATCCCATTCAGGGCCGGAGTTAGGCTTGATGAGGCCCTAAGCTACTGAAGATAATGGGGCCCTTTATATGTCCAGCTGTCCATTGCCAACATTGTCACTGTTTTTTTGTGTTGAATATATGCTGTACATAACTCCTTTCTGCAGAACCTGCAAGAAAGGGTCCCAGTCTGACCCTCCTCTCTTTATAAGAACCTGCATGTAAGTGGTCTCCCTAACTCTTCCCACCGGCTCATATAAGACCATCACAAATAGCTAAGACTCGCACAAATAACACAAATGGGAAGAGTTGGGGCCTGGTGAGCACTTAATGGTCCTAACCCCTATAGTTATAATTTGTGGGTTGCCATCTGATTTTATTCTGATCTTAATTTAATTTTAAGCTGCATTTTAATCAATTGTTTGATTTTATGTTTTTAATGTATTATATATTTTGATGTTAGCTGCCCTGAGCCTGGTCCGGTCTGGGGAGGGCGGAGTACAAATAAATTATTATTTATTTATCATATCCCACTGTTGGAAACTTTCTCCCAAAGTTGAGCTCCTGCAAAGCTCCGGTTTGAATCCTGTTTGTCGATCCAATTTTGTTTCCATCAGCAGTGTCTCATACTGCCACCTGGTGGCCCCTCAAGGTCTTGTTCTCACTGGCAGCCGATGCGTTTTTCAGACTTAAATCCAGAGCTTGCATAAAATGGAATGTGATTCCTGCACTTGGAAGGAGCCCAGGACCTCAATACATACTGCAGAGACTTGTACCCCAGAGGGGTCGCTTTGGTGCTGTTGACACAGCAGAAGCAACGTAGGAGGCAGCAGTTATGAGTTACCAGTCTCTGCAGCCACAGCAGGCGCTGTGATTCTCCAGCAATTTAACTTCACCCCCAGAGGCACACTCCATTGTCTCTCAAGACAGATGGATGCCAACAATAACAGACTCTGTATTGATACATGTTGTAAAGGTAAAGGGATCCCTGACCATTAGGTCCAGTCGTGTCCGACTCTGGGGTTGCGGCGCTCATCTCGCTTTATTGGCCGAGGGAGCCGGCGTACAGCTTCCGGGTCATGTGGCCAGCATGACTAAGCGGCTTTTGGCGAACCAGAGCAGTGCACAGAAACACCGTTTACCTTCCCGTCAGAGCGGTACCTATTTATCTACTTGCACTTTGGTGTGCTTTCGAACTGCTAGGTTTGCAGGAGCAGGGACTGAGCAACCCCGTCATGGGGATTCGAACCACCGACCTTCTGATCGGCAAGTCCTAGGCTCTGTGGTTTAACCCACAGTGCCACCCGTGTCCCCGATACAGGTTGTAGCTCTAGGCTAATTAGGTGCCAGATCAAAGGGGAAGGGGGCACTAATGTTTGGCATGGTTATAACATTCAGTAATGCGAGTGTAGCCAGAAGTAGTTCAGCCAAAACACACCTCTTTCCACTTGTCATTTCTGAGAATGGAACTTCTTATTTCATATCAGACGCAGATGGCAGAATTGTGTTTGTGTGTGTACACACAGCAGGAGTGGCACAGGGCTTAAGAATATGAACATCTGCTGAACTATGTAAAAGGCTTCAGAATGATAAATATTCACACCCATGCTTTATATATCGTAACACTGGCTATGATTTTATATACAAAATTAGGGGGCGGGAAGGGAGGGGGAACAGCTGAAAACCCAACAAAAGGGACCTCTTCAGAAAACTCTCTGAGCCACTGAATACTGTTAAGATATCAGCTTTGTTGAGAGAGAGAGGGAGGAGTCATCAACAGCTGGAAAAAATAATAATCAAATTTTATTCCCAGTATAGCATTTTTAAAAAGAAATTAGAAAAGTGTTCTTGATAGCATATGAGGTTTTTTTTTAGGGGGGAGAACCTAAAGAAAAAATGCTACATATCAGTTATACGAATACAATATATAAGTAAATAGATATATAAATATCCAAGAAATACGTGCTGGATCAATATGAGAAAGGTTACAGAGCACCAGTTTGCATGTAAACAATCAAGGTTCAGCTCAAACATGGGGAGGAACTGAATTCTGCAGAGAAAATTCTATTTACAAGTTCAGTGCAATCAGGTCATTTTTAGGCATCAAGCTGCAGTGCTTCTTTTTTCCTTTCAGTGCAAATACAAGACAAAGTTTGCTCTCGCACCATGAAATGTAGTTGCTCAGGGCTCCTTCTGGAAATCCTAACCAGAAGCCTAGCCAACCCAAAGTGCTGTAGCCAACTAAATTTTACTGACAGCAGACCCTTTAAAACGAATTGGCCCAAGTTCATCATGTCTATACTTTTCAATAGGTCTACCAGGAGTAGCATTGGCTGCAGCCCAGAATCACATTTGCAGAGAAAAGGCGCATTTGAGACAGAAATCTGCCCCATTGAGAATCCTTATTGCAAGCATTGGTTCCGAACAGGGTGGGAAATTTTCCATGCCACTTCCAAGGCCAGCTGCTCTCCAGGGGAATTGATTGTATAATTGTTTCATTTCACTGGAAAAGCGGGTTTAAATTATTTTTAAAAACAGCATTTGTATCAATGCATCCAAGCCAGAAAGGCTGAATACACACAAAAACACACACACAAGTCCTTTGGAACAGCCACAAGTACAGATTCCCCTCCTTTCTCAGCATGATGGTCTGGCTCATGAATGCACTGACAAGCAGTGGAAAGAAAATGGAATGCACCAATAACCAGAAAAGGGGTGAAAGAGGGAGATGGGTGTCTTAGAGGAGCATGGGACTAAAGATGGCCTTCTGAACATGGCTGCCACAGGGGCACCAAACATGGGGCACCCTGAGACCTCAGTCCAACCTTTGCCAACCTGGTGCCCTCCAGATGTGTTGGACTACAGCTGCCATCAGTCCCACTGCACCAGATTGGTGCAGGCTGCCTTGTTCCGTTTTCCTGGTGGAGGATGCCATGTTGCACAAGGAAGCCATTCCAGGGGAAGACATTTTTAGAGCGTGTCAGGCCATTAAAACCTTATTGCTTCTGAGACACTGTCTTTCCCCCTTTCTTCTTCTTCCTGCATTAAGGCACGTCAACCACCACAGCTGGCTGCTGCTGAATAGAAGGAAGAGCTTTTTGGAAGCTGATGTAGAAGAACTGGGGACTTGTTTTGAACCCCAAAAATTCCCAATGACTCTGTACAGGAGGCTGATGTTGGGCCCCAGCCAATGGGTGAGGGATTGTGGGAGTTCTAGTCCAATATCATTTATACGCTTGGGATATGTAAAGCTTTGGGCTGGATCAGAGATTGGTCCAATAACAATATTATTATTACCCAGAGGTGATGGCCTACAGCTCAGTTCACCCCTAACCAGTGTCCATGCTGCCTGGGGCTGATGGAAACCAGTGTCCAAAAACATCTGGAAGGCCACAGGTTTCCCTCAGCCCTGACCCAGACCAGTGCAGGCTATTAAAACATCTGGTTGGGGTCAGTAGCAGTCGTGGTGGTTGGGAAAAAGATGGTCTCTTCGAACTGGTGAAGCAAAACTGTGAAGGCGGAAAACTTTGTACCATCAGAACCAGGATATCCCAAACTTTGGCCTCCAGCTGTTTTTGGGCTACAATTCCCATCAACCCTGACTGCAGGTCTTGATAGCTAGGGATGATGGGAGTTGTAGTCCAAAACAGCTGGAGACCCAAGTTTGGGAAACCCTGATTTGCACAAAGGGATGGTCCTGTGGATCTCTGGAGACTGCGGCCTAGTCTTTTGTCCCCAAAGGTTGGGTCATACCAACGTCACTTGGACTTTTTCCACCGCTCTGCTGGGCTGCCGGCTTTCCCCATCCTCCATTCGCAAATCCCGGTGTAGGCACAATAGCGGCACTTCCAGGCGTCCTCAACATCCACCCCTTGGGAGTCCCGCTGCCCTTTCCAGTAGGCCAAGAAATACCGCACTGCGGCTCTGACCTCATCCTGGTCATAGGCCAAGACCTCAGTGCCAAGTGCGGCGCCAGAATCCTGGTGGACGTACTCAATTTGCAAACGGTCGATGGCGGGGATCTCACAGTGTGTCAGGTTGAGGGAGAGCAACTCCAGGAGATCGCGGAAGCGGCTCACCGTGAAACCCGACTTCCGGGCCTGATCCTGGACGTGGGGGCCAAGTGGCTGCCCGGGCCTCAGGTCGAGTCGCTGGAGGAAACTGTCCGGCGCCAGGCACCCTCGCACCATGGCATCAAAGAGATACTTATACAGAAAGACCTGGAAATAATACCAATGATGCGTATGTTAAGACGACAGACACCTGACAGCCTAGTCACTTAGTTTGGGTGCGTTATTTACAAAAGCATTTGCCTGCACCGGCCTCTCACAAAACAGCAAAGCAGTGTATAGCAATAGAAAATCGTTTCAGAGTTCCCTGTGAAAAGGGATTGGCTGTCAAACCACTCTGCAAGCTGTAGCTCTGCGAGGGGGATAGGATTCCTAGCAAGTGGATAGCTCAGCTGATTAGTGCGTGGTGCTGATAACGCCAAGGTGGCAGGTTCAATCCCCATATGGGACAGCTGCATATCCCTGCTTTGCAGGGGATAGGACTAGATGATCCTCAGCTCTACAATCTATGGTCTATCTATGGTCTAAATCTCAGCACTCTAAACAAACTACAGCTCCCAGAATTCTCTGGGGGAAGCCATGTTTGTTGAAAGGGGTATCATAGTGCTTTTAAGTGTATGGTGTAGATGTGTCCTGAACTATCCTGACTGGTGGCAGCTCCCCAGTGTCTCAGAAAGGATCTTTCCCAGTACTGGAGGCCAGCCCATTGGCCAAATGGGGCACTGCCCCGCAAACCTCAGCTTCTGCTCAGCCAGCCCCCACTTGCCTGCCTTCTCACTAATAACCAGTCCAGGGGTGGCCCTGCCTATCACCTTCCTTCTCCTCCTCTGTCTCTGTGTTGCCCTTGCGGAACTCAACAAACTGGCATCAGTTGGCTCTGGCGCCACCTACTGTTGGGCTCCTTTCCTTCCACCCAACCAGTCCCACTGAGTGCCAGCCAGCACTCTTCCTCAGGGATTGAACCTGGGATGTCCTGTGTGCAAAGCAGGAGTTCTGCCACGGGCAATCACGCGGCACAGTTGCACCTGGCTTGGCAACTCGCAAGCTAGGCAGATGCCTCCTGCAGCCAGCGGCTCGTTGGCTCACCTGAAAACGATCCCGCTTTTTCTGTGCTGCCGAGGGCATGGAGGCATTGTTGCGGGTCTTCAGCTCATTCAGCTCCAGCTCTCCTTTGGGTGTATAGCCCAGCTGATCAATGACCCCAACCACAAAGATGTCTTCCAGCACTCCAAACACTGGAAATTCTCGCACGCGGTGACCTGCAGTAAAAGAGGATGCAATATATTAGATCATCATCAATTTTATTTGTATGCCGCTTCTCCATAGTCAAAACCATGCCTGAGGTGGCTCACAACATGACAAGATTTACACAATTAGAAACATTACGTCATAAACAATAAATAAAACTCATCAAAAAGTACACAACCAAATGGAAACAATCTCCATATATTTGGAGAATGGAGCATATTTAAGGATTATAGAAGATCATACTGTACCAAGCACACCATATTAGCAGAATCTGAGTGATACTTGTAAACATGACAAATACCGTTTGTGGAGTAGACGGGAACAATATTAAAGAATATAAAACTGTGCGGGGAAAACGACGACAGTATAAACAGTACAATGAGAATGATTGGAAGACTCGTTTTGTCAGAAGTCTTGTTTATTTAAGTATTAATTAGGAAGACTAAGTTTTTATGCACGTAAATCTGCTTTTCCTTCTTTCTTTTTTCTGTA
This sequence comes from Podarcis siculus, assembly GCA_034642415.1. Taxonomy (NCBI): domain Eukaryota; kingdom Metazoa; phylum Chordata; class Lepidosauria; order Squamata; family Lacertidae; genus Podarcis; species Podarcis siculus. The sequence goes on from JAXCMG010000018.1 coordinate 8,830,590, forward strand.
TTTTTTTCTTTATTTCTTTTCTTAATTGTTTTTTCTTTAATTTTCTTTTTGGAGTATGAGATTGTAAATTCTTTGTATACGTGTAATTTAAATTAATAAAGATTATTTAAAAAAGGAAACAATTTCCATATAAATCACAAGACCCAAAACCAAAGATACAACATCAATATCAATATCAGCATATCTATATCTAGTATAGCCCCAGAGTAATGTGGGCAGCTCATTGACTCAAGGGAAGCCTCCATACCTTCCTGCAGCACCGAAAGCATCCCCAGAAGATTCAGCACTTTTATCGCCCAGGAATCTTCTCGACTTGTGGTGCTGACCGTCACCAGGTCATGGTCTTCCAGCTCTGTGTTGAAAACAAGGACAGGGGAAGAGAAAGATGAGCCCAGTGGATGCTGGTCCATGTGGGAAAGTGGGGTACTGCCCCATCAGCCTCCATCTTTTCTCACTACACCTGACTCCTTACTAGTGGGGAGGAGAGCTAATAAGAATTCACCTCTGGCAACCAATGCCCCCCTTCGGTTTCAGACAGGACATGGGGAGACGAGTCTAAAAAGCCCAGGACACAAATTTCCACAGCCCTCTAGCGGCTCATTCACCAGAAGTAGTGTATTTAGAGTTAAATCTTGAAATGTACACTCGATTTTGACCAAACTAAGCCTCTTGATGTGTATTGTGGTCTTTGTTCAGAATCAAGCATACACTTCCAGAGTTAACACCCAGTTAACACACCACCCAGGCTTGCACCCTGGGGAGGTCACTTGGGTAAGGTTTGACTTTACCCCTGGAGGTGTACTCCATTGTCTCTCAAGACAGAAGGATGCCAGCAAGACCTCCACTGTGAGATGCATTATGCCCCTGAACACCAATCGCTGGGAACCGCAGAAGGGGAGAATTATATTTTCCTTGGGTCCTGCTTGCAGGCTTTCCGCAAGCGTCTGGTCGGCCAGTGTTTGAACAGGATGCTGGACTAGATGGGCCATCAGCCTGATCCACTAGGCTCCCTTTAAGTTCTAAATCAGAACTTTGTACTGCAGAAAAACATGTTTTGAAGAAGCAGGGAATGGACTGCAAAGCACCCTTACCTCTGGCAAGGTGGATGCTCTTTCCTGTGTTCAACAGCACAATATTTTCAGGAGGCGTCAGGTCTGGACGCTCTCGCCTATAAACCATTTGCTGTTCGCACCACACCTGCGCGGATATATCCGTGACCGAAAGGTAACGCAGGTGGAAGATTTCAAGTGGCACATGCGATCTCTTTCTTTTCGCTGTTTCAAGCACGTTCCCTTTCGCCACATCGCCACCCTCAGATTCTGTAGGAGGGCCAAGGGAACAACTTGGCTTCTCGGAATCCCTGGTTGAACGAAAGACAAGGTTATTTTAAAAGTCATTACAGTGGTACCTAGGGTTAAGAACTTAATTCGTTAATGGGGCCTCCTCCTGCCGCCGGAGCACGATCTCTGAAGGGTCTGTAACCCGAGGTACCACTGTACTATGTTTACTTGCCAAGTTATATTTTGTTACATATCTAAGGAAACCAATAATACAGTGGTACCTCAGGTTACATATGCTTCAGGTTACAGACTCCGCTAACCCAATAATAATAATAATAAATTTTTATTTATATCCTGCCCTCCCCAGCCAAAGCTGGGCTCAGGGCGGCTAACAACAATAAAATAAGACAACATTTTAAAATCATTTCATTAAAAAATTACTTCAAATCAAATTGATGGCAACCATTGGGTAGATTGCCAAAGGAGGGAGTCAGAATAGTACCTTGAGTTAAGAACTTTGCTTCAGGATGAGAACAGAAATCGTGTTCTGGCGGCGCGGCAGCAGTAGGAGGCCCCATTAGCTAAAGTGGTACCTCAGGTTAAGAATAGTTTCAGGTTAAGAACAGACCTCCAGAACGAATCTTAATCTGAGGTACCACTGTATCTGCCCCCACCCCTGCAAGCGTTATCTATTTATTTCATTTCCTCTGAGGAGTTCAGGGCGGTGTACATACTTCTTCCCATTTTACCCTCACAACAACCCAGTGAGGAAGGTTTGGCTGAGAGGAGGTGACTGGCCCAAGGTCACCCCATGAGCTTTGTGGCTGAGTGAGGATTTGAACCCTGGTCTTCCAAGGCTTTGGTCCAGAACTCTAGCCACTATGCCACCCTGGATTTTCCCCAGCTGCCAGCAACAAGGCAAGTCTTTATAATATTTATATTCAGCTCCTCCTATGTTATTTTGCCATTATTGTGCGGAAGCATCCATCAACAACAAGGTCATCTTCTCCAGATAAGGTAAGTACGCATGGTCACAAAATCCAAGTTTTAGTGATGTGTCTGACAGCATATTTTGTCAATCCTTTTCACTAGTATATAAAACAAATAGACCCTTTATGGCATAAAAGGCATTCGTTTTTCTCTCTCTTTCCTTTCAGCACCATTACATTGTGGGTTATCTTCTCAGTGACACCCAACCTCCATGATTTTTACACCAAAAGTCTATTTCCAAACTCAACCGATAGTCTTGCTGTGGCAAGCAAAAGTATCAGCTTGCCTTACCAAACGTAGACCTTTCAAAGGGTTATAAAGTACCCTCAAGCTGTGGGGTAAAATCAAATTGTTCTTATGTAATGGTCACTTCTTTAGATACGATGGACTTCCATTTCATGCGGCTCAATGCGGTGCCTTCCATGGTTCTAGATTCAGGTAGGTAGCCGTGTTGGTCTGAGGCAGTAGAAATATATATATAAAAATAAAAAAATGTCCAATAGCACCTTAGAGGCCAACTAATTTTGCTATTGGTATGAGCTTTCGTGTGCATGCACACTTCTTCAGATACAGTGGTACCTCGGGTTAAGAACTTAATTTGTTCTGGAGGTCCGTTCTTAACCTGAAACTGTTCTTAACCTGAAGCACCACTTTAGCTGATGGGGCCTCCCACTGCTGCCGCGCCACTGGAGCACGATTTCTGTTCTCATTCTGAAGCAAAGTTCTTAACCTAAGGTAATATTTCTGGGTTAGCGGAGTCTGTAACCTGAAGCGTCTGTAACCCAAGGTACCACTGTACCTGAATACACGAAAGCTCATACCAAGAACAAACTTAGTTGGTCTCTAAGGTGCTACTGGACAATTTTTTCATATATATATATATATATATATATATATATATATATATATATATATATCAACTGCGTCAGACCAACACGGCTACCTACCTGATTCTTGTGTAATGTTAGACATAGCTCAGTTGGTTAAAGAATGGTGCTGACGACGCCAAGGTTGCAGGTTCGATCCCCGTATGGCACGGCTGCATGTTCCTGCCTTGCCAGGGGGTTGGACTAGATGATCCTCGGGGAGCCTTCCGACCCTACAATTTTATGAGTCTACGATGACACTAACCCCGCAAGCAAACCTCGTGGAGACCCGGCGGGAGCGGGTGGTAGTCTTGGAACTGCGGATGCGGAGGTTGTCAAAACCAAAATGCAGGGGGAAGGAGGCGCCTGCTTACCCAGCCTCTGGCTCCTCGATTTGCAGGAATTCGGAGTCGCTCAGATCGGAGAATCCAGACGCCGTTTCAGCTTCCTCCAATCCGGAGTCAAGCCCGGACATGACTTTTTTCCCGGGCTTGCTGCTGCTGCTATTGCAAAACAGCCATTCTTCGCCGCGGAAGCACCTGGGAGGCGGAGTCAGTGACGTAGCTCGAGGGATCCCCCCCCCTTCCATTCAGTAAGAAGCGGCGGCCCTTAGCCATAGACTTAGGAAGAAAAGTAGAGCAGTGCACTCTCCCCTTACTCCGGAGACTATTACAGCCTTTACAATTTCTTAATAAGAATATTTTTTTGCTGTTGATCCAGTGCTTTTTTCTGGGGGGACGCAGGGGTACCCCCTAAACACTTAGTGAATCTAAGTTTGGCTTCATTGTAGGGCAGTATTTCAATATGAGTAGGAAAATGAGAGTACCCTTTAAAAAAAGAAAAGAAAAAAAAGCACTGTGTTGATCTATCAGGGGTTGGAGGGATGCTGGGGAACAGATCCCGCAAGACTGAAGATTTTTAAGAGTTGCAGGAGAAAACAATCTTGTTCCCTCTTCCCATCTGACAGATCTTTAGGAATTTGAAGACGGCTATCCTATCTCCTCTGTCTCCTCTTCCCCAGACGAAAACCTACCCAACTCCTTCAACTGTTTCTCATAAGGTTTGGTTTCATAGCTAGTGTTGCTTTGTGGTGTTTTTTTTTTTTTGTTTTTTTTGTATCCGCTTAAGGCAAGAAAAAAAAATAATACCATCAAACGTCACCAAGAAGAAGTCCCACTTTTCAACGAAGGAATGTCAGTCTACAACTGTATCTCTGCGTTCTTGGAGGCGGCGCACTTTGCTGGCTTGGAGGATTTGCATATTCTTTTGAATGGTCCTTTCCTCCAATGCGAACTGTTTCCGAGCCCCGCAAAAGAGAACTCCCGGTTCTCAGGGAACCAGAGTATCGATGCAGTTTTAAGAGAAGGTTATAGAAATAAATGGAGTGTTAAGTTGTGGGTGAACATATCAGAGGACACAGCGATTTTTCAAAGCAACTCTATATTTGTAAGCTGGAACAGAACTGAACAGCAAACAGCTCAGCCGGCCTGCTTTTATAGGCAACCGGCTGTCAACATTGTAGCAACAACAACCCAGGGTTTCCCAGCTAAGGTAACTGATGTGGACCTGAGTGAAAACTATATACACGATACTCCTGGTGGCCAGGGTGAGAACTTCAATACATAACACCCCTCCCCACCGAGATAAGGCATTAGTTACAATCATAGTGGTTCCATTACATACAGCAATACCCTTATTGGTTTCAGTAAGGCATATAAGCATATTAATTGACCCTATTCACCATACAGCTTTACCTGTGCAGTTTGTCCAGTGAACATAGTTTCTTAAATATGCTGGGCGATTTATGGAGGATTTCTCTACTATTATTAGCGGGAAACCATTCTCAGCCCAGTTGGTGGAAGAAAAGAAGAAGTGTATTTTACCTTTTACAATAGGCTAGTTTCTACTAGGGCCGTGCACGCACGGACCCCACCCCCCAAAAAAGCCCTCCGACCCCCAGATTGGGCCAGTTTAGCCTTGTGCTGCCCTGGGGTCCTTCCACGCCACCACACATCCACCCCTGAAGGAATTCCAGGATGGGGCTAGGTGTGTGTGTTTTAAGCCCACTTTAAAATAAAGTAATAATAAGGATTTTAAAAAATGTTGTGCTGCATGCCCTGGCACTGCACAGGATCAGAACCTTTTTGTTAGGTTATGATTTGATACCTGTTTACAAATATTAGAAGTAAATTTTTTAAAGTATGGAGATAAGGTAAATAGGGTGATTTAGAAATGCTAAGATAAAAGTGATTATATATGGAAGTCAAGGGAGGGGGACGGGAGGAAGTTAAAGCTCAATTTGAGCAAAGATATATGTGATGAAGAAATTTTATTTGGTTGTTATAAAGGAAAAAAGATTTTTTTAAAAATAAGTCAGTGGTTCGAATCCCTGTGACGGGGTGAGTTCCCGTCACTCTGTCCAAGCTCCTGCCAACCTAGCAGTTTGAAAGCATACCAGTGCAAGTAGATAAATAGGTACCACTGCGGCGGGAAGGTAAACAGTGTTTCCGTGTGCACTGGTTTCTGTCACGGTGTCCCGTTGCGCCAGACGCGGTTTAGTCATGCTGGCCACATGACCAGGAAAGCTGTCTGTGGACCAACGCCGGCTCCTTTGGCCTGAAAAGTGAGATGAGCGCCGCAACCCCATAGTCGCCTTTGACTGGACTTAACCGTCCAGGGGTCCTTTACCTTTTTTACCTTTATGACTGTCTAGTAAGGCGTGTTAGATTTTTTCACTTTCAAATTCCTAAAACTAAGGAGTGTGTTTTGTACTGAGTTGAAAGGATCCAAAAGGCAGCAGTCTGATTGGTCCTAGAACAATAGGATTCAGAATGCAGCAGTCTGATTGGTCCTAGAACAAAAGGACCCAGAATGCAGCGGCCTGGTTGGTCCACAGGAGCCACCCAATCCAGCTCCAGGTGGAAGTCAATCCGCAACCTGATTGGCCTACAGGAGAATCCCAGAATTAGCCAATCACCTGGGGCCCATTGTGTAAATAATGTATATAAAGCAGATATTCTGGGGGAACTTCCATTTCTCCTCACCACTATGAGCTGAATAAAGAGCATGAAATCCACTCTTGACTCCGAGTATATTTCAGAGTGCTACATATTCCAGCCAGTCAAAAACAATCAAGGTGGTCCAAACCAGGGCCAGTGATTATGGTGTTCTTGGGAGAAGGAGTGTGACATGGCAAGAGCACTGAGGGCCAGATACAAGCACTGCATCCGGCCCCCAAGCCTGAAGTAACAGAAGATGGAGTGTGCTTGTGCTACACTGCTGTGTGACATGTGTTAAGGGGAACGGAAGAACAAAGCATGCCAATTATGAACAGCAAAGCGGGGAGGGGAACACACACGAAGCTTTTGTACCAGCGGAACTCAAAGTGAAAACAAATATTCCCGCAGATGTCGCTGCTGTCCCTGCTCACTTCCCTTAGGTATTAATCTTCCCAGCGGGGAACAAAGATGTGAAGTGTAATCATCCCCGTAATAGGAATTATTAGCTATTTATCTCTGTTGAAGCCCGCCAAGATGTATAAATGGTTTTCCTGTCGCCATGGTTATTTATTAAACCACTTCACAGGAGGAAAGGCAGAGACAAATTAGAGCTGTCATATTTGGGGAAGTCTCTTTCTCTCTCTCACACACACACACATACACACGCACACACACAGACACTCCCCAACGGTTGATTAAGTACCAGAGAATCGGAGTTTGTCAAGTGAGCAGGTGTCAAAGCATCTTTTGCTGTGCAAATACAGCAGGTACGTTGCCCCAGCCTGATGGGGGTAAAAGACAAAATGGCCGCACCCAAAAGAGTTCCTCACAGTTAAAAACAAGGGAACACCTCAGTCATGCATTTGAAAATACGTTATTCCAATATATTTTCAATGCAAAAGAAACATAATCCAAATAGGGGTGGGAGTGGGGGAACCATGATCAATTACATAATATTTGTGCACTTAAAACAGCAATAATCATGAATACCGACTGAATTCGCTGGATTGATTTCCGTTCTGGACATGGGATGATTAAGCAAACGTTGGGCAATTTCCACTCCTTTTTTTCTGTTTCTGTCCAAATTCTCCAGCATGCCTACTCTGAGCCACAAGGCCTCTCCCCTAAGGTGTACGTGATTTACTGTGCGTCAGTTTTCGCTCCATAAATCACGGGACTTGTAGTTTTCTGTCCCTTGAGGACTTGTTGAGTTTTTGTCTGAAACATGGCAGAAGCACAATTAATCTTGAGTGGAGGGTGTCTGTAGGGCCTCAGATATTCGCGCGGCAGATCCTGAGGAGGATGCTAAGACCCTGGAAATTTGTGGCACAGATCTAGAAACTTTCCTCTTATCCTATGGGTTCGATGCCATCTGGAACCCACAGCACATTGTATTGATATCGTTGATTCTGCCATTGTCAGCATGCACATCAAATTAATTGCTTAATTAATAACAGCAGAAGCCACCCCCCTCTTCATACTGCTGCCGTTTTATTTTAATTTTTCAAGCTTATCCATGTTGGCAGAGCAATTGCGCTGCGCTATCAGAGTTGCTGATAAGGCCCTTTGTGCCTTTAATGAGTGTCCCTAACCGGGTGAAGTTCAAAACCCAGCCAAATATGTCTGAAGAAGTTCAGCACTTGCGTCTAGCAGAACGAAACCTGGAAACTGTCAGGTTCTCCGTTAATTACAGGGAGAAATTGGGAGAGGGGAACGTGAAGTGGCTGTCTCATCGTCAGATGATTTTCAGCACGAAAATCTGCACATATTAATTTCCTGTGCCTTTTCTACAGAGACCTGCATCATAAAAGCAAACATCTATGCTCACCCAGCCATGAAACAAAGGCTGTGTACAAATAATAATAATAATAATAATAATAATAATAATAATAATAATAATATTGTTTATACCTCATCCATCTGGTTGGGTTTCCCCAGTCACTCTGGGTGGCTTATAGCATATATAAAGTAAAGGTAAAGGGACCCCTGACCGTTAGGTCCAGTCGTGGCCGACTCTGGGGTTGCGGCGCTCATCTCGCTCTGTAGGCCGAGGGAGCCGGCGTACAGCTTCCGGGTCATGTGGCCAGCATGACTAAGCCGCTTTTGGCGAACCAGAGCAGTGCACAGAAACACCGTTTACCTTCCCGCCAGAGCGGTACCTATTTATCTACTTGCACTTTGACGTGCTTTCAAACTGCTAGGTTGGCAGGAGCAGCGACCGAGCAACGGGAGCTCACCCCGTCACGGGGATTCGAACCGCCAACCTTCTGATCGGCAAGTCCTAGGCTCTGTGGTTTAACCCACAGTGCCACCTCATATGTGCTCTTACAGCATATATGAAACATAGTAAAATATCGAGCATCAAAAGCTTCCCAATACAGGGCTGTCTTCAGATTTCTAAAAGTTATGTAGTTCTTTGTCTCTTTAACATCTCAATTTGTATTGTATTATTTTATGCACTGTAGCTTGCCATGGTTTTATTGATTGTAGCTTATAAATTATTTATTGTAATTGTTAAGAGTAATTTTTATAAGCTGATATTTAATATCATTCTATACTATTGTAATGATTGTTGAATGTTACTTGATTTGACGTAGGTTGCTTATTTTAAAGTTAAGTTTTATTATCACCTTTTTGTATCGCATTAGATTGCTATAAGGTGTACGTTCTTTGTTTCTTCAGTTTGTAAACCGCCTTGGGTATTGTAAGATAGAAAGACGGTATACAAATTAAAAGTGATGATGATGATGAAGAAGAGAAGGGGGGTGAGTCTTTTGCCACATCATCCTTAGAAGGAGAACAAGCCAGGAGGGCTGTGTGTAAGAGACAGTTTTGTAGATAAAGAGACACAGAGAGGCATAACTTTCTTTGTACAATGAATCCAGAGGTTTTTGGGGGGGACGGGTGTCCCCAGGAACCTGTTGGGGAGGAAATATTTGTTGGAATGGTAATGTTTCGAGCCCTACTGAAGGAATGGGTTTCTGTGCAGTAAGTTTAAAACTGACTCAACCCCCCCTTTTGTTCTTTCAAAAGAGAGCACTCTAAAATGCGTAAAACTTGAGCTGTTGAGCAAAAAGCATAACAAGGACACAGCTGCCTAAACAAGCTCTCTCCTTTATCAGTCACGGCAAGGGATGACCCTGGCTCTCTAGGGGAACAGAGAAAACACGTCAGTACCTTATCTTATGTGCTGACCACAAAATACGCGCAGACCGATGTCCGGGGAAAACGCCAGAAGCATGTTCCTGGAGATGATGACCTCTTTCCTCCCAGATAAGAGTAGGAAGGAAGATCCTTTTATGGTCAGAAGTACAGGAAGGAAGATCCTTTTATGGTTGAGAATACCAGAGCAGGAACATATGTGATGTCAACCTATGTACATAGGCCGACGTGGTTGGGTTCCTAGGGGAGGAGGGAGAGGGTGCCTGGAGGATATATACACTGCATGAAACTTCTCATTTCTTTGGGCTTGCTGTGGACTCACCACGCAAGTGCCTTCTGCTATCCGGAGAGCAGAATAAACTCTTTCTTTGAACCAACTCGGTGTCATTTGACTTCCTTCCTCCTGTCCCAGAGCAACGCAGACCCAATCGGTGAACTCCAATAAGGCTACACTACAATCATCCTGCAGCCACTTCTACACGGGCAAAATCCCTGGTACGACATAGATAAGAAAAATAAACATCCTTTCCCCAATTACTTTAATTATGGCCCTGTGATTTCATTGAACAGGCAGTTGTGAGGTTTATGGTGAGATTTATGTTTCCATTGCTTTCCTTCTTCTTCATAATAAGACATTTACTCTGCTCATCCCTTAAATGTCATCCCCGGGAGCTGAATGAATTTATTGAGCACTAAACAAATTTGACGAGCATTCTCTGCAAAATTAGAATTTTTGATACAGCGAGGGTGTTTTAAACACCCAGCTTTCAGCACCAAAGATCGATGGGACCCTGAAAATCTGTTGGTACTTAAATTTCTGGAGTATCGTGGAGTATCACCAAGCTCTCTGAGATCCAAGAGTTGTGATGATACGTGAGTGGCCTGGGCAGCAGATGGCGCCGGTAAACTAGAAATGAAATCGTAGGCTTTTCAGAGGTTGCTCATCCAAAAGCACTCACAACAAATATCTACCCAGCCTTTTCTTTGAGACCTCCCTAGACAGACTTGTTAACTGCTGCTCTAGTTAGAAAGCTCTCACTATTCTGTTTCTTTCAGGCCGTGATGCCGCAAAACAGAGTTTCCCAAGCCCCTCTGTTCATTGACTCCTCAGTGATCTTATGAAGTTGCCATCGAACACAACCCAAATTCTTAGGAATGCAAATGAAAAATCAAGAAATATTCACTATATAATCAGCACATATTAATCGTCAATCATCATTGCTAGTATTCATAAAATGTAAAAGATAAGGAATAATGTATTGTTTTTAATATTTAATGCTGTATTGTTTCTAATATTCGATTGGGAGCCGCCCAGAGTGGCTGGAGAAACTCAGCCAGATGGGCGGGCTTTAAATAATAAATTATTATTATTATTATTACGGAATTGTCTTATTAAATACAGGTGTTTAGGTGCACTTTGTACATGCTCATACTCTTTAATTTGAAGAGCATGGTTCATATTTTATCAAACTATACCTCATAAACCTCTTTTCTATCTCTAGGCCCTTTTGACCCCATTTTGACCCCTAGTTCTTTATTCACCCCCTACACATTCCTACTGACTGAAGGAGCGTCTCCACCCCCATCATCCAGCCCGGATATTGAGATCCAGCACCGAGGGTCTTCTGGTGGTTCCCTCATTGTGAGAAGTGAGGTTACAGGGAACCAGGCAGAGGGCCTTTTCGGTAATGGTGCCCCCCCCCGTGGAATGCCCTTCCATCAGATGTCAAGCAACTATCCTATTTTTAAAAGACATCTGAAGGCAGCCCTGTTTAGGGAAGTTTTTAATATTTAATGCTGTATTGTTTTTAACACTTGATTGGGAGCCACCCAGAGTGGCTGGGGAAACTCAGCCAGATGGGCGAGGTATAAATAATAAATTATTATTATTATTATTATTATTAACCAGGAGTGAATGGTTGACCACCTTGGTCCTTTTGAAATTGATGAAACTAACATTTCACATTGCTTCCGCTGAGGACAAATGTGACTAGCTTGGTCCCCATCCAGCAGGTGATTCAAAACTCCAATGTCCAAGGAGTACATCCAGAATTTTGGAAGTGTCCCTAAACTGCCAAGGGCGCCGACTAAACCCATCAAAGAGGCAAAGGACTTTTCACAGGAAACCATCAAACAGCTTTCATTATCTCTGTAAAATGCAATCACACAAGACTGTGAAATCAGTGAGGGTGGATCTAATTGCCCTGAAGTGCCTTTCAGTTTATCTCGGCTGACCACTTCAACTGCGGCTGATTGCAGATCAGGAAAGGAAGTCTGAGAGAAGCAGGAGATAGAATCAGCCATTCAAGTCTTTGGACATCACATTTGCCTCTTTTGATGGAGCCAACACAACTCCTTTCTGGGAGGCAAACTTTGAGCAATCTCCCCACTTCCATTGATTTGATTGTAATCCAGTAATTGAAAATGTGGCGGAAAAACACTGCTGCCACCACCACCACCATCACAGGTAGGCTTCCATTCTCAGTTCTTAGAAGTACCAAGCAATGTATTCTGTGTCTTGTTCGAAGCTTCTATACTCTCCGAGTGTTCTGTGCTGGAGGTGAAATGCAGTTTATGCTGCTGTTATTATCATTGCACTACCGCAACCCACAATTTATTATTTACTGTATTGACTTCAAGTCTTTATACACCCCTTTTTTCACCGGAGAAGGTCACCCAGCAGTTTACAGTGGAAATCGGACAAGACTAAATTAACGCAAGGAAGAAAAATGAAGCAGTATATAAAAGATCACAGAATTGCAGAGTTGGAAGGAACCCCGAGAGTCATTGAGTCGTCCCTGGATGTGCTCAAACTACCAGATTTCTGGTTAACCGCCAGATGCACTGAGCCGTTTGCCTTTGCTCATCTCTAAAGTAACACTGAACCTCAAAAAAGGGATGGAAAGGTCTGTCAATTTCAGTTCAATAAGTTTCTCAAGTCTGAATTCGGCTCACCACATTTAAAATAATAATAATAAAATTGTAGCAATACAACTTTTTATTTTAACCTTATGTAAATTCACCTGCATTTCAATCAGAATTTCACCTAATAAACACATTTTGTATATGTATTTTGGACTAATATTTACAAGCAATTTCCACTAATATAGTACATTCTGGCATGTTTTATCTTCAGAGGCTGGATGGTCATCTGTCATGGATGCTTTAGCAGAGATTCCTGCATTGTGCAGGAGGGTGGACTACTAGACGACCCTCAGGGTCCCTTACAATTCCATGATTCTACAATTCTATGATTCATGTCTTCATTTTAATGCACACTTTCCCCGAATAAATGCATTTCTGGAAACACTGACTGGAGAATTGTGTCACAAAATTTGGATTTGTGCAATTATCGAAGGACGGTTGTGTTTCAGTTTGCATATTGTTTCATAAAGTATGAGTTCAATGTGTACTTGATTCAGTTTCCCCCCTCCACACCTACTTCAGAAAGAAAATGAGTTTTTCAAGGAATGAAAGAGGTGTGTGAGTTCTCTCTAGCTAGGCAACAACTGCTCAGTGAGCAGCAAAGGTCACCATTTTTTAAATGGTGTGACTTTCCAAACATTCAAAAAGCATCTCAGAAAAGAGGATGGGAAAACACCTAAAGGAATGGAAAATGCCTCAAACAGAGAACCGAGTGTGCTCAGACATCAAGGAATGCTGATTGATTTGAAGGTGGGTGGAAAACCGAATGGGGAAAATAAATGGTGACCCAGAAACTCCAATTAATCAAGAATGCAGCAGCTAGACTGGTGACTGGGAGCGGCCGCCGAGACTGCATAACCCCAGTCCTGAAAGACCTGGGGCTCCCGCTACGTTTCCGAGCACAATTCGGAAGTGTTGGTGCTGACCTTTAAAGCCCTAAATGGCCTCAGTCCAGTATACCTGAAGGAGCGTCTCCACCCCCATCATTCTGCCTGGACACTGAGGTCCAGTTCCAAGGGCTTTCTGGTGGTTCCCTCGCTGTGAGAAGCCAAGTTACAGGGAACCAGACAGAGGGCCTTCTCGGTATTGGCACCCGCCCTGTGGAACACCCTTCCATCAGATGTCAAGGAAATAAACAACTATCTGACATTTAGAAGGCAGCCCTGTTTAGGGAAGTTTTTAATGACTGATGTTTTAATGTATTTTTAATCTTGTGTTGGAAGCCGCCCAGAGTGGCAGGGGAAACCTAGCCAGATGGGCGGGGTATAAATGATTTATTATTATTATTATTATTATTATTATTATTATTATTATTATTATTATTATTATGCTGAAAGCCTGAACGTGCTGCAACATATTGTTGCAGGTCCTACTTGCATTTCTAATGAATATCCTGACACAGGATTGAACCTTGTAAGATCTAAAGCAGACCTAGTGTTTCGGGTTGTTCTAACATCGTCTCTCTTTAGATAAGCTACATTAGGGCATTTTATCAGCACTGATGAGCTGCTGTGTTCAGAGTCGTGCAGAAAGAATGGTCCTTGTACCATTACATTTCTTTTATTAGTTTAATGAGCTTGGCTTTATTCCTAGAAATGACATTGCCTTTCCCCTCTCCTCTTTTTTATTTTTTTGTGGGCTGCCTCTACAGCTTCAGGAACATCATTAAAACAGGAATCTGCAGGAAAATGCCTCATCAGTTAATGAATGTACTTAGAAAATTGCATATCCTTGGAACTTCCATTCTGCTGGTGTCATCTTCAAGAAAACAATTAATTTGATAGCCTTTGGATTGGTGAAGATGGATCCTTGGCCTTTCTTTCTGACCACTTCTTAATGGGAGAAACTTCCACAGCAAAAGTGGGGTCAACCAGAGCTTCTGTGGCTGAGCAACTGGACTTAAGACTGGAATGCCTATAGAAGCAGAAATCTAAGGCCATTCTCCCACTTTTCAGACTTGATCATCCAATATTTGTCTACCTTGCACTGTGCTTTGAAAAGGGCTTCTGAGATAGAGGAATCTCACCCTATTTTTATTTTATTAAACAAAATAAATCAAAGTGTATCTGGAGTGAAAAATTTCTCACATACCCTCAAGCATTTATTAACTAAGGAAACAAACAACAGAAGCACGCTCTCTCTCTCTCCTATGCAAATAGCAAAGTCCTTTGCAAGTCGCTGGGAGAAATGATTCAGAAACAGGTTGCTTTATACCAGAATGATAGAGACCAGTGCTTTGACTGCTGAGATCTTGTTACACTCTGTGCTGTTTTTTTCTTGAAAAAAGAGGTGCTGGAACTCACCATGAACACCTCCCTTGTTCTCTTATAATGGCAATGGCTGGCGCCCACCTGAGAGGTGCCAGAACTGAGTTCCGGCAAGTTCCGGCTGAGAACAAGCCCTGGTTACACTGTTAGTAAATTCTCCATCAGTTCTGAAAAGTCCTCACCTCTGATAAAGCCCTTCTTATCAGCAGAACTGGACGGAGGATCCCTTTCAGCTTAATCTGCAAGCTTGCAGAGCTGTAGTACAGATGGAAATCTGCAGCAGAGGGAGGAGAGTTAAGGCGAAAATAAAATAAAATAAACGATTCTGAGGAATTCTGAGGCATTAGATGGCAGGGTTGGCGCCCATCCCCGAGGTAACGCTGCTTCAGCCAACGAAGCCTGCCGCAGTGTTGAATTTGGCCTGGTGACAAAACTCACAACGTGAGCTGTTTCACAGAGTCTTTGTTCCTTGACGCCAGCGGATCCAATTTGGTGGATAATCAGGTCGGATAATAGCTTTTTTGCTTCTCCATTCTCAGGATGGTGGCAGCTCATTAAAAGTTTTGTTTGCTTTTCTCTTATCTCGAGCAAAACTTGTCAACTGCAGAGGGGAAGCGCCACAGAAGAGAGGTGTGTGGTGACTTCCTCAGATATGCTAGGCGCTGACGGAGAATTGGCATGGACAGCACCAGCGCCCAACGTGGGGCCCAGGTGTGTGTGTGCATGCACGCAAACTAGGAGCAGGGGAGATTCAGTTCACATTTCAATTCACATCAAAAGGCAGTCTTACCTGACTCACACTTTCCAGAAGAATACATGAACCGAAACAGAGCCATCCTTTGAAATCCACACTTTGTCTGAACTTTGCAATGCGGCGAACTTTGTAATTGTGTACAGCAATGGCATATATTGGAGCATACATGAAAATGTGTATATTAGGGAAAGGAGCCTACAGCATGGCGTTATGTTCTGGGACACTGCTTTGGGGGAAAATGTGCAAAGATTTCATATAAAAACGGATGAATTTTCACAAAGCGTTAAAAGAAAAATCATGGATTGATGTGGAAATGTGGAGAGCTGAACTTCTGTAGAAGAAAGGGATTTTGTGTGTGTTGAAGTATGTTATTTTATAATACTATCTGAATAATGATGACATGTGGCAGCAGGCCAATCCGCCCCCTGATAAAAACCCAGCAACTATTCCATTATAGATGGTAAGTGGAGAAAGGTCCAAAGGAATAATTGCTATGATTTAAATAAAAATCCGATACGTCTCATCCTAGTGGGGAGGATGCTGAGCAGCTAAACTGCATGCCTGCTCCATTGACAGGCCAGGTTGTTCTAACTGTTCATAGGCAACTTCATTGCTCTTCCTTGTCTCCCCTCATGGCTCTTTCTTTTTAAACCAGACGTGAGGTGCATTCAGATGTAGGGAATACTGTGTTATCTTTGCTTATTCTAATGCTAGTGCTTCTGTCCTGTCTTCTAACATTCCTGGACTTTCGGAGGAAGAGAGGAGAACTAGCCCCGCTGTACATCGGGGAGGGCTGTGTGGAGAGAGTCTCTTCCTTTAAATTCCTAAGAGTTTATCTCAGTGAAGACCTTACTTGGAAAATAAACACAACCCAGGTGGTTAAGAAAGCCCAACAGAGACTCCATCTCCTCAGAGCATTGTGGGAGAACGATGTCAATCAACATTTGATGTTCTCCTCCTACCGGTCAACAACAGAAAGTGTCCTTTCATACTGCATCACAGTGTGGTACGCTGGTTTGACATCATCTGATAGGAAGTGCCTACGGAGGGTGGTGAATACAGCACAAGATATTATGGGCTGTCCCGTGAATCTGCTGGATGGAATAGCGGAAGAACATTGCCTCAGGAGAGTGAGGAAAATTATCAGGTATGATTCACACCCTGGCCGGCACTTTCTTGATCTCCTGTCCTCAGGCAGAAGATATAGAAGCATGATTAGTTGCACCAACAGGGTAAAGAACAGCTTCTATCTGTGGGCTGCTAGGCTGCTGAATGAAAAGATGACAACAGGGCAACTTACTTTCGGGTTTGGTAGGTGTGCGTCAGTAAACGAGGGGAATTAGTCTTAAGAGAGTTGAGTGGGGTGTGCTCGTATACTCTCACTGTATACAAGTTGTACAAGTGACAATAAAGTATTTCAGTTGTGCAACTGAGACTTTTTTACCAATACATCGGCATGTCACACTAAATTTCATTCACACTAGTGGATTCATTTCCCATGTGACAGTCCTTTGGGTATTTGAAGATGGCTATCATATCTCCTCTCAGTCTCCTTCCTCCGCCCCCCAGGCTTAACATAATCAGCTCCTTCAACCGCTCCTCATAAGGCTTTCTTTCCAGGCCCTTGATCATTTTGGTTGCCCTCTTCTAAACACCTTCCAGCTTGTCAACATCCCTCCCAAACTGTGGTGCCCAGAATTGGGCACAGCATTCCAGTTGTCGCCTGACCAAGGCAGAATAGCGTAGTACTATTACTTCCCTTGATCTGGAGACGATACTTCTGTGGATGTAGTGTGGCAAAATGATGAATGCCATTAAACAGCATTACCACTCCCAGACTCTTTCCACACATGCTGGCTTTGTTTCCCCATGATTCACTCATGAAAAAGGCAGGAAAGAACTGTATACTACTACTACTATTAAAATGAGGCTGTGTTTTAAATTGTATTTTAACCCATATTTTAAATTGGTCCCCCCCCCCCATTATGTTTTTATTGTAATTTTACTGGTGTTAGCTGCCCTGAGCCCGGCTCTGGCTGGGGAGACATAAATAAAATTTATTATTATTATTATTATTATTATTATTATTATTATTATTATTATACTGGTACAGACAGCTCCCACTTGTGTGCAATTTACTTGTGCACAACTGTGCACATGGGCAACACCAGGAACTAAGAAGTGCTGGGTGGCTTGTGAGGAGACCCTCTCTGGAGCCTGAAAAAGATGCTCTCTTTTGGCTCCAGGGTGGGTCTCCTTGTGAGTCAGAGGCGCAGCAGGGCTTGGTTGAGGCTGCTCAGCTGACACGCAGGGAAGTGGCTGCTGCGCTACCCCACATGTTGCAGGGAGGCAATTGCGTTTTAATCGTTACAACCTGCCGACACCGGGATGAAGGCTGGTCAATAATTTGTAAATAATAAGAAGTAACAAGAAAGCTGAGCTTGGTTTTTATCTGTTTCCCATTCTTTATTGAATACAGTCTGTTCAGTTGCTACTGCTAGGCTGTCTCCCATGCAGAGGTGCGGACTTGTGACCCAGCCTGTGGGTGCCTTGCAGCGTGTGTGTGACATGACATCATGACGTTGTGCTGCATGTTGTGTGCATGAGCAACCCCTGCTCTCTGGCTCCCATGGCAGAGGCCCCGGTCCAGTCACCACCATGGCACCAGAGAACCAGAGGTAAGGCAGCAGGCAGCAGCAGTGCTGGCATACAGAGGCTGGGCACCTCCAGTGAAATTTTTGTGGGTGCCCAGGCACCCAGGGCCCCCTGAAGTTGGCATCAGTGTTCCCATGGAATGAAGTTATCAGGGCTTTGAGCACTCACCTCAGAACAAATTACCGTACTTTTCCGTGTATAAGACTAGAGGTTTTTTTAACTCAAAAATAAGGTTGAAAAACTGGGGCTGTCTTATACATGGGTAGTGGGTAGGGGTGACGGGTGATTGATTGCAGCTGTGAGCTGCAGATTGTCACTGGTGATTTGTAGTGTGATTGGTGGCTGTGGTAAGGGTTTCTTTGTATTGGCTGTGGGAAATGGGTGTGTGATTGGTTGCTGCCTCAAGGGCTGCTGAGGATTGGCTGCCACTGCAGCAATTGTGCTTGCTATTAACTTCCACATTGGGCAGACGCTTGTAGCAGACGCGATTTTTAGCGAGCGGTGCGAGCGGTTGCAGTCGTCGGGTTAGTGATTTACTGCATCAGCCCCCCCCCCAAGCACAACAATTCTGGGCAATCCTCCCTCACCAAAGCTCAACAATTCCAACCCTCCCACCAAAAAGCTCAACAACTTTGGGCCATTTTCTGAAATTGGAGTCCCCCCAAATAGGGGGCATGTTATACAAGGGGGCGTGTTATACACGGAAAAGTATGGGACATGTATTCTTATTCTTATTTTCTATAGTGCTTTTATTTATTTTCATGGTACAGAAGATAGCTTTCGAGAAAACAATTGTTACAACAATATTCTTATTCCTCTTTGCCCACCCTTCCCAGGGTGCGTTACAAAAATGAAAATGCCTTAAAAACAGTTTAAAACAACCTGCAGTCACCATGGCACCAGCTTCTCATCTGTGTTTTATTATTATTATTTTCATTTCACATCCAGTTTCCCTCATGCCCTAAAAGAATAAAAGAAAAAGAAAAAATCTGATCCAGGCCTACCACCCGATTAGATCAGCCTGTGACATTATTATTGGGAAGTGTTGAAAACTCATCTCTGTTACCGAATGTAAATCTCCTCTGGAAAAACAGCTTCCCCTTGAAAAATATATTGTTTGATTTGCAACGTGATGTTTATGGTTGCCTTTTCACATTATCGTTTTGGCGATGTGGAGCGATGATGCATATGCGGGCTTTCCAGGCGCCGAGAAAATTAGTGCTTTGGAAAGATTCATCTTTCTCCCTCCCACCATCTACCCCGTCCTTGTTATTGATGTCCTGTCAGTAACCATGCTCTAATATTCTTTCCAGAGAAGCTAATGACACCAGCAGAATACACTGAACTGCTGTTTCCTTCAAGCTGTCTAGATAAAAGACAGCACTGTTGGATGTGGAAAAACGATCATCTGGTGACTGGGGAAAAAAAAAAGACGACTGACTTTTTCTCCTCATGGATGTCGTGCGCATGTTAATATAATCTGGGGTGGGTGTCAATGAGAATGGTTGTCTCCTGGCTGTAGAACGCTATCCCTGACAGGTTTGGCAAGTTCATGGAGGACCAAGAGAGAAAGAGACAGCATGGTAGAGGTGTGTGGAATTATTGTATTGTGTGGGGAAAGTGGCTTGAGAAGTTTTCCTATGTCTCTCATAGCACTCTAACTAGGGCAGAGCTTTCCAAACTGTGTGTCGCGACACATTAGTGTGTCACCTGCAGTGTGTAGGTGTGTCATGTGAATTCTCCCCACTTCTTTGACGATCTCTCATAGATTGTCTTCCATAAACATGGTTTTAACAGTGAGTCTGTAAGTGACTGTGTGGAGGCCAATTCTGGATCCACACGTCCTTCCACAGTGGGGACAAAGATTTCTGGGCGGGAGTTGATCATGGTGAGGGTTTGCCAAGCATGCCTTCCTCTTAGCACGTTTCTCCCTTGTGTCCTGAGTTTGAGCCTCTTCAAAGCCCATGACACCTTTAGTAAGGCTGTTCTCCAACTGGAGCACTCACAGGCCAGTGTTTCCCAGTTGTCGGTGTTTATACTACATTTTTTTTAGATTTGCCTTGAGAGAGTGTTTAAGCCTCTTTTGTTGACCACCAGCATTACTCTTTCCATTTTTAAGTTTGGAATACCGTAGCTGCTTTGGAAGATGATAATCAGGCATCCGTACAACATGACCAATCCAAGGAGGTTGATGTTGAAGTATCATTGCTTTGACGCTGGTTTCACAAGCATACAGTAAGGTTGGTAGTACAATAACTTTGTATGTGTGTCATGTGAATGCTCCCCACACCTGAGGCTGGAAAGGGGTTAGCTTCACCTCTGGTTTGCTAGTAAAACTGAATGACTGTGTTGCAAAATGATGCATGTCTCAAAAGTGTGTCACCAACATGAAAAGTTTGGAAAGCTCTGAACTAGGGGGACATCTCATGAAGCTGAATGTGGGGAGATTCAGAACAGACCAAAGGAAGTACCAAAGATGGCAGAGGTTCTGCTCCACCTCCATTCTCCAAGGCAGTATGTCTCTGAAGATTAGTTGCTGGAAACCACAGGAAGGAAGAGCGCGCTTGTGCTCAGGTCATCTTTTGGGGCTTCCCAGTGGCATCAGGTTGGCCATTGTGAGATGAGGATGCTGGACTAGATGGGCCTTTGGTCTTGTTTGTGAGTGAATTATAGAGCTAAATAATGTTGTGGCTCTAGTTCAAGGAGGGACATTCTGGGGCCCTTCAGTTGTTTAAAGGACCGCAACTCTCATCATCTCTGACCATTGACTGTGGTGATTTGGGCTGATGGGTTGGGGTTCAGCAACATCTGGAGGGTTACAGGTTCCCCCCCATCCTTGCTCTAGTACAACCAATTACATTTTTCTCACTCCAGGCATGGGGGCAACAGAGGTGTATTCAAAACCTCAGTCTACCAAGCCTCTTGGCAACATAGAGAACTGCCCAATGAGCAACTAGGCCTGCAAGCTTTCTTGTCTCATAGACAAAACAGTTTGACTTCTGGATGAGGTCATCCACCTTTTGCAAATCTCTCATTTAACTGACACCAGAGCCAGACTGCCAGCTGCAGAAATAATGACACTTCTTTGCTTTAAACAAATGGAATCATCCAAATGAAGAGAGGATTCTACCGAGGCGGAAAGTAACCTATGGAATTTTACATAGGTTTGAGGAGAAAGACACGGCGGCTGGAATTTTGCAACAGAAATGACAGTGCATGATCCAACAGAATGGCTTCATAGAGGTCGTTTGTTGTTGAGATGTCTACACTTACCATTACAAGTTCCTGCCATACCATGGGAGGAAACTCACCAGGAGCACCCAGGACATTGACCAGAAAAGCATCCTGTCATGGGGACCTGGAAGAGCATCATTGGTGGCAATGCCACCGTGTCCCACTTAGTCAAGAAAAGAGACTGTAAGAACTTCTGCAAACAGATAAGCAATGGCCCAATACTGACCAAGCACAAAACACCAAATGCTCCAATGTAGCTGGCTCAATGAACTGACCAGGTTTACTGTCCTGGTCCAGCCCAGAAGGAGACTAAATCGGAAACCATTGGAGCTGCATTTGGTGGGGGACACTTAGCTTGAACCACTGCAGATACATCCAATTTCTTTGCAACAGTAGCCCACTCTCTGGGTTGTATAGTGCAGATGAGACCCAAGTTATACTCAGAGCAGACCCACTGAAATTGACAAGCCTAAGTTAGTCATTCCTATTAATTTAAATGGGTCTACTGTGAGTAGAGCTAATGTTGGCTGAAACACATAATCAGAACAAAGTCAAAATAAGCAATTGGTTCCAAGGCCTGCACAGAGTTCTGGCTGAACCCCATATATCCTTTCATAAGCACAATAAGATCGCCTCTGTTGGCTGTCACTGTTGAAGGAAATGCACCCAGGACATGATCAGAGGTACTGGGAATGCTGAATGCATGTGTATGTACAGCATACACATATCAATTGAACAGGTTCCCTTCAAGGAAGCAAGAAGCACTGGGAAGAGAAGGGGCCAATGTAACTGGGTTGTTAACAGAGACATGCAAATACTGCACCCCCATGACTCACAGTTGACAGGGCAGGAATATTTCATATTCAGTTTTTGCAGGAGAGTCCACAGGATGCCAGGGATTAGAATCACAGAACTGGAAAGTTGGAAGGAACCATGAAGGCCATCTAGTTCAACCCCCTGCAATGCAGGAACCTTTTGCCCAACGTAGGTCTTGAACCCATGACCTTGAGATTAAGAGTCTTGTGCTCTACCAAATGAGCTACCATGTTTGGTGTGCCTGTGGTCTTACCCAGAAGGGCATTTCCTAAATTTTCAATGTACTTGAGGACTTTTTTTTTTTAAGTGAGAACCGCCCCCCCCCAAATTTCTCACTTCAAATCTCATGACTGGATCACTCATCTAAGTTATCACAAGCACCCATATTTTAAAAAATGACACAAAATGGGGGTGTAGAAGGCAATGCCTTGTCCTGTGGCGAGCTTCCTAATGAATGCAGTGGTGATCAATCAATCAACGCTTCCCGAACGCTTGGCTCTTGGCTTGCTGCATCTGTGAACGCAAATTGAATGGACAATAACGAACCCTCCCTAATTAGTCTCCACAGCTGCAAGTGTTACGGCCTCGTATAGGACATACCTTGTTAAATTTCATGGTATGTATAATAGAGTGTTGTAGTTAAAATGATTAAGATTGGCTGTGTGTATTGCTTAGTAAAACAAAATTAGCCAGACTCGGCAGCAATAAATGCGCTGCTTTCGGCAGATGGCCTTGGGATTAACTAATACCGAGATCCCTTTAGCGCTAAGACAGTTAAAGTACAAATTGCAACAGAGAGAGCATGATGGGCTGGCATGTTCTGCATTAACATTTTGGCCCAGGATCAGCGGTTGGTTGGAGCACTGTCATTTTGATATCTAAAGGTGAGCCAGAGTTCAAGCAGATTCGGGGATGGAGCTGTTTAAATAGTCATGTCCCCATGTTAGCTTTGTAGTCTTAAATTATATCATCTGCTGTTTCGGAGTCATAGCATCAAAGAGTTGGGATGGCTCTTGGAAGTCAACTCCCGACCCCCAAGCAAGATCTGCCATGTAGGATGCAACTGCAGCATCTCTGATTGGTTGGCTCTCCAACCGTTGACTTCAACGTCTCTGGTAGGGATGAGCAAATAGCCATTTCACTTCTCCCTGTTTCTCATTTTCCCAGTCTTAAATCCAGTTCTCCATGCTCCCACAGAAATTTGCGATTTCTTTCTTCCCTTCATAAAAATATTGTCAGTGTTTCAGAGTGATTTCCCCCCCTAATATCCACATCTCTGAATGCAGTTTTGCAAGCAATGATTGGTGGAGCCAATTAATTCCAGGTCCTCCCAGTGGCATAGCGTGGGTTGCCAGGGCCCGAGGTGCAAAGTGGTGAAAGTTCCTAAATTATTAGTATAGGAACTCAAGAGTGGCTTATTAGAGCCATGCGGTTTGAGCTGAGACCTCCTCAGACGTTGAACTTCTCACGAGCTGGGCTGTTGAGTAGTCTCTCACCCCGGAATTTTTCCTTAACATCAGGTAGACTGGAGGGGAACAATAGGCTTGATTACCTATTGATTACTCCAAGGCCTCAAGAGTATTGTTATAAGCCACCCCAATCTTTGCCCAGTGGTACACGAGATTCATGGGGGTCTAAGCGCTCCACCAGGGTCTGTGTTCCTTTGGGGAGATTTGGCACAATGGAGGCTAGTGTCTATATGATACATGGTTTATTTTACACACATATACAACCGTTAGCCTTCAGTGGAGGGGCGCAGAGAGGCAGTACCCCAAAACACACCAGTTTATCCTTTGTTGTTGTTTAGTCGTGTCTGACTCTTCGTGACCCCATGGACCAGAGCACGCCAGGCACTCCTGTCTTCCACTGCCTCCAACAGTTTGGTCAAACTCATGCTGGTAGCTTCGAGAACACTGTCCAACCATCTCGTCCTCCGTCGTCCCCTTCTCCTTGTGCCCTCCTTCTTTCCCAACATCAGGGTCTTTTCCAGGGAGGCTTCTCTTCTCATGAGGTGGCCAAAGTATTGGAGCCTCAGCTTCAGGACCTGTCCTTCTAGTGAGCACTCAGGGCTGATTTCCTTAAGAATGGGTACGTTTGATCTTCTTGCAGTCCATGGGACTCTCAAGAGTCTCCTCCAGCACCATAATTCAAAGCATCAATTCTTCGGTGATCAGCCTTCTTTATGGTCCAGCTCTCACTTCCATACATAGTTTATCCTTACTGCAGCATAAACAGCACCCTTTTTGCTCTGCAGTCTCTCTTGGTCTCCAGGGTTCCTCCAAGCATGGTTCCTTCTCTGCTTCCTAGTACCAACTCTCCCAATTCTGTTGTTCCTAAAAACTAAGCCCCCTCATTCATTTGCATTCTAATACCCAATTCTTTCGATGCTTTGAAGTATTAATGGTTAATTGCACAACGGCTTCACCTAACAAAGGAGTTTGCCTGACTTCACCAACACTTGTTGACAAGGATTAAAGGCTACTACACTTAGGACATTTACCTAGTTGAATTAACTCTTCACAAGCTAATTGCTGATGCTCAGAAGTAGGTCCATGCATGTATTCCAACACACATGAATCGTGACCACATTTGCAAGGTCTGACACACAGTCTTTATACACGAGTGCTAATTAAACACCTTGAACCTCTTCCAATATAGTGAAGAGGCTAAGCTGATGTTAATGGGCAGGGAGTTCCAAAGTTCCCATCTCACCTCCAAAGATGCTGCCTTCTACCCATGATCTTATACTCTTCCCCTCTGCCCCCCCCCCCAGTTATCTGAAAATGGGTTCCTCACACCTCCTCCTTTCATTCTCTTTGCTATCTTGTCCACAGGCTGTCTGATGATGGTCAGGTGGGCCAATCTGTCAATTTCAGTTTCCCCCCACTAACGTACACATCTGCATACACATTATTTTGTTGCAGAACTGCATTGCAACATCTGGAGAAGTGCAAATTTTGAAGGATTAGCTTATTTTTTTGGTTCACTTATTGTTTTGGAAGGTGTGGATTAGGTCACATTGAACGTTTACATTCGGAAGCGGACTGAATCCTGTTTCTCTGCTGTTCCTGGCCTGCAACTCTGTTTTAAAAACTCCCTAAAAGCCTTCCTCTTCTTAGGGAAGGGCAATCCTGATTCAGTCCTATTTCAAGAGGGAATTCACCAGCGCCTCAAGAAGCAAACAGCATTCAGATTCCCACCCCTGCCATACTAGAAAAATAAAACCTGACTCCCACTCCCCCTTGCAGACGTTCTGTCCTGGTAATTTCAGATGTATTTCTGTTTCTTTGTTTTATCTGCATGAACAGCCTAAATGGGTTTATAATTTGCTCGTGCTTCCGTTTTTATGATATCTGCCTTCCATCTGTTATTTTTATGGTTTATGCAGCCGTTCTCCTCTCGCTTACGCCAGCGGCGCCAATGTAAAACTGATGCTCCATCAAACTTATCGCCCCCTCTCCAAAAATATATTCTGTGCACAGTGGCATAAGTGCAGCCTGGAGAGGGATTCATGGATCTTTCTTTAATAACACAAAATCCGCTTCTCCATTGCTCAATGCACGGCTACATAATTATTGCAAATTAGGTAGATGTTATCAGATGGAGATGGAAGTTCCAGGCAAGTTAGCCTCTACTCGACACACCATATGCTTGCTTCAGAATAAAAATTGCCATCTCTTGGCTTGTAATGGGATGCTGGATGGGCTGGTGATGGTGGGGGAGCTGGTCTTCCAGTAAAACTTTAAAGGGTGGGTTTAAAATGTTCAGGGTTTGTTTGGCAAGTACATATGAGCTGAAAAGGTTTACTTGCGACACTCTTGCTGTTATGTATTCAGTGGTCTGTGTTTGCCTGAGCTTGAGTCTGGACTAAGGATTCTGAGCCCCTGTGTTTTGATTCGATACATGATATCTAATCACAGAACAATTCAAGATTTGGGCCTCTGCCATTGGCCCTTAAGCTATGAGTTATGATTCGCAGCTTGGAAGTTTGGATAGCCAATCACGTTGGGAGTGGGAGTGGCCCAGGCCTTCAGAAATGTATATAAGCAGTTGCTTTGCCCCTGTTGTCCAGTTCTGTTAGTTCAATAAAGGTTCTTTATCACTGTGTCTTGCCTCGTGGGAAGCCACCTACACTTCACTTACATTTTCATACTCTCTTCTTCTTCTTCTTCTTCTTCTTCCTCTTCCTCTTCCTCTTCCTCTTCCTCTTCTTCTTCTATTATTTGTACCCTGCTCATCTGACTGGGGACTCATCTACACTTGTCGACTTACCGGTACAATGTTATGATGTTATAAATGCATTATCACAATGTGATACCAGATGGCGCTGTAGAGGTGAAATCCAAAGTCAATGAGAATTTCCATTGTGAGCTTTTATAGCGTTTCTTTTTATCGTGTTTCATAGTGGGTTTTTTATTTTATTTTTAAAAATAGCTGTATAGATCCAGCCCAGGTTGCCCCAGCCACTCTGGGCGGCTTCCAACGCATATAAAAACATAATAAAATGTTACACATTTAAAGGCTTCCTTATACAGAGCTGCCTTCAGAGGTCTCTTAAAGGCTGTATAGTTACTCATCTCTGAGACATCTGATGGGAGGGTGTTCCACAGGGCAGGTGCCACTACCGAGAAGGCCCTCTGCCTGGTTCCCTGTAACTTTACTTCTCGCAATGAGGGAACCGCCAGAAGGCCCTCGGCGCTGGATCTCAATGTCTGGGCTGGACAATGGGGTTGGAGATATTCTTTCAGGTATACAGGACCAAGGCCATTTAGGACTTTAAAGGTCAGCACCAACAATTTGAATTTTGCTCAGAAACGTACTGGGAGCCAATGTAGGTCTTTCAGGTCCGGTGTTTTATGTTCTCGGCCTTGAGTCTTGGGGTACCTCCAATGTACTATGGCAAATATACTATGGTAAAGCTATGTTCATCCACTCATATATATGTAACAATCTCCTAGCACCCAGGAGAGTCTGTAGGGAAGGAGGTGATTTTTCAGGCATGTGGGGCCTGAGTCGTTTGGACCTTTAAACGCTAATGGGAGCACCTTGAATTAGGCCTTGAAAGGAACTAGCAACCAGTGCAGCTGTTTTGAAACTGGTTACATGAGATCTGAAGGGAACTCCAACCAGTAATGTGGCTGTTGCATTTGGGACCAACTCAAGTTTCCGAGTCGTCTTCAAGGGCAGCCCCATACAGAGCGCAATTACTATAAATCATTTGGTCATTTTCTTTCACTTCAGCCCATGAATTTAAGCATAAACACAAACTGCTATGCAGGAACCTTCTGAGGACTGGAAGGGATTAAACGACTGATCTCTCTATGGGACCAATAAATATGTGCAGCATTAATTTTTTTAACACACATACACACACACACACACACACACACACACACACACACAGTAAAAGCACATGGTGCTAAAACATCAGTATTTAATTAACATCCTTTTGCTGCATTGCTACAAATTTGGCAGTCATGAAGAGCTGGGTGAAATATGAGAAGGCAAAAATCCTGGACACTTTCCTGACATGCCCTCAAATGTTCCAGGTCTTCCTGTTTAGAAAGGATGGTTCCTGTTGCCTAAATGTAAAGGTAAAGGTAAAGGGACCCCTGACCACTAGGTCCAGTCAGGACGACTCTGGGGTTTATCTCACTTTACTGGCCGCTCATCTTGCTTTACTGGCTGAGGGAGCCAGCGTACAGCTTCCGGGTCATGTGGCCAGCATGACTAAGCCGCTTCTGGTGAACCAGAGCAGTGCACGGAAACACCGTTTACCTTCCCACCAGAACGGTACCTATTTATCTACTTGCACTTTGACGTGCTTTCGAACTGCTAGGTAAATCACTGCAATTTATTTCACCTTTTCGGGGGGACACCTTCTTAAAATGGCAGTTGCATGATCAGGGTTGACACCAGGGTTGAGTACCTTGGCTGGCCACCCTAGTAGACTCCTCTGTGCTACCCATCACCACACAGGTGGAACACTCCAGGCAGTGCTGGCTCAAGATGTTTTGCCGGTGTAGGCAAAACACCCTGACCCCCCAGTCCCTGATGCTGCCCCCTTCCCGCAGATCTGTGTTCCCCCCTCCCTGCCTCCACCATTGTGCCTGCATGGCTGCCAACCCCATCACCACAACTGCCGTAGCAGCATTTGTGGTGCAGGCAAAGCCCCAGTGGAACCGGAACCAGAACTATGGTAGGGGCAGGGCAGGGGTCAGCTCCACTGCCTAAAGCAAGTGTCCCTATTTTCCAGGTACGACCCCGGATTTACAGAAGCCGTCCTGGTTTCTGATCTGATCCCAGAATGTCCCGCTTTTCTTTAGGATGTCCCTATTTTCATCGCAATGACAGCATCTTAAAAAGCAGAGACATCACCTTGCCAACAAAGGTCCCTATAGTAAAAGCTATGGTTTCCCCAGAAGTGATGTATGGAAGTGAGAAGTGAGAGCTGGACCATAAAGAAGGCTGATCACCAAAGTATTGATGCTTTTGAATTATGGTGCTGGAGGAGACTCTCAAGAGTCCCATGGACTGCAAGAGGATCAAACCTATCCATTCTGAAGGAAATCAGCCCTGTGTGCTCACTGGAAGGACAGATCCTGAAGCTGAGGCTCCAGTACTTTGGCCACCTCATGAGAAGAGAAGACTCCCTGGAAAAGACCCTGATGTTGGGAAAGATGGGAGGGCACAAGGAGAAGGGGATGACAGAGGACGAGATGGTTGGACAGTGTTCTCGAAGCTACCAACATGAGTTTGACCAAACTGCGGAAGGCAGTGGAAGACAGAAGTGCCTGGCGTGCTGTGGTCCATGGGGTCACGAAGAGTCGGACATGACTAAATAACTAAACAACACAACAACAACAATTTTCGTCAGAGAAACGTTTAATCATACAATCGTAGAGTTGGAAGGAACCCTGAGGATCATTTAGTTCAACTCCCTGCAACGCAGGAATATGCAGCTGTCCCATGCAGGGATCGAACCTGCAACCTTGGTGTTATCAGCACCACACCAACCAACCGAGCTATCCAGGCGTGGGTTAAAATGTTAGAGGGTGTGGAGCTGTGTGACCACCCGAGGGCAAGAGTCACACAGAAGATTGCAGCCATGAGCAAGCATCAACAGGAAGGAAGGAGGGGGAGAAAGCATCTCTCCCCTGGCACTCTTCCTCTCTGAAATAAGTACTCAGGTTGATTTGGTTAAACACACATGCACTCACACACCAAGAACTCTTTGTATTGTGACATTTGGCCAAAGCCAAAGCGATCATTGTCCCCCTTACTTGCTTTTCAATGTGCTTTTCACCTGGTGTACCTCAGCACAATACCTTCTTTCTTAATATCCAGGGTTGCAATGCTTAAGATATGCAAATAGGTCTCTCTCTCCCCCTCTCCCCCAGTTAATGAGCCTACTCTGCAGCAATTGAGTGCAATTCAAGTATTCAAAGTGACCTTATCACGACAAGGGAGACGATTCCCCATTTCGCTTTGAAAGGCAAACCGTGAAAAGTCATTTGTGTTTTGCTGAATCTGGATTATTATTATTATTATTATTATTATTATTATTATTATTATTCCTTATTATTATGTGTGTCTATAGACGGGCGAAGTCCGGGGATTATGGGGATTATGCTTTATCGGAAACCCGTAGATTCCTGAAATTTTTCAAAAGCGTTTTATATTTCAATAGAAAGGGGAGGAGGGAAGAGAGAGCATTCATTCTACTCTCCCGTGCATGTGATTAAATAACACAGTTCACACAATGCCCCGCTTCCCCCCCCCATTCTTAGCATTGTCTCATTAGACTGGCTTTTTTTATTTTATTTTACTGCTTTCCCTATCCATCATGATTTGTGTCAGCTGAGCAGTTATGTAGATGGACAGCTTATTATCAGCTTTAAGCAAAGGAACAGAATGCAGGCCTGGCTGCAAAGCTGTGTGTGTAGGAAAGGCAATTAAAGTCAGCTCCAGAATATAAATGAGCCTTGGCCTTTTGATGGTGTACGTACAAATTAACCCCTGTTGTCGCAATATTCCATGCCACTGGAGGACAGAGAGAGAGAGAGAGACCCAAGCCTTAATTGTCTCCTGAATTAAGGACGGCCAGTTTCTATTGCTGTTTGGATCGACAGTATCCATTTCAGCTTCTCATTTTTGCCATCTTAAATTCCACTCTACATTTCCACACCAGTCTGTAATTTTCTTCATCTAAAATTCCTCTTGGAAAAAAATCAACAGTTTAGGGTGAGGTTCCTATAGACATTTTCTAGTGCATTTTTGCTTAATAAACATATATTTTGCAAGCAATTTCTCTTAATAGATATGCATTTTGTTGTATGTTCACTAACAGATGTTCACTGCTTTTAGGTTTTTTCCACTGTAATTGATTGGGAAAGTTTTAACTGTTTTAAAATGGATTTTTGTTTGCTTCAAGCTGTGAATCGGTTTGCCGCCCTGGGTTCCTTTGAGAGAAAGGGCAGGGTATAAACTCCGATAATAATAATAATTGGGCAATAATATGGTGGACATTCACCATAGCTCAGTTGGTAGAGGATGAGGCTCTTAATCTCAGAGTTGTGGGTTCAAGCCCCATGTTGGGCAAAAGATTCTTATATTGCAGGGGGTTGGACTAGATGACCCTCGTGGTCCCATCCAACTCTACAATTTTACTAGCTATGCCAGTACTTAAACAACAGCATATATCCATATCTGTATCTCTATCTATATCTGAATCTGTATCTGTATCTGAATCTTTAATTATCTTTTTGGGAAAGAATATAGCTCAGTGGTAGAGCATTTCCCTTGCATTTAGAACCATTTCCTTTGCATTGAGACCCCCAGTTTCAACTGACTGGCTGCTGCCAATCAGTTTTGACAACATGCGTCTCGATGGACCAGTGTTCTGACTCAGTATAAGGCAACTTCCTGTGTTCCTAGAACTAGGGAGCAGGGAAGGTGAACAGTCTCTTAATTTAATGGGGAAAGATTTGGGGAAAGGGACATAGCTTGGTGGCTGAACATCTGCTTTACATGCAGAAGGTGCCAGCTTCAACCTTTGGCACCTCCAGGCACGGCTGAGAGAGACCCCCCCCCCAGTTTGAAACCCTGGAGAGCTGATGCCTGTCAATGTAAACCAGCCTTTCCCAACCTTGGTTTTGCAGATATGGCTGGACTACAACTCCCATCATTGCTAGCCAGGGTGGCCAGTAGCCAGGGATGATGGAAGCTGTAGTTCAAGAACATCTGGGGTTCCAAGGTCGAGAAAGCATCATGTAGACAGTACTGAGCTAGTTGGACCAATAATCTGATTCAGGAGAAGGCAGCTTCCTATACAGTGGTATCTCGGGTTACATACACTTCAGGTTACATAGGCTTCAGGTTACAGACTCCGCTAACCCAGAAATAGTGCTTCAGGTTAAGCACTTGCTTCAGGATGAGAACAGAAATCGTGCTCCGGCGGTGTGGCGGCAGCAGGAGGCCCCATTAGCTAAAGTGGTGCTTCAGGTTAAGAACAGTTTCAGGTTAAGTACAGACCTCCGGAACAAATTAAGTACTTAACCTGAGGTACCACTGTACTCTCCTATCTCCCTTCTCTTTCAACAAGCTTCATTACACGGCAAACCGACCAAGGACATCAGCGTTCCAACTTCAGCGGACACAATTTAAGAAATTGACTGAAGGTACAGACATCTGGAAAATGCGGCCTCCAAACACCTGGAAGTTTCATGAAGCAGAAACGTTTTCCTGATTTGGTCCTTACTGAATTTCTTTATTAGTTGCAGGTGACCAGCAGGAAAAGAAGTGTATAAGCTCTCCTATGACGTAATTTCCAGCTGAACCCATTTCAACAGCCAAGTTGCTCTCGACTGGATTCAGCGGAGCCATTTAGTTATGTTGGCTGCATTCATCTGACTTGAATGGCAGAAACCCAGATCGTGTTTAGTAAAAAAAAAACCACACTCTTGGAGAAGGATCAGCAGAAATGAAGGCATAAGGCTGGCCTGTCCCTGGAAGGGTGAGAAGGAAATGCCGAAGGGGACAAGCAAAGATCTCTCCACCTCACAAGCCTGCAGAACATCCCCTTCAGTCAATCCCATGGCAGCACTCATCAAGGTTGAGCAGTACACTTCATCTCCCCTCCCTTGGACAAATGAGTGAACCTCGGCGATTTCAACTGGCTAATAGTCTTTGTAAGGTGACATGGCTAGATCTCTTCAGCACCGAATTAGGGGACAGCTCTGGCTTTCCTGGGACCTAGCTTCCTCCCATATGGGGGACACTGGTTCCTGACCAGGTGATTGGTTGCCAGCCACTCTCATCATAGGGATTGCATTGTTGCACACCACCCTAGTCTCCAAGCAGTGAGAGACTCCAGGCTTTGTGTGCTTACCCAGGGCTTGGTTTCCTTGTAAGGAAAGTCTGTGGAAACTGTGGTGCCCTTAAGACATGTGGTTTTATTTGCACAGATATGCAACTTGAGCATAAGGGGACACAGCATCAACACACCAACAGATGTAGGTTCTCTGTTAGTTACAGCTTTGGTTCCAGCACAGAGCAATCCATCCATCTATCTACCCTGCATCTCATTTTTATAGTCAGTTTTGGCCAGGGCTGATTTGTTGCATCTGGGAGAATGACAGAGCCCAGGTGAACAAATATCTCGACTTTTTTGTTTTGTTTAATTTACAGGCACAATCAGTAGCAATAACCTAGCTCAGACCTAGAAGTCTGTCAAGCTGAAATGCAATGCTGAAAAGCAAACCTTGGCGTGATTTCTTCACACCAGGAGATCTAGCTTGAAATCATTTCCTATTGTTTAGGTTAGAAGCTGCCAGGAATCGATTAAGTGAAACCAAGAAAGGCTTTTCAACCTTCCAGAATGGTTTTGGTTTTTTTTTTTTAAGAACCAAGACTTACATCAGCCAGCTGAAACAATGTAGACATTCACTAATTCTTTCCCAAATGGAAGGAACAATGGGCCTGTTCACAGGATGCATTACTTAAAGCTCTGCCTGCATCTTAATGATCCTTGGGAGCATGATAAACAAGGAGAACAGGGCCCATCACAATCTCTCTTGTCTCGACATATCCAGGGCTTGTAGGATTCTGTAAATGAAGAACAACTAAACTGAAATCAGTGTACACTGTTCAATTTGAGAAGCCTCTGAAAAATTGGCTTTCACAGGATCATCAACCTTTTTAGTCCCATGGACACATGGATTTTTGAGTGATCTCCTTTGCTCACTTCTTCCCTGGATCACACGCCCCCCTCCCCTCCCCACAAGACAGAGAAAGTGTGCACACATCAAACCATTTGAATCCTGTGGAGTTAATCTGAGCTTCGAAAAGAACATAGAGTTAGAAGAGGAAGTAGGTAAGAGCATTCATATCCTTTTTGAGGCAACCAGTACTCCAAACGCAGTTGCAGAATAGATTTGTGCAATGGCATTACGATCTGGGCAGTTTTATTTTAAATTCCTTTCCTAAGGATCCCTTAAAGAAATGGGAGTGCCTCATCACCTCATCTGTCCCCTGAGAAATCTCTATGTGGGACAAGAAGCTACAGTTAGAACTGGATATGGAACAACTGACTGGTTCAAAATTGGGAAAGGAGTAACACAAGGCTGTATATTGTCTCCTTGCTTGTACGCAAAATTCATCATGCGAAAGGCTGGACTGGATGAATCCCAAACCAGAATTAAGATTGCCGGAAGAAATATCAACAACTTCAGATCTGCAGATGACACAACTTTGATGGCAGAAAGTGAGGAGGAATTAAAGAACCTCTTAATGAGGGTGAAAGGGGAGAGCGCAAAATATGGTCTGAAGCTCAACATAAAAAAACTGAAGATCATGGCCACTGGTCCCATCACCTCCTGGCAAATAGAAGGGGAAGAATTGGAGGCAGTGAGAGATTTTACTTTCTTGGGCTCCATGATCACTGCAGATGGTGACAGCAGTCATGAAATTAAAAGACGCCTGCTTCTTGGGAGAAAAGTAATGACAAACCTAGACAGTTGTAAAAGGTCCCCATTCTTTTCCAAAGTCACTACTGTCCTTTTCATGCAGTTTATCTGTTAACTTTGCTAACTCTGCGTAGTTCATCAGCTGTGCTTGTCATTGTTCTTTGGATGGTATTTCTCCAGTCTTCCAATTCTGTGGTATTAAAATTCTTGCTTCTGTTGTAGCATACATAAATAATGTCTGATTTTCTTTCGGCAATTCTTGTCTTAAAATATCCAACAGAAAGGCTTCTGGTTTTTTTAACAAAGGTTATTTTAAACATTTTTTTCAGTTCATTGTACATCCCACATGGGTGTCTTGGACCAAGGCAGAAATATACACACTCTGTTGCATGCAGCATTTTGGATATGTATGGGGGTAGTGAGCCAGAGCCATTGCAAATGGCTTGGTTGAGCATGAACCTGTTGGGCTTATCTCATACATGTGGTGATTTGTGACCACAAAAGAAATTAACCCCTTCCTCCATGACCAGCTCCTCCCACACAACGTGGTAGTTTTGTGGTGCTTACGCCTTCTCTTTGGGGACTAGAGTTTGATTTCAGGAAAGGAGGAATTTCATTTAGGACCATTTCTTTTAGTTGGAAACTTTGGTTGATGTTCCAGTTGGTGGGACTTCAGATGTTGTTCAGCTCCGGGTCCCATCTGCCCTGATCTAGCATGACCAATGGTCAGGGATGATGGGCAACATCTGTAGGGCAGAGGACCCCTTTCCTTGGAGTTTAGGAAGGAAGAGAGAATGGTTCCCCTTGTTTGCATACTTCTTTCTCTCTTTTGCTTTTGCTGCTAGTTTGATGTCAAGCTAGATAGGTTTCTGATTGTTAGGCCTCTTCCTATGAACCGCTGAATGGATTTCTTAATGTGGATATAATGTTGATGTTATTGGCACTGGCTATAGTTAACTGACCACATTGATGTCTTTGATGCTCATTTAAATCATTTGATATGGTTTCGGCGAACTGTTACTTGTTAAGCAGTCAATATTCTACTGTAATGGGATTATAATTTCCATTGTATATTACAGATATCGTGCTATGATTGTATTTACTGTCCATTTTCTGAAAAGTGCTTTCTCTCTCATTGTGGGATGAGGGATATGCACTGCTATGGGGTTTTTTTTTGTCTCTTGCACAAATCCCAAATTTCTTGTTCAAAACAGGTAGCAGAAGGGTGTGGAACAGTTCAATACCAGCACTGTTCTTGAACCTGCTATCTCAGTCCTTACCTTGCCCCTCTTTGTGGGTCAGGTGAGGTGCTGGGCATCTTACAGGCAACCCAGCACTGTCATCATTTTTAACTTGCTCCCCTTGCACATTAGTTGGTTAAGCTTGGAAGCAAACAGATTGCAAACGTGAGCCTTGTAGGGCTAAACCTTGCATTACAGGGTACAATTCCCTAGAATTCCACGGAGAGATGAACTGGGAAGACCTGGGAAAAGATATACCGTATTTTTCTGTGTATAACACACCCCCATGTATAAGACACCCCCTATTTTGGGGGACTCCAAATTAAGAAAATGGGGGAGATTGCTCAGAGGTGTTGAGCTTTTTGGGGAGGGGACGATTGCCCTTACAGTGGTACCTTGGGTGACGAACTTCATTCGTTCCAGAGGTCTGTTCTTAACCTGAAATCATTCTTAACCTGAGGTACCACTTTAGCTAATGGGGCCTCACGCTGCTGCTGCACCGCTGCAGTGCAATTTCCGTTCTCATCCTGGGGCAAAGTTCACAACCCAAGGTACTACTTCCAGGTTAGCGGCATTTGTCACCCAAAGCATTTGTAACCTGAGGTACCACTGTATTTAACCTTTTTTGGGGATGGGGGGGGATTGCCAAAAATTGCTCACCCGCCTGACCAATCCCTGACCTACGTTGTCAATCGCACTCGTTGCAAAAGCCATCTATTGTCTGTCCCGTCACCGGCAGAAGACGCCAGTTGCACAGCCAATTGCCGCTGACAATCTCCAGCTCACGGCAGCAATCAATCCCAAGTCCTCCCATGCACTATCCGTGTATAAGACGACCCCCAATTTTTAACATAATTTTTAAATTAAAAAAAACACCCTCGTCTTATACACGGAAAAATACGGTAAGTGATGGATACCTTATGATGTGTGTATAAAAGCTGTTAAAATAGCATAAACAAAAGTTTAAAAATAAATAAACCTTGCATCACATGTCAGTGGGCTTTTTAGCACTTGGGAGGCGTGAAAAGCATATACCAGTTATCTGAATGTACAATGCAATCCTAAGCATCTTCACTTTGGAGCTCCCTCTCCCTTGATATTAGACAAGCACCTTCACAGTACAGTTTTTGGCACCTGTTAAAAACTTTTTTTTGTCCAAGCAAGCCTACACAGAGATGTACATCTAACTTTTCTTTTAATATGCAATCTTATTTTCTACTGTTTTAAAAAAACTGATTTTAATTTGAATCTATTTAGGCAACCTTCTTTTTAATATCTGATTTTATTGGCAATTTCATGACATTTTATGTAAGCTGCTTAAAGGTGTTTTTTTTAATGACTGAGTGGTATATAAATCCTGTTAAATAAAATAAATATTAACTCGGAGCTGGTCCAGATGACCTGCTTATTCAGCATTCAAACGGATTTCGCTTGTACAAAGATAACTTGGTGATTAGATTTTATTGAGTGTTCATCCTGAACTTTTTCTCATGGGACAGTTCCATGACAAAGAGCATTCACTAAGCATTCATCCTGATTTGCTTATGGGATGTTTACACACCTCCCCATTAATTATTTGTGTCCCCCCCCCCACTTTTCAGTTCATTTCCTCTTCACTTTCAAAACCACATAAAATACTCCCCCGCCCAAAAAAGTGCATTTCTTGCAGTAGGGTAACAGAGCTCTTTATTACATTTCAGACATGCAAACCTAAAGCATTGCTATTGCTATGCACTTGAAATCCCTCTTGCAAAACAGTGGCAATCCAGAAGCATACACAGAAGTGAATTTCATTGTGTCCATTTAGGGGTGAGGGAGAAATTTGATGCCCTTCACATTTAAATCTAGACCTACCTAATTCGCAGTTACCAGAACACAGGCATCCTTTGATAGTTGCACTTCTCTGAGTTTTGCAATGCAGTCCTCCAGCTGTGCAATGCATTAAATATATACTGTATTTTTTGCTCTATAAGACTCACTTTTTCCCTCCTAAAAAGTAAGGGGAAATGTGTGTGCGTCTTATGGAGCAAATGCAGGCTGCGCAGCTATCCCAGAAGCCAGAACAGCAAGAGGGATTGCTGCTTTCACTGCGTAGCGATCCCTCTTGCTGTTCTGGCTTCTGAAATTCAGATTTATTTTTTTCTTGTCCTCCAAAAACTACGTGCGTCTTGTGGTCTGGTGCGTCTTATAGAGCGAAAAATACGGTATATATGAAAACATGCATATATTACGGTGAATAATTTCCTATTTTTATTTTAATAAAATTTTATTAAAACTTTTCACATTACAATAAAAGACTAATCTAAACAACAAAAAAATAGTAAAAGAAATACAAGAGAAAAGAAGAAAAACAAAAAGGCTAAAGGAATACAGGGTCCTCTTTCACAGCTATATCCTAGCTCTTATCCCATACAGAGAAGGATGTACCCACCCATCTTTCACCTGGGATCATTTAAGTACATTTCCGAGCACAATTCAAAGTGTTGGTGCTGACCTTTAAAGCCCTAAATGGCCTCGGCCCAGTATACCTGAAGGAGCGTCTCCACCCCCATCGTTCTGCCTGGACACTGACGTCCAGTGCCAAGGGCCTTCTGGTGGTTCCCTCACTGCGAGAAGCCAAGTTACAGGGAACCAGGCAGAGGGGCCTTCTCGGTAGTGGCACCCGCCCTGTGGAAAGCCCTCCCATCAAATGTCAAAGAGAAAAATAACTACCAAACTTTTAGAAGACATCTAAAGGCAGCCCTGTTTAGGGAAGCTTTTAATGTTTAATAGGTTATTGTATTTTAGTGTTCTGTTGGAAGCTGCCCAGAGTGGCTGGGGAAACCCAGCCAGATGGGTGGGGTATAAATAATAAATTATTATTATTATTATTATTATTAGCCTCTTCCCCCCAGCCTCTCACTCGAGGAGATCTTCCTTTCCCTGCCTCTCACACAGGGTCTTTCACCAGCTGCCCATCATCTTCATCTTCATGCAATTCTTACCAAAATACAGTGTGAGAGAATATTAAAGAAAGTAAAGGGTGAATAATTTCCATGAGGACTAAAACAACACCACAAGTCGCTGCAGGGATATGGAGAACTGAATTTAAGATTGGAAAACGAGAAACTGAGAGAAATGAAAAGGAAAAGATCTGTCCATCTGTACTCCTAAGTCGAAACAGTCAGACTGCACCAGTAACCCCAGCATGAAAGAAAACAAAGGAACAAGCTGAGGTGTCCTTTTTCTATGGTGATCCTTGCAGCTCTGGGATCAAGCCTTTTCAAAAGACTTGGGAGACCTACCTACTTCAGCTGACTTTCACATGACTGAAAGCTATTAAGGCTGAGATGCGCCTTGTTTAATTGCTGCACTGTGAAATTGTGCTTAATACATCAGACTGGGTATGGTTTTGTTGCTGCTTTTAATTAATGTTGAATTAGCAACTCTGGAGTTACTGCAGAACTGTGTTGTGTTTTTAGATCTCATTCTGTAGATTCTGTATCAGAGCTTTCTTATGTGAGCTGCCTTGGATGAGTTGTGCTCAGGAAAGCAACTTATGAATATTTGGAACTAAGTAAGTAAATGCAATGTTATAAAGCTGCTGCTACACACACACACACACACACACAGAGAGAGAGAGAGAGAGAGAGAGAGAGAGAGAGAGAGAGAGAGAGCCCCGCATAATGCAGTTTTTGGCATTTAC
Source organism: Podarcis siculus (assembly GCA_034642415.1). Taxonomy (NCBI): domain Eukaryota; kingdom Metazoa; phylum Chordata; class Lepidosauria; order Squamata; family Lacertidae; genus Podarcis; species Podarcis siculus. The sequence goes on from JAXCMG010000018.1 coordinate 8,869,430, forward strand.
AAATCCTTTGTGAAAAGGTCACCCTGTTCTTGGGATCTTTTATTAACACTGAAGAGCAGGCCAGAAAATGTCACATCTTTCTACCATGATATTTACACAAAAAAGTATGACTAAGCACACACAGTTTTTCAAGTGTGATGGCATTAAAGAGACCTGCGATCATCAGCTCTCTAAGGGGAGTCGATTGCCTTGCCAGCTCATTCTTATTAACCTGCAAAAAGGAGTGGTTCCTAACTCCTCATTTTCACTTAAGAATATGAGAAGAAAGAGCAGAAGAACATCATAAGCTCCTGTTAGATCAGGCCAATGGTCCATCTAGTCGAGCATTCTGCTTTCACAGTGGCCAGCTGTGGGAATGTTAAGGATAATAGGAAAGGATATATTGAATAAGTATTATCCTTCTTTCACTCATGCTAGTAAACGATGTAGCAGAGCAGATTCACCTCAATATAGCTGGAAGCTAGTTTGCAGATTCGTTTGAATCTCTTAGCTAAGATTATTTCCTGGTGTCCCCTTTTACCCCTCCTAAAAGAATGAAGACATGAGAGTCTTTCTGAGTAAAGTAACAACAAGTTTACTCACATTTCAGTTCACAATACGATCCCTGAAAGGCAGGCTTTACTTGATAGTTACACAGTAAACTGTGAGTTCATCTCATAGGGAGACTGAACTCATGTGCTGCTGGCTGAGAGCCCGCAGACGGCAAAATTACATTAAGAGTACAGAATGGCTGCTGGAGAGCAGCAAGACAGCAAGAGAGAGAACAAGACAAGAAGAGACAGAACGAGACAATGTCAAGACAAATTAGACTGCAAGTGAGAAAATGGCTGCGTGACCTGGCTCTTTTGTGGAGTAAGCCCATCTCCCAGGTTACACGCAGGTGGAGGAAGCTCCAGACCAGTGGAACAGGAAGTTACACTGACTCGATGTCCCCCTGCTTGTGCCCACTCTAGGGAAATAAGGAATGTTGCATTTGACTGCATCAATGGATCACATCCCACACCAACCACACGCCTGTGGGAAGCCCAAAAGCAGGACCCAAGCACAAGAGAGCTCTCCCATCCCATGGCTTCGAGCAACTAGCATTCAGAGGCATAGGACTCCAATAGCGGAGGCAGGACATAACCATCCTGGTTAGCAGGTCTTGAAAGATAGCCTTGTCCTCCATGAATTTGCCTAGTGGTCATCACTATTTTTTGGAGGAGCAAATCCCATAGTTTCACCATATACTTATTGTTGTCTAACACACCACCAGCCACATTTCATTGGATGCCAGAATTGCCTATCCACCCCTCCTTCTATTCTGAACAGATGAAAACTACAATGCATTTCTATGATTAGCTGATGTAGGTGTCTCCCACCCTTACATTGGTGCATGTATGTGGGAGAACTGAGGCCTGGGTGTCAGGGCTGGTCCAGCTGCAGTTCAGCACGGAGACTCAGAGATGAGCAGTAAAGAGAGGTTAGAGACTGGCTCTCTCCTAATTTTTCTGCTGGCATGCTAAGACCTCCCTATTCAGACATGCCTTTGAACACTAAGGTGCAGATGAGACTGACCACAAGGCTGCGGTTAGGGCAATCCATATTTTAATGCTGGTTCTAAATGTGGTTTTTTTGTTTTTGTTTTTGAACCAATAGTTTGGTTCTGTTGCTGTGTATTTTAGAATGATGGTTTTAAAACGTCGTACGCTGCCTTAGCTCACAACTTGGGAGAAAGGCAGTATATAAACACATCCATTAAATGAATAAATCCTGCTGGTTGCTGCTTTGGAAGGCAGGACTGAAACGTCTGCTCAACAGCTCATGACCAGGGGGCAAAACCCTGCTAGGTGCTACTTCCCCAACATGTTCATGCAGGGAACTTCCTGGCAAAATGAACCATGTGGAGGCTGCCTGACTCCTTCTCCCCTCACCCTGCTGCTCGACTGCCCTGCCTTTTGACAGCCCTGGATTGCTGAGGTGGGCTAGCCAGGTGGGCTTCTGTCTTGAACAGAAGCTTGAATTGGCTTGATTGGCATCAGGGCTTCAGCTGGATTTGGTTGCACAGACCTAAATAGTTTGCCGCTCAGCCCAGTGATGTACGGAGCACATTGTCCAACTTGCTGAAAAAGCCTTCTCTCTTGTTGCCACCTGGGATACACACACAATACGTCCAAATAACCACCTGAAACTGCCCAGACAATCGCCTGCCCTGTCTGCCTCAATCTTTCCCCTGCTTCTCTCTCCCTCCCTCCCTCCCTCCCTCCCTCCCTCCCTCCCTCCCTTTCCCAGCCAAGCGTCTTCCCTGGGAAAATTCCAGCTCCCTTTCAAAGCCACAAAAGCCACTTTGTTGGACCAATCTAATTCCTTACGATAACATTAACGTATCAATGGAGCGCGTTGCCTTTGCTGTAATAGCTCCCTTTTGAACATTGCCGGCCTCATTATGTCCTCTCTTGTCCGTTCCAGAGGCACAGCTCCTCCAGAGAGTCGCACTGCAGCACCGGTAATGACGATGAAGAGCCCGTCGGATGCATGGGTGGGCAGCCAAACAGGGAGGTGGAGCTGGAGGAAGGGCAGATCTCCCATAGAAGGTGGATAAGACCTGTTCTGCTGTCACTTGGCGTCATTATAGGCCCAGGCGTGGTGGGGAGTTATTGCAAAGTGGTGGACTATTGTTGTTTTGTAAGAAGATATAGGGCTTAGGCCCAGGCTACTCAAAGGACCATGCTCTCCCATACAGAATCAGGGCAGTAAAGAGATTTGAGTTACCACGTCTTATCGAACAATATGGGAAGACAAACAAAAATTGGTGATTTGTGATGGAATTAAGATGGATTACAGTGGTACCTCGGGTTACAGACACTTCAGGTTACAGATGCTTCAGGTTACAGGCTCTGCTAACCCAGAAATAGTACCTCGGGTTAAGAAATTTGCTTCAGAATGAGAACTGAAATCGCGTGGCGGCGGCAGCGGGAGGCCCCATTAGCTAAAGTGGTACCACAGGTTAAGAACAGTTTCAGGTTAAGAACTGACCTCCAGAACGAATTAGGTTCATAACCCGAGGTACCACTATATGTGAAACTCAATAAAATATAAATTTAAAAATACAATCATAGAATCGTAGAGTTGGAAGGGACCACAAGAGACATCTAGTCCAACCCTCTGCAATGCAGAAATCTCAACTTAAGCACCCATGTAAATCACATAGAAGGAGAGTAAAAAAGGTCGTCCCCCCCCCCCATTCAGTCCCGTTGTCAAACATATTCAGCCTTTGGTGTATCTTCATCGTAAAATATTCCTGTTTCTCCAACCCATCGTCTTCTTTCGCAGAGGTCACTTAAATTAGCAGACTTCACTCCCCTTCTTCACTTGAAATATGTGCATTTGCTTCTTTTGTAATTAATTATTCCAAATTGCTGCAGCTAGTGCGCGATCAGAGACAGCGTCCAGGAGAACCGAGATCCACACGGGGGCATTCTGCCTAGGGCCCTCATCCCCTTCTTTCGAATTAGGGGGTGATTTATGGGCACAGCAGGCAAGGGCAGTGTTCCCCATTTCCTTGGGGCAACAAGGGAGGCTGCCTACTCTCATAACAGCTTCTTAATTACCCCGTGTGGGTCGGAGAGATGGTATTGTCGGCCATCTTCCAATGCGCCCCTAGTGGCCTCCCGCCATCCAACCTCTGTTTAAAAACCTCCAAGGAAGGAGAACCCACAACCTCCCTGAGGCCAATTGCCAGGGATGATGGGAGTTGTAATCCAACAAACACTGGAAGGCTTAAGTTTTCCCCACATCGGTTTTGGAGCCTCAAAAACATCTATTTCCAACTCTGCTAGATAATTGTCTCCTCTCTACCACCATGGGTTTTTTCCCCCAGAAGGTCTGACTACAGCAATAAAACTGCTAGCACATTTGCAAAGCTAAGCAGGGTCTGGTATGGTTCCTGGTTGGATGGGGGACCTCAAGTTGAGATTCCTACATTGCTAGATAGCCCGGGGGTCCCTTCCAACTCTACCATTCTACAATTCTAGGAACAAAGACAGAACTCTCTTTTTGGGCCCAGTGTGAAGCTTGAACCCACAACCTTCCATGTCTGGCAGCTCCTCTGGTCTCCTCCTCCACCTGCTGCCATGGGCTGGGGGCTGCTTTCCCTCCACGGCAGGGTAAGGAAGAGGGGGAAGCCATCGCTGTGCCCCTGGCTCACATGGCTGTGTAATGTGCAATATTGTGTGTGACACCTGGAGGAATATTGAGGGGGCCCTGCCCCACAACAAATATTGGGGTGGTTCAAAAGGGTTCATTCCCTAGGAGTCAGCGCCCCTGTCCATGGCACATAAAGTGTAATGCACACCCTGCACCGTCCCCCCTAGTTGCTATTTTTTTAAAGAGGGGGGAACCCTAACAAATGATTCAATGCAATAACACACTTAACGTATTGTGTGTTTGGTCCTTTAATATCTAAAACAACTTTTTGCTAAGAGCTAAGGCTCCCAGACAGCTCCCTACTGCACAAATAATACTCTTTTAATATGTGTCACAAAACATTTGTGCCATTTTTTTTATTATTCCCCTGTACTAATTATCTCGGAAGTCTTTTTTTAAAAAAAACTTTCCCAGAAGTGTAGGCTTGTTATAGCAGCTATATTATGATAATTATGTTCATTTGGGTGCGTAAACCATCATATTTTATAAAGATGTGAACTTTGCAGAGTAATGAAGTCAATCAGAAGAAATTAAAGCAATCAATTGCCTGGGATGGCGTGTTTTAGGAAAACACACATCCTTGCAACCTCTCCATAAGGCATACTGTGAAAATCAATGGGGAGAGGCCATAGCTCAGCGAGAGAGAGCATCTGCCTGCATGCAGAAGATCACAGGTTTCCTGGTTTCTCCAGGTAAGAATGGTAGAGAGCCCTGACTGAAACCTTGGAGAGCTGCTGCCAGCCAGTGTAGACAATACTGAGCTAGATGGACCAATAGTGTGACTCTATATAAGGCGTCTTCCTAGGTCTCTAATGTAATTTAGTCTATTAAGACTGAGAAGTCCTCAGCTGCTATTAGGAACATATTCCACCCTTAATCTTACTTGGAGTTCCATATGGAGTGCGGCAAAAAATAATATTGCAGTACAAAATGAGCACAATAAAACAGCAGATTATGTCCTTAGCAAATGTTACCTCTGCCATTAACCCACTTGGGAGGGGGTTGGCAAACTTTTTTTTTCTGCTGAGAGCTCAATTTCCTTGGGAGGGGGATCTGTATAAAATATTGCCTGTTATGTGCTTTTCCCCAAGCAGTTTTCCTCAATATAATGTGCTTTTGTATGCTCTTTCCACCCATATATGCTTTTTCTACACATACTTTTTGTATCTGCATTACTCGCCTGGAAAACCATGTTGCAAAATTCAGAGAAGGGTGAATTTTAAAGGGTGACTGTGTTACACTTCACATCTTGTTCTGGGAAGTACAAATGAGGTTTGGTTTTCCTTTAAATGTGAACAGAAGCAGATTTCTCCTCCATCCCTACAGGAACAGTGTGTGTGTGTGTGGGGGGGGTGCATTTCTACCCCTATGTATCTGTTGGCATCCATCAATCTCAAGAGACAATGGAGTACACCTCTGAGGGTGAAGTCAAACCGCTGGAGAATCACAACACCTGTTGCTGCTGCAAAGACCAGTAACTTATAGTTGTTGCCTCTTGTGTGCTTTTTGCTGCATTAGCTGCACTGAAGTGACCTTCCCCGGGCGCAAACCTGGGCAGTGTGTGTGGAGGTCCTGAGCTGCCCAGAGGACAAGACCCTCCCCTTGGCCTCACTGATGTGGTCCAAACGAAAGCAGGGCAATATGTTTGGCACCAACTTGGCTGCAGAAGTTGCCAGAAGGAGACGTACAAGATACTATCCAACCATCTTAGGGACTCCACTCAGGTTCTGTATAGGGTTTACTCCTTAGCTGGTTCTTCTCCATGAAGACGTCCCACAAGGCAGTGGGTATGGATCTGAATGAGTATAACCCCAAGGCAACGGAGGTTTGGGATCAGAGTTTTCTTTCTCCTGGATGGGCAATGATCCCAGGTTGATGAGCCCCATGTGCCCCTCACTTCCTTCTACAGCATGGGCAGAAACCGCCTTCTTGACCAGTGGACCCACTCTTGGTCTCGTCTGGAGCTTGTAATTGCATGCAGATTAAAAAATGCCTGTGTATTATCTATTTGGAACACGTATAAACTGCTTGCTGAAATACATACATACATACATACATCTTAAAAAGCAGAGGCATCACCTTGCCGACAAAGGTCCGTATAGTTAAAGCTATGGTTTTCCCAGTAGTGATGTATGGAAGCGAGAGCTGGATCATAAAGAAGGCTGATCACCAAAGAATTGATGCTTTTTAATTATGGTGCTGGAGAGACTCTTGAGAGTCCCATGGACTGCAAGAAGATCAAACCTCTTCATTCTGAAGGAAATCAGCCCTGAGTGCTCACTGGAAGGACAGATCGTGAAGCTGAGGCTCCAAAACTTTGGCCACCTCATGAGAAGAGAAGACTCCCTGGAAAAGACCCTGATGTTGGGAAAGATGGAGGGCACAAGGAGAAGGGGACGACAGAGGACAAGATGGTTGGACAGTGTTCTCGAAGCTACAAACATGAGTCTGACCAAACTGCGGGAGGCAGTGGAAGACAGGAGTGCCTGGCGTGCTCTGGTCCAGGGTCTGACATGACTAAACGACTAAACAACAACAACATACGTACATACATACATGCATACGTACATACATGCATGCATACATACATACATACTAAAATTCTCTTCTGCCACCCTAGAAGGAAATAAGATCCGGAGAAGTCAAAGCATAGTACTGTTCTCTTACTCTCCCCTCCTCACCTCCCAGTCTTGCTTTGTTTACTTTTTCCAGTCTCTTTCTGTGTTTGTTCTTTTGCAGAGTCACTTCGTCATTTACGTTCAGTGACAGATCACCAGTGTTCCAGCGCCCACATTTTGGAGCAGTGATTTATGACTATGGGATATGCACCGCTCTATAAAAAGAGAGAGCTTTCGCATCTCTGGCGGGCGCTTGACAATTGTGGATGCTTTGTCTATGTCTTAGGTGAGTTTTTGGCTCAGAAAACTAAACAAAAACAAAACTCCCCACCACCACCACCTGTCAGCTACAAAAAACAAATTTAAGTGAGCTTCTTAGAGCTGAAATATAGAACATACTCATTTCCTAATAATTTCTTCTTCTTCTTTGCTCATTGCCCTGCTGCCTACTCTCAAGCGAGTGGGGATATCTAAACCCCAATACCCCAGATGTTTACATAGATAAGAACGTAAGAATAGACTGCTGGATCAATGGCCCATCCAGTCCAGCCTCCTGTTCTCACAGTGGCCAACTAGATGCTTGTGGGGATCCACAACCAGGTTCTGAGTAGATGAGTAGTCTCCCCTCTTGTGGTTTCCAGCAACTGATATTCAGAAACATTGCTGGTTCCACCAGAGGAGATATAGCATAGTCCTCATGCATTTTTAGGAACCTGCTTAGTTGGTATCAGGCTCTTACTGGTTACTGCCCAGGTGAAGAAGAAGAAGAAGAGTTTGGATTTGATATCCCGCCTTTCACTCCCCTTCAGGAGTCTCAAAGCAGCTAACATTCTCCTTTCCCTTCCTCCCCCACAACAAACACTCTGTGAGGTGAGTGGGGCTGAGAGACTTCAGAGAGGTATGACTAGCCCAAGATCACCCAGCAGCTGCATGTGGAGGAGAGGAGACGCGAACCCAGTTCACCAGATTACAAGTCTACTGCTCTTAACCACTACACCACACTGGCTCACTACACCACATTGGTGAAGCTGAACCTGGACATTGAACACTCATACTTTCCACCCTCCATCTCAAGCAGGAAGACATGTGTGCCCCTTTTTCCTGGAGCTCCTTGAAAGCCACATGTGAGAGACAGGAGCCTGTGCCCTTGATACAAAACATGTCCATTAGGAGAAATTGAAACATCCAAATGCTGATGAATTTCCAAGAGGCAATGTGGCTTTTTGACCAAGCTGTCCCAAATTTTAAATAGCAGCAAATACCTTTGTGCTGGAATAAAGCCCCCGATTTTGTCAAATTGCAGCCTAAAACTCCTGTGATTTTCCAGATTGACAGGGTTGCAAATGCATTTTTTCCCCTGGAAGCAACTAGCACAGAAATGAGCACAATGTCTGCTAGATTCGGCTAGTTTTCCAGAAGTCACTTTTATGTTTCGTGAAAGATTGCATAAAACACCATAATTATCAGGTAAGGAAACACTGGAATAAAATGCTGTCTGAATGCAGCCTTAGTGTACACAGGCAAAAATCACCTCTATGGTTCCTCTCACTTTTGGTCCCACCCCTATTTGACTTTGGCCACACCCAAGCACTCACCAGTAGTGAGTGTAGTGATATATGGAAGTGAGAGCTGGACCATAAAGAAGGCTGATCGCTGAAGAATTGATGCTTTTGAATTATGGTGCTGGAGGAGACTCTTGAGAGTCCCATGGACTGCAAGAAGATCAAACGGATCCATTCTGAAGGAAATCAGTCCTGAGTGCTCACTGGAAGGACAGATCCTGAAGCTGAGGCTCCAATACTTTGGCCACCTCATGAGAAGAGAAGACTCCCTGGAAAAGACCCTGATGTTGGGAAAGATGGAGGGCACAAGGAGAAGGGTATGACACAGGACGAGATGGTTGGACAGTGTTCTCAAAGCTACCAGCATGAGTCTGACCAAACTGCGGGAGGCAGTGGAAGACAGGAGTGCCTGGCGTGCTCTGGTCCAGGGGGTCATGAAGAGTCGGACACGACTAAACAACTAAACAACAACAAAAAGCACTCACCTGCAGTCTCTGAAAGGTTGCTCTTGAAGGAATGTGGGGTAATGCATTTTTGTGTCCTGGGTTGGCTTTGGGTCTCTCCCACATCACTCACAGCCAACTCTGTGAGCTCGCACTATTTCTCAGAGTGTTTAATAACAGGAGAGCTTATTGGAAATTTTTCAACTAATTATCGGAGGCTTAGAAAAAAAAACCCATGCACCGCGTGATTCCCCTATGAACTTAACAATGAAAGGTTAATATATTTTCTGCAGATGAAATGTGTTCAGTCAGACAAGGACTAACACCTTAGCTCATGAATATAATGCTGCAGAGAATTGTCTTCCAAACAAATTTGATGCTGGTCTGGCTGCCTGCCCCCAAAAGATATATTTGGAAATGTCTAATCTGTGTGAAAGAATGGGCCATGCATTTCAGAAAGATAATCAAATAATTTGGACTGCTGGGGCTCCATAGAGATTCAGTGGGCTTGTGTGTATGTGTAAAGGGAATCACAGAGTTGGAAGACACCTCAGAGGTAATGTATTCTAACCCGCTGCCAGTCCAAGACATCCACTATGTCACAGATAGGTGGTCATCCAACCCCACTTAAAAGTCTCTAATGAATGAGAATCAATCACTTCCAAGGCAGCTTGCCAAACAACTTGCACCATCAGGAAGCAATGAAGCAATGGATTGCTGGCGGTTGGACTAGAAGATGTTGCTTGGGGGTATGCTTCAACTCTACAGTTCTATGATTCTGTGATGGTCTAGTTGAAATCCCTCTTCTTGTTATTTGAAGCACCTGGTTCAGGTCCACCATCTGGGGCAACAGAAAACCATCTATTAATTTAAAGACTCTCTCAAGGCAAATCTAAAAAAAATGTAGTATAAACACTGACAACTGGGAAACCCTGGCCTGTGAGCGCTCCAATTGGAGAACAGCCTTTACCAAAGGTGTCATGGGCTTTGAAGACGCTTGAACTCAGGACAAAATGGAGAAACGTGCTAAGAGGAAGGAATGCTTGGCAAAACCTCACTGTGATCAACTCCCATCTGGAAACCTTTGACCCCTCTGTGGAAGGACGTGTGGTTCCAGAATTGGCCTCCACAGTCACTTACAGACTCACTGTTAAGACCATGTTCATGAAAGAATCTTACTCAGCTACAAGTGATCGCCAAAGAAGAAGATATATCCAACTGAGCACTGTGCTCTGGAGAAGAGATCCTGATTGGAAGGTGCATTCCATAGGATATAGGAAGTGAGCCCTTCGTTTCATGGGTCCTGTGGGCCCAATCAAGGTGGAGTGAGACTGGCAAGAGTGATCCAAAGGGGGATGAGGGGGAAAGCTCTGAGTTAGGGGTGGGGACAGCTAGGTGATCTAAATGTGGGTCCTACCTTGGAGCTGTCGGGCATCCCAGAAAGGAAGGGGGAGCAATCTGCACCCTCTTCAATGTCATCTCCAGAGAGTCATGGTTCCACAAGAGCTAAGGAGCTTGCAAGCCCATCAGCAGAGTTGGAATCGGTCAGAGGTGGAAGGTGAATCAGAAGGTTAGCAGTGACGGTCACCAACATGGATAGCTTTAAGAGAGGATTTGGCATATTCATGGAGGCTATGGCTACTAGCCATGATGGCTATGCTTTTTCTCCATGGATGGAGGCAGTGATGCTTCTGAATACCTCAGGAGGGGAGAGTGTTCTTGTTCTCTGCTCGCAGGCTTCCCATGGGCATCTGGGGTGGCTTCTGTGAGAACAGAATGCTGGACTGGGTGGCTCTTCTTACATTCCCAGGCCATCCACAGGATAACTCATAGATCATAGAATCATAGAGTTTGAAGGGACGCTGAGGAACACCTAGTCCAACCCCCTGAGATGCAGGAATATGCAGCTGTACCACATGGGGATCAAACCTGCAACCTTGGTGCTATCGACACCCCACTCTAACCAACTGAGCTATCCTGGTACTCAACATCAGAGGTGCAACACTGTTTTTATGCTTGTATCCCTGTTTTATTATAATGTTTATTATTTGGCTGTATTCAGTGGAGTTTACTCCCCACTACAGAGGATCAATGGCACCATCAGAGCAAGACTTTGGGGCAGAAGTTCAGAGCCCCACTTGGTAGAATGAGCAGGGAAGATTCCCCCCCAAACAGGGCTTCCTTACCTCATTCTGAAGTACACGAACAACTGCACATTGCTATCTAAACTGGAAAACACCCATAATAGTCCACTAAATCCAGAGCCTAAAATCACCCAAGTGCCCAACTGCTTAATATGACAGTCTTGATTCCATAGTTAAGTCTCTCCTGCTAACATCAAGGAGGCTTAGAAAGTGTTTTAACTTTGGCTGGATAATGCCCCAAAGGCGTATTATGTCTTACATCCCTTACCTTTGAATTGTCTGCCTTCGTTTTCTGTTTATCATCCATTTGTACGCGGTAACCACAGAGGTGCTTTTTGCAGGGATTTCATTTGCTGCGGAAGCAAAGATTTCCCCTTCAATGTGGGATTTTCATATGTCTTTCTCAAGTCTCATCTCCTGAGATTTTCCCCCCTACCCCACCCTCCTACTCTATTAGCTGTATCTGGCGTGGTTTTGTTTGCTTTGTGTACCTGCGCATTCAACAGCCAGAAGAAAGGGAAAGAGAGAGTGTGTCTGTTTAATACGGCTTCAGATTAGCCTATGTGAATTGTCAGCTATATTGCAAGATTGGACACCATCTGTTCTCTTCCACAGATCTGAGGGCCCTCAGGACAAAGGAAAATATTTCCGTGGGGGTTATTTAAATGGTAACATTAAGAGTTTTCTGCAGGAGAGGAGAGAGAAAGAATGGGCTTTGCATGGCAGATGGCATTAGGAATGTGTATGAAATGGAATCCTGAACCCGGCATGAAATTCACTATACAATGCCTTTTGCTGTTGAAAAGAACCCCACAGCGGCGAAGAGGAAATAGAGATCCAGCTCTGTAGCCAAATGACATATGCCCCTTTGACTATATCCTGAAAGCAAAGCAGGGAATAAAATAAAAAACTGGCCCTGCAATGTATAATGTTTTGTTTCACAGCTGTACCAACAGAATCAACTCAACTTAAAATAGCTGTGCCTATTTACGAAGCTGAAAATAGCACCTGTCTGTTCTGTTTCCTTCATTGTTACATGCAGATGTGCTGGCTTGGGCCCAAGATTTGGGGTGTGGGAAGGCCTTTCAACACATCTGTGACATCACACGTGTGACACATGTCAGGCATGGAATGTGATTGTATCCAGTGGCGTCACAATGGGGGGCGGTGGGGCAGTGCGCCCCGGGTGCCATGTCTGCGGGGGTGACAAGAAGTCACCCCGTGGCAGCTCGGGGGTGTGTGTGCAAACAGCCATTGCGCCCGCCACCGCAGCTGCATGTGGAGGATCCTCCGTTCATGGCTGCAGCTGCAAGCAGAGGATCCCAGTGCTGATGGGAAACCACTATGTACAGTACATGTGCAGCATCGCATGCATGCACTGTACATAGAGACACAGCACATCCACTGTACTTAGCGGTTTGCCAGCAGCGGCACTCCAGTGCCGTACGGACGTTGCTGGGATCCCTCCGTTGCCGCTATAGCACCCATCCAACTCCCAGCACAGTCCGCTATATAGCACATGTGCGGTGTCGCTACATACGGCGCATGCATCGTACGTAGCGATGCCACACATGCACCCTACGTAGTGACACTTGCCCCGGGTGCCACAACGCCTTCCTTTGCCCCTGCGTGTATTGCCTGGAGGGGGCTGAGCACTGGGCCCAGCACCACACAGCTTCTATGATTGCGGCTCCTCCTCTCTCAGGAGGAGCCGGCCACTGATGCGGCTTTGTGCTCGGCCTCCTCTGTTCCTTCAATTTGGGAGGGACCGAACCCCCTGCTGGAAAATTTTGAGGAGCTTGAAGACACCTCCGCCCCCAGGAGATGGTGCCTATAGTCCCATGGGTTTCAAGTGCTCAATTCCATTTTTTCTGGATTAACTGTGAGAATTTCACACACTGATTCCAAAATTGGAGGTGGTGTTGTACTGACAATGTGATTTTTATTTACTTAAAGACATGCTGTCAGAGACTGCCTCTAGGTCCCGGCTCACAAAGGACCAACTCTAGCCGGTAGAACGGTATAAAGTCTTTATTGAAGTATAGTTTCCATTTCCAAATCCTAGCGTGCGTCTCTACGTCTATTCCCTAGATCGGCGAAGTCCCATCTGAATCTCCGCCCCCTGTACACCAGTTTAAGACCCTAGCCTTACTCCACCTCTTGCGTCTCTCCTTTCGCCTCTGGGTCCTACCACCCCCCGGGGTTCCTTCCTTCCTGGAGGCCTCGGATGCAGACCCTTCGGATTCCTCCCCCTCCCTTCGGCGGGCTTTAGGACCTGGCTCCCTTTCCGGGCTGCTCATTGCGCCTCCCTCTTGTACATTTGAACTTGGCGCGCGCGCGCTGTCTCCGACCCTCCTTTCTACCGTTTCCTCGCTCTCTGACGCAGGCGTGGCTATCCCTGACTCATGTCCTTCCGCTGCCGGAGAGCTGCCTGGCGCCGATGCCTGGAACTCCTCCCCCCTACCGCTCTCCGGTGGTGAAGCAGGTCCCGATTTCCAGCTGCTGCTCTCCGGTGGGGAAGCTGGCCCGGATTTCCAGCTGCTGCTCTCTGAATCCCCTCTGGTCCCTCCTTCCTGGGGTGTTCCTCTTGGCAACCCCCTAGCTCTGCCCACGGGAGCCCCTTTCTGTGAATCCTCCGATTCGCTGGAGAGACTTAGGGACCTCGGTCGGCTATCGTCGCTAACTTCTCCCTCCGATTCCTCCCCATCCGTCCCTTCTGCTCCTGAACCCCTGACACATGCTTAGAGCACCTAAGTGACAGACATAGAGTATCTCCAAGCAGTTTACAAAGAGCTATCTTATATATCTTTAAGTGCCAGGCAAAAACTTTCCTCTGTAACCAAGCCTCTGGCCTTTAACTATCTGCAACCTTTTAGAAGTGGGTGGGGTGTTTTTAATGTGTTTCCTTTTCCTCTTCATTTAAATGTATCTATGTAGGGGGCTTTGTCTGAGTGTTTGGTCGGTTGTAAGTCACTCTGGGTTGCCCTGGACCATGGGCATAGCCAAGGGTAGGGGGCTGCCCCTCCCTTAATCCTCAAAAAGTATTAAGAAGCATTAAAAATACTTATGAAACTGAGGTTCTGCTCCCACCTAGCATAAGACTGCCCCCCCAGGAGACACCTGCCCCCCTAACAAAAGTCTTCCCCTGTAATGTCTTATTTGGGGGGGGTTGCAACATTTTGGGATGATCGTCCAAAAAAACCCCCAACAACTTTTTGCCCCCCCCAACTATGCCCACGCCCTGAGGAAGATAAAGTGACTAACAAATTTAATAAATAATAAATAATACTAATACTAATCTAAAACTGTCATTAAAAAATACCAGTAAAATAAGACAAGGGAGGAATTAGGAAGGCAGGCAGGCAGAGCAGGGGAATAAAATATTAAAGGGGCTGGGGCCCCCAAAGAAAATTATTGGGGGAGGTCCAAGGGCCCCTGACCCCCTAGAGTTGGCACCTATGTTTGAGGGGGTGATAGTCTGGGAGATGGCATTCTCTGTAGCAGCCGCTAAGTTGTGGAACTTGCTCCCCACAGTATATAGCTTTTGTAAAATTCTGAAGGTGCACATTTCTTTACTCTAACCTCTTGTGGTGTAGTGGTTAAGAGCAGTGGACTCGTAATCTGGTGAACCAGGTTCGTGTCTCCGCTCCTCCACATGCAGCTGCTGGGTGACCTTGGGCCAGTCACACTTCTCTGAAGTCTCTCAGCCCCACTCACCTCACAGAGTGTTTGTTGTGGGGGAGGAAGGGAAAGGAGAATGTTAGCAGCTTTGAGACTCCTTTGGGTAGTGATAAAGTGGGATGTCAAATCCAAAGTCTTCTTCTTCTTGACACTCAAGAAGTTTGTTTTAAGGCCCGCCCTCTTCTTGTGATTGTAACCTGTTGCAACTGCTTCACATTTTGAGTTGTTGCAACATACTTTGGGACCTTCTGGGACCTTCTGGGCAATAAATTAAAAGGGTGACATGGGTGATGAAAACTAGGGATAACTGTGCAAACCTGGTATGTGATGGAACACCCCCCCCCTTGCAAAACACTGAAAATCTGGAGGTATTCATAGTAGGCACACTGTGTCCAAAGAGACAGGAACATATGAAATTATTCTTGATGGCAACTTGCAGCCCTCATTACGTTCCCCACCTGAACCAGACACCAACCACCTGAGATGGTTTTATGCCTGATATGATCTTTGGAGAGTGTAAAACCCACACAGTGGATGTTTGTTCCCAACCCGCTAGTGAAGATTATCAGAGATCGCAAAGAAAGGAATATATGATAACAACAAGAAGATGAAGAAAGTAATAAAGAGACTATCTGGACAGAACTGGATAGAACTGTTTAATTAAAGCAGCAATATAAGTGATGTTTGGACCCCCGTTTGAAGCTTGAAGTATGGGTACCCCCAACAAAATTTTAAAATCTGGCTGTATAATTTGGAACTAATGTGATTTGGAAATAATGTGATTTGATTGGCCTGTTAATAATTTTTTTTTTTTAAAAGAGATGGTTTTATGCCAGGGACTGTGCCCAACATCTTCTCCATGCAAATCCAATACACTAATACCAAGGTGTATCTCCTCTGCACGGGGTAAGTAGGAAATGGTAACTTGTCGTATGACCAGGACAGAAGACAGGTGCCTGAGACAGTAAAACCAAGGACAAGGTATGTTGGACCAGGAAGGGATCAGATACTGAGCTGGAGAGAGATGAGCAACATCTCCACTTCTCATTACTATTGATTGCAAGTCCTGGGGGGGTGTTCGTTTCCCCCCAGGTCTCTGTGAACCAGCAAGTGTTGGCAACATGCAACAATCCATACAGCTTCTGTCAGGTCAGTAGGAGTTTAATGCTGCAGCTTAAACTGACCCGGCTTTGCCATAAACATGCATAATCAATTGAGTCGCCGCTCTCAGACTGTAAGTCACTTGCTCAATTTTAATGGCCGGTATATATTGAAATTCATGGCACCAGCAGCTCAGTACTGAAGCACCTCCCTGTCTTGTCCCTAGAGACTGGCTTAGCTGCCGCCGCTGCCAGCAATTTATGATCTTTGCCTCCCTGCACACCTTTTCTCTTGAAGCATCATATCAAAAGCAGGTAAGCAGGGCTGTTTGTCTTCTTGGGTTTCAACGCTGGGGGAAATTCAATGCAGAAGATGGAGTCTGATGCAGAATGCAGATGGTCGTGCATATTTTCTTTCTGTTCCTTTCAACGGGCACAATACTAGTCCCTATGGTTGTCTATGGGCACGGATTTGAAACTAGGAAAACCACGTCTACCAAATTACAGTGTTGGGCATTACAAATCAATATTGTAAAAAAAGCGATCGAGGGAATCGAGACGTCCCCTATGAAGAAAAGTCACAGTGTCTGGGAATTTTTAGTTAAGAGGAAAAGTGAGTTAAGAGGCAACATGGTTGAAGTTTATGAAATTATGCATGGCATGAGGAAACAGCTAGAGAAAAGTTTCCTCTCCTCTCTCATAACACTAGAATTCAGGATCATCCACAAAGCTGTATGTTGGAAGGTTCAGGACAGATACAAGAAAGCACTTCTTCAGGCAGCATTTGTTTAAACTATGGAACTCACTTCCACAGGATGGTTTCATAGAATCATAGAATTGTAGTGCTGGAAGGGATCTCCATGTGACATCAAGTCCACCCCCCTGCAATGCAAGAATGTTAACTAAAGTATCCATGACAGATGGCCATCCAACCTCTGCTTGAAAGCCTCCAAGGAAGGAGAGTCCACAACCTCCCGAGGGAGTCTGTTTTATTGCCAAACAGCTCTTACTGTATGAAAGTTATCCCTGATGTTTAGTCGGAATCTGCTTTCCGGTAGCTTGACGCCATTGTTTCGAGATTTCCCCTCTGGAGCAGGAGAAAACAAGCTCACGCCATCTTCCATGCGACATCCCTTTAGATATTTGAAGATGGCTATAATAATTTATAATAATTTATTATTTATACCCCGCCCATCTGGCTGGGTTTCCCCAGCCACCCTGGGAGGCTTCCAACAAAGTATTAAAATGCAGTAGTCTGTTAAACATTAAAAACTTCCCTAAACAGGGCAGCCTTCAGATGTCTTCTAAAAGTCTGGTAGTTGTTGATCTCTTTGACATCTGGTGGGAGGGTGTTCCACAGGGCGGGTGCCACTACCGAGAAGGCCCTCTGCCTGGTTCCCTGTAACTTGGTTTCTCACAGTGATGGAACCGCCAGAAGGCCCTTGGCGCTGGACCTTAGTGTCCAGGCAGAACGATGGGGGTGGAGACGCTACTTTAGGTATACTGGACCAAGGCCGTATCATATCTCCGTCTCCTCTTTCCCAGGCTAAACACACCCAGCTCCTTCAACAGTTCCTCATCAGGCTTGGTTTTCCAGACCCTTGATCATCTTGGTCGCTGTCCTCTGTAAACTTTCCAGCTTGTCAACATCCTTCTTAAATTGTGGTGCTCAGAACTGGACACAGTACTCTAGGTGTGGTCTGACCAAGGCAGAATAGAGCGGGGATAATTATACGTGACTGTTTCTTTCCCTCCCCCCCCCCAGTCCCCTCTTCCAAAACAAAATGAAAAATGTATGCCTAATACAAGAAAACTACTATTCCCATCATGCATCCCAGATACACAGCATCCATTGCTGACTGAAAGGAACTACATGTCCCACTATGCCTTTGGAGACTCCCCCCCCCCCATGCCCTACAAAAATTATTGAGGGGTTCTTGATGGAAACTTTGACTTGCATGTGGGTAAAATAGGCAGGAGCAGGCAGAGTCCCAACAGGAGACCTGAGTTCTACCTACAGTACAACAAGGAAGAATTGTGATCTTCAGCCAGTTTCGCCTTCCAAAGTGACCCAACTAAGCAGCTGACTAAAAATGCTCTAGTCTATAGCCTTTCTTTTTAATCGACAGAATGGTCTGTTGTAAGTGGCAACACATTTCAATTTCATATCTTTTCTTAAAAAACCAAAACCCTAGACCATCTTTTCTCCCCAAGAGACATATATGCAATTTCCCCCTGCAGACCACATATTGATTTAAAGTGTTCCATTCTATTTTTGGAACCTTCAAAGAACAGCTATTACCGCTCAATTACTGTACATCATTAAGCAAGTTAGGATCCATATATATATTGCAAGTCTCTGGTTAAAAGAAGAAATATAGGAGAGAAGACTAAAGTTGAGCTGAAATTCCACAGAAGGCAACCCCCACACCCTGTGAAAACTTCTGAGATGTTTTCCATTTGTTATTCCTCTAGAAAAAGAAAGCTACTTTGCAGAATTTTCTGTGGTGTGTGTGTTTGCTGGTGGCTCCTGCACTTGGTCTGGAACATTGTGGAGGATACCTGGATTGATCAGTCTGTTTCTGCTGTGGGTCAATTTCACACAACGTACATTTGTCAACACATTTTGCACTGTTTTTGCATTTATCTGCATTTTCTAAATAAAGATCTGCACCCAAATGTGTCCTTTATTTATTTATTATTTAAAATAAGATAATTGCTTTAAATTAAAATATTTTAAATAAGTAATAAGTACTTTATAAGAAAAAATGCACATATGCAATTTTATCTCAATGTACAAGCATTTCTAAATGTATTTTATTCTAAAATGCACATTTTAATGCATTTTGGAACTTTTTCTTTAGCTGCATCCCAAAAAATCAGAGAGGGATGCAATCTGAAGAATAATTGTAATCCAGTCTGTACGATTTAGTCCAGGTGGTGCAGAACAGGTCCACTCACAATGAAATTCAGAGAAAATCAAATTCTTTTTAAAAAGCCGAATTGTAGAGGTAACAAGACTCAGGCTGCCAACACAGTTGCAGGGGAAATCCTTAGGAGGAAAGAAAGAAAATGTTTTACTGCTAATGGTGAACCCTCCCCAAAGCTGGTGGATAATTTCTCCTCCTGCTGGAGATTTTTGGTGAAATTGGTTTCCCCCCCCAAAAAAAATCTGCCCATAGTTAGGGTGAAACATTTTGATAGGTTACATCTGCATAGTTCTAGGGAGGATTCCAGTCAGCAGTTGGGTTAGAAGGGCTATGTGGACAACTGCAGCTTGTTCTGTTCACCTCACAAGTTATAAAGTCCTATGAAGTTGAGGCAATAAGGAGCCTACAGGAAATTATTGTACTCAAGTTCCCAGTAACTAGTGTGACCAATGGCCAGGGATGATGGGAGTTGTAGTCCAGCAATATATTGAGTCCCACAGATTCTCCACCTCCCCTCTATGGGAAGCTCATCCAGATCCCTGTGTGCACATTCCGCTCAGAATACAGAATGTCTGCAATAAAGGGGGATCATCAAAGTAACCTCTCATGAGTGTATTGGGCCAACATCACGATGTGACTCAGAGCTCAAATTGAATGTGGCAGAGAAGCTGAGCTGAATCACTGCTAAAATGTACTGTTCAGAGAATGATTGCCAGAAGCTGTAACTTTTCATCCTCTCAGGAAACCGTTCTGCCATTCTCCAGGAAACAGTGTGCAATTGCCTGTCATTGATTCTAGACTGCTTCTCCTAAGACTAGCATGCTCATTGCATGACGCGGGAGAAAGTTAGGACAGATGGCAGTCATTCAGGGTAGAAGGCACTCTAGAAGGAGGAGGAGGTCTGTCTCTGTGGGTTTGATTTGTTTCCAAAAAAAGGTTGATGGTGGATTCACAGCAGAGCCAGATCAAAGCTGGAGAGGAGGCGTCATGAATCTTGTAAGCAGCAGTGACCTGGTCACATACTTGGAGGCTGCAGGGGCACCAGATGGGGAACAAGTCTGGGTCAGGGCTCAAAGCTGACTGTGGAAGGTAGGAAGACCATTGTACCTGAATGGGTTGGACAAGTCACAAAGCAGGGGTGAAGGTTAAGCCAGGAAGAAGGGCTAGGAAACATGCCAGGAGGCAGAACCAAGAATAACCATGGCAACATACCAGAAAATCTTTTTTCCTGAACAATGCTCAACTGGCAGAGGGTGCTGACAGAAATAAGCTATTTCATGGGTCAACATGTGGAATGCACCCTCAAGTTTTCTCAAGGAGGGCAACCAGACCTCTGTTATAAAGAACTAATTGTTGTTGTTTTTAGCAGTGATAACCTATTAGTGGCACAGAATTGGAAAGGATTGGGACACCTGTGTATCTCCTGTTGGAAACAGAATGCATGGTCTATTGCTGTAACAGAAAAATCAACAAAGAGATCACATGCATTGAATAATACAAGTGATATAGACAATTTTATTGAAAGATGACATCCTTTCATGAAATACTGATAATCCTGAATAATGGCAACTATCAAAATCACAGATTGAATTTTGGCAAACTTATCTAGATTGATCTGTCCGGGAGGGGGAAAGAGGGGGGGTGAGTTGGGATTTTGTTTCTGTATTCTTTTTTAAAAAATGTTATATATTGGAAATCAATAAAACCATGTATCTATCTATATCTATCAATCATCTATCTATATATCATCTATCTATCATCTATCTATCTATCTATCTATCTATCTATCTATCTATCTATCTATCTATCTAATCTATCTCTATCTATCTATCTATCTATCTATCTATCATCTATCTATCTATCTATCATCTAATCATCTATCTATCTATCTACAGTGGTGCTCCGCAAGACGAATGCCTTGCTAAACGAAAAACCCGCAAGACGAAAGGGTTTTCCGATTTTTATCGGCTTCGCATGACGAATTTCCCTATGGGCTTGCTTCGCAAGACGAAAGCCCATAGGGAAATCTCCGGGGACAGCGGGGAAGCGCAGCGCGCCTTCTCCTCTGTTCCCGGACCTGTCCTGAAGGCTTGCGGTGGGAGGTCCGGGAACAGAGGAGAAGGCGCGCAGCGCTTCTCCTCTGTTCCCGGGGCTTGCGGTGGGAGGAGGGTTTTTCCTCCCCACCGCCAACATTCAGAACAGCTCCCCAAGCTGCAGATGTCTGCCCCGCGCAAGGGGAGCTCTGCTTAAGAGCCCCCCTCGTGTGGGGCAGCAGGCTGCTATCTGCAGCTTGGAGAGCCCTGCGGGGAAGTCCTGCAGGGCTCCCCAAGCTGCGAATGTCTGCCCCGCGCGAGGGGCGCTCTGCTTAAGAGCGCCCCTCGCGCCGGGCAGCAGGCTGCTATCCGCAGCTTGGGGAGCCCTGCGGGAACTCTTCTGAAGGCTGGCGGCGGGAGAAGGGCTTTTCTTCCCACCGCCAGCCTTCAGAAGGCTGTTCTGAAGGCTGGCGGTGGGGAGAAAAGTCCTTCTCCCCCCGCCAGCCTTCAGAAGAGGTCCAGGGACAGACTGTCCCCGGACCTGGTCTGAAGGCGGTCTCCATAGGAATGCATTAATTGATTTTCAATGCATTCCTATGGGAAACCGTGCTTCGCAAGACGAAAAACTCGCAAGAAGAAAAAACTTGCGGAACGAATTAATTTTGTCTTGCGAGGCACCACTGTATCTATCTATCATCTATCTATCTATCTATCTATCTATCTATCTATCTATCTATCTATCTATCATCTATCTATCATCATCTATCATCTATCTATCTATCATCTATCTATCTATCTATCTATCTATCTATCATCTATCTATCTATCTATCTATCTATCTATCTATCTATCTATCTATCATCATCATCATCTAATCTATCTCTATCTATCTATCTATCTATCTATCTATCTATCTATCTATTATCTATCTATCTATCTAGCTAGCTAGCTATCTAGCTATCATCTATCATCTATCTATCAGCTATCTAGCTATCATCTAGCTATCTAGCTATCTAGCTATCTAGCTATCTAGCTATCAATCACAATGCTCAAAAGAAAGTCTCTTATACCTCTTTCAGCCCAGGAGTATCCAATGGCTGGGCATGTGTGCATGGAGTCAGTTCAGGGCCATGAAGGTATTTCACTGAGAAGATGCTTCCTGCAGGTTGGTTTCAGCACACAAACATGCTGCCCACAGAGCTATCAGCTCCTGACACTGTACTAGGATCATCACTGCAACTAGGACAGACCTGACCCCACCTCCTCTTTAGGATAAAGTTGTGTGGGCAATCCCATACCAAAAGCAGAACCGAGATGGCTCTCCAAGTATCTCCAAGCCCCATTTGAAGCAGAGCATGTAGTAAAAACAAACACAAACACCCCACCCCCTTTCTTCAGACATTCCCTTGTTCTTTCTCCCCATAATTGGACATCAGCACTTCCTCTTTGCACGACCCTTTTAAGAACTTTTCAAGTGGTAAACAATTGGCATTGTGTCCAAGGAAAAAGACGCTCTGCTGCCAAAGAAATTATTTTTCCCATCAGTTTGTGTCATCTTTGATTAATTTTCACATCTCGCCTCATTATAGCTCATCCCTCTGTTTCAAAGGTGTCCTTCAGTTGGGACACAGGGAAAGTCAAGAAAGCACAGAAGTAAATGAATCCAGTGAAAACTGGTCTCAAAGGAATCGTCTAGCGAGGCTCAACATTTCTGACACCAAATGGCTGGTTGGAGGGATTATTGGGGAAGGGGCAAGGGTACTCCTCAGCACTTCATGAGTGGATTCAAAGAATGACAGCACCTTCAAAAGGGCCTCCCTCTCCTCATCCAACCCAGGTGTTGAACCAATTTGTACCTGGCCTTCCTCCAAGCAGTTTTCCTATATTACCATCGTGTTAACCCTATAAAGGCTGTTCCAGAGTCTGCCTGCCTCCTCCCATTCAGCCGCCCTACAGCTGGGGGGAGGAAGTGGGCAGACTGTTTGGGCAGCGCAGAGCCTGCACACGCCCAAGCCACTGTGTCTCTCCCAGGAGAGACACGTGGCTCAGATGCACTGCAGGCCCCGTGGTGAGTGCCGCCCGGCATTTTGTCACCTCCCTCAGTGGTGACACCCGGGGCGGCCCGCACCCACCACACACCCCTTCCTCCGCCCTGGTGGTATAATGCTTAGAGCGTTCAGCTAGGTTCAAATTCCTACTTTAGCCATGGGACTATCTGAGTGACCTTGAACTAGTTATTCTTTCTCAGCCAAAGTTACCTCACAGGGCTGTTGTGAGAGGAAACACAACCATGTGTGTGATGCTAACCTTGGTGGAAGGATGGGATGAAGAAAAATGTAATAAATAAAAAGTTTCCCAAGTGCAGGAAATTTCAGAAGTTATCTTACGGTGTGTCAGTGTCATAGCTGTCAACTTTTCCCTTTTCTTGTGAGGAATCCTATTTGGAATATGGGGATTTCCCTTTAAAGAAGGGAAACATTGACAGCTATGGTCAGTGTCCTTAGATTTGGTTCTATAGAATCATAGAGGGGGAAGGGACCCTGAGGAACATCTAGTCCAATACGTAGTGGGGATTGAACCTGCAACCGTGGCATTATCAGCACCACACTACAACCAACTGAGTTATCCAGCCCTGTTCCAATTATGTTTTACTCAAAGCAGGCCCACTGAAATTAATGGACCTAAACTAGTCACGTCCATTAGTGTCAATGAGTGGGACTAACATTGGATACAGGAGCATTGAAACAGGAGCAAAATGTGACTCTACTGTAACGGCAACACGGCTTGCAGAAAATCAGGGAGCTGGGAGTGGGTGGGAGATTGCGAGGGAGAACAATATGGTAAAACTGGTCTAAAAGGGAGAATCATAAAGCAGCACTCTATTCCATGTACACCTTTATGTGCTTACATTTGCATTTCAAAGTTGTCATGCAAGATTTATGGCTCCTATTCTTCCTCTTTTTTATTTTGTGTGTCATAATTAAACACAAACAATTGTTGCTTTTTTTTAAAAAAAAATGTTTGCCTCTACTGCGGCGCCGTTCATTTCTACAGGTCCCTCTCTGTTGCAAATAAAAAAACACAGATGGAAATGCTGTCAGAACAGCACCCTCGGAGGTATTAACGAGTCAAAGTGACATTTCAAAGGAGACCAGTTACCTGCTTAATAAATAGAGCGGGTTCTGTGTTATTTTCCAGCCTGACACTCGAGTTCTTTTGCTAATTACCTGCTCCGAGAAAATGATCTGAGAGTGATGCATAGGTCAGTGCCAGTTCAGACATTCATCTTTGTACTGAAGAGCTATGAAAAACAACAACGCGACAACGCAAGAACAACTCAAAGCTGTGGCTTTCAGGACGATCAAGGGAAACCGGAACATTTGTAAGCAATTTGTTTTTGAGATTGGCGTGTTGAGAAGGGATTAGTCAAACCGCTCTCCCAGCCTGCTTCCTAATCTTATCTCTTCCAAAACTCTCGCATTTATTTCGACAGGCTGCATAACGATTTGGAGTTTAGAACGCCATTGCCAACTTCTTCCCAAATAAGACTCTCTAATAAGAATGATTTATGTAAATAAAAACAACTCGTGGTATCAGTGTCACTACCAATGTATTGGACAGAGTGCCTGACACTTGCCAGCTCTTTGGAATTCTTGTGAAGCTACAGGGTTGACCTATAGGGAAAGGAGGGAAACATAGTTGGTGTATGTATGCAACTGACCTTGTGTTCAAGCTCCGCTGACTAGGAACAAAGATTAGCTCTACAGTGGTACCTTAGTTTTAGAACAGCTTAGTCTATGAACAACTTGGAAATAGAATGCAGCAAACCCAGAAGTAGGTGTTCCAGTTTGTGAACTTGGCCTTAGAAGCTGAACATGTTCCGTTTCCTGTTGAATGTGTTCTGTTTGTAAATTGAGTCCCCTGCTGCTAATCGGAGGCTTCCTGTTGAGTCTGTCGGCTGTTGAGTCCCACGCACCCATGCAACACAGAGGTGATATTTGAAGCTTTTGTTTTTGCTAATTTTTTTGTGTGTTTTTGTTTGTGTGGCTGTTTCGTTTTTTTGACTGTGACTTGTTCTTCGTTTTATGGGGCTGACTTGTGACTGTGGCTTGTGACTTCGTTTTTGTGACTTGTTTTTGTGACTGTGTGGAACCCAGTTCAGCTACTGATTGATTGATTGATTGTGTGACTGCAGAAATGGATAAAAGCCCCCCCATCCAAACAATGACTATCATCAGTGCACATAAGAAATTATTATTTATTATCATCTACAATACTGTTTTAGGGACGCGGGTGGCGCTGTGGGTAAAAGCCTCAGCGCCTAGGGCTTGCGGATCAAAAGGTCGGCGGTTCGAATCCCCGCGGCGGGGTGCGCTCCCGTTGCTCGGTCCCAGCGCCTGCCAACCTAGCAGTTCGAAAGCACCCCCGGGTGCAAGTAGATCAATAGGGACCGCTTTCTAGCGGGAAGGTAAACGGCGTTTCCGTGTGCGGCTCTGGCTCGCCAGAGCAGCGATGTCACGCTGGCCACGTGACCCGGAAGTGTCTCCGGACAGCGCTGGCCCCCGGCCTATAGAGTGAGATGGGCGCACCAACCCCAGAGTCTGTCAAGACTGGCCCGTACGGGCAGGGGTACCTTTACCTTTACAATACTGTCTTATTTATTTTATAGTACAATACATTGACTATTGCTTTCATTTTATGGATCAATGGTCTCATTAGATAGTAAAATTCATGTTAAATTGCTGTTTTAGGGGTTGTTTTTAAAAGTCTGGAATGGATTAATTCATTTCGCATTACTTTCTATGGGAAAGCACGCCTTGGTTTTAGAATGCTTTGGTTTTGGAACAGAACAGACTTCCAGAACGGATTAAGTTTGGGAACCAAGGTTCCACTGTACTGCGTTAACATCTTTCACTTTCCTCGGGACAGATCCACACTATAGATTTTAAGCATATCCAACACACCTTGAAAGTGCTTGACTTTCTCCAAAGAATCATGAGAACTGTGGTCTGTGAAGGGTGCCGGAAACTGTAACTGTGAGAAGGAAACTCCTGGTCTCATAAATTCTTTGGGGGAAGTCATGTGCTTTCAATGTGCATTGAATAAGCTTTAGAACTATGGTGTGGATCTGCTCTTAATTTACTCCCCAAAAAGCATCAGCACTGCAAACAATGGGTAGTAAATAAATATGTCACAGTTTATAATAATTAACCTGGTTCAGAATATACATAAATATGGCCACATTTTAAGTTTGATTTCTTCCCTTTCCACCTTTCTTTCAAGGATCTCATGGTTGTATACATGGTTCGCACCCTCTCCACATTATCCTCTCAACACCCCTGTGAGATGAGTTAGGCTGAGAGTTGGTGACTGGTCCAAGGCCATCTTCATGGCTGAGTGAGGATTTGAACTCTGGTCTCCTAAGTCCTAGTCCAGCACTCAAACCTAGGGTTGCCATACACCCAAGCAAATCCAGAATACTGGAGTCAGAAGCAGTGTCCAGGCGGCAGTGTTGTTTTTGGCGATGATAAATAGCAACAACTTTGCCAAAAAAAAGCAACGCTACCTAACGACTACATCACACTGGTGTAATGTTGGCTGGTATTAATGGGAACTTGACTGCAACAATATCTGGGTGGTCGCAGGTCCCCTTCTATGGTCTAGGTCTTTTTTGAAAATGGAAAGTCAGAAATAGCTAATATATAAGTGCTACTTTGGAAACAAGACCTGATCATTCAGAACATAAAGATCCAGAATTTTGGGGAGATGCATTGCATGTTGTAAAGTAGCCAGATATCCTTTTGATGATGATAGCTGATAATGAAGAGGAAAATTCACACAGCTTAGCTCAGTTGGTTACAGCATGTTGCTTGTAATGCCAGGGTTGCAGGTTCGATCCCCATATGTGATAGATACATATTCCTACATTGCAGAGGGTTGGACTAGATGATCCTCAGAGTCCCTCCCAACTCTACAATTCTATGATTCAAAGAAATCCAGCGTGGAACAAGCCCATGACATCTAGCAGTTACAATTAGCTATGAATAGTTTTGCTCAATTTTTAATTAAATCGTGATGGCCCTTACACAAGGAAATACTGCTATATGAAACTAAAGGCAGGTTGCCTTTATGGATCTGCATAGATTTAAACTGTTCCTACTTTCAGACACCTCTCCAAATTCTGTCCAACCAAAGGAACGCTATTCTCCACCTCCTTGCATTCCCCAGCGAAGTTGTTTTCCTTATCTGGAGGGTGTGTGCATGAAATCCTCAGTGAAATGTTAGCATTTTAAGTAACTCTTGTAACTGAAATGAAAATCAGGAAAGTGAAGCTAGCCGCAGCAGGAGAGAAAATGGATTTCATTTTCTATATATCAGTTTCTATTAGTTCTGAAGATAGGTCTATATTACCAGAGGTGTTTGCCCCGTGGTCAAAGCACATTGGATAAATGGACTTTCAAAAGCACCTACTGATGAAGCTGACAGTATCATTAGAGTTAACTATCAATCACTACCCGAGAAAGGCGTAATGGAATTCATTCAACATTTGCCTTGTCGAGTCTTAAGTCATATCCTGGAAGCAAACAAACGAACATGAAACACAACCTTGCCACCACCGTTCCTTGATAAACAGACAGCACTAAGTGTGTGCAACACCCATCCTTATTCAGGTTGACAACAGACAGCTAATATCCAAGGAGAGGACGGTGCTCTATCTCCCCAACCCAACCAAGAAAAGGAACGCAGATGGAATTTGCTAATCAGCAGTAGTTGTTGTTTAGTCATGTCCGACTCTTCGTGACCCCCTGGACCAGAGCACGCCAGGCACTCCTGTCTTCCACTGCCTCCCATGGTTTGGTCAAACTCATGTTGGTCGCTTCGAGAACACTGTCCAACCATCTCGTCCTCTGTCGTCCCCTTCTCCTTGTGCCCTCCATCTTTCCCAGCATCAGGGTCTTTTCCAGGGAGTCTTCTCTTCTCATGAAGTGGCCAAAGTATTGGAGCCTCAGTTTCAGGATCTGTCCATCCAGTGAGCACTCAGGGCTGATTCCTTTCAGAATGGAGAGGTTTGATCTTCTTGCAGTCCATGGGACTCTCAAGAGTCTCCTTCAGCACCATAATTCAAAAGCATCAATTCTTTGGCGATCAGTCCAGCTCTCACTTCCATACATCACTACTGGGAAAACCATAGCTTTAACAATACAGACCTTTGTTGGCAAGGTGATGTCTCTGGCTGGTCCTTTAGAGGAGGAACACAGGAAGTAAACATTAAAAACTTCCCTAAACAGGGCTGCCTTCAGATGTCTTCTAAAAGTCAGATGATTGTTTATTTCCTTGACACCTGATGGGAGGGCAGTCTGGTTTACTGGGAGTAGGCCCCACTGAACTCTATGAGACTTGCATAGTTTATGCTCTAAGTAAAGGAAGGGGATCTATTTTCTTGAATGAAATATAAATCCTTTACAATACTGAACCACAGCAACATGCTAAACCCATAGAGGTAAGCCAATGCATTCTGCTGTATATTCTTTTAACAATAAATAGTAAGATCTGTGGTTTGACTCCATACAAGTTGCAGAAAATCTATAAGCCACCTACTGCTCCACGTTGGAGATTTGGTTGGAGACATGATTGTTTGAGAGTCAGGCATATTGTAAAAATGTAAGAATCTGTTGGAATGAAATTACTGGAACAATAAATGAATTAGAACTGGTCTCTATTTAATGAGGAACACTAATAGGGGCAGCATCAAAATAGGAGATAAATGTGGTGGGACATATGCTGGTTGCAGAACTATTATGGCTGGCAAAATGCTGGAAGGAACAGAAACTGTGGCACTGTATCCCTGAGAAACAAATACCATGTGGTTAACTTTGGGATCACCAATCTGGAATCCATAGGCACCCCGGCACCCCCCAGAGCAATGCTAGGATGACCACCAGACTATCAGCTCTCCTCTGGGCCCAGTTGCTGATCTAATGACCTCTTGTCAGGAGTCCAGGTTCCCAGCTTGATAACACAGTAAGCGCAGGTAATTAAAAAGGAGGATTTATTGCAAAAACAAACAGATAGCTCCAGACGGCTCTGACAAAGCCTCCGGCATCATTACTCAATATGACCCTTCTGAAGACTCCTTCCGGTTTCTGCTTACGTCTCTTGTTTTGCTTCCTGTCTTGCAGCCCTCCCCTTCTCTGACTGTGGGGACTCTTTTTCAGAGAGGCTGTCTCTGAGTTTGTTTGCTCCGTTTTGTGCTTCCTGCAAGCTTTGGATGTGTTGTAGCCTGCTCCCATCTGCTGCCTTATCAGACTGCACACCAAGGTCAGGGAGAGCCGCAGTCTGCAGCTGCCGGCTCTCCACTGCCTGACTAACAGCTAAGTCTCTCTGTTCCTGGCTGCTTTCTAGATTTGGCTGTAATTCTTCACTGGGAGCTGGTTCATTCCTGACACCTCTGTGGTTCCTCCAATGCCAGCTAAGACTTAGTTTGTTTCTGCTGGGTCTTCTCTTTCTACAAGAGGCATTGATGACCATCAGATTGAATGGCTTTCAAAGAGAATGAGACAAATTCATGGAAGAGGATGAGGCTTCCCCAAAGAATCCTGGGAAATATAGTTTGTTAAGGGCGCTGGCAATTGTTAGGAGACCCCTATTTCCCCCATAGAGCTACAGTTCTGCCAGGGAGTTTCTAGCTGTCATTCCTGCATTGAAGGGGGTTGGACTAGATGATGCTTTGGGTCCCTTCTAACTCTATCATTTTATGATTCCCAGAGTTCCCTAGGGTTGGCAATTGTGTCTCTGAAGGACTTACACAGGTCATAGCTGGAACTATTGCGTTCGCTCCCACAAGAGGCAGTAGTGGTCACCAGCATGGATAGCTTTATCCATGAGACAAACTGATGGAGGATGAGGCTTCCAATGACTACCAGCCCGGATGATTATGTTCTACCTCTGTTGCCAGAGGTAATATACTTCTCAGCTGCAGTTGCTCGGAACCACAAGAGGGGTGTGTGTTGCTGCACCCAGGTCCTGTTTGTAGGTACTGTGGGTTAGTGTTATGTACTAAGCTTGGATCCTAGAACAATAGGCAAGTAGGATCCTAGAATGCAACAGATTGGCTTGCAGGAGAAGACCAATCAGGCTCCAGGAGGAAGTTAATCAGCCTCTTAGGCTGGTAGGATTGTAGAATGCAACAACTGATTGGCTTGCAGGAGAAGACCAATCAGGCTCCAGGAGGGAAGCAGAATCAGCCAATCAGACGGGACTCATTGTGTAAATAATGTATATAAAGGCCTGAGGTTTGGGGGGAAATTCAATCACTGTTTTACAAGCTGCAATAAAGAGCATGAAATCACTGCAGGACTGTGAGTATATTTCAGCTGGCCACTGTGAGAATGTGATGCTGGACTAGATGGGCCAATGGCCTGATCCAGCAGAGAACTTCTTATGAATCTTAAAAGGTAAAAGCATAGGAGCATAGGAAGTTGCCTTATACCAAATCAGACCATTGGTCCATCTAAGCTCAGCCCTGTCCGCACTGACTGGCATCAGTTCTCCAGGATTTCAGGCAGGAAGTCTCTCTCCCAGCCCTACCAGGAGATGCCGGGGATTGAACTTAGGACCTTCTGCTTGCAAGGCAAACACTCTTCCACTGAGCTATGGCCCTCCCACTACAACTGCAACATTCCCCACTCCACTTGGCAAAGACCTCCATTGCATTTAACCCCCAGAAGATACTACATTTCCCAGTACATTTTTTTGGATACAAGCAGATGTCCTCTTTTCGCATTCTTCTCCTCATCCTTAGGTACCACTGTTCCCTTCCTTCCCTAGTGCTGTTCCTTTTAACTCAACGAGCAGCAGGCATCTGTATTTATGAATAAGAATGGATTTTCCCCACCTCTCCCCTCCCAAATAGTTCCGAGCTGCTCTTTTTGCCACATTATATCATTGCCGAGTTAATGCACTAATGGACATTTACAATTACCGGGACTCTGGTGTAATTAATGGCAAATAAGGGAAACCTCATAAAATCAAATTTACTGTACACATTTCCCCGCGTTCCCCATTAAGGGAAACTATTGATAAGGTTAAACAAATTGGGAAGATATAGACACACATGCCTCTTGCACTAATTAGGCTAACTAGGTATTTTTAGAATCACCTCTTTCTAAGTTCTTGTTTAAGTCTGAAATGGAAGTTTGAAATCCCATCAAGAATAGCTCTGACAAAGTTTATCACTGGGCAATATGTTATATGGCTTCCTTTCACTCATCCTTGTGGTTTAACTACCTCTTATTCCCATCACACCCCATAAGCAGCAGGTGCTGCTTCTCAGTTGGTCACCACTAAAAGCTTCTGAAGCCATCTGAAGAATCTGCACTGACAAAGGTGTTACTGGAAAAACCCCAGTGGTTGAGCAGAGCTTACTAAGTTTCAATTACCCTGAGCTGCCCATGGACTAAGCAAGTTATTTCTCCCAAAACCTCTTAATTCCCAGCTGCCTCTCCAAACCTGGCCTTCTGTGATGTCAGAGCAGCTAAAAGAATGACAGTCAGACTAGGCCTCTAAAACACTTAGGGGCTGGGTCCCTGGTTACAGAAGAAACCTTCACCAAAGTCCTCAGCAATGAGGTCAAGGTTATAGATGCAGCACAGTCCAAGCAAATGGAGAACAAGGGGAGAGCAACAGTCAAGATCCAAACGTAATCCAGGACAGAGTCAGGCAACAGTCCAAGGTCAACAACATAGGGAGTTCAGACAAGGTACATCACAGTAAGGCAGGGAAACGAGAAGCTAGAGACTTGTCTTGTCTTCAACAACTAGAAGACCCAAGAGAGAGGCCTTATATACTCTGGTCTCCTAAAGCACACCCTAACCACACTGAAGGAGTATCAGGGATTGTTTACCCCTGAGTACACCACGTATTCATGAGTAGACTGACAACTTGAGTCCATAGATGTGTCAGGGCTGGAGTCAGACGCAAGTTAGCAATAAAGGAAGCAAAACTCTGTTGTCAGAGAACTTAAGCATTCAAGGAAAAAAACATACTACTCAGCCTAGTGGTCTCAGCAACACTTCCCAGTAGGTCTTGCCCCTATGGAGCAGTTGCCCGGACTGAAGCTCCCTCCCTCCCTCCCTCCCTCCCTCCCTCCCTAAAGCTCCTCCTCTACTAGATGTTCCCCAGGCAGTCTCAAACTGTGTCTGTGCACCTCTGGCCTCTGTTCTGCCTTCCTCATTACTTTGTGAGTTCTTGGAGTCCAGCAGGGAGGGGAACTTGTCTCAACAGGAGAAGGAGACTCCTTGGATTCTTCAGAAGTCCATTGACCCACCTCCTCTGCTTCAGCCTCAGAGTCTGAACTGCTCCTTGCCACAGACTCTTCCTACTCACTAAACTCTGTTGCCCCTTCAGCATCTGACATCTCCTCCCAATCTTCTCTCTCTGACTCCTCCTTGTCATCTCAAATGTGTCTCAGGGTAAAGGTAAAGGTACCCCTGCCCGTACGGGCCAGTCTTGCCAGACTCTAGGGTTGTGCGCTCATCTCACTCTATAGGCCGGGAGCCAGCGCAGTCCGCAGACACTTCCGGGTCACGTGGCCAGCGTGACAAGCTGCATCTGGCGAGCCAGCACAGCACACGGAACACCGTTTACCTTCCCGCTTGGTAAGCGGTCCCTATTTATCTACTTGCACCCGGGGGTGCTTTCGAACTGCTAGGTTGGCAGGCGCTGGGACCGAACGATGGGAGCGCACACCGCCGCGGGGATTCGAACCGCCGACCATGCGATCGGCAAGTCCTAGGCACTGAGGTTTTACCCACAGCGCCACCCGCGTGTGTCTCAGGGTAGTCACCATCTGTTTCAACCTCTTGTTTTCCCCCCACACATCTGCCAAGTTACCAAAGCCAATTAAACCAACCTAACTTTAACTGCACCTGCCTCTAACTGCACCTACCTAACACTACAGTGTGGAGTAAATTGGGGGGGGGGGAATCCCCTCTGCAGGCTAATCACTCAAAAGGAAGAGAAAAAAATTCTGCTAAACAATCAGTTAAACTCACACTGCATACTGGGAGAGCAGACTGGGTGCCACATTTGGAGAAAAAGAAGAGGAAGGGGCAGGTGGCCAAACTTTAAATACACCACCTGCCCCTCCCACTGGCTGTGATTGAGAGTTTCTGGAGCCAGAAGAGAGTTCATGCCACTTTCAGTTCCGTGCCAATGGGACTCCTGCCCAGACACCTTTTCAGGTCAGATGAGAAAGCAATCTGGTCTTATAAGCACCCTGCAAAATCAGAATGATTTTGACATAGTCCAAGATTGGACATAGTCCAAGCTCTAAACGTAAAGGACCCCTGACCATTAGGTCCAGTCGTGACCGACTCTGGGGTTGCAGCGCTCATCTTGCTTTATTGGCCGAGGGAGCTGGCATACAGCTTCCGGGTCATGTGGCCAGCATGACTAAGCCGCTTCTGGCGAACCAGAGCAGCGCACGGAAACGCCGTTTATCTTCCCGCCGGAGCGGTACCTTTTTATCTACTTGCACTTGATGTGCTTTCGAACTGCTAGGTGGGCAGGAGCTGGGACCGAGCAACGGGAGCTCACCCCGTCACGGGGATTCAAACTGCCGACCTACTGATCGGCAAGCCCTAGGCTCTGTGGTTTAGACCACAGCAGCACCCACATCCCTAGTCCAAGCTCTACAAGCAAGCAAATCAGGATGGTTGGTCAAGAAATCAGCCATTTGAGGAGCCCAGAGAACAACCAATCATAATAAATAATAGAGCAATCTATTGTAACTACAGAATACCTATGAAAATGTGGGCTGCATCTGATGAACTGGTTAAATGCATCTGATCTCATCTAAGCTGAGACCTGGTATCACTGCATTGGAAAGGGAAAATAAAAACCTTACACAAGGGAAACCAAAGGCTCCACAGGGCACTGAATTTCATTTTAGATCCATGTCAGAAAGCGGAGTCTCTCCTATATCTCATTAGAGAGCACAGCCTTTTATCACAGTTCATTTGGTCGGCTGAAATTTATTCCATCAGCATGACTGGGCGGAACATTTTTAGCAAGCGAACACAGGGAGTTGTTTGTTCATCGGGCCCCAGCAAATCACTCACCCTAGAATCATTCCCATCACACCCACCTCCATCCATGCATGTTAAAAGCCATTGATTCGAACTCGAGCAAAGAAAATATTTACTACCTTCCAAGAAAGGGTTCAAAGCACAACCATAAGAAATGCTTCGAGTAATATCAAAGATAAGTAAGAAAGAGGGTGGGATAAATAAAGTTGATCAGTCACGGAAAAGAGTAAGCGATGCTCATTATGCACCATCCATTTCGTGGAAAATAAGCAGCGCTGAGATATTTAACATATAGATTGCTTGCATCCAAAGACAGGCAAAATGTATTAACCGTCGATAAAACAGACCTTTCTTTCTCCTTAAGGCAAGAAATTACCAGCATCAGGCGATTGTCTAAAATAAAAACTTGCTCATGACTAGGGATGGCTATGCTCTGCCTTTACAGCCAAAGGCATGATCGCTTCCAAATACCAGTGCTGGAAAGTGAAGGAGTGGGAGAGTGTTGATGAGTTTTGGTTCACCTTGTGGGCTTTGCATAAGCATCTAGTTGGCCACTGTGAGAAGGGGATGCTGGACCAGGTGGGTCATTGGCACGAACCATCAAGGCTCTTCTTATGATGGCAGAGAAAATTGATCCACACCAAAAGGCAAACTTAGTGAATTCACATTTTCCAAGATGAAATGCAAACCAAAACAGAGCTTTCCCTCAAAATTTGCAGTTATCTGAACTTTGCAATTAAGATATCCTGCCAAGTAATGCATACAAAAATGATATATACCAGGGTTAAGTATTCATAGAAATGTAAAGTCGTACCTTGGAAGTTGAATGGAATCTGTTCTGGAAGTCCCTTGGACTTCCAAAATGTTCAGAAACCAAAGCATGGCTTCTGATTGGCTGCAGGAAGCTCCTGCAGCCAATCAGAAGCTGTGGAAGCCCCGTCAGACATTCGGGTTCCAAAGAACATTCGCAAACAAGAACAGTCACTTCCTGGTTTGCAGCATTCGGGAGCCAAAACGTCCGAATACCAAGGCGTTCAGGATCCAACCTGTATATAATGGTGAACAAAAACAGTTTACATTGGAGGAAATGGCTTTGCAAAAAAAGGAGTGTGTATTAGGAAGCAAGGCATGCAACAATGTGTATTTTAGGAAAGACTGTCACACTAAAATGCATAAATCAGATCAACACATAGGTAAGGAACAGGTTACAAGGGTATTTTAGTTCTTTTTAGATACCCAGCAGATGAAAATACCCAGCAGATGAAGTTAGACAACAGATCAACAGAGCCAGACTGATACCCAGAGAGAACTTGCTGCAAGCAGTGGAGTAGCGTGGGTTGTCAGCACCCGGGGCAAGGCAAGTAATTTGCGCCCCCTAACCCGTGGATTTGCGCCCCCTAGCCTGTGGATTTGCGCCCCCTAACCCGTGGATTTGCCCTAACCCCAGATGTTGCGCCCGGTGCGGCCGGCCCCCCTTGCACCCCCCACGCTACGCCACTGGCTGCAAGACAGACCCAAAAAAGAAAATAACAGAACACCTCTAGTCATCACATACAGCTCCCAAGTTAAAACAGTACAACGCATCATCAGAGATCTACAACCTCTCCTGGACAATGACAGTTCTCTTTCTCAAGCTCTGGGAGGAAGACCTTTCATTGCCTACAGACAGCCACCCAATCTTAAACAACTCCTAACCCACAATAATACTAAAACCAGACTTAACACGGACACTGGCACCAGAGCCTGCAATAAACCCAGATGCCAACTTTGCTGCCACATACACCCGGACAACACCATTACTGGCCCCAACAACATCACACATACCATCTCGGGACTATTTAGTTGCTCATCGTCTAACATTGTGTATGCCATCAAATGCCAACAGTGTCCTTCAGCTCTCTATATTGGACAAACAGGCCAAACCTTACGCCAAAGAATAAATGGACATAAATCTGACATTAAGAATCACAAGACAGAGAAACCAGTAGGAGAACACTTCAATCTCCCAGGACATTCTATACAAGATCTCAAAGTAGCTGTTTTACTACAAAGGAATTTCAGAAATAGACTGGAAAGAGAAGCTGCTGAATTGCAACTCATTACCAAACTTAAAACCATGGAGAGACCTGGTCTGAACAAAGACATTGGATTCTTATCTCATTATACATGACAAAGCCATTTTTCACCTTCTCACCCCTTGCTTTTTCCTGCAAGACCTATTGCAGTCGTTAAGAGTCGTCAACAGGCTCATCACATCTATCTGCCAATCACCCATTCCCACCACCCTTCTGAGTAATACCCCTCCCCACCTTCTCACTATATAGAAGGATCTGGCAACTTCTGTTTCAGTGTATCTGAAGAAGTGTGCATGCACACGAAAGCTCATACCAAGAACTAACTTAGTTGGTCTTTAAGGTGCTACTGGAAGGAATTTTTTTTTTGTTTTGACTAATAAATATTGTTATGCTCCTTTTGTTACTTTCCACTACCAAGACAAGCAGGGGATGTGACCTCACAGAATGCCCCATCTAGGAATTTACAGGGGAACCCCATGTGTTGCAACCCTTTGCTTATCTAGCAACACGTGAAATTTTACTTTGGCTGCATCATTGCTTCCCACACATCCAACAAGCAACACCCACACCCACATACCACATCTTCGTTTTGAAGACCAAGGCAGGCACAGCATTAGCAGGCCAAGCAACCAGCATCTCGGGAGTGGGCAAGCAAACAGGGACTTTTTTTAGTTGGTTAAGTTTGCGAAGTTTGTTCATGCCTGTGCTGGCATCTCCATGTTGTGGGAGACAGAGGCAGTGCCAACAGTGACTCCGCATCCAATTTACTGCCAATCGCCCCCGGAGAAAGGGGAGGTGTCTCATTGACAGGAGGAGGCACTGGAGACATATGGTGGGGTGTCCAATGTCACTGTGCTGGTCCCGTGGGTTTTCTGTGAGGCAAGGTCCGAGTCCAGTCAGAGGTCAAAGGTGCAGTATGGAAGAAGTCCATCAAATATGAAGCTGGGTGCAGGGCAGGGAGTCATGTGAGGTCAGGAGCTCTGGCAGGAAAGCAGGACAGGGTTCAGCCAGGAACTGGCTACCAACAATGTTGCTCCTGCAACTTGGGACTGGGACTGGCTGGCTTTTATCTGCCCTGAGGCATAGGGCGGCCCCGATCCACAGGTGACTTGCCTCTCCTGGCCTGGAGGCGAGCACTCCTCCTGCGGGAATTTAGTTCCCTCCGCCTCTCTGCCCTGAGCCTCTGCAGCTCAGGAGAGGCTGGAGGGTTACCGGACCGAGAGGCAACCTCCTCTTCCCCTGACGGGGCTGAGAGTGGAGCACCTGAAGGCAATGGGTCCTCCATCACCTCAGGAGCCAGAGCAGACTTAGCTGGTGCCTGCACCTGGGGATCCAGCACAGGTGAGGACCCTTGAGGCTCAGGCCCCAGCCCCGGCTCAACTGGTTCTGGAGGCAGGGAATCCTGTGCAGGCTGGGATTCCTCAGGTTCCGAATCCGAATCCCAGGCCATCACACCCACAGGAGTGGAACACTCCTTTACCAGCCCAGCTTGGTTCTTTCCTTGAATGCAGCTCTCCACCCTCCTGAGTGCTGGCCTCCTCCCTGGGTTCAAACACTTCTTGGGGGTCTC
Organism: Podarcis siculus; assembly: GCA_034642415.1. Classification (NCBI taxonomy): domain Eukaryota; kingdom Metazoa; phylum Chordata; class Lepidosauria; order Squamata; family Lacertidae; genus Podarcis; species Podarcis siculus. Next base: position 8,906,859 of record JAXCMG010000018.1, read on the forward strand.
AGTTTTAACTCCCCCATCCCGCTAGAACTCTCCCCAGGGGCATCTATCTCCAACTCCCTGAAGTTGTCCTGCTCCTCCTCCAGATCCAGCCATCCCCTCAATGAGAGATATTCCCATCCCTACTCAAAACTCTGGAGCACATCACACGGCATGCTTTGCTTAGCGTTGGACATTTAAAACTGTAGTATGAACCATGAAGCACCAATGTGATGGCTGAACCAGGACTGGGGAGATGTAGCTTCAAGTCCTCCCACAGCTCACCTAGGGCTAGTCCATCTCTGTCCTTTTCTCCCTCTCTACCCTGGACCTTCCAACACTCAGCTCAGAGAGAGCAATCACCATCAGCATCAATCACCCAGTTTTATCAGTGCGGAGTGACCTTTCATCTCCCCTCCCTCTCCATCTGGCAAGTGGCCTTCTCCAGTTCCAAACTAGGTACCCCTCCTGGTGCCCACCTGTCCACCTTATTCGTTCTCTCTGCCTGCGATGTATCAGAGGCTCATAGGGACAACATGCCTTCAGGGCCGGCAGGGGAAAAGAGACAGATGAATCTGAAGGAAATGTTCTATGACATGCTCTACCCTTAAAAAAAGAAGAGAAGAGAAGAGAAGATCTATGTCTTTTGTGCCTGCAGACTCATCCCTCATTATCCCTCCAGCTTCCTGCTGTGATCACGCTGAGGATGTGAGCATCAGCTAACGGGCCCAGATGCTAAAGCTCTGCAATCCATTTCCCAGTGGTGGCATTTTGGCCCTTGGCTAACTTCCTCCATTCTCATTTTTTTATTATTTTGGAATGACCTCTTTCTCTCTCAGCTCATCTGTTGCGGATGCCAGAGGCAAGAGGCTTGATTTTCAGTTTGGTGTGCAAGGAGTAGGCAGGTGGCTTCTGTTCCTCGTTTCCCCTCTCCTGATATAGGAACTCCTTTGTCTCTCTTTATTGAGAATACAAACCAGGAATCATGTCGACTGTGCCTTTCCCTTCTAAAGCAGATCAATACTGAGTTGCGAGTAAAACAACAATGCTTGAAATAAGTTGGCTGAACCAGCAGGGGAGGGGGTGATAGACGGAAAGGCAGCCAATTCTTCCCTCGCCGATTCCTTTTTGAGTAGCTCCTTGTTGCCGTGTTCCCATGATTTATTTCCTCTCTTTTTCTTCTTCCCCAATCAGCCTTTCTTTGTATGTCCAATGTTAGGAGCATTTTGTTAACCTCGAGACCCTGTGATGGTCACATATAAGCTTGTACTCAGAATGGCTTTGTTTGCCAGGAGGAAGGTACCTTAACATTTCTTTATTCTTTCAACCAGAAGTCTTACCAGACTATTTATTTCTGAAACTTGCTGCTATATAAATATATATTCCCCACATACAGAGAGGCCACATTCATGAGATGTGCAAGAGTTATTTTCTGGATTTTGCTGTCAGTGTCTGTAAAATGAAGTGACTGGAGTGCTGGCCGCAGAATAGTTTTGGGGGCTGGGCTGTGGACAGCAGTCCGAGGTGAGCCATGGACAAGAAACAAGTCAGGAGGCAGGATTGAGAACTTCAAAACCCATGATGCGTTTCAACTAGGAACAAGATACACCTACTTAAATGATGTTAAAAAAATGCCCAGTTCCTGCAGTGAAATGTAGGTATCGCTGATGCCAGTAGGGCAACAAGAATGAGCGAAATCTGAAAAGACAGGCACATTCCACCATAAATTCATTGCTCTGGTCTGGGGAAATGGACTGCTGGGCAAAGCAAGATGTCAGTTTCATCTCACTCACCTCCCAACCCCCATAATTCACATCATTTGTGTATGGCAAAACCGGGTGACCATTTTGAGTAATTGGAGGGAATCAAAATTTTGAGTTTGAAGCAAACCACAGCTTTCGGGTTGGTTTCTTGGGCTCTTCCTGGCAGCCACTGTCTATTGGCTGCGACCATTTTGTCCTCAAAGCTCACAGTCACAATGCTATGCTGTGGCTCGGTGGTACGTTATCTGCTGTGCATGCAGAAGGTCCCAGGTTCAATCCTTGTCATCTCCAGGTAGGGCTGGGAGTGGCTCCTGGCTGACAAGCTGGGCAGCCTCTGCCAGTCAGACAAAAATGAGTTAGATGGACCTATGGTCTGAACTGGTATTAGGCAGCTTTCTTTGTTCCTATGACTCAACAGTGAGGAGGCATGGGTGTCAACTACAGTTGTCAGCTGCTGACTGCCAAAAAAGGTCCAGATACCACCATGGAGGGCTTGGTGTGTTTGGGGCCACCACCAACATTTGTTGGGTTGTGTGTGTGTGTCTACCAGCCATCTCTTTGCCCTTTTGCCCATGAAACTCAGTCACTCATTTCAGGACCAGATTCCTCCTGGGTGGTTCAAGCACTGGTTCACAGGCATCACAGCAAGTCAGGATCTATCCCCAAGCAAGTTATGGAGCAACATCCCCTATGTAGCCAGTTAGACAAGTTCTATTCAGGAACTTCCCCCTCTACCCCCAAGCAAATAAATAAGCAGGAATAGTTCATGAAATCATATGCAGCAATGGGAAGTCCTCACAGAAAGGACATTTTCACTTACGATAAACAAAGAAAGGAAAGATGTTTTGCAGAACAGATTGCTCGCCATTATGTCAGAATGCCAAATATTCTCTTCTTTTTTTGTGTGTTACAAAAACACAGTTACGCTCGCTTCCTGAGAAATAAATGAGCCGAAATTCTATACCCTATGGACACAGACATATTGAGCTGACAATATGTTTTGTTGCCTCAATTTCTGAAATCTTTTCAGACGGTGATTTTACCGCAGCATCTACAGCTATCAGATAGTAGCATATCGGAACAAACAGTATATTTGTTGCTGAAATTGCATTTGAGGAAGGTGTTGAAGCTAGACTGAATTGGACCTCAGTAAACAAGGAGAAATTGAAGGAAACTCATGTGAACAGCTACTTCCACACACACTAAACCCTTATTATGCATTCCCTCTTGTTTTGATGCCACCAAAGTTTGGGTTAATATGACATATGAAGCCTGATCCTATTAATGCTATTCAACAGTAAATCCTGAGTGCGATGTGATTTGTGATATTTTCTAGGAATCTTTTGGAGAGAGAATTCAGAATCTTTTTGAGTAGGGATGTGGCAATTGTTTTCAGTCTGAGGGATGCATTGCTTTTGAGGGTAACCTTCTATGGGCCACATAGAAGTTATGGGTGGTGTCAGAGCTTAGCTGGCATCAAGCCATGGATGCACATGTTAGTTGTGCAGTATGGTAGTTTCTACATATACCCACCCATTTACATCTCTCCATTTAGGCAAGCAATATCTACAAAACCCTTGGCCGCAAAATGTGACAATGGCCTGTGGCTTAGATGCTTTGGGGATGGAGTGAGATACATTAAATTGCTCTATTGATATATATTTGCCACAGTGGCTACATATCAAGGGGTGGGAGACCTTTTTCAGTTTGAGGGCCGCATTTCCTCCTGGGCAAACTTCTAGGGGCCACATGTCAGTGGTGGAAGTCAAAAGTGGGGAGAGCAATGAATGTAAACTCTGCTGTTGGACAGCAGGCTAGTTTCTACACACACACACACACACACACACACACACACACACACACAACCCTCTCTATCCCACATCCAGGCAAGGAAGACATTGGAAGCTAGAGCACCCAATGAACAAACTCCAGCTACCCCCCTCACGGCATTCTCCTTATATGGTTTCATCATTCCTAATTGCAACACTGTGGAGACAGTCTGTCTAGCTTTTTTAGAGACCATTTTGAGCTCCAAATCAGTGCAAATTGCTACAAATCAATTCAGGTCCACCAAGACCACTCTGCAGTGATTTACAGCTGCCTCAAACATATCCAGATTCAGCACCTAATATGATTTGAGATTTGGCTAGTTTGGTTGCACAGTTCTAATAACAATAAAGAAAGTGTTGCCTTATTTTTGATTACCCTGATTATCTTCTTTTTGAAATTAGAAGGAATGATAAGCAGGATCTATGAGAATATGTTGCACTGTAGCCTAACCTTCCAAGAGGAGCCCACATTCTTCCCTCTAGGAAACACTCTTCCACCCTCTCCCATTTTTATGCTTTTTATTGCCCCAGCTGGAAAAAAGTCTACTGAGCATGCTCAGTCTTCATTAAGCACCACCCTTTCAATTTTAAGAAAGGTCTTCTCTTTCACAAGCCTCAGGAGGAAGATAGCCTCTCCTCTTTTCTTATCCCCCAATGGCTCTGCTTTGGTAACACTTGCCACCTGAGATCTCTATCTGAGGGAATGTTGAAGATTTATAAATGGTCATCTCTTTTCATCCCCTACTATTGCCTAGCAACAACAAAGGCCTTCATCTCCCATTAGAACTCAGGAAATGGCCAGTTCTGGGATGAAAAGGGGCAGTGGGATGCTTAGCCATCCTTTATGAGCATAGGGCATGGGGCAATCTGCCCTAATAGCAGGTGATTATGTGGAGTTATGTACCAAACAGTACATCTTTTGTGTTTTTATGTACTACAAAAAGCCATGGTTTTGTTCTGCTGATGGCTCTGCATTTGCTCAGGGTCACGTCAGGACACGATTATGCCTTCTGCTTCCCATCAAAAGTCACAATTTTGCTCTTTATCTAACAACATTCACTTCTTTAGTACAAGGCAGAGGAGTGGGTGGGGCAAGGGGAAGAGAACAGAGGCATCTCAAAATGTAATCGACTCCCTGAATTGCAAAGAACAATATGTTGTTTTTAATGGGTAATATCATCTCCCATCAAGCCAGCCTTCAGCATTTAGCTTTTGTAAGATTTCACCATCTTCAGTAAAGAACCTATTTTACTAGGCTATGAAAGAAGGGAAGGAGGGACTGTTAAGACAGGATTGCTTTTATGAAATCTGGTGTTTATACAAAATCCCATGATGGTAGTAGGAAGGGGGAATCTAGAGGTATAGGCAACTATTGAGAAAGAATGGGTATTTCTGTCGTTTTGGCTTCTCCCAGTTTCTCATTTTTTCCAGCCCAGAAATTTGTGGTTTTTTAGGGGCAACTTTTCTAATCATCAGCATTTCCATGCAAATTCCCCCTAATGCAATGCACGTATGTGTGTTACCATCACTAATACATTCATTTTGCCCTAGTAAAATATGGAAATTTATCCTAGTATATGCCTTTTGTATACATTACTTGGCTGGAGAATAGCACTGCAAAATCTGGAGAATAGCAAATTTTTGGCAGATACCTGCATTTCAGTTTGCACATTGGTTTGGGAAAAGCAATTTTGGTAGTATTCATTTAAAGATTATCGTATCGTATCGTATCATAAAATCAAAGAAAATCGACCCCACACCCAATTCCTATTATTGAGAAACAAAAGTTCAACCCACTGGTCTCTTCATATTTGTTGAATGTGTAAAGTCTACACTGTAGACACCATCCTTCCCTTTAGTTCCAGCCAATTATCACTTGGGTTAGCTCCAGAAGCTGTTTCTGCACAACGAGTCAGTCCTAAAGAGGTCCTCATTTCCAGATTTGGCCCAGTCCTCTGCTTGCTGCCATGCTGTGGCCTCCAGGTCGTCCTCTGATGAGTTATACCCCAGCTGACACCAGGCAGGATACTGGGCTAGATCAACAAACAGTTTGATCTGGTGCAAAGCTTCTTCTTCTTTTTTAAAAATAGTTTTTATTAAACATTTCCTTGTGTAACAAACAAATAAACAACAGCAGCAATGTTTCTAGCTGCTGAGAGCAAGTGACTTAAGAGTTCCTTGTCACATGAATGTGCATTGTTGTCCTGGAAGACATTTAATAGGGTTAACTCTGGAGTTGACTCTATTACTTGTTTTGTTATTTTGCAGAATTCCCCCAGCACTGATATATGAAAGGATTGAACTCTGGGACATTCCCACCACATGTGGAGGTATGTGCCTGTGGAGGTTTAGCCTCTCCAGCATTTAGGTGAGGTTCCTGGGTGTATCAGTGACAGCTTTCGTGGTTAACGGAAACCTCAACAAACTATACCATCAAAACTACTCCCCTCCTCTGGTGGAAAATCAACAAAGACCTGAAGAGACGGAGTAAAACCCGCTCCACTCTCTCAGACAAAATAGCTATGATTAAAAGCATAATACTCCTTAAGCTAACCTACTTATTCCAAACCCTTTCAGTCTGGATTCCCCCAACCCAACTCTGTAAGTTGCAGAAAAACTGTACTCATTTATCTTCTCAAACAAAAAGTCATGAATAAACTCCTGCAGCTCCCCTCCTCAGAAGAAGGATGTGGAATTCCTAACATAGAACTATACTATAGGTAAAGGTAAAGGGACCCCTGACCATTAGGTCCAGTCATGGCTGACTCTGTGGTTGCGGCGCTCATCTTGCTTTACTGGCCTAGGGAGCCGGCGTACAGCTTCCGGGTCATGTGGCCAGCATGACTAAGCCGCTTCTGGCGAACCAGAGCAGCACACGGAAACGTTGTTTACCTTCCCGCCGGAGCAGTCCCTATATATCTACTTGCACTTTGACGTGCTTTCGAACTGCTAGGTTGGCAGGAGCAGGGACCGAGCAATGGAAGTTCACCCCTTCGTGGGGATTCGAACCGCCAACCTTCTGATTGGCAAGTCCTAGGCTCTGTGGTTTAACCCACAGCGCCACCCACGTCCCCAGAACTATACTATATTGCCAACCAAATGAGCCACATAATCCCATATACAGTACCCAAGAAGATGAAACGAAAAAATGGGTGCACATGGCAATAGATGCACCCAGAAACATCCCCACTAGAGTGTGCAAAGCTGCTACTGAGGTTCTTCTGAAAGTAAGGGTGTCACAGTTGTGGGTGTGTTTTCCTCTGTGAGATGTTGGCAGGTGTGTGCTCTTCTATCATCTTTCAGCAATGCTCCCTTGCTATGGAAAATGTGGTTTGTGGGTAGCCCGACATTGAGCCTATTGCAACAATCGATTCTCAAGGCTACACACATATATAGTTCCCCTAGCTTCCCTTAGAATTCTTTTTAGAGTGAGCATATTGCTTTATGCTGATATTAAGACTTGCACCAGGGGTATGACTCATTTGGTATTTACTGCATATGAATGGCATTTATGGCTGCAGAAAACCCAGAGAAGCTGCGATCAGCAAGGCTACTAATAGCATTTTGCAAGAGCCAAAGGGAATATGTAACCTAATTAAAAACAGAGGGCTTAGCAGGTGACAATAAGAATCTATTATTATTCAAAAAGTGTTTTCCTGTATTGAATGGGGATGTCAGTGGCTGTTCTGGACAACAGCTACGTGGAGGCTGCATGCTTAGAGATATCCTACCTCTGAATGGGGAGAAACAGCTCTTGCCTTCCTTTATACCCTGCTTTGTGGGTTTCCCAGGGACATACGGCTGGCCAGTTTTCTGGGAGACAAACACTGTCAAAGAGCTATTGCCTGCCTCATGTCCTGAGCTTGCTGGAAGCACTGGATTGGCCATGGAGGGAAAGAGGATACAGAGCCAGGTGGACCTTTGATCGATCCTTCAAATATGTTCTTACCCCTTATATACTCACTGGGTTCTGCAAGAGAGGTAGATATCATCTTATCAGGCCTGTTCCATTCCTGCACAAGATAAGAACCAGGACTTTATCACTATGGCCCCTCTCCTTTGCAATCCCCTACCATTAAATACCAGGCAGGTGCCATTTCCATGGTCTTTTCAGCACTGACTGAAGACTTTCCTCTTCTAACAAGTCTCTTAAGTAAGTATTGTTCCTGGTCTTTGTATTTGAACTGGTTTTTAGGTGCTTTATTGTTTATGCATTTCCCTCTCTGGACTTCTTTAAAGGTAAAGGGACCCCTGACCATTAGGTCCAGTCGTTGGGGTTGTGGTGCTCATCTCGCTTTACTGGCCGAGGGAGCCAGCGTACAGCTTCCGGGTCATGTGGCCAACCACAGAGCCTAGGACTTGCCTATCAGAAGGACGGTGGTTCGAATCCCCGCGACGAGGTGAGCTCCCGTTGCTCAGTCCCTGCTCCTGGCAACCTAGCAGTTCGAAAGCACGTCAAAGTGCAAGTAGATAAATAGGTACCACTCCAGCGGGAAGGTAAACGGCGTTTCCGTGCGCTGCTCTGGTTTGCCAGAAGTGGCTTAGTCATGCTGGCCACATGACCCGGAAGCTGTACACCAGCTCCCTCGGCCAATAAAGCGAGATGAGCGCCCCAACCCCAGAGTCGGCCACAACTGGACCTAATGGTCAGGGGTCCCTTTACCTTTACCTATTCAAAGATACAGAAAAATACATACTCATGACAAAGTATCTTTTTAGAATATGCTGAGATAAAACAGCTGCTTCGTCTAAAAGAGAATAAAGTCAAAAGGAAGAAAAGTCAAGAAAAGGAGAAACCTAAAGAAAGAGAAAGCTAAAGAAAAGGGGAAAAATGAAAGAAGCATAAAGAAAAAAATAAATAAAGCGACTGCAGGATTTCTGTCCTGCAGCTACATATGATATTCATTCATTGGCAAATTGCTGTGGAAGGGTGGAGAACTGAATGTAGAGTTTGAAAAATGAGAGAAACCAAGAGGAAGAGATTTGTCCATGCCTTGCTGATAAGGGCACTTTGCTCAGGGCCCATTTGATTCTGTTCGATGAGGGATGGGGTAAAAAAAATCTAAGTCAAAAATACCTTGGGTACCTTGATAAATCTCTTTTAGATATGTCATTTGCACAGGTCCAAGAGCACAAAGAAAAGCCAATTTGCCCACACTATCGTAAGTGCACAATTAAGAGTTGCCTTGTGTGTATTCCCCTCTCTCCCCAAAAAATAAATAAATAAAAATTCAATTTTTTTCCTTAGTGAACTGTGAACAGCTTTGGCTTAATATGTGCAGCCCTTGTTTATGGAAGCCTCCAAAGGGATGCATTGCAACGCAGAACTATTCTCATTGCAGTGTTAAATTAAAATTTTGAGTAGGAGAGGCACAAAGCAGAATCAATTTTGAATTTTAAATCTAAACTTGGTTACGGCAAAGCAGAAAACCTGAGGGAGTTCCTAAGCGTCTTGTGCATGAGAGGCATTTAATGTTTCATTTTATTCCACCCCCCGCCCTTGGAATTACTTTGCTAATTGATCAGATTAGGGCTGTCTGTTATTTAAACTTAAAGCAAATTGCAGGGCTACTCCAGTGAGCTGTCAGTCATACCTCAGTACTCTCTTTCCTCCTGGTAAAAGAGGAGCCTGCCATTTGTACAAGCAGGAATCTGGGAGCCCCTACCCACCACCATCCTGGCATTGGAGAAGGGGGGGGGGAAGAGAAGCAGTCAGAAACAGAACAATGTTTCTGTTGTTTAGTCGTTTAGTCGTGTCCGACTCTTCTTGACCCCATGGACCAGAGCACACCGGGCACTCCTGTCTTCCACTGCCTCCCGCAGTTTGGTCAAACTCATGCTGGCAGCTTCAAGAACACTGTCCAACCATCTTGTCCTCTGTCATCCTTCTCCTTGTGTCCTCCATCTTTCCCAACATCAGGGTCTTTTCCAGGGAGTCTTCTCTTCTCATGAGGTGGCCAAAGTATTGGAGCCTCAGCTTCAGGATCTGTCCTTCCCGTGAGCACTCAGGGCTGATTTCCTTCAGAATGGATAGGTTTGATCTTCTTGCAGTCATGGGACTCTCAAGAGTCTCCTCCAGCACCATAATTCAAAAGCATCAGTTCTTCGGCGATCAGCCTTCTTTATGGTCCAGCTCTCGCTCCCATACATCACTACTGGGGAAACCATAACTTTAACAAACAGAACAATACCAGATGGCTTTGCTGATTTCCAAGCCAGGGACATTTAGAATAAATATGCCAGGCAGGTGTTTACCTAAGGATTGCAATGAAGGTCCCTTATGAAAAATCCCTTTGGGGGAAAGAAGGGGTAACTTGGGGGGGGGGGGAGACATATAATCTCTTAATACTGTTGAAAATGTACCAACTGTGTTCTGCTGAAGTTTCACGACAGGGTTTTTTTTTTTTTTAATGCCGGCTGATGTGACAATGTAGAGAACTGGAAACAGGAGAAACAGAAAAAGTGAAATGAGCCGATTTGCCTGGATTTGCCCTAAGCATCGCCACTTGAATCAGATGAATTTCTGCCAGCCATGGTACTTTTGAAGACAGGGAGGAGAAAACCAAGACACAATCCTTTGTGAAGGAAGAGGGAATGCATTTGCCTGGCTCTCGCTTAAACACAGTGCGGCTTCCTCCAAAAATCAAGTCTGACATGGCAAAAGGAGCTGCAGAACGCGGAATGCCTGTAATAAGGGGGTGGCGATGGAGGGAAGCAGAAACATGTCACTTGCATTCCTTCAGCGCTACCGTTTGCGAACGCAGTGCTAAATTAAGCCCCATTAATTCATTGTGAAAACAAGTCTCAGAGAAGAGGATGGAATTTACCATTCTTCTCTGGAATTAACAGCATGCAGTGGCAATTTATTTTAAGTATAACTGATGCTAACTCGCAATGGGGGGGGGGAATCTCCCAAGGCGATATCGTCAAATGTTAATGGGTGTTATTGTATGTTGTTGTTGTTGTTGTGTGTTTTTTTTTTAAAAAGAAAAGCACCAATATCTCTGGACATGAACGTCTGAAGAGTCCCAGTTTTGAAGGGTTCTAAATTATGCAGGGAACTTCCATAAACAGAGAAGGTTCCACACTTCTGGAGATATGAGAAGGCATTGCTTTCCGTTCTGCCCTATAGCGGTTAAATGCAGCACCATGGGCGTAACCAGGGGGGGGGCTGCCACCCCCTAGATAAATCAATATATAAAAAAATCAATACAAACCTGAGGTTCTGCCTCCATAACAGAAGCCTGCCCCCCCCCCAATGAAAATCCCGGTTGCCGTTTGTCTTCCGCCAAAAACTACGTTTTTATCTTCCATGGCTAAATTATATAACTTGCATTTTTAGCCAGGTTATTGTTTAAGAAGGGTTTTCTAAACCCTAATTAAACAAGCAGTAGGGAGGTGATGAGGAATAAGGAGACACTACATCTCCTCCCAGAGGGATGCGGGTGGCACTGTGGGTTAAACCACAGAGCCTAGGGCTTGCGGATCAGAAGGTCAGCGGTTCGAATCCCTGTGACGGGGTGAGCTCCTGTTGCTCGGTCCCCGCTCCTGCCAACCTAGCAGTTTGAAAGCACGTCAAAGTGCAAGTAGATAAATAGGTACCGCTCTGGTGGGAAGGTAAACAGAGTTTCTGTGCACTGCTCTGGTTTCTCCAGAAGTGGCTTAGTCATGCTGGCCACATGACCCGGAAAAACTGTCTGCAGACAAACATAGGATCCCTCGGCCAGTAAAGCGAGATGAGCGCTGCAACCCCAGAGTCGTCTGTGACTGGACCTAACGGTCAGGGGTCCCTTTACCTTTACATCTCCTCCCATCAACAATGAGCAGGAGGGTTCAGCTCCTGTTGCAAGTGTCTTCCCATCTGATGTTCCACCCCATGACAACCCCAGAATGTTCTAGGTGACCCAACCCAGAGTGATCTTGGAACTGTCCCAACCAAGCACAGATTTCCCTCCCTCCCCATTTGGCCCAATTCAGCTCAGGATTTGGACGAATCCAGTACACTACCCTCTTGGAAACACTTCGCTCTCTGTCTGGTGAACATCTGGATCCTGGTTGGTGGAGGGCGTGGGATGGAGCATGTTTCAAGAAAACCGCATATGAAGGTCTTAACCCAGGTGAGAATCACACAACTGCCCTCATTAAAATACCAGCAGGTCTAGAAGGAAAAGATTTGCACTCACTGCAGGAGACCATCCGTGATCAATATGTTCCAACATATGTTTTAATTCTTCCTGGCTTTCTCGGACGCATCTCCTGGGACCTTTTTAATGTTTTATGTTTCTCTCCCTTCAAGGTTATGTGATGCCAAGTGCTTTACTCTGCATGCGAAGAGAGCGAGCGAGAGGAGCTTTGAATAAGCCTCCTGGTTTATGATGAAAATCATCCCAAAATTTCACAGATGAAAACGGGGACATGTTTGTAATACCTAAATTCTCGAGCCAAACAGGCAGCTACCATTCCCCTCCCATTGTTTGTTGGTTTGTTTGTATTTATCTCTTTATTTAATAAGACTTTTTTGCTCCCAACAGGCCTCAAAGACATCTTACAGCCATATCAAAAGCATAATACCCCACCATTTAAAGAAAAAAGAGCCACAGGGGATGGTGCCTTTGGGGCTGGTGGGCCAGTAGAAGGAAGCCAACAGTAGGCGGAGTCAGAAATAATGATATGTGCCACTGGAGCCAATGACAGGCAGGCTTCCTTAGGGTGGACTAAGGTTGGTGGGGCAGAGGCCCCTTTGCCCCTTTGGACCAGTCTTCACTGACAAACAGTCTTGTGGCACATCAAAGACTACCAAGTTTACCACAGAAAAAGTTTTCATAGACTAGAATCCACCCCACCTGTTCCACGCTCATTTAATTCAATTCAGTTAGCATTTAAAGGTCAACAGGCCTAGTTCACACTATCTGAAAAATACACAACCTGGAACTTAACCATGCTTTGAAATTCTCACTGCTCCAAACTATGCACTCCAGTTCTCTACCCAAGTCATGTGGACAGAAATGCAAGTGCTTTTTTTTTGTCCACATGAAATGTGCATTAGAATGCACACATATTAGTGAAACAATATGCAAAATGCATTGCATTGGGGAAACTGCTTTAGGAAAATTCACATACAATTCTGGCATGTCAGGATAAGTTTGCACTGAAGTGCTGGCGATTTTTCACTGCGGCTTGTTTTTTTAAAACGTGATGAGGAAATGCAGAGAACTGGGTTTAAGATTGGAACAATGAGAACCTGAGAGACCTGGAAAGGAACAGAGGCAGCCATCCCTAGCATTGCCACTTCAACCTGATACATTTCTGCAAGTCCTGGTGCTTTGGAAGACCTGCCAAGCAACAACCCTTTGTGAATCTGCCCACCCCCAACCCACTGAGGACAAAGATTTCCCTTCACACCAATGACTCCCCTTAGTGTTGTCCACATTCAGAAAACTCACATTCTGCTTCTGTGTTACCTACTAGCAAACAGCTATATAATTTTCCAAAGAAGCCATGTTTTTATCCATTTTTTTTACAGCAAACATTAACTCAAGAGGGGATAACACAATTATTATCTCAGCTGGTGGCCCCGTGGTTGATAGGTGTGTGCCAGCAGTCTGTTCTTTTAGGGCAGACCATCTGAACATAATTAAAAGATGGAGCCTTTAGGTGGTGTAATAAAAAAATTAAAGTCTTATATATATAGAGAGAGAGAGATGATAGATGATAGATGATAGATGATAGATGATAGATGATAGATGATAGATGATAGAT
>JAXCMG010000018.1:8931011-8956832 GCA_034642415.1 Podarcis siculus
ATAATAATAATAATAATAATAATAATAATAATAATAATAATAATAATAATAAATAATTTATTTATACCCTGCCCATCTGGCTGGGCCTCCCCAGCCACTCTGGGTAGCTTCCAACAGAATATTAAAATACAATAACCTATGAAACATTAAAAGCTTCCCTAAACAGGGCTGCCTTCAGATGTCTTCTAAAAGTCTGGTAGTTGTTTTTCTCTTTGACATCTGGTGGGAGGGTGTTCCACAGGGCGAGTGCCACTACCGAGAAGGCCCTCTGCCTGGTTCCCTGTAACTTCGCTTCTCGCAGTGAGGGAACCGCCAGAAAGCCCTCGGCACTGGACCTCAGTGTCCGGGCAGAACTATGGGGGTGGAGACGCTCCTTCAGGTATATTGGACCGAGGTCATTTAGGGCTTTAAAGGTTTGAATTGTGCTCGGAAACATACTGGGAGCCAGTGCAGGTCTTTCAAGACCGGTGTTATATGGTCTTGGCAGCTGCTCCCAGTCACCAGTCTAGCTGCCACATTCTGAATTAGTTGTAGTTTCATGGTCACCTTCAAAGGTAGCCCCACATAGAGCACATTGCAGTAGTCCAAGCTCAGAAAATGCACTGGTGAGGAGGTGATAGTTGCAGGGAGTTGAGGACTTCCAGTTTCGGCAAGTGATTTTCATGGAGGAAGACCATCAGGAATGAGCTGCTCTGCTCCTTAGGCATGACATCCAACCAAGTCTGTGGAGATGTTGTTTTTGCTAATAAAGAGTTAACACCGACTTTGAACTTTGTGATTACTGGCCGGCACAGTCCTGCAACATCACTTGACCCTGGTTGTGATCTCTGCTCACTTGGACTCTGACCTTGGACCTGCCCCTGGATACTGCTTTGGTTGTTGCCCACACTGATGTTGCTGTCGGGAAGTCCCCTGTTCACTCACGAGCCCATGAGGCCGGTCACAGTACTGGCCAGGACCATAGAACAATTGAGATCAGAAGGCAAACTAGGGAGCAGAGCCAAAGAACAAGGCAGGACTGAGAAACTAGACCAGACACACTAGAACACTGGTAGGTGTTGTTGCTGAAGGAAGGCTCAGCTGCAGCAGATAGTCCTTTATGGTCTTTGATGCTCAGGAGGAGCCAATGGTCAGCCTCAGCAGGCAGAGTCAGGCCAGGTCCATAAAATTCTTCCTTGAGAGGCTGCAGTTATACATCACACCACATGGGGCAGTGGTCAGCAATCCCTGACACACATTTCAGAATCTCCTGCCCTAAAACCCTGTCCTGAAATGACACACAAGCTCTGAACAATTTTATACATACTTCTCGTGTTTCTAAAAATACCATAATCCTATTTCTCCTCATGTTGCTGAATGGATTTAAAAGAAAAAGAGTTTCCTCCCTCACTCCCAACCTTGGTTAGGTAGATAACTTGCTATTGGCATATTTCTGTGGAAAGGGCAGGGCTGCTATTTAAAGCAACTGAGAATGAGTCACCCGGCCAGAGCGATTAAGCCTTGTGAGTCTGTGCAGGATCAGTTCAGAAGTCATATGTGCTGAAGAAGCAAGGAGAGGACCTCCAGACTGCCACTGTTTGCAGGGGGGATTCGATTGCAAACTTCAGGTTTGCACAATTAAAGTTGATCAAAGTTGCCATACTGCAACAGGTTAACTAAAAGAAGAAGAAGCCAAATCATTTTGTTTGTTTGTTTTTTAATTTTTTTATTAAGTTTTTCTGTTTTGCATTTTTAAATATTCATTTAAATAACCTCAAGATATCAATGACTTCCCTTCTTCTCTTTCCATGGTTCATTTTGCATACCATAAATTCCTATAACTAAACCATTTAGTGTTCCATTATTACATCCATCAAAATGTATTTTCACTGTTGAATTTATCTTAATGCTGCCAACGTTTTCAAATGTACACAATTCCCCCCCCCATATATTCAATAAACATTTTCCAGCCTTCTCTAAACGTATGTTCTTCTTGTTCTCTTATTCTGTATGTTAAGTCTGCAAGTTTCCAAATCATTTTGGGAAGTGGCAGATAAGTCCATTGAAAAGTGTGGGATGGATGGATGGATGGTGAACGGCAAGAAGTATAAATACCCCAAAAGCAAATCTGGATGAATGTTCACTGACATATAGTCACCCCACAAACAAGTCAGAATGAAAGCTCAATATAAACCAGACATAGTCCAACCTCTGTATAAGCTTTGTGCAAGCAAATCAGGAAGAATGCTGGATAAACAGGGAAGCTGGGATAGCTCAGTTGGTTAGAGCATGAGGCTCTTAATCTCAGGGCCATGGGTTCAAGCCCCATGTTGGGCAAAAGGGGGTGGACTAGACGACCATAATGGTCCCTTCCAACTCTATGATTCTATGATTTTATGATCTGCAGGAGCCTTAAGAAGCCAAACTACAATTCCCATCATCCCTGACCACTGGTCCTGCTAGCTAAGGATGATGGGAGTTGTAGTCCAGAAACAGCTGGAGACCCAAGTTTGGGAAACCCTGCTCTAACCACTATACCACACTGGCTTACTATTCCCCTTACAGTCTCTGTTTGAAGGGGATGCAAAAACACTGCTGTATAAAGAACTCGTAATCTTCCTTCTGTTGCCAGTTAGACTTGCCATTGCTTGGCATGGGAAGAAATTGAGTCCACATATGCTTGCAGATTGGCACCAGCCAATTTGGCAGGCGGCATTAATGGGAAAATTGCCTAAGCCCATACACATAGGCAGAGGTCAAAGAGAGGAAGGCAACCTTCATGAAGTCTGGTCCTGCTTTATTTTAGCATGCTAATAACTGAGTGCACGACACCCACTTTCCTGTATTGCACAGTTCCTGGTGGAAATATCTCTTTGGATGATGAGTGGGTCAATTTCCAAAGTCAAAAATAATCAGTATTTCTGTCGAAGCACATGCATTTTGATACTGTAGATTGCATACCACCCCCTGGTAGTTCTAAACAGTGTTTTTAGACTTGGGAAAAAAATTGAAATAAAATATGTGCTTAGAATGGGAGGGAGAAGCTTTCTATTAGGAGACCAAAATAATGAGGCAAGACACCAAGTATAGGGTAATCTAGGGTAAGGTTTCCATATTTTTTTCAATGAATCCGGGGACACTGTTCAACTTCAATGGATTTTGTATGGGGACTGATTTGTAAATCCGGGGACTGTCCCTGGGAAACAGGGACGTCTGGTAACCTTAATCTAGGGCTAATTTATTAAACAATAACTTATGCAACCACATTGGGAGGGGGGGGGATGAAATCCATGTAAGGAAATATCCCCAAAGTCTAGCAAGCTACTTGTTGACTGGGTGATTCTACCCTTGCAGGTGTGAGAGTTGACTTTAAGCCCAATTCTTTCCCCCTGCCATGCTCATTCAGGTGAGGATGGAACACTCACCTGTCTGGTTCCATTATTTTACTCTTGTTCATGCACATCCTTAAAATCTTATTCTTAACAATCCAATTTCTAAACCTTATTCATCTTATTACAAGTGACTTTTGAATGTTCAACTAATGTAAATACCTATACACAAAGCTTGCAAGGTTATCCTTTAAACATTTCCCTTATTTAAAAGAAAAGGAAAGGGGGGGGAAACAATGTATTTTGGGTTTCAAGTTGTCTAATCTGTCTTGCATAGTTGACTAATTTATTTTACCAGTCTTCTTTATCTTCTTTGGTGGTGGCTTCTTCCTTCTATGGGATAGAGGACATATCAGATATTAAACTGATAAGAACAGATACTACACTTGATCTTAGCCAAAAGGCCGAGAAACAAATTCCATAGTTGAACTCTATGAAGAAGAACTATCCCAAACTTTCTAACGTCCAGTTTCACTGCATGTCCACAAGTTCTAGTAATATGACAGAGGGAGAGGAAAAAACCCTCCCTATCCACTTTTTCCATACAATGCAACATTTTATATACCTTTGCCATGCTCCCCATACCCAACTTCTCTCTAAACTTAAAAGCCCCAAATGTAAGGTTGTATACCAGTAGAAATTCTTGAGAAATTAAATATGTGCATATTTGAATAGGATCTGCACACCCCAGAATAACAAGAGCATACAGATGTTGTGACAAAGTTCTTAGCTTCAAAACCTGTCAGTTTTTTTAAAAAAACATTAAAATTCATTTCTAAAAGAAAACACATTTATCAATGCATATAGTAAAAGAACGTTCATTAAAATATGCATTTCATTTATTATTTTCTGAATGGATTTATCTGGAAACGGGGCAGGGTAGACTTATGAGTGAACACATCCACAAGCAGGTGCACACTGGTAACATAGAGTTATAGGCAATGCTAGTCCTACTCAGAGTATACCTATTGAAGGTAATGGACAGGATTGACTTCGGTTTGTTAATGTCGATGGGTCTCCTCTGAGTAGCAATCTGGATAGAACCCAACTTGATTTAACCAGCCTTACAAAGTTGTAGCGAGGTCAGTTCAGAAGAGAGCTGCCTGTACTTTAATCCAGGGATGGTTCCCCCCTCCACTCTCATGACCATACACATTTCATGAAAAAGAAAAAGTTTCACCTTGCAGAAATCTCATCACAAAATAAAGATTTCCCCCCCTCCTTCAAATTTCCCCAGAGATCTTATTGATCTAATTAAAGTTTGTATTGCAAGAGCATCGCCCAGGAGACAAATAAAATACAGTGTTCCCTTACTGAGTGTGCTATTCCTGATTCAGTGTTCCATTAGAATAATCACTCAGCAAAATCTTTATGCTTCTCCCTTCTCTCTGTTCATCGTCTTATAGCTCTTGTTTAGTGTGCAGATTTTGACAAACCCAAGGGACTTGTCAGCTGCCAGGTGGGTTGCAGAAGGATGAGATAGACAGACGATAGATGATAGGTAGATATATAGATAGACAGACATGTAAGATTCTGATTTAGACATTCACCACATTCTCTGGTGTTCCTACCAACTCCACTGATGACCCACAGAAAATGCTGCATGCTCAAAGAACAGAGGAAGAGGAGTAAAATCGACACACTAATTAATTACAGTGGTACCTTGGGTTACAGACGCTTCAGGTTACAGACTCCGCTAACCCAGAAACAGTACCTCGGGTTAAGAACTTTGCTTCAGGATGAGAATAGAAATTGCATGGCGGTGGCGGCAGCGGCAGGCCCCATTAGCTAAAGTGGTACCTCAAGTTAAGAACAGTTTCAGGTTAAGAACGGACCTCCAGAAAGAATTAAGTTCTTAACCCGAGGTACCACTGTATTTCCTCTTTGGGCTAACCAAACACAGCAACCAAGATGGATGTACTTACCAGGACTATGCGTCAAGGGACACGGGTGGTGCTGTGATCTAAACCACTGAGCCTCTTGGGCTTGCCAATCAGAAGGTTGGCGGTTTGAATCCACACAACGGGGTGAGCTCCCATTGCTCTGTCCCAGTTCCTGCCAACCTAGCAGTTCAAAAACACGCCAGTGCAAGTAGATAAATAGGTACCGATGTGGCGGGAAGGTAAACGACATTTCCACGTGCTCTGGTTTCTGTCACGGTGTTCCGTTGCACCAGAAGCGGTTTAGTCATGCTGGCCACATAACCTGGAAAGCTGTCTGTGGACAAACACCAGCTCCCTCGGCCTGAAAGCAAGATGAGTGCCACAACCTCATAGTTGCCTTTGACTGGACTTAACTGTCCAGGGGTCCTTTACCTTTACCTTTATGCATCTGTCTCCCCACCCTGATCTGATTTGTGCCCCAGTCTGGTGCTTTGGAGCAATGTCAGTCCAGCCTGTCTCAAACTCATTCGGTGGGCCTTGCCTTGTTTTTAATTAGGACTTCAATTTTCAATTGAAAATGCAGTTGGAGAGGAGTGCATTTCCTTGCTGCCAGACCACCAACATTTTGACAGCCCCAGATTGCTATGGGTATTCTCAATATGATATGGAGATGCCTCACTCCACCCCAGTTAGATCCATCCTTAAGGAAGTGAGGTCCTGAGCCATGTAAGGCTTTATAGGTCAAAACCAGCACTTTGAATTGGGCCCGGTGACTAATTGGCAGCCAGTGCAGTCAGAACAGGATCTGTATTATATGCTCCAACTGCCTTGTTCTGGTGAGCAATCTGGCCGTTGAACTTTGCACCAGCTGAGGTTTCTGAACAGTCTTCAGAGGCAGCCCCACATATAATGTATTGCAGTAATCCAGCAGTGGGTGGAGCCAATGATAGGCAGAGCAAATCAATTCTACAGGAGCAACAATGAGACTAAAGAGGAGGAAGTCAACAGCCAGTACCAACCCCGGGGCAGGATGTAAAGTAAGAAGTCAGATAGGTGGCTGATGGGAGAAGGAGCTTGGTGGGGCAATGGCTTTCCCCCCCAATGGAGCCACCTCTACTATACTACTGGCTGTTATAGAATAATAAAATTGTAGAGTTTGAAGGGGTCCCAGTGGTCATCTAGTCCATGTCATGGTCTGGTCTACATGTGATCGAAGTCCCAGCTGAGGAAGTCGGGACCGGGGGCAAGATGGCGGGGTGGGAGCAGGAATGAGAGTCCAGAAGCCAGGGGTCTGAGAGTCAGGAAGCAGGGAGTCATGAAGTCAAGGGTCTGAGGGTCGAGAAACAAGGAGTCCAGAAGCCGAGGTCCGAGGGTCAGGAAGCAAGAAGCCAAATGGAGCAAGGCAGGAAGCGTGTTGCTATGGCAAAGAGCCGAAGGGAAATGCTGACCTTAGATCCCTTCCCGGCTCTTGCAACCAGGGGCAGCGAGTTACCAAGCGGCCTCACCTGTGCGGTTGTGCCTTGCCTCTCCAGAACAAACTTAGGAAGGCCCCAGTCCTGCAAAGCCCTACTGGTCACAGGGCCTGGCTCCTGCATGCACTCCTGGCAGTCCAACCATCTGCAATGCAGGAATCACAGCTAAAGAATCCAACCTCTGTTTAAAACCCTCCAATGAAGGAGAGTCCACCACCTTCCCAGGTCATCCTTTCTACTGTCAAACAGTGCTGTCAGAAAGTTCTCCATAATGCTTAGTTGGAATATTACCTCATGTAATTTGAATCCGTTGGTTCCTGTCCTACCCTCTGGAGCAAAGAGAAAATGAGCTTGCTCCATCTTCCATGCAACAGCTCTTCAGATATTCAAAGATGGCCATCATATCAGCCTTCTCTTTTCCAGGCTAAACATGCCCAACTCCCTTTCCTCACAGAGCTTGGTTTCCAGACCCTTGATCATATTGGTTGCCCCTTTTTTGCACACATTCCATCTTGTCAACACCCTTCTTAATCTATGGTGCCCAAAACTGGACCCAGGACTCCAGGTGGGAGCCCAACCAAGGCAGAATAGAGTGGTACTATTACTTCCCTCGGTAGTTGCTGGGTGACCTTGAGTCCCAGCATTATGCGAGAAGGAGAAACAGGAACTCTCTATCCATTTCCTCTATAAACCTGTGATTACATAGGCTGTGTTTATGGCAAATCCTCAACTGTGTCCCTCACCATTCTCGCAAGCTTCTTCTCCTTTGCCTCACACTGCAGGTCAGCCTTTGTATTCCCTCCGCTTCCTGTGTTAATATTTTGCACAGTGAAGGCTGATTGATATCAATAAGCAGGTAACTGTAAAAATGGCAACTCAGCAGGCCGGATTTCAGGTACGCATGTGGTGATTGCAGTATCTGCTAAGCAAATCTCCAAGAGTAATTGGCGGCTTTGCTACACAAAGTGGGCTATTGTTTTTAAAAGCCACGCTGGAGAACATCGGGGACAAAAAGATTGCCGGGGTGAGCAAAGCTGCTCTCCAAACACAGCAGAGGATGTGTGAATGGGAAAGCTGTTCCTCCTTTCCTCCTTTCACTTGCTTTCCTTCCATCAAATATAGAGAGGTTAACAATGAAAACCACACACAATGCGTCACAATGGAAGCTCAGTGTGTGAGCTTGGGCGTAAATAACCACAGGCAAAGAATTTCATTCAAGTGGAATGAGGTTTCTGAGAGCGCTGATAACTTTAAGTACCTGTGAAAAGAATTGTGTCAGGACTGACTGTGAACTGCTTTCATTGTGTCTTCAGAAACAACAGCAGCACAACCCTGCTTTTAAACAGATTTGACCAAATCAAACCACATTTATGGTAGCCCTCAAATCATAGGCACCCCATGGCCTGAGTTCATGGGGGGTGGGGAGGCCAGTGAGAGGAAGACTGAAGAGACAGTCAAAGCAGATGGGGCAATGAGAGGAAGAGGAACTGGGAGCCTTTGACAAGAGAACAGTGCAGATGTCCAGCAACAGCCATTTGCCCTTCCTCTGGTACACTGGGGGATGGAGAGATGTGAAAAGAGCCAAATTTCTCCCCTGCGTCCAGCATGGAAAATCACTTCTAAGAGAACAAGTGTGCTTTTGTAGCAGGCTGCAAACAGGGATCCGATTCTTGCAAGGTAGATGAGGAACAAACAAGCTAGTTTCACATGTTTTTAATATATTGTAACAACGTGCAATATAATATACTGAAAAGGCTCAAATCATGTACACCGTGTTAGTTGTTGGCTATAACCCATATCATAGCTGTTCGTTTTTAAGAAGCCAGTATTGGTGTTAATCTCTATTACCTGCTTTCAATTTGGTGGTGTTACTAGGCAAGAACGAAATGTTGCTTTCTCTTATCTCACGACTCTCACCATCACTCAGTGGAAAATATAAGAACCAGCCTCTTCTAACGGCTGACCACCATTCCATATTGAAATGGGTGCTCTAATCTTTATATGATTGCCTTTTCTGTGATAGAAATATGGCTCCGCGTAGGGTATTTATTGTCTGGTTCTCTCCAAAGTATTGACTTTATGTAACAGCTTGATATACATCAAACCCTTTGTAGATTTAATAAACTCTTCTTGGTCAATCCTCTGTTGTAAACACAATGAGATTTATTTTGGCCATCTAAGCACAATTCTCTCCCCCGCCCTTGAAAATATTCTACTTCCAGAGATCAAAATATACAAAAGGGAACATAGATCACTGAATGGCGGCAGAGCGGGCGGGCAGGCAGGACTATGGAGGAGGTTGTGTTTCTTTCTGTGTCTTTAGAATTTCAGGATATGCTGATGGCTAAATGGATTTGGCAACAGAGATTGGTCAGTTAGCACAGTACCCAACCAACTTCAGCCAGGCCCCACCTGCCCGCCTTCTTACTTAAAAACAGCAGGGTGGTGAAACGGGAAGTGCCGTCTTGCCCTGCCACCTGTGCCACCTGTGCCACTATACTGCCACCGGCGCCACTTCTCCACCTGCCTACCAACTCTGTTGCTATCAAAGAAGTGATGCTGGCATTGGCACAAATTTCAGGTGACATCGTGCACTGTTTCAGAGGTGATTTCGGTTGACAAGGATGCTGATACCGGGACTGCTTCTCTGCCTGTGGCAGAGGTGGCATGGCAGGCATAGTACCCATGGGGCTGCCACCATGGGGGCTTCTGCAGCCTGAGGCAACTGCCTCAGTCTGCCTAATGGAGGAGCTGGCTTTGACAATGAGTCAGGGAGTGGATCTCTCTTTCCGTTGTTGTTGTTTAGTCGTCTTAGTCGATTTCAACTCTCCGTGACCCCATGAACCACAGCATGCCTTGGAAACTCTCACTTTCTTCTCAAAGCTCCTCCTTTTTTATGTCCATGGAGTTTTCTTGGCAAAATACTGGAGTGGTTTGCCAGTTCCTTCTCCAGGTGGATCACATTGTCAGGAGCTCATCCTACACTCGAGTAGGACCCTGGTAGAGATACATGCCTGACTGGCATGTTCTCTCCCTCCTGGTCAATTGTTCGGGAGCTTCAAAAGCTTTCTTCAGCCCGAACATCACAGCAACCGATGCCACAGATATTGGCACACTTAGGGATCCGCAGAGTTTGCGCATCATGCATGACAGAACTCAGCATTTTGGCTAATCTACTTTATTTACATATAAACACACACGGAGCACTGCAACATGGCTCCCTCTCTCTCTAGCATCAGACAGCAAAGAGAAAAAGAACAAAGGACAATAGTCCCACTTCACGGAACACAGTAACACAAACATCCTGTCTCCATCACTTCCCACTCTGTGGAGTCAAAACATATACTGTCATGTGAAAGACAACAATCTCATGACTGCAATCATGGAGCAGGAATTCTAATACACGTTTAGTCTAAACTCTCAGCTATGACCTGTCCATCTTGGGTGGCCCTGCGTGGCATAGATCACATCTTCTCTGAGTTTTTCAAACCCCTTCGCCACAACAAGGCAGTGATCCATGAAGGGGTCTCTTTCCATATTCACCCTCAATTCCACCCCTGGAACAAGCCAACGGATTCCTCTTCCAAGGAGGAGTCGGGGTGTGTCAAAGTCCCCCCTCCTGCACATAAGTGTGGGAGAAGCATTACCCTAGTTTGAAAACAGGATGCATTTGTGAAACAGCTACGGTTTGGAATGTAGCCCTGCGTCATCCTGCGTCATTGCATCTTCTTGACCTTTCTCAGTTATTTTTGTTGCCGTCTCTAAATTACCACAAACACAGGTGCCAGCTTGGAGCAACCTTCGTTTCCAGGAAGTTCTCATTTTTCTCTCTTAATAAACAAAAGGGTCATGATGACAGACTGGAGTGGGTTCATTTTAATAGTCCTTCCCCTGGGAAGCCAATGCGGTACCAGAATAAAGCTCACCATCAGTGCAACTTCTAAGGCATTGGGGAGAGGCGTGTGAATTTGCAGAAACATGAACGATGTCTTGCAAAGGAGCCAATCTTTACAGTTTAAAATCAAATGTTATCAGTGTGGGATAAATCAGCCTCATAAAACTAACTTGGCATTAGATACTTTGGGACAGTGGGCCACCAGTTGTCCAGGGATACAGTAAAATTCATTGAATAATATGTGTGAACAGTGCTACCATCAAGCCATGTATTGGGGGCAAAATTATCAGGGCCCCACTCAGGAGAATAACATACCCTTCAAGTGACCCAGTTTTCCCAGGACATCCTGGAATTACAGAAGCCATCCCAGCTTCTAATTTGATCCCCAAATGTCCTGTTTACTCTCTCCAATGCTAACGCTGCTGAGCTCAGGGAGGATGAGCTGTTGCTTGCAACCAATGCTGTTGTTTGTAATGGTGCCACACACGTGTGTGTGATTCAGCTGACTCGCATGAGAGCACAGCGCCAAAAAACATGTGTCCCAATTTTCATCAGCATCAGCAGAATGTTGGAGGGTATGGAATAAGCAGGAAAACCCCCAAATGCAGTAGGCTTAGCTTGCCCGACCCAGGGCTGTCTCCATTTGACTTAGACAAAGCCTTGATCTTCAGGAATAGTGCCAGTTCAGCTGAATCTGGTGCACAGCCCTAGTTGTTACAAAGATGCTGGAAATTAACACAGAATCTCAATAAATTTCTACCCAGAAGTCTCATCCCATTGAGTTGAATAAGACTTACTTCGATACCTCCCTCTCTATGGAGGCGCAGATTACAGCTATAACAAAGGCGGCATTTTTTCATCTCCGCCAGGCTAGGCAGTTGGCTCCTTATCTCTCTCGCCCTGACCTAGCCACTGTGATCCATGCGACGGTCACCTCCAGACTGGATTATTGTAACTCGCTCTACGTGGGGCTGCCCTTGAGACTGACCCAGAAACTCCAGCGGGTGCAGAATGCAGCGGCGAGACTCCTTACGGGGTCTTCGCTACGAGATCATATCCATCCGGTATTATACCAGCTGCACTGGCTCCCGGTGGAGTACAGGATCAGGTTTAAGGTGCTGGTTTTAACCTTTAAAGCCCTATACGGCCTAGGACCCTCGTACCTACGGGACCGCCTCTCCTGGTATGTCCCACAGAAAAATCTACGGTCTGCAAATAAAAACATCCTAAAGATCCCAGGCCACAGAGAGGTTAGGCTGGCCTCAACTAGAGCCAGGGCCTTCTCGGCCGCGGCTCCAATCTGGTGGAACGCTCTGTCACAAGAGACTAGGGCCCTGCAGGACCTGACATCCTTCCGCAGGGCCTGCAAGACAGAGCTGTTCCACCAGGCCTTTGGTCAGGGCGCAGCCTGACCCCCTCCTCTGGCAACCGGCAATCTGCACAGAATTTTGCTTGATGGTTGCCATTAATTTGACTTTAATTTGATTTGATTAATTTTATAATGAATGTTTTAGAATGTTGTTAGCCGCCCTGAGCCCAGCTTCGGCAGGGGAGGGCGGGATATAAATAAAATTTATTATTATTATTATTATTATTACTTTCAGGTAAATGGGTCTAGTATTGCAGCCTAGGTCCATTGTTTTGTCTCTTATGCAGACTTCCATAGTCTTCTATCTCCCAACCTTGAGATATCATACCTATGCAATAACCTCATTTCTACCTTAACTAAAATATGGTTCTTCCTTCCCTTCCTTCACCTCCTTTGAGTCCCCCACTCCCCCACTCCCCAACCCGGATTCAACCAACAATATCACTACTGACAAAGAACATCATTTAATTCCTTGCCTCTGTAAAACACTTTCTAAATTAGGATCTGACATTCAGATTGATCGCAAAGACATGAGGGCACCATAAACTGATGCATGGCAATCCCATCGTGTTGACAGACCATGTCAGCTGTGTGCCCTGGATGAGAAATGATCTATCTCCTCCAAGCTGTGAATTAATTCTCCTGATGATTTACTCAATTAGAAAGGAAGAATGAAGGTGAGGGGCGAGTAATTTCAGGAGGGTGGTCTATTTCCCAGGAAATGGATTTTTTTTATGAATTAATGTAGCAATGATGATTACCATTGCAAGGTGACTTATACAAGCACTTATACAAACTCCTCATGGAACTCAAGGCTCACCTGGAGGTGCAGTTTGCAAAAGGTTTCTATTGGAATTGCTGAGCACTCATTCTTTTGTTATGTTTTGTTTGACTACAACAATCCATGATGCATGCGTGGTGGTGAGCTAATGACTCTTGACTAGATTCAGAATCAGCTTGCTAGGTACAAGCTTTCCCATTAAGCATTCGATAACAAAAAGCTGCCTCTCACTTTCCCCCTACCCTATATAGATAGAGTCTGTTTGATAAGAGTTCTGTGCTAGTTTGAAACATTGGGACAAGTGCAGTGATTATGGGTTATGAATGTGCATTCATGTATTTCCTTCTGTGAACTTCACACGGGACAAAGGGATGTAAGAAGCTATCGATCGTTTTTCCTCCCTGCGTTTGTCGCATGCAGCATTGTGTCTGTTCAATTGCAGTTCACCTTCCACTGAAAACGATGTTATTCTCATTGTCCTCCGCAGCAAAATTATGTAGCTTGCATAATTTATGCAACGAGTTATGTGAATGCTGTCGTTTCACCCCATTTGTTCAATGGAAAGGAGCACAGATGCCATTGATTATGTCTCTTTTGCAGACGGAAAGCAACAACAGTGAATACCAATTGAATTCACTGGATTGATTTCCGTCCAAGACGTTGGACTAGAAAGTGAACACTGGTAATTTCGACTTCCATTTTCATTGGAATTCCCCAACAGGTTTTTGCAAAGGTAGAGGTGTGTGTGTGTGTGTCTTTGCTTTAGTGTTAATATTTACTAGTGTGATTGACAAGCAGTAGGTGGCAGTGCTTGCCACAACACCTTAAAGTCTGTCTTTATGGTGACTGGCTTTTGATAGCTTCGAAAGGAAAACGATATATAGAAGCTTGCAGTCAGAATGTTGGCTGGCTCCAATCAACAGGTGAAATTCACAACACACGCACACCTGCCCCACCTCCCATGGTCTCTTTATGGTTTCCAGCTCATAAAGCTTGAGGAGCAGCTGAAGGAAGAGGAGAGAACAGAGGGTGGAGTAAGAGCTGCGTGTGGAGGAAGGCAGAGATGAGGCAGGCTGTTGAAGAAGCCAGGGGGCTGATCTCCTAGGACCCATAGAGGTATGAAGAGGGCAGAGCAGAGACAGACAAGGCGTCAGAGTCTGAAATTGCTTGGGAAGGCCTTAGCCTCCATCGGTGATAACCACCTCGGAGTCTTGTTTTCGAATAAGTCCTTGTATTTAGTCCAGACAGTAAACAAAGATTTCCTTACAATATGGTTTTTAAATAACTTATGAACCTTTACCTTGTCGTACCACAAATATGCATGCCATCCAAAAGCATTGTTAAACCCTTCCAGATCTAGGACATCAGTGTTTTCTAACAGAAACCAATCTTTCATCCAGCAGAAGGATGCAGAAGGATGCAGCTTCATAATACAACCTTAGGTCCTCACAACTGCCTCATTGGGGCAAGAAGGATGCAGAAGGATGCAGCTTCATAATACAACCTTAGGTCCTCACAACTGCCTCATTGGGGCAAGATCTACTGGGAATTGTTGCTGGGCTCTCTAGGCCTGGGCTGTTTTGTTGACTTGAATAAACTTCACTGACACCTTTAAAAAATAAATAAATTGGTTTTTCAGCTTAAAATTCTACAGTGATATATCAAACATAAATCATTAAAACAAGATTCCAAGGAATTTCCTGGACTTCCATCCTCCCTTATGTGGGTCCTATTAATCAGTTCCTTCCACATCTGTTATGATAATCCAAACCCTATACCTCTTCCATTGTGTCCAGAATTCAACCTTAAACTACAAGTGATATTCCAATCCTACTAACGTTTTAAACTGTTTATATTTCTGCTAACCCAGAAATATTACCTCGGGTCAAGAACTTTGCTTCAGGATGAGAACAGAAATTGCACGGCGGCAGTGGGAGACCCCATTAGCTAAAGTGGTACCTCAGGTTAAGAACAGTTTCAGGTTAAAAACGGACCTCCAGAATGAATTAAGTTCTTAACCCGAGGTACCACTGTATATCATAACTTCACTGACACCTTTAGAGTTACTGCTCCCAGCACCCTCCTTGACACCAGGCAGTTAAATCCTTGGACTGGGAGGTACCTGCCTCATCCAGCTTCTGTCCCCATGTCTCAACTGCTCCATTTCAGCATCCTGTTTCCCCTCCTCATCTGCCCTAGACAGGCATTCTGCTCTTGAGACTGGCGACAGACACCTCAGGACTCCTGACAGAATGCTCCTTCTGTCTGAGGTTGGTGCACCAAAAATAACAACCCTCTTAAAAACACCATCTTATGCAGTGGCCTAAGATGACCTACTCTAAAAGCCAGCCATCTCACACACACATTCCATTAACCAGTCTTGGGCATTCTAGAAGGAAGCTGTTTATGGCCGGGACAAACAAACAAACAAATAAATAAATATGATCTGAGTTCCACCCAGCTTGTCTTCTCCCTAGGCCAGTGAATTGCATACATCTAAATGCAGAACAATGATTTATATGTAAAACAGCCACTAAATCCTTATACGCCTAAGCACAACTGATTCTTCTAATGCCTCGACCCTTTTTGGATGCTAGCCACGCTCTCCTGTTCCAATAAGGAAAGAAACAAAAAAACACCCCCAAACCCAAGAAGGAACTGCCTGCCAGAGTTAATATAAGCTTGATGGCTGCAGGATCAGTCTTAGTGAGAGAAATGCGTTCAGCAACGCTTTACTTGCAATTTTCTTTTTCTTGTAGCAAATGAGAGGTGGCCCCTCTTTATTCAAATGCTGGGGGTGGAGAGAGAGTTGGGAGTGAATAATGGAACAAAACATGAAAGGGCATTGCTAGCTTTCTGCCTTTTGACAAAAATGTAAGCTTGCCAGAATGAAATGAAAGTTTAGTGGGAAGTTGCCTTGAGTCCTTCTCAGGGAAACAGGCAGTATATGATGGAAACTGAGAATGACCAGAGAGCAAACCCTATTGAACTCAGTGGGACTTAATTGCAGTGTAAGGCTGCCCAGTCTTGACCCAGTTACACGGAAGTAAGCTCCATTGAATACAATGGGGCTTCCTTCTGAGTAGACAGTGCAAAGCCCCATTTACAATAAACAATCCATGCATTTCCTTAAAAATGGCTTTCTGAAGAAGCATTGCAATTAGAGAATTTAAAGTGGATTGGTGATATTTTCCTGCAAAATTATAGGAAGGGCTTCATATGCCAGCTTCAAAATTTCCTTCATTTGCTGCAGGTATTTCATTTTCAGGGTAAGCGGGCCTCCATTTCTGCACCTACATGTGCCATTTTTAATTGTTCTCCAAGACATGGAGCAAAAGGGACATCCCAGGATCAAATCAGATACTGGGACAGCTTCTGCAGGGTTGCCCAGATGCCATTTTTGACGGACGAATCCCGGCTATGTCAGGGAAATTCAGGATGTGAGGCAGCCCTACTTTCTGTAATTCTGGGGCTGTCCCTGGAAAATAAGGAAACTTGGAGAGTACAGTGGTACCTCGGGTTATGAACTTAATTTGTTCTGAAGGTCCGTTCTTAACCTGAAACTGTTCTTAACCTGTCAGGGAACTGCCATCAGTGCCGGAGGGAGAGAGCGGGCTCCAGAGGGATTCCAGAGAGTGTCCCGGGATGGGGAGAGGCAGCCCATCTTCTGGGGAAGAGAATCAGTGTAGCACCAGTGGAGAATGGGGGCAGATGGGGGAATCGGCGAGGCGGTCCCACGACTCATTGCCGGGGACCAGCGGGGAGAGTAAGGGTCCTCTGCTGCCTACACCCTCCTTGCGCAGAAGGCTTCCGCGCAGGGAGAGTAGGAGGAGACTAGGCGTCAAAGAGCTTCTTTGCTGGAGGAAGTTCACGAAACGCCCACTGACGGATTCTGCCAGCGATTGAGACAGCCACGGGTGAGTGGCTGTCCGGACAGAAAAGGTTCACTCAGGCAACCCAGCCAGGTGTTGGCACCGGCTTACGCATGAGCAACCCCTAGAACCATTACATAACCTGAGGTACCACTTTAGCTAATGGGGCCTCCCGCTGCCACCACACTGCTGCCGCACAATTTCTGTTCTCATCCTGAAGCAAAGTTCTTAACTCGAGGTACTATTTCTGGATTAGTGGAGCCTAACCTGAAGCGTCTAACCTGAGGTACCACTGTATGCTGGTGCTCAACCACCCACCCTACTCATGGGACCACTAGGAAGTGTACAGTATGTCCTGAAAGACCATGTTCACTCCCCCCCCCAAAAAAAGCTTAGCACAAGAACACATTCAGCCCCACCAAGGCAAGTACATATATTTCTCATTTTCTCCCTTAGCTTGTTAACAGTAGGCAGCAAGACAGCATCCTTACTATGCTACAAAGAGTCCCGGAAGATGCAGGTGGACCTGAGCATGCCCTGGCTCCTGAACTGTGCTCTGGTTGCTAAGGAAACTGGATTTGTAGAACAGGGCTGGAGCATGTATGTGTTGCTTTTCACACTGAACCATCCGAAGCAAACTTGTAAAGGATAACGTTACCACAAAATAAAGACAGAAGATAGAGGTTTTCGCAGAAGCTTCCACCAGCTGATTTCCTTGGTTCTCCTCCATTGTTTGGTGTCCTTTCATTTGTGGATTTTGTTCAGAGTGTGCCACAAGCCCACTTTCCCCTCAGTTTTCCTTCGTGACTTCTTCCTTTGCATTCCTGGATTAATTTAGCTTTATTCAATTTTCAGTGCAAACAAAGATGCATATTTATATTGAGATAATTGAGGGAGAGAGAGAGAAAGATTCATAAATACAGATATACCTAAAAGTAAATAAAAAAAGTTCACCAGTGTGAGAAAAAGGAAGCAGACAGAAAAAAAGTTTTAAAAAATATTTTTTTTAAAAAAAGTGGGGGGAGGCTATTATCTGAAATTCACCAAACAGGAAGTGAGCAGTGAAATGTTATAAATCAATACATTTATTTTTTTCCTATTCCTATGCAGATATATACAATAAAAACGGCATCTAGTGCTCCATCAAAAATAATCAGTATCACCCAAAATGTATTTTGCATTCCAAATAGATGGATGCCTAGCTGGAGCAGTCTGAATTTTAATTGCATCATTTATATATGTTGCCAAACATTTGAGAAATTGTCCGTTTTATTTGCACCCCACCTAACTGTATTTTGCATGTCAACTTTTCAAATGTTAATATAAAACACACCAGGCCTCTTTGCCAGTTACCTTCAGATGTTTCCAGCCTTTAGCTCTTAGCATTCATTCTGCAGCTAGTAGATGGAGGGCCAGAGTTTTATCATGACGGTCTATGTTCAGTCCATCCCAGGCACCCAGAAGAGCCAATGAAGGCACTGGAAGTACCATTGCATGGCCAATACTAATGTGTTCATGTATTGCCAAGAAACGCAACCGTGTGCTGCTGCTATCAAGATCATTGCTTTGTTGATATCAAGGAGCTCCTGTAGGTATTGGTAATTCACTATGGAAGAAGAAGGTTGCTGTAATAATTACTGCGATCACATCATGATTTGAACATCATCAGCCACCTGAAGGTTGCTACATAGAAGGTGGATCAGATTAATCTACTGTTGCTCCAGAGGGCAGGACTAGAACCAATTGATGGAAAAGTTTCAGACATATCCTGAATCAAACACGGACAATTAGGAAGGATCTGGGCTTTGGCCAGTTTGAGTGGAGACAACCCTGGCTTGGGTCAGGCTTCCCAGAGTGATTCAGGGCTGTCATGGGACAGGGCACTAAGTGGGAAAAAGGAGAGGCAGATTGTCCTAGCAGGAATGAATCTGTCAGGGACTGTGCTGAGAAGGGCTGCATTGAGGAGGAATGGTGGGAGCCACCCCTTCCACCCCCTACTCCTGCTCCTGAATCGTCCCAGGAGCAGGAGGACAATATAGATTTGGAACAGTGGTTTGCAGAGGGGCATAGTTCAGAAGGCAGAAGCTGGGAAATACTGTTGTACCTTGGATCCCGAACACCTTGCGAGTCGAATGTTTTGGTTCCCAAACGCCGCAAACCCAGAAGTGAGTGTTCCGCTTTGCAAACATTCTTCGGAACCCGAACATCCGACACAGCTTCCGATTGGCTGCAGGACCTACCTGCAGCCACTCGGAAGCTGTGCCTTGGTTTCTGAACATTTTGGAAGTCAAACAGACCTCTGGAATGGATTCCGTTTGACTTCTGAGCTACAACTGTACTGGATGGGGAACAGTTAGGTAAAGGAACACAGGAAGAGAGAGGGTTAACAGAGTCACAGTTGCTGGAGAAGGAAAACACTTCGCACAAAGGAGTGTTTTATCAACGTGCATCTGTAGACAGGTGATGTAGAGTGGTGAATGATGGAAATGAACTGGAAGAACTGGTAAGGAGCCTGAGCAGTCCATTACTTTGATGAAGTTTTCACATCAAATACAACATTACATGAGATAAACTTCTGCAGTACAATTGTATGCAATATTTGTTCACATTACTGAGTGCTAAGGTACATTTGCTTCTACAGTCTTTTCTTCCCATAATTGTCTTTTTATGTCATAGTCCATTTCTCTGTATTCCAGGATATGTCTGGGCACAAATGGCTAAATAGCTCACACATTGTAGCAAGCAAGTATAACGGGGAGGCAATCAGCAGGGAGCCTGAGCAAAAACGCAACACCCTATTTGTGGGCGGCAAAATTGTAGGAGAATTCTACCAGATATTCTCTCCTGGGGGGGTCAGGATGTGTAGAATCAAATGGGGCAAAGGTCCAGGAAGGCCTGTAAACGCCATCTTCGTAGTCAAGATAACCTCAAAAATGTGAGCTGTAAAACGAGGTAGATATATGCCTATCTGCTTGCTTTGAAGCTTTGAAGCCTTAATTTTGGGTCTGTTAGTTGGAAGAAGGGAGGCTTCTCATGTTGCTTGTCTATCAGCTACCCTCTTACCTCAGAGATGGATGGGAGAAGGGAAAGGGCCTGTAAGCCAGGGGTGGCTAATTGGGCTATTGTTGCCAGCTTACGTAGCTTGCTTTTTCCATGAGTAGCCCATATACAATTAGCCCCTTGCAGACAAAGCCATGGTGCGTGCAGCTTCAGCATCCATCCTGAGGTGTGGCAGTAAGGAATCCTGCATTGCATTGCTGTATGCAAATCTTTTGATATATCTCTATAATAAAGCAGTAGAACTGATCACTAGAACTGAGTTTTGTAGATCTTTCTTTGCAATCCCTGCAAGTGGGTCCTCGGAGCAATCCTTTGCCCCATACCGCTGTTAAAACAGCTTCACTGACTCTGCCCATCTATTACCAAGCCAGATTTGAGGTCATTGTATTAATTTATAAAGCTCTGAACAACCTACCGTACCTTTCTGTGTATAAGACTATGTTTTTTCCTTTAAAAATCATGCTAAAAAGTGGGGGTTGTCTTATACAAGGGTAGTACATAGGGTGGACGTTTGATTGGCTGCTGCCGTGGCTGTCAGTGGCTATTGTGCATGTTATTGTTTGCTGCGTCAATGGGTGGTGTTGATTGGCTGATGCTGTGGCAGTTGGGTGGGTGATTGGCAGCTTCTGCCGGTGATGGGACAGATGGGAGGCGGATTTTGCAACTAGGCAATCCCCCCCCCCCAATCTCCCCCATTTTCAATTTGAGCCCCCCAAAATAGGGGGCGTCTTATACATGGAGGCGTCTTATAGATGGAAAGGTAGGGTACGTCCAGGCTGTCTTAGGGACTTCTCGAACCCTTAAATCCCAGTTTGATCGCTGAGCTCATTTGCAGGTGGGTCGTTGGTCGTTCCCCAAGTTGGCAGGGTTCATTTGACAACCAGAAACCAAGCCATCAATGTCATTGACCCAGCCCTAAGAAACAACACTGCCAATATAGATTCAGGAGTTGTGTTCTCTGCTAACTTTTAAACACCTGCTGAAAACTTTTCTATTCCGTCAGGGTTATGCAGGCGATTAAGGGCATGTCTTTCCACAATAGCTGGCTGATTTCTGACTTTAACAACCACAGGATTCACGACCACTGCTTCTGGAGCAAGGGAAGCTTACCCTCTCTGATAATATGAGCAAGTAATGAACGAGACCGAAAGGGGAGTAATGAAAAGAAAGTACCCATTTGTTACTCTGCGCATGCATTGCGGAGCAAATGAAGATCGAACCAAATGGGCCCTGTTCAATTCCTCACTCTGAAATGAGTGTGCACCACAATTTCATGGGAACACACAGCAATTCTAGCACTGGAGAGTGAGTGTGATAGATAAAAACTAAAGTGTTCTTGGTCTCAATCAGCTGAGAGGTGCCAGACTTAGCAGGGCAAAGAGCAGTTCCTCTGTACCACACAGACAACACCCTGAGGGCACCCGGTGAAGTCTCGTCTCATTGTTTCTCTTGCCTTGGAAGTGTGCTGCACATTAAGGGAAAGAGCCAATTTTCTACAAGATTACCTTAGACAGCTGCTACATCAGCTACTCAAATGACCCCAAGAATATAGAAGAGACTTCATATCCACTGTTGACTTCGGATAAATGTTAAAATATCTCAACCGTTTCATCCCCATCGCATTTGCTGCAGTATATGTATGTGTGTATACTGTATATTTAAAATGTTTTGCATCAAATTCTGGACAGACCTTTTACATAGCGGAATTTCTGACAATAAGAGTTGTTTGGCGGAAGACTACCTCCTTCACTGGGTTTTTAAAAACAAATGTTGGGTGGTCATCTATCAGGGATTCCTTAGTTGTGATGCAAACAAGGATGCCAACTTGAAGAAAATATGAGGGGGCAAGTAAAAAAGGTAAAGGTAAAGGACCCCTGGACAGTTAAGTCCAGTCAAAGGCGACTATGGGGTTGTGGCACCCATCTCACTTTTCAGGCCGAGGGAGCCGGTGTTTGTCCACAGACAGCTTTCCGGGTCATGTGGCCAGCATGACTAAGCCGCTTCTGGCACAACAAGACACCGTGACGGAAACCAGAGCGTACCGTTTACCTTCCTGCCGCAGTGGTACCTATTTATCTACTTGCACTGGCATGCTTTCGAACTGCTAGATTGGCAGGAGTTGGGACAGAGCAACAGGAACTCACCCCGTCGTGGGGATTTTTAACTACCGACCTTCCAATCGGCAAGCCCTAGGCTCTGTGGTTTAGACCACAGCGCCACCCGCTCCCATGTGGGGGGGGGGCAGGTAAGCCCCGCTCCACATAATTACAAGACGCAGTGCACATACAGCATTTGAATGGCAATGGCCATCAAATTGGGGTGCACCCTCAAATATTTTATTGGGAGGGGGTCAAAGGGACCTCAGTACCTATGAGTTGGCTCCTATGGATTCCAGCACTGCAGATATTTGTACTAGGTGACCATTGGGGTCCCTTCCAACTCTACAATTCTACAAATACACACACACACACACACACACACACACACACACACACACACACACTTGACCAGCCCCCCCCCTTCCTTGCTGCTGGTGGTTACACATCTCAGTAATAGAGCCATAAATGAACATCTTATTAGTTTAATCCTGAATGGGGGCATACACAAATCAGCCACTTGGTTCAGTTGATATCATTTAAGACTCCCATCCATCTTAGTCAGAGGAGTTGCCTAGCTCAATTCATCAAAGCCGAGACAAAAACTCCCAGAGAGGAAGAGGGAGGGAGGAGGCTACATAATAACTGAGTTGCTCAGTATGCAACATATTTAATCATAATAAAAGAAAATGTGTTTGTTTATGTGTGGGGAGGTTTTCTTGATCCTACTGAGACTCTTCACTTGGGAATACGTTTGCAGGTGATTTAGAAGGTTTTGCAGGCACAAAGGGTTAGATATTCAATGCTTTTCTACTCAAAGTAGAACTATATAAAATAATGGGTATGGCTGACTAGGGTCCATTAATTTCAATGGATTCACTCGGAGTAAAACTGAGTTGGGCAAAACCCTTAATCTGGGCAAAGCTCTTAATCTGGTGACTCACTAATTTGAAGGTGCAGGTTCCCATGAGAACATTTCAAAGGTCTCTGTCGTCTGCACAGTTGCTGAATTAGAAAACCTCATTTAGAAAACGAATTATCCCAGCTTATAAGAGTCAGATGCATTTCTGAACTGAGCAACCCCTCCCACTTGAAAAACACCACCAAGTATCAAAATAAGCTGTAAATCACAATTGCACAGCATCAGTCCCAGCAACTAGCAGTCCACATGAAGCTTCTGGGCTGGCCAGGTTTGGTCTAAATGTAAGTTGTTTGCCCTTTTTTTTACTTTGCTTGGCCAACAGAGAAGGAACATTACGCTGGCTGATTTATCCAGCGAGTGACCTCGAGGTGCCTGGGCTGGGGAACACAGACTCCAAATCTGGATACAGACATTGACTGAAGACGTGTTTCATTGTCTTAACGCAGTAGTGCACTGGTTGCAGTGTGATGGCTGGATTGCTAAAAGGCTAATTATGGCTGGCTGGTACTTGTATTCCAGTTAGATATGGATTGCTGGAAGGCTGCGCTTGGAGACAAATTGACAGGGGTTATTGCATTGCCATTTCTCTTCTTCTATCTCTGCCTTATTAACAAGTGTATTCTTCTTGTGGCACACTGATTACCTCCTCCTCTCCCCCCCCCCCAAACTCTCTCTTCTCACCTTTTCCACAGTACCTGGGATGCATGCTAATGAAGCAATGCTTTGGCTAA
Source organism: Podarcis siculus (assembly GCA_034642415.1). NCBI lineage: Eukaryota > Metazoa > Chordata > Lepidosauria > Squamata > Lacertidae > Podarcis > Podarcis siculus. The sequence continues at coordinate 8,954,461 of JAXCMG010000018.1, forward strand.
ATGGAGCAGGTTCTACAAATTCTCAACAATAAGCAAGCTGGGCTGGGGCTGGCTGAAGTCATTTTGCTGCATGGCTCGGGGTGTCCCAAAGTTGTTGATGGAACTGTGTATGGGGCTGAAAAGAGCCTAGACATGGAAAAGAAGTTCATGCCCTGCAGTATGAAAAAATTAATTCAGAACTCAGGACCTCAGAAGTAAAATGCATGGGCATGTGCAGAGTGCACCTGCCTTGCCAATGAGGAACCTCTGAATTTAATAAGGTGGGTGCCTCCAGACTGTGAGGAGGGATGCAAGCATACATCAGAACTTTAGATTTGTACCATTAAGGTGCTCTTGTTGCTCTAGCATAACAAATTCACTTTCTAATGGCTTTTTTTTTTTTTTTTTTTTTTTTGGAAAGGGGTGGGGAAATGCGCTGAAAACTGTCAGATGAACGAATGATTAATTAGAAGGGTAAATTCTCATTGTTGTATAAGCTCTGCATAACTGAATAGGAGCAAATGCTCAGAGACTGGACATACAGTCTAACTCAGAGGTCGGCAACCTAAGGCCCATGGGCCAGAAGCGTCTCGTGAGGGTTGCTTAACTGGCTCATGAGCCGCCCCTGAACCAAGCCGCCCACTCGGCGAGTCTCCACTCGCTGCGCTAAACCGGTGGGAACTCTCTTCCGTGGCTCCGGAAATCACTTCTGCGCATGCCCAGATGCTGGAAATCACGTCCGTGCATGTCCGCAGCGCCAGAAATCACTTCTGCGCATGCCCACAGGCTGAAAATCGCTTCTGGACAGGCGTAATTTTTGGTGTCTGGACATGCACAGACGCGATTTACGGCGTCACGCTGCGCTGGTCGGGCCCATGGAGGATCTCCACTGTAGTGATCCAGCCCATGCCCAGTAAGCCTTGCCAACCCTTGGTCTAACTATCATGTAAGCTTTGTGCAAGCAAATCAGGATGAGTGCTGAATTAAGGGATCATCTGAGGGAAGCTGTGTGCTGCTTATTTTAGCTCTTTGAGAGTTGTTAGATAGTGGAACAGGCTCCCTTGGAAAGTCACAAATGCTCCTACATTGGAGATGTTTAAACAGTTGTTCAGTGGCCTAGGGTTCTTTAGCTATGACTCCTGCCCTTAGGGTCCTTTCCAATCCACAGTTCTATGATTTCAGGTGTTTATTTCCCATTGTTTCTAGAGGGAGACTCATCTGGCACCTTCATTACATATCTTCAAGTGCCAGGCAAAAACATTTCTCTTCTCCCAGACCTTTGTCTAATTAAACTATCAATGGCCTTTTTAAATGGGGGTAGGTTTTTTGTTTGTTATGCATTTTGGAGTTTCCACACTGTAAAAAGAGGATCAGGTTGATGAGCCCCATCTGCCCCCCACTTCCTTCTACAGCAAGTGCAGAAACCACTTTCATGACCGTTGGACCCACTATTGGTCTCGACTGCTCAATCTGCCACAGCCAGTCTTCGCATGCAGGGCAAGTCCCTAACTCAGTAAGGGTTTGAGACCCATCAGCTACCCTCACCAGACCCTAAGTCTCCTCTGCCTTGCAGGATATCTTCAGTGCTGCTAAAGCAGTGGTTTGACTTTGCTCCCAGAGGCACACTCCATTATCTCTTGAGACAGATGGATGGCAACAGATTGTAATAATAATAATAATAATAATAATAATAATAATAATAATAATAATTTTTATTTATACCCCGCCCTCCCCAGCCAAGGCCGGGCTCAGGGCGGCTAACAAGCAATAATAAAAACAAGTTGAATGAATACAACTTAAAAACAAGATTAAAATACAACATTAAAATATTGAAACATTAAAATATTAAAATGCAGCCTCATCACAGGAGGAGAAAGGAAAAAGAAAGAGGGGGAGGGAATCAAATTGGCTCCAAGCCAAAGGCCAGGCGGAACAACTCTGTCTTACAGGCCCTGCGGAAAGAAATCAGATCCGGCAGGGCGCTGGTCTCATGAGACAGAGCGTTCCACCAGGCTGGAGCCAGTGTTGAAAAGGCCCTGGCTCTGGTTGAGGCTAATCTAACTTCCTTAGGGCCTGGGACCACTAGGGTGTTGCTATTTATGGACCTTGAGGCTCTCCCTGGGGCATACCGGGAGAGGCGGTATGTAAACCCCTCTGTGATCCTTGGGTGAAGGGTGGCATATAATTTTAATGAATAATAAAATAAAACAAAATTTTCACAGCTAAAGGTGTGGATTTTGAAGCATAGAGGTGTTTCAGTTTGCATATTGTTTCACAAAATAGACTCACCTATAAATGCAAATTTCTTCTCCAGCCCTACTCCCAAAGGCCACATTTGCCAAGAAGTACAACCAAAGGCAACTTACAATGTCAAAGGCACCCATAATTCCATG
>JAXCMG010000018.1:8956842-9018099 GCA_034642415.1 Podarcis siculus
CATAATTCCATGATTCCACCTTCAACAGATATTTGCCTAGCCCACATGGTGGAACTTCTCTGTGCATTCTGGTTGCTATAACTCTGCCTAAATGGCACCGTAATGTTCTCTTTTAACTGCCACTTAAAAAAAAAAGGAAGAAAAAGCCCCCTCCTAAGACCCCATAACTGTTAATCATGTTAAAAGGTGTTGGAGAGGCCAATTTCTCTAATGGCATTAAAATGTCGCCTGTTCCTGCCCTCCTTTATGAAGCCTCCTTTATGGGGGAGCGCACGGTGCCTAGCACTGTGGGGCTTTAATAGGCAATCAGTGAAATCTCATCATGGTTTTATTTATGCTGCCAATTGGGACACACCAATGACTTTTCACCCAGGGGGATTGTCCCGGTTGAGAGACAACAATGTGGGACAGAGCAGCTGGAGTGCAAGGAAGAAAATGCAACACCTGCCACTCCTCATGTGATCCCCCCCCGCCCTAGCAGATATGGACATTTCCCCCTTTAGATGAGCATAGGTGGGCTCTGCCACAAAATATTACAGCATGACGTGCTCCTGTCCAGAGCGCCAGCCAGCCATGTCCTCCCCAATAATTCTCTATCCCAGTGTGGTCCATGGATCCCCAGTGTTTGGTGAGCTTCATTCTGGTGTTCCATGGCACTGGCTGTGGAGGAACAGGAACTCAGGAAGTTGCTTGATACTGAGTTAGGCCATTGGTCTATCTAGTCCAGTGTTGTCGATGCTGTTTTTGTGGGAACGTTTATATAATTTAGCAGAGTTTAAACAATGCCCTGTTTGAGTTTATGCAGCGACAAGCGGGTTGCTAACTCATTTGAGTCCTATCAGTAATTATACCTTCCTGGCTGATAATGGCTTTCTGTCCCTCTTAAAGAAAACACACATGAATCTGAATTATATTAACATAACCTACCTTACTCTCAGATTCATTTAGGTTTACAGAGTTATTCCTGAAGGCAGGCTTAGGTTACATAACAGATAAACTACAGTGGTGCCTTGGGTTACAGATGCTTCAGGTTACAGACTCCACTAACCCATAGATAGTACCTCAGGCTAAGAACTTTGCTTCAGAATGAGAACAGAAATCGTGCAGCAGCGGCGTGGTGGCAGCAGGAGGCCCCATTAGCTAAAGTGGTGCTTCAGGTTAACTGTTTCAGGTTAAGAACGGACCTCCTGAACGAATTAAGTTCTTAACCTGAAGTACCACTGTATATACTAGATAGTAGTGAGTCATGAGAAGACTTCATCCAAGCAGTTACCAGTTAACACTCCTTGCAGCAACCAACCAACCAACCGACAAAACTGCCTGCCACATAGAGGCAGTTAGTCCTCTCGGAATGTTGGACTTGACTGACAGCTTTATATCCCAGTTTTCTGCCTCTCACCAGATAAAGGATTCAGACTCCAATTGTAGATGTGTTATGTTTCCTTTGAATAGCTTAAAAAAATGTTGATCAGTGCATCAACCAATGTCAGGGGTGCCAACTTAAATAAAATAAGGGGGGCAAGTAAGCCCTACCCTGCATAATGGATCACATGACGTGGTGCACGGACACCTTTTGCATGGCAATGCCCATCAACTTTGGGGGGCAACCTCCTCAAATATTTTATTGGGGGGGCCAAAGGACGCTCGACCCCTAGGAGTTGGCCCCTATGACCACAATGATGGAATCTTCTTCCTCCAAGGAAGCCCTGTCCATTCTGGAGAATGTCCAGAGGAAGGCAGAAAATGTTATCAAGGGCAGATCCCGGCAGGATTGCATTCTCTGCTCATCAGCTGGTTCCCACGTCAGGGCCGATACTGAGTACCTGATCATGTCCTAGATTGGTGTGTGCATGTGTGTACATACAGAGCCCTAATTAAGAGAGGATATTTGAAGGTCTGTCATACAAATTCATTTTCTCTGCTCTAGAGAAATGTGGAAAAAATCAACTTATGAGAAAGAGGAATTTGACTAAGCCCAAGGAAATAACACCCCAATATTACAAGCTGTGGAACAGTTTGCTTGGCATGTGGTGAGCTATACTACATGAGAAGTTTTTGAGCAGAGACTGGATGGCCACATATCAGGAATGGTCCACCAGTGGATTCCCTTCAATTTGAGATCCCTTTTATCTCTATGAATCTGGCTTGGTTCTCAAAGGAAGGTGATGGGGAATAACAGCAGCAGTTCACTCCAGTTGAAGGATATTTCAATTCACTGTAAAGTTGTTAAACCCATCTGCTGAAAATCCAGCTTGTCCTTGTCTGGTCCAAGAGTAGTAGTGGTGAGGCTTAGCGCTCTGTTTTTAATGGGAAGTGCCTGCAATGACGAATTGGGAAGGCGAGTGTTCCTGACAGTGATTAAGGGAAAGTTTAAAGCTTGCATTTAGATAAATTGGTTGGAAAATCCGATCCACACACTCTTTTCAAATATGATTATACAAACATCATTTGCATAAATATTATAATTAAAATTCTGCCTACAGCGTAATGATAAAAAAGGAAGCTGAGAGAAAATGGTATTAAATGATCAAGGGAGAAATATCTGAAATGCCACTGTGTGATGTTCTCAGCTCTCTGTTAAATAAGTAATTTATTGCAATATTCTCAAACAGAAAGGAAATTAAGCTTGATCCTGAAGGCCTTATCCTCGATGGTTTGATTTTGTTTCATCGGCTACCGTAACTTTCAGGCAGAACACCCGAAGTATCAACATAACTACCTTAAATTGGAACACTGGATTACCTTTAAGAGCTTTTCAAGTTCAGCATTGTCACCTACATTGATGAATCATGACTTATGATTCATGGCTTACGACAAAAATTATTTAATAGTGGAGTTTGACATTGTAATGTTGACATATTTAAAGTGGATTCGGGGCTTAGAGATTAAAGACTACCATGTTCAGGATGCTAATAAAATTGACTCACTCTCTGGCGTCAAACAATCCACTTTCTTGTGGTTCTTGTTTCTGAGATCAGTCTCCTTTTTTATTCAAGTCTTTGTATACATAAATATATACATACATAATTTTATTTGTATGCCGCCTTTCCACAGTTCAAACTATGCTGAAGGCAGCTTACAATGTGAAAAAATATATAACTACACCATAACAAAAGTACAGTGGTACCTCGGGTTACATACGGTTCAGGTTACATACGCTTCAGGTTACAGACTCCCCTAACCCAGAAATAGTGTTTCAGGTCAAGAACTTTGCTTCAGGATGAGAACAGAACACAAATTGTGCTTCGGCGGCGTGGCGGCAGCAGGAGGCCCCATTAGCTAAAGTGGCGCTTCAGGTTAAGAACAGTTTCAGGTTAAGAACAGACCTCCGGAACAAATTAAGTACTTAACCCGAGGTACCACTGTAGTCATTAAGCATATACTCAACCAAACTGAACAGTTCCCACATAAATCACAATAAGATTTATACTGTACTAAAGATACAAAAAACCAGAAATCAATACTTCTAAGACACAGAGAGGTCAAGATCCTGCAGCTTCTGCTCTGCAGCCACACATTGTGAAGTTTTCATTCCCAGGGATAAGAGAGTCTCCATTTTCTCTGCTGGATGAGCCTCTTCCACTTTTCTTGCACCTCTGATGACCCAGGAAGCAGAGGTCCATTTCTTAAGCAGCAAGGTTAAATGGAGTTTTCTTCTCTTTATTTTTTGATAGATTATGCAACACAGCAGCCAAACGATGACCATCCCGAGTGTGATGTAGACCCAGAAATGTGTGCATCCTGAACCTGAAACAGGTATATTAAAAGAAGAATTGAAGCACACATGATTCATTTTGCTGATAAACAAGCTGGTACTCTCCAGCAAGTCCTTCACAAACATTCTTGGTAGCAAGGCCACTGTCAGATATTATAGAAGTGCTCTTCATGGCTTTGGTATGACTCTGTATCCATGACAGGTTTTTCTTCCTTGCTTTGAAAACCCTTTAGCTCTCCATCTCTGGTGATGGTAATGAGTGCTGCGTGAGCCTCATCCACCTCCTACCCCTGTACACCACAAAACAAGTGGGTTTCCAAAGATTCCTGTTGAATTTTTCCTCCTTTTTTTAGTCAGGTCCGGTGCATGTCTCCTTGTGAGTGACTTTGCTTGGGTCTGCAGGGGCTCAGGAGCCAGTGTGGTGTAGTGGTTAAGAGCAGTGGACTTGTAATCTGGTGAACAGGGTTCGTGTCCCCGCTCTTCCACATGCAGCTGCTGGGTGACCTTGGGCCAGTCACGCTTCTCTGCAGTCTCTCAGCCCCACTCACCTCACAGAGTGTTTGTTGTGGGGGAGGACGGGAAAGGAGAATGTAAGCTGCTTTGAGAATCCTTCGGGTAGTGATAAAGCAGGATATCAAATCCAAACTCTCCTCCTTCTTCTTCCTCTTGAAGCAATGTGGAGGCAGGGCTTCTTCATCTTCCAAAGGTCCTCTCACCACATCTCATGGAACTGGGAATATCCTACAAGACCCTGCAGGGGGCTGAGGCCTTTAAAAGACCCTGGCCATAAGATTTGAGGGCCATTTTGTCCTATGAGCTTCACAACCAGCCACCTTCAGTGATAAAGTCTCACTGGGCTACTTGGATCATTGGTTGACAGGCTCACAGATCATAAAGACACCCAAACTCTTAACTGTTGGAGCTTCTAGGTGATCCAGATGCTTACATACTCTCCAGCATTTCTCTGATGAAAATAGGGAATCCTATTCAACAACAACAACAACAACATCCTATCTGACTGGGTTGCCCCAGCCACTCTGTGCAGCTTCCAACAACATGTATATAAAAAACATAATAAAACATTTAAAAACTTCCCTATACAGGTACACCCTTCGGATGTCTTCTAAAGGTTGTATAGTTATCTTCTTGGCTTGGGGGTCACATAACTCCATACCCTCCAACATTTCTCTGATGAAAATAGGGATGTACAGTGGTACCTTGGGTTACATACACTTCAGGTTACAGATGCTTCAGGTTACAGACTCCGCTAACCCAGAAATATTACCTCTGGTTAAGAACTTTGCTTCAGGATGAGAACAGAAATCGTGCAGCAGCGGCACAGCAGCAGCAGGAGGCCCCAATTAGCTAAAGTGGTGCTTCAGGTTAAGAACAGTTTCAGGTTAAGAACAGACCACCAGAACGAATTCTCAGCTGCCCAAACTGCTTCCTGCTCCTAACTTCTAGCTTACACACCAAAACTCCGGCCCCTTCCTTCTAACAAGCAGTGAGGTAGAGGTAGGGGTGGCCCACCCACTGCTATTTTTCTAGAAAAAGAGTTGCTGGAACTCACTATAAGATAATGCTTCCCTTGTCCTCTTATTATGGCAATGGCTCCCATCTGAGAGGTGATGGAACTGAAAAAAAGCCCTAGGCTTCCTTTGCTACCTTAATAATCTATACTTAGGGAGACATTACTGTTATGTATTCAGTGGTCTGTGTTTGCCTGAGCTTGAGTCTGGGCTAAGGATTCCGAGCCCCTGTGTTCTGATTCAATACAAGATATCCAGTCACAGAACATTTCAGAATTTGGGCCTCTGCCATTGGCCCTTAAACTCTGAGTTATGATTCGCAGCTTGGAAGTTTAGACAGCCAATCATGTTGCGAGTGGGAGTGGCCCAGGCCTTCAGAAATGTATATAAGCAGTTGCTTTGCTCCTGTTGTCCAGTTCTGTTAGTTCAATAAATGTTCTTGCTGTTATCACTATGTCTTGCTTTGTGGGAACCCACCTACACTTCAGTTTACCAAGAAGCTGGTCTGGCTGTTTCAACAATGGGATCCTCCATTAGATTTTAACCCTTGCAGGATCCAGGAATGTTTAAACCCAGCCAGATGGGTGGGGTATAAATAATGAAATTATTAATAATATTAGAAAGGACTAAAGCATGCGGTCTACCCCTCCCACTCACAACTCACAACACAATGCATGGCTAATATGCTGCCAATCTGCTACCAGGCCAGGTTCAAGGTAACCTATAAGGCTCTATACAACTCAGGACCATGCTACTTAGAGGCGACCTTCTTCCTTAGAGGTCACTGCAGTCTGCAGGGCAATTTCTTCTGCAAGTTCTAAAATATATCAGAAACCTGCTCCATAGTAACTTGGAGCAGGGCTTTCAATTTGTCAGCCCATTTCGTGGAGTAGCGTTCCTGTCGAGATACGAAAGGCACCGACTGCCTGCACTTTTCAGGAAACAATGGAAGACATTTTTCTCCTGATGAGCTTTCACAACTGGATAACTAGGTCTCTTACCAGGGGGCTCTGCTTCGCATTGTTTTTAAAGGTCATTCGCTCTTGTTTTCTGTGCTGTTTTATTATGCTGGTGTACATCACCTTGAGGCACATATATGGAAGGTGATTAATAATAATAAGGCAGGAATGGGAAAATCATATTTTTGGTAAGTTTGATATTATTTGCCATGAATGTTCCGTTATTCCAGAACTATGTCCTTCATGCTGAATTTATCCTTCCATTTCTTTGAAAAAAATATGTTATTATTTTCTTACATTACAAAATAGCAAGAAACAGTATTAGAACAAAACCCACACTCCCACCCTTTCTGAAGATGTGAGGTCAGCCAACCAGTGGCGTAGCGTGGGTTGTCAGCACCCGGGGCAAGGCAAGTAATTTGCGCCCCCTAACCCATGGATTTGCGCCCCCTAACCTGTGGATTTGCGCCCCCTAACCCATGGATTTGCGCCCCCTAACCTGTGGATTTGCGCCCCCTAACCCATGGATTTGCCCTAACCCCAGATGTTGCGCCCGGTGCGGCCGGCCCCCCCTGCACCCCCCACGCTACGCCACTGCAGCCAACCCACCCAAAAAGTGACTTTTTGTTTCATTCTCCTTACTATTTTTAGTTTAGTGGATAATCTTTTCTAACAGGGCTAATTGCTAGGCATTTTCATGCCATGTGGTCATTGTCACACCTTCTAAGGATTTCCAATATCTAGCTAGTACTAGCCTGGGTGCTAATAAAAGCTGGTCAATAAGATCCTTAAAATGCAGATTTATATCGTCCCCTAGGTAAAGATTAAGTAAAGCCAACTCTGGGCTTTTTGTTTTGTTATTCCAGAGTGATGACCTTCATGATGAATTTATAAGGTTTCCATTTGCTGTTGTTTCTTGATGTGCTCTGGGACTCAAGTTCTTTGCACAGAAGCGACTGCTGGGCCAAGTTTCCTTCTTTGGGTTCAGTGGAACTATTGCTTGCATTGCTCATGTTTCAAACAACTTATTGATGCATTTATTAGCTCTCTATGGGCAATTGCTGCATTGTTTGGTGGTTCCAACTTAAATAAAAATGGTTCACTTTTAACCGTTGCACACTTTTCTTCCAACTAAGCTTTGTAGAACCCAAAGAGGCAGAGTTTACATCTACTAAGAAGTCCCACTGTATTCCGTGGGATGACTTTCAGGTAAATGCATTTAGGGTCAATTTTCTGAAATACTCTGGTGAGTCTCCTTCTTCTTCAGATTGTGCACACTAATTCGGTTGCAGAGCTCATGCAGAATGCTGTTAGATGACTCCCAAGAAGAGCTTCAATCAGTAGCTCATTGTCTGAGCAAAAGCACTCTTCATAAGGGCATCTTCTTGTCAGGGACATGCTAAAATGTAAGATCCATTTCCTCTTCAAAACATGCAGTAGGCATGATCCAAATCACAGCTGATGAGTTATCTCAATGGCTCTAATGTTAGATTTTGGGGTTGCCTACAGAAAGTGTTGGTAACTGACAGTTGGTTCAAAACAGTGGCCAGGTTGTTTACCAGGATATACCATAAGAAATGTACTTCACCATGTTGAAAGATCTTCTCTGGCTTTCTGTTCTTTGGCTGGGGGGTTCAATTCAAGATCACAATTTACTTAAGCTCAGAACCAACTTATCCCACACAAACCTGCCGACAGCTGATGATCTGTGCAAGATTCTTCTACTTTCAGATGTCTGGTGGGAAGCTTAAGCTACAAGTGACAAGGTCTTTGGGGTGAAGGTGCCTCGACTTTGGAATGACATAGTTCCTCAGCACCTACATTGCAATCTTTTAAGTGCCAGCTGAAGGTTCCTGCTTTCTCCAGATTTGACTAAAAATTAGTTTCAGATCAATTTGGGCTGTTATCATTGTATTTCAGTCACTGCTGATTTTTTAGTACTTATCTGTTGTAATTGCATACATATTGCTTGCTTTATTTTGTGTTAAAATTTTGTATGCTGCTTTGTATGGAAAGTTGATGAAGTCAGGGAAATAAATAAATGCGGACTTTTGCATTCTAAAACATCCAGATTTTGTTACGCTTATCCAAGTGTTTGTGTGTATAGCATTCAATGATATAATTATTCAGCCCAAGTTTCATGTCCTGTTTCCAGCATTCTGTTCTTCAGAGATGGGGGCCCTGTGGGCCAATGGGCATGCGGGCTATGGCCAGTGGCAACATCTAGAGGTCCAGAGGTTCCCCAGCCCTGCTGTTACCTGGAGCCTCCTTAGATTTCCAGTGTTCTACAACTATCTGTTCACTGAAGGAGATTTGGAGAGACATTTTCCATCACCCCTGTTCCTGGATGACTCCCACTCTAAGTCAGGCTCCTTCAAGACACACATTCACACAGAGAGGGATAGAGATAGAGAGAGATTGAGATTTCGAATGTAAATTTACTTGCATCTTGTTTTTTCCTTTTTCCTCCTTAGAGTTCAAGGGGGTCCCATGTGGTTTTCCATCCATGCACTTAGCTGAGCCAGATCTGCATAGCTTCTGCGAGATTGTTGCACTGTGTGCTTTCAAGTCATACCTCTGGGGCAAGGACCAGCTTTAGCTCTGAAGTTCTGAACTCAGGGAAAAAACCCCACACACCTTGGAAAGTTCCTTCTGTGTGGCTGGACCTCTCCTACTATTTTCCATTTTGATGCAATTGGTTTATTTCGCACAAGCTTGTGTTCTGTTTCCATGTGGAAAGAACAACAGCGAGCAATGCAGTCCATTGGATCTGAAAATTCACAACAGGAAGCAGATAAAACATACAAGTGAATGAGCCTCACCAAATTCCATGGGATTTATTTCTGCAGAGATATGGATAGGAGTGCAGCCTTAGTGCATATAGTCTGCCTTTGGCAACAAACAACACTTAGAAATAAGAAAAGGAAGCAGCACCTGTATACATGAATGGATATGTTTAAAAAAAGTGTACTGCAAAGCAGTCACATATCAATTAACAGATAAAGTTTGCTGTGGAGAACAAAGGTGCAAGAGTCTTTATAACAGCAGTGGGGATCAGATGGCAGGCAGAAGGAAATCTGATTAACAGTCCATTTTCAAAGGATTCCTCCAACATCCCTAGTGGGTTGAGCTCTTCCCACCTCATTTTTCTTAGCAACTATAAGCATCAGCAGAGCAATGTCAGATGGATCCTGTGAGTCACTCTGGTGTAAAATGCAACTGACAACAACACACCTGCCTGGGACCAAAATGACAGTTCTAAAATCACTGTAGATAAAAAATGTAAGAACAAAAGAATAGTCTGCTGGACCAGGCTGATGACCCATCTAGTCCAGCATCCAGTGGCCATCCAGATACCTGTAGGAAACTAGGGAGCTGAACATGAGCACAAGAGCCCTTTCCCCATGTCATGTTCCTCTTTTACTTCCTTGGTCATTATTTGGACGGCAAGCAGCTGGGACCTTGCAGCATGGAAGGGAGAACTCAGACCTGTTTCTTCTTCCTTTCCAATCTCAAAATGCACAACCGTGATGCAGTCTGTTGTTTACCTGAATGAATCATCCCGGGATTCACACAAGGAGATTTCAGCCTCCAAAACAGCACTCAAGTCAACATTTGTGTACCGCTATGTGAGGTTGGGGAAACATCTGGGCAGCAGGAAGGCTGACACTTTGTATTCAATCCATGAGTGGAAGCAAGCATGCGGAAAGCAGTTCCTTTGTGAGATTCAGAAAACAAACAAGGGGGGGGGGGCCTTAAGAAGTGCCTTGCAGGATTTAGGCAAAAGGTCCATCTAGTCCAGCATCCTGTTCTCACAGCAGCCAACCAGATGTCCCAAAGGAAGCAGGAACTGAGTGCAACAGTGCTCCCCATTTGTGATTCTCAGCAATTGGTATTAAGAGGCATATTGCCTCTGTTGTAGCTAGTAGCCATTGGCAGGCTTATCTTTCAGGAATTTGTGTTATCCTCTTCTAAAAGCACCCAAGTTGGCCACTTCTTGTGGGAGTGAATTCCATAACTTGAAAAAAACACACCTTCCTTTTCTCTGCCCTGAATTTTCACTGGTTGTCCCCAATTTTAGTATTCTAGCAAACTTCTGTCTACATACGTTCTCCACATGATGAATTGTCTCCATCACATTAAAAAAATCTCCCCTATGCAGGGCTGCCTTCAGATGTATAGTTACTCATCTCCTTGGCTTGGGGGTCGCATAACCCTCCAACATTTCTCTGATGAAAATAGGGGCCTCCTAAGGAAAAGCAGGGATGCGGGTGGCGCTGTGGGTTAAACCACAGAGCCTAGGACTTGCCGATCAGAAGGTCAGCGGTTCGAATCCCCGTGATGGGGTGAGCTCCCGTTGCTCGGTCCTTGCTCCTGCCAACCTAGCAATTCAAAAGCACGTCAAAGTGTAAGTAGATAAATAGGTACCACACCAGCGGGAAGGTAAACGGCATTTCCGTGCACTACTCTGGTTCGCCAGAAGCGGCTTAGTCATGCTGGCCACATGACCCGGAAGCTGTACGCTGGCTCCCTTGGCCAATAAAGCGAGATGAGCACCACAACCCCAGAGTTGGCCACGACTGGACTTAATGGTCAGGGATCCCGTTACCTTTACCTAAGGAAAAGCAGGACATTCCAGGACTAAATCCGGGACTGTCCCTGGAAAATAGGGAGCCTTAGAGGGTCTGCGAACTAGGCCAGTCAGCACCCAGCCCAAATTTCTCAGCAAAGCAGTATATGCTGACAGGGTCTCCCTCTTGTGACCAGCTGTGCTGCAGCATTCTGCACTAATAGCAGTTTCTAGATCAAGCACAAAAGAAGCCCCACATGGAACGCATTGCTGTAATCCAATAGCTAGACAATTTAAGGTGACCCTCTAAGCCAAAAACTAGGCAGAGATGGAGTCCAATTTATTCAGTCATCCTGGAGGTTAGTGATTAGGTCTGTCTGCGTATACAGCTCTCGGCCAGGATTCAGCTACTGTCTCTATCTCATTTCATAGAGCCCTACAATTGTAGAGTCAGGAGGGATCCAAGGGACCACCTAGTCCAGGCATCCCCAAACTCAGCCCTCCAAATGTTTTGGGACTACAATTCCAATCATCCCTGACCACTGGTCCTGTTAGCTAGGGATGATGGGAGTTGTAGTCTGATGTCTGATCAAGTCCAACTCCCTGCAATTTCTCCAATCTTAAATTCACTTCTCCACATTTCTGCCTCAGTTTGCAATTTATTTATTTTAAATTGCCTTCATGAAAATTTACTGGCATTTGAACTGCAAATCTCTCAGAAGATACAATTTTTTAAAATAGTGCTTCAAACCTCTGCCAATGTCTCTTGGTTGATATATAAATTTTCAATCCATCAATTTTCCTCCTCCCCTCCCTGCAGCACAGCCTGTAATCAAGGCAATCACCCCCCTCCCCGAGAACATCATTATCTCGATCTACATTCAGAACTATTAATACAGATCATCTTCTCCTATTTATTTAGATTTGATACAGCTGAAAAAAGGACTTAGCTTAGTAACATCATACATTTGAAAACGAAAAGCTTTTAAGAGTTGCCATCTTTTTTCTCTCCAAAAAACCCCCTAACAAACAACCACTTGACCCTTTTAAGAAATAAATAAATTAGCCATAGCTGCTGAATTCTCTTAATTAGGTCAACGAGCACACCAATGAGAGGTCTGTTGTCAATACATCTCTGCTTTTATCGGTTTAGAACAAGCCATGTTTGTTTCAGGTAAGTGGTTTTCAATAAGTAAGGCACTGAAAAGAATGGATTGGGTTTTAAATTAAATTAATACAGTGCACCTCTATACCTGAACTGTAAAGTTTTCTGGCTGTAAAGCTACTCCCTACTCAGAGTAGACACACTGAAAGTAATCAGCCTAAGTTAATCATTTCTGTCAATTTCACTGGGCCAACTCTGAGAAGGATTAGCATTGCATACGACCCACTGAATTCAGTTAGACTTGCTTTCAGGTTACTGGATCTAGGTAAAGGGGCCCCTGACCATTAAGTCCAGTTGTGACCGACTCTGGGGTTGCGGCGCTCATCTCGCTTTATTGGCCGAGGGAGCCAGCGTACAGCTTCCGGGTCATGTGGCCAGCATGACTAAGCCGCTACTGGCGAACCAGAGTAGTGCACGGAAACGCCGTTTACCCTCCCGCCAGAGTGGTACCTATTTATCTACTTGTACTTTGATATGCTTTCGAACTGCTAGCTTGGCAGGAGCAGGGACCGAGCAACGGGAGCTCACCCCGCCACGGGGATTCGAACTGCCGACCTTCTGATCGACAAGTCCTAGGCTCTGTGGTTTAACAGACAGTGCCACCCCTAAATATAGCCTGTGGTCTGGTACTTAGATCCAGAAACAGTTCGAGACTCCAGACCAGGCCCAAAGGGGACCCCTACATACAGAACACCCACAGGAAACAAAGATGGCAGATAAATTACTTTCCAGAAATAGCCCAATGAATGTATTTTCTTATCAAGCACCGTTTCATCTCAGACAGCTTAAGAGATTTACTTCACGTGGACGTGTGTGTGTGGAAGGGTGTGGAAACACCCTTAAAATAAATTTACATTTAAAATAAACTGATATGTGGCGCCTTTGAAAATAAAGGCAGTTCCCTCAGTCCCTCTCCCCCCCGCCCCACTTCAAGGTTTCAGAAAACATCTTCCTTCTGAAGATTGCTTTCCTTATAGGAGGAGGGGGGAAATTGAACAGCAGTAAAATGCTGGTTTGTTGGAGCAAATGGAATTTTAAATTGAATTCTTATCAAATTAGCCATTCATCAAGGTCATGCAATATTGCGTGAATGACCTCTGTGAGGCATCTGCACTCTTGCCTTGCTGCAGTCGTTGAAAACAAGGGTAATTCTAATGCGATTGCTGTGATGGAGTATTGTGCGATACGGGGACTGCGTTTGTGATGCGCGGGGCTTTAGCAACATCTGCGGGTACATCAGTACTCAGAGGACAACTGCCTTGCTCTCCAGAATGAACAGAAGCATGAGTTCCTCTGAACGGCTTTCATGCCTCTCCCATGATCCCTGGGAATAAGCATAAGGGCATAAGTGGAGTCTTGCTAGTTCAGCATCCTGTTCTCAAAGCGCCTTATGCCTCTGGGAAGCCTGAAAGCAAGACCTGAGCACAAGAGCTTCCTCCCCTTCCATGGTTTCCATCAACGGGCATTCAGAAGTATACTGACTCTGACAGTGGAAGCAGAATGTTGGTGGCTGTCACTGCCTCCGGGGGACCAAGTTCCATGGTTCAAGTCTGCGCTGTGTGTGATGAAGGACTTCACTTTGTCATTCATTAATCTTCCAACCTTCAACTTCATTAGATGTCCCCAACTTCTCTTATTATGGGCACAGGAGAAGGTGAAGCATGGAGGCTTCCAGAATTGTCCTCCTCTGAAGTTCTCCACAGATCTGGTAGATTTCCAAATCAACTGGCATTGTGGAATCAACAAATTAGGAATTCTTTATTGCTTTATTTATAATATCCAAAACATGTTGAGAGCATTGCTAAGGGCTTCAGTTCCCTCCATTCTTTCCATTGGCATATGGAGAAAGTGTGTGTGTGATACCAGAAGGAACACTTGGAATGAAAGCCAAATCCAGCTGCAGTGCTCCACATCTGGAATTGCACTTTTTGAAATTGTCCTAGTTGAACCTGAACTTAGGAGAAGAAGAATTCATGGAAGAGCACACCAGACGAAATAAAATAAAATAATATAAACAAACACAATGGGGGAAAATCCTCTCACCCCTGGCTGCGAATCACATCACTGTGTAACATGCTTCCTGCTTAAAATAATTATAGGTTAGATCCAAGTCAAAATTTCTCTGGAGGCCCCCTGAATAACATTTCTGAGAGCTTCCTTTTTGTCCCAGAACATCTGTGGCAAATGCCCTATGTTGGCCAGGTTGCCATCACAGTTGCTCCTCTTGCCACTTGCAGAGGCAGCAAACAGACACACACCATGAATGAATACACACCCTTAGGCAAAAAGAGCAGAAAAGAACTATGCTATTGCCACTGATAATGGCAAGACCCACCTCTAAGAACCAGTTGGAGATTTCCTCCCCTCCCTCTGGAGAAATTTGGTGACATGCTCCCCCTCCTCATACAAATAAGAGTGGAGAATTTCAAGAAACTATTTGACAGGGGCAGTTTGCCTCCTAAATACCAGTAACTCATAGCTGCCAATGTTTCCCCTTTTTAAAGGGAAATTCCCTTATTCCGAATAGGATTTCTCAAAAGAAAAGGGAAAAGTTGACAGCTATGCAGTAACTGGGAATTGCAGGAAGGAAGAGCACTGTTGCACTCTGGACCTGTTTGCAGGTTTCCCTGGCATCTGTTTGGCCACTGTGAGAACAGGATACTGGACTAGACGGGCCTTGGGCCTGATCCAGCAGGGCCCCTGAGGTCCCTTCTCAGTCATGAACTCACCACTCGCAAGATGGTTCTCTAGTACCATGATTACTGTAGATTGTTTCCAGCTGCTACAAACAAACTGACAATTGATTAGCAGGATGGACGAAGCAGAGAGGGGTGGGCTTCTTGCCCCCGAGCATCTTGAACCCTGGAGCCTTCTGGCCCCCAAAGGAAGCTTGCAACATGAATCTCCTGGTTCCTTTTTTTGTTTGGTTTGGTTGTTTTGCTTCCTGATGGATTAACTCCAACTCCTCCGCCACAACCATTACCCAGTAACAAAGATATATAGCAGCTGGAAAGTGCTTTTGGAAACCTTCCCAAATAACAAAATAGTAGCATATTTGACAAACTATTTCAGAACACATAATAGAGGAGATAATGATAATTAGGCGAGTGCTTTATGCCCAAATGCTCTTGAATGCCGGAAAAGAAAATACAATATTTTCAGTCAAAGATAATTGAAAAGATTATTTGGCTTATCTAAAATAAGTTCCCCTCCCAAGCCTCTGCACATCTGTTACATGGATTTGTGCAGATGCACGAAATGGTACTGCTGATTCAATGCTTGTGTTTATCGCCTGGGGGGGAACTAGATGTGGGCCTGAATTTGAGTGAGGTGTGAAGGTCCCCTTGAAGGGAAAGGGGTGCATTGCTTGGCTGGGTTCTAATCTGGGGATGGTGTGTGTGTGTGAATAAGATGGACTGAAATTGTGGTTCTTTAGTGCATGGGGCGGGGGCCGATCCCAAGGGCTTAGTGAAAAGATCAGGCAGCCAAAAGATGCACATTTGGAAAGGACTGGAGTCACCAAAATAAAAGTGCATAGCCCAATGGTGTGATTACTCAGAAGTAAATCCCAATGAGTGAATCGGAGCCTGTTCCCTAAGGAGTGTGTGTAGGCGGTAAGTCCTGACTTGTTAACTTGGGAGAAAGTCAGTCAGCAGGACTTCTGAATAAAAGGTAGGCGCACTCCGATTGCTCACAGCTTAATGCGGCAACCCGCAAGATGCAGTACCATCTGTATACAGGAAGAGGAGGAATCTCGTCGTTCCATGCCCCTTTCCTAGAGGGATGTCCTAGTGATTTCAGTGGGCCTTGCAAGATGAGAGGTAGTGTGGCATAGCGGTTGGAGCGTTAGGCTAGGACCTTGGAGACCAAATGTCAGGAGCTGGAGTCAGGCATAGGTCAGCAATAAAACAATAAAGAAACAAAACAGCTCACGGTGTGAGTGGTCACAGCAATGCTTCTTAGTAGGTCTTCAATCAAGCAGTTGCAAGGAATGAAGGTTCCCACCTTCCCACCACTCTCTAAGGCTCCTTCCCCAACAGTCTAAGGGTTGTCATCTTGCTTCTCATTGCTCCACTCTCTTTATTTCCTTGAGTGTTGTGGGGGACCGAGGGGAGAGGAGGGGGCTGGTTCCAACAGAAGAGGGAGACTCCATGGCTTCTTCAGCAGCCTGCCTCATCTCTGTCTCCTGACACCCCTCCTTTCCTGCCTCTGAGTCTGGACTGCTCTCTGCCACAGTCTCTTCCTGCTCACTAAAGCCTGTTATCTCTTCAGCTTCCGGTGCCTCCTTCTCCCAGTCAGCTCCCTCTTCTCCCTCTGTCCACGCATCATTATTCCAGCACCAATCCCCTGGCCCTGAGCCTTCTTCCTCTGGGAGTTCCCTAGCTCTGCATCCAGCCAGTCCGTGACATCAAAGTGAATGAATTTTATTATTTTGGTCACAGACCAGTTCCAGCCTACATACAATATCAAGGAAGTCATACATTTGAATTTGCAATTAGGTTTAACAGGGACAATACAGATATAGCAACAGTTAAATATATATATAAATTAAAACTTGGCCACTAACATATAACCTAAAATTATCATTTAAAACCTTAATCATTATGATAGCACAGCTTGTTCCCTAAGTTTTATGCAATCACACAGAAATTGGATACCCTTAACCTTGGCATCAAAGTTCAAATCTGTGCTCAGCCATGAAGCTCAGTGGCTGTTCTTGGGCCAGTCACAATCTCTTAGCCTAACTGTCAGGACTGGCAGGGCTCTGATGAGTGTGTGGTGGGAGCAGGGGATTGACCCAGGAGAGCAGGGGCATTGACGTATGGGGTGTTTGGTGCTGCTTACAGTGCGGGAGCCAGGGTGGGATGACGAGGAAGGGTCAGAGCAGTCAGAGATGGAGGTGGGCACGTGAGATGTGTCAGAGGTGGAGAGAGAGGCTGTTCAGGCCAGTCGAATCCCTGCCATCCTTTGCCCTGCTGTTTTCTAGAACCAGGAGGTGCTTGAAGAGGGAAGAGCAGTTATGGCTTCAGGGTAGCAGAAACCTCAAGTTGCATGCAGGCACCCCATCAAATGAGGGTACATAACCTGGGAGTGGGGTGTGGGGGTCCCACTGTTGCCACAACTCCTCCATGGGGCACAGACCTGGGAGCAGCTGCCCAGACTCTAGAAATGTGTGTTTGTGTATGTGTCTATGTATCTGGGACACCTTAGGAACTGCTGTAATCCTTCCTTGGTTGAGGGGTGCTCAGGACCTTATCCTGCCTCACAGGGATGTTACGAGGGTAAAATGGAGAGCAGGGGAGAACCATGTATACTAACTTGAACTCCTTGGAGGAAAGATGGCTTAGAAATGCAATGGTAAACAAACAAACAAGCAAAACTTCATTCAGTTTCAGACGCTAATCTACCTGCCAGCCCCTTTTAGAGCCTCAGCTCAATGCTCCGAGTTAATGAGTCTTGCTTGCCCAAAACAGGATGTCTTCAATATGAAGCTGCCTGGAATGACCTGTAATTTGTTTTCCTTATTCCAGCTCAGCTTGTTTATGTTATGTGCAAAATGCATCCATCCTATTTGTGGTATTTATCTCCAGGCTACTGCTTGCTTTACCACATCGCGAAGAGTTAGCATTGCTCTTGATTTCCCAGGAGTAAGAGAAATCCATGTTCATGCGCTTATAAAGGTTGACTTGTGAACAAATTCTTCTACAGGGCAATTTCGGATGCTCCAAGTGACATTTTAAATTCTTCAGATCTCCCCCTCCCCGTTCGGTTTTACAAGAAAATGTTGATTCTCTGGGACTCACATGCTAAATGAAAAAAGCAACTTTCTTGCAAAGAGAGCAAGGAACATTTTTAGGGCATGTATTTTGGTCCAGCAATATCTATATGTTCCCGAGGCCTTTCCATAGGTTGTAAAGGGCTTCCTTAAAAGCTTTCTTAAACCCAAATGTATTCACTTATCTCCAGAAGGCAAGCAGGGAGAGATTCACCAGAGCCACCAGTTGAAATGTCCGGCTTCCTGTCCCTGCTGATGTTCTTTTACATGGAGTTCACAAATAGAACTTACTGGCATTCACAAAATGTAGGCACGATCAAACATTCCCTCTGCTAATTGCTGCCCCATTTTCAGGTGGTGAAATATATGGTTATTTATTTATATATTATTTGCAGTATTATTTACAGCAATAATCTTTGTGAGGATGGAGAAAAATTTTCTGAAAGGTTTCTGCAGAGGCTTAATGCTGCTGGATGAAACCATTCTCCCCCTTTTATAGTTAGTCCCATTGCTGCTGGTGGGGGTAGCTGGAAGCTTGTGTGTGTGTGTGTGTGTGTGTAATTCCAATATGAGGTGACTTGATCTGTACCTCCTAGAGTAATGCAATGCTCAGAATGTAATTATCCTTTGAATTTTGCACTTCTCTGACTCAATTTTCACAAAATACATATTAAAGCATCACACATATGTAGGGTGCATACTTCCCTGGGAGTAAGTGCCCTTTGGGTTGGTAGTTCTGAGTAGATAGCAATGGCATTGAACTGTTCAAAGTTCACATTTTGTGTAAGATAACATACAACAATGTGAATTTTGTGAGATAATGCATAAAAAAAAACATTTTAATAATATTTAAATACAAAAACATTGAGCAATTTTCTTTTTTCTTTTTGTAGATGTGGGTTGGTTTTATACACACACACACACACACACACACACAAAGTATATATACAGATATATATATACACAGATACACACACACACACACACACACACACACACACACACACATATGTATAAAAGTGTAGATTTAGTGCAGAAATAAAGGGAGTG
This sequence comes from Podarcis siculus, assembly GCA_034642415.1. Classification (NCBI taxonomy): domain Eukaryota; kingdom Metazoa; phylum Chordata; class Lepidosauria; order Squamata; family Lacertidae; genus Podarcis; species Podarcis siculus. The sequence continues at coordinate 8,975,607 of JAXCMG010000018.1, forward strand.
GACATATGAATGAACATATCTGAAAGTGACACAGACTAGACATAGATTGACCCTTCCATCCTTATTGGCATCTAGGGATATAAGAAGGCACTATTTTCTATCCCACCCTGTATTTGTTGCATTCCACACTGTCTCCTTTCTGCTGCGTTTCGTCTTCCTCCTAGAACAAAGTTGTTTGCTGCCTGCTGTGAAGAAACCACTTAACTTACTTATTTCATTCCCTAAATTCCCTAAATTATGCTGTCAATACATTATTCCACCCCATTCATTTCTGCACAAAGGAAACACAGTGCAAATGGGATGAGGATACAGTCATACCTCGGGTTACAGATGCTTCAGGTTGTGTTTTCTCGGGTTACAGACCCGCCGAAACCCGGAAGTACCGGAACGGGTTACTTCCGGGTTTCGGGGGTCATGCATGTGCAGACGCACCAAATCGCAACCCACGCATGCACAGACATGCTGCTGCGGGTTGTGAACGTGCATCCCACATGGATCACATTTGCAACCCAAGCGTTCATTGTATAACCAGCTGTGTATCTTTGTGGACGTGTTTCCCAGATTGCTTTCCATTCCAAATGTAAGCGAACACTAACCATCCTTGCTCCCATTTCTGTTTTTGTCAGAATTCTGCAACATCCCTCCTGGCAGTTGATCCTTTCCTCCCCACACAGCCCCAGACAGAGTGCACACATAGCACAACACTTCCCCACACAACAATGCCCCCCTGAACTCTAACAGTTTCGTGGCTCCTGAATTTCACCTCAGCCCCATTGTGAGTTGGAATGTCATTGTCTCCTGCCTGCCAGGTCTTCTCCTGCTGATTTTAATGGGCTGCAAAGTTCGTAGCTAAGCCAAAGCTTTCACCAGGCTATAGAAGCACATATGGGGAAAGAAATATAGATATTTTAGTCGGTACGCTCTCTCTCATATCAATCACTAAGAAAGGGGCTGTGGGGATGACTAAGATGAAGCAATACAGCAATAACTCCTCAAAATGTCAGCCGCACTGACTGCACATTTTACTCAGAACCATTAGCAGGGGAGATAGATTATCCGTAAGTGCTAATATGGCACAGCAGAATATAAATATTTATATTAATGTGCACCTTTTAGTCTTTTATTAACAGGTCAGAATACACACACACACTTTAGTGCCCTTTCGGTTGGGATTTTTAAAATGGATTTAAGCCTCTACTTCAATGTTATAAGAGAGGGTGAAATAGAACCTTAGAATTTCTTGTTCCACTGGAGATTTTACCTATATCTACCAGTGGCATAGCATGGTGGGGGGCACAGGGGTGGTTGCCCCAGGTACAAAATTGTTAGGGGCACAAGATTTCAGCATCCGGTGCTGCTTCAAAACAGCTGTGCACTTCCATCACTGGGTTCCATTGAAAACAGCTTCTCTGTGTGAAGCAGGAAGTGACCTCTCCAGACAACGAAACTCTTCTTTTCTTATCTCTGTGGATGTGATATCCTGGGTGATGTGGATGCTGTTAGGCAGTTGAATGCATATGCGTACTCTGCCTGTCTCCCTCCCTTCCTCCTACCCAACCTATGAGGCCCCGGGCACTGGCAACCCACGCTATGCCACTGATATCTGTACACACATGAGCAAGGGGGGTGGGGATATCAACCACTCAGCAGCAGATTTCAAAGAGCTAAGGCAAGAAGTTGTTTCTTTTCAATATGGCTGAGGAAATGTAGGAAAACCCATGCCAATTTCACAGTTCTGTTTGCAAGCAGTGAAAAGGGTCCCCACTTTTGACAACGGGGGTCTTTCATAGGTTCATCCAACTCACCTAGCAGGTAGTGACTGCAGTAGCAGCCATTTCCTCCCTGCCCAGCAGTTCTTCTTCTTGTTGTTTATTAAATTTAGATACCATTCTTTACCCAAAGATCACATGATGGTTTACAATATAAAAACACAAAATGCACAACAACAACAACATAATAATAATTAATAATAAAAACTATGTACACACAGGGCCCACTATCAATCTGCTTGTAATGCAAAAAAGTGAGTTCCACAGTTTAACTATAAACTGAAGATGTGCTTTTTTTGGGGGGGGGGTCTGTCCTGAATCCTTCATTGGATGTCTCTGAGTTATGAGAGAGGGGGGAAAGCCTTTGTCTATCTGCTACCTCCATGCTATGCATAATTTTAATAGCTTGCATGCTTTCAGTGGGATGGGTTATCTGAACGCCCCTTAATGCTTTTTCTAAGCTAGAATCAAGGGTCGTGGTACATATCTGCACATCAAACAGACTGGCCACTTGCCCTCCCTGTTCTTTGCACATTTGAAATCTTAAGCTGCAATGAGCAATCCGGCCCATTGAGTATCCTTCCCATAAAACCATCCTTCTTCTCTCCAGCATAATCTGGGTACAGATGGCAGCTGCTCCTCAGTAACAGTAATTTGCTCTGGGTGTTGTGTGCGACAACTATTAATACATAATATGCATGAGCAAACCCAAACAATGTGGAAAATATCTGAAAGGCAACCCCCAATAAGCCCCTTCTTCCCATTTTCCTTGCAGAAGTGCAGCTGCTTTGTGCCTTAATACAAGAAAATGAAAGCAAGGCTCCTCATATGGAATTCCTGGCCGGGTTCGCATCTTGTTTCTGCTTGATGCCAAGTGATGTCTTTGCCGCTGAATTCACGCTGAGATGATAATAGGTTAGGCCGCTCAACTGACTTGGAAGGTTAGTAAGATCAACACTCGAATCTGCTTTATCTCCATCGAGGGGATTGTTTTGTATAATACCCAACTTGCAAAGGAAGAATAATGAACACGTCTTTCTGTCTGCTTCACTGTATAACAGGTGGGTGATGTGCTGTGTTTGAATAGAATACACTGTCTTACTAATGGCAAGGAAGTAAACTTTGATTGTTAACTTTTTCCTGGACATAGATATTTCCTCTCCCTTGTTCTCCCAAAAGCAGGAAAGGGATGGAGATAAGTTGAACATCAACTAAACAACAGCATCACTTAACAGATGGGGTTCTCAAAACTTTCTACCCTCCACTGTGTCCACTTGAGAAGGCTGAAAATGACTGAGGCCCACCAGTCACAACTCCTGAGGGCTTTCTGCCCAAATTTAATTTTGCACAATGAGAATGAAAAGTTGACTTCATAAGTAAGTACAAGTGCCACAAGTTGGAAGTCTGCTTTTCACCTTGCGGCTTTCCCCATCAGTTCACCTCCCTTGCAAAATATGTTTACGGGGAGATGTGTTTTGCATAGCAGCACAAATACAGTGTATTTATTGATTCTGGTGCCGTGTCGGCTGTGGCGTCGCTAGATGTCCTTTAGCCAGAGCTGTTTATTAGACTAAATAGACATTTTCGCATGGAAAAAAGTGCATTGTGATTGTTTCAGAGGTGGTGCAATTAGGGTTAAGCTCTCAGAAGATAATGTTGCAAGGGATTATCTGAGAATTTTGTTTCCCCCTTGACTTTGCCCAACGGTTGGAGAATTCTACTTCCCCACCAAGTTAACTTCTCTATCCCCGCCCCTATTTTACTGCTGACAAACAGCATGGAGAATTTTGGGAGTCCATGTTTGACATAGAGGAGGAGCTGAAGACAGTGGAGGCTGGTCCATAAGGTCAAGTAGGGTTCCGCCCCACCAACCTCAGTTGGTCCCCAGCCAGTGTCCATCTTGCCAGCTTTCTTACTTGCAACCAGTCCAAGGGGTGAAACTTCCTGTCAGTCTCCTCCTCCTCTTCAAGTTTCAGTGGAATTCAGCAGGGAGGAGGAGGAGGATGGGGGCAAACCTAGAATGAGTTGGTTCTACCTGTCATTGCCTCTAGCGCCACCTGCTGTTGCCCTCCCTGCTTTCTACCCCACCAGCCTCAATAGCTACCACTCGCCACTGGCTGAAGAGCTGAAACTCTGAAAGAGCTGATAGCTATGGTATTCACATTACCCTGCTCAGAAGCATGAATTCTTGACGTCTAATGATGCTGGAATCCGAGACCTCTCTCTAATTGCCACCCACTTTAATTCTGGCAAGGGCGGCACTCAAAGAAGTGGTTTCTATGGAGCTCAGGGAACAGACTACAGCTGTTAATGGAATTAATTTGTTTCTCATTTTTAAGCAAACCGATCTTCACTTGTTGGATTAATATGTAGATTACAGTGCAATTGCCTTGTAGATGTCAGCAAGGATACAGATGGGGACAAAACCAGAATAAGTTGGCACTGCTTGCTGTTGGCACTCACTCCATCTGCCCCTTGGTCTCCCTGCCTTCTGCCCCACCGGTCCCAATGGGCACCAGCCATTGTTGCTACTAACTAGCCAGCAAGACTACTGCAAGAAGGGCAACACCCCATAGACTGGAGTTACCAGGAAGTACAGTAGTTTCTTTAGTTCACAGGAAGAGCTGCATCAGTGTCCCCATCCATACTTGGTAAGAACATAAGATGAGCTTGATGGAACAGGCCAATGGCTCAAAAATTCAGCCAACCAGATGCCCATGGGAAGCCTCCAAGCTAGACAGGAGCACTCGGCTGCCGTAGGCAGAGAGGAAGCTGATGACACCAAACTAGATCATTGGTCTAATACTGGCCACACTTAGTGAAAACAGCTCCCCAGTGTTTCGGGCAGAGGAGAGTTTCCCAGGCTTACCAGGATATGCCAGGGATTGAATTCGGGACCTTGGCAGAGTATTTGGTGCAGCAAATATTTGTGGAGCAAATATCCTTGCAATAAGGTATTGTTTGGGCAGGAGCTATAGCTCAAACACCGTGTTGCAAGTATATATGCACCACAAACTTTGCCACACCAAATACTTGCTTATGTCTCAGATTTAAAATGATCATGCTCCTAGCTCTCATGGCTTTGGGGTAAAGAAAAGCTACGGTGCTAGAAGGGTTGCAATGATGCTTTGACCCACATTCTTTTAAGGCTAATGATCATAGAAGTGTAGGAATGGGAAGCGGTCTAGGTGAGACTTACTATAGAGCTGCAAACCTGGAAGTAAGTGTTCCAGGTGTTGCCAACTTTTTCCAGAATCTGAACGTGTTTCGTTTTGAGCGTTACGCTTCCGATTTGAGTGCCACACTTCTGTTTTGAGCGTTACTCTGAGGTCTGTCTTTTTTTGCCATCTATTTTGCATTTTTGTTTTTGAGGCTTTTTTGTTTTGTTTTTGTGACTGTGTGGAACCCAGTTCAGCTACTGATGGGTTGGTCGTGTGACTGCAGCACATTGTTTATTGCTTTCATTTTATGGATCAGTGGTCTTGTTAGATAGCAAAATTCATGTTAAATCGCTATTTTAGGGGCTGTTTTTAAAAGTCTGGAATGGATTAACCCATTTTGCATTAGTTTCTATGGGAAAGCGAGCCTTGGTTTTGGAACGCTTTGGCTTTGGAACAGACTTCCGGAACGGATTGAGTTTGAGAACCAAGGTACCACTGTACTACCTTACAGTGAGTGGCAGCAGCTCTCCAGGATTTCAGACCAGGGCCAGTCCTAGTTGGAGATGCCAGGGATTGAACCTGGAAGCAGCTGCGTGCGAGGCAGACGCTTTACCACTGAGCTATGTTCCTACGGTCAACCCAGTACTAGCTCCTGTTGAAACTGCAAGAGCACAACAGATAAACAGTCTCTCAGATACAGTAGGAGAAATTTCTAGCCCTACCTGGAGATGTGAGGGATTATACCTGGGTCCTCCTGCATCCCAGGGACAGCACTGAGCTACAGTCCTTCCTTGAGCAAGGTGAATTTAAGGAAGCCTTGGAGAAGGAGCAACGATCTCCCCAAGTCCCATTGGTGCATTCCTGGTGGTAAGTTCATCTAGAGCCATATCTCTTTTCAGCTCCTGAGCTCCTGAATAGCTGCTCTAATTTGAAATGTCCTATACAATGTTATTTTTCTTAAAAGTATCTGCAAGCCTGACAAAAGAGGATATTAAAGAATCAGAGATTGAAATCTATGGCTTTCGTTTAATATCCTTATTGGAGGTGCTTTTTCCTTCCCCTCTAAATTACTCCCTGTTTTCATTGTGCTCAAAATTCTCTCCTAATAAATGATAGTAGTAGGTGAAAGAGAGATACTCAATGAATTGGTTTTTTGTCCCCTAAACCCCATCAATATATAAAGCTTTTCTTTGTATTGCTAAGCACAGGACATTACTCACACAAATTAGATATTCGTTTAAGACTTTTCAACACTTTTCATCACAGGAGTCTATTCCCAGAAATGGGGGAAAATCTCTTCTATCCATGTATTAAATGTGGAAGATTTCAGAGGGAAATTTTACAGAATTCTCCCTTGTACTGGATCAACACATTGGGCCAACTTACTCAGGGTGCATTCAGAGGTGGGAAGCATTGTGTTATTTTTTCTGATTAACGCTAGTGCCTCTGTTCTGTTTTCTAACATTCCCTTCGCACTGCAGTTCCTGTTGTAGTGATCTGTGGTTTTTTCAGTGATACACACCAGCATGCGGCCTTAAATTTCATTCCCACCAGTGGGCGTGGTGTGGCACAACAAAGGACGTCATTGGGCAATATTCCGCCATACTTTCCGCACACCTGTGCTTCTCCTCCCTCATGTTTCACCTATGAAAATGGCAGATAAAAGAACTGCATCCTGGTATTCTGTCTATTTTTTTTAATCACTTTACTCCCATGATTTGCTGGGTTAATGGGGTTGCAAACACATCTTTTTTTCTGGAAGCAATTAACATGGAAATGAGTGCCATCCTTGAACTATGTTTTGTTAGATTTCTGAAGGGGACTTTTATGTCATATGAACCTTTCTACACTATATTTGAGCTAACAGTTAGGGAAACCTCAGGGAAAAGGAATAAACTGCCATGTGAATGCAGCCTCAGTGTTGTCTATACTGAATGTCTGTGGCTCCTCAAGGTTCCAGGCAGTGCCTTTCCCAAATAGAAGCTTGGACCATTTGCCTGACACACAAGAAGGAGCAGGATGGAGCCTGTAATTTTCTGGAATTCTACCCTGGGTAGAAGTAATATTGTAATCAACCCATAGTGAATAGCTTCCTGAAACCTCCTAATGAAAACCTGGAACAATGGAAGCTTGGAAGTGGTATGACGACAAGCTGGAATTTGTGCAGAGGAAGGTGACCAAGATGATGAAGGATCTGGAAACCAAGCTGTATGAGGAATGGTTGAAAGAGCTTGGCATGTTTAGCCTGGAGAAGAGAAGACTGAAAGGTGATAGAATAGCCATATTTGAACATCTGAAGGGCTGTCACATGGAAGATGGAGCAAGCTTGTTTTCTGCCACTCCACAGGGCAGGACTCAAACCAATGGATTCAAATGACAAGGAATGAGTTTCTGATTAAACGAGAAATAACTTTCTGATGGTAAGAGATGCTCAACAGTAGAACAGACTGCCTTGGGAAGTGGTAGACTCTCCTTCATTTCAGGTTTTTCAGCAGGTGATGGGTGGCCATCTGCCAGGGACTCTTTAGTTCTTATTCCTGCTTTGCAGGGGGTTCGACTCTTTGGTCCCTTCCAACTCTCCAACTCTATGATTCAATGGGAAATATGCTCAGGGGGATATGTGGAAAACACAGGATAGATGAAGAAAAGAGTTATAGCCACGTTCCGACTGATAAACCTTGAAAGTTACACAGATGATGGGAACACAGTTTTCTACTGTTGCAATTAGTGATGGAGCATTTTTTTGGAGGAGGAGATGGAGCTCTTCAGCCAAGGTTAGCCTTTTGTTCCCCTGTGGCTGTGCAGCTCAAGGATCATTTATGCCTGTGCTGAGTGTTCTGAAAATAATGGCAGAACTCCAAGATCGTATTTGTACAGTGCATTATTTGCAATGACAAATATATGTATTAATCAGCACCAAATAACACCTTCCTAGGCAGCTGATGTAGAATGCAGAAGAATGTCCCTTCTTTGCAACAGGGTTCCCCGCTCTTAAAATCAGAACCATCCTGTCTTACTTTCTTGTAGGTCCCAAGTGCCTTCAGAGCCCCAGTGTGTCTCTTATGCTCTCTCTCTCTCTCTCTCTCTCTCTCTCTCTCTCTCTCACACACACACACACACACAGACCACTTTAGTTTGTTAGCTCTCATGCAGTCCATTACCAAGACACTGGTCCAGCACTTCCACTACCTCACCTGCAGATGTAAAGGAGAAGTAGAGCTGTGTGTCATCAGCATATTGCTGACAATGTACTCCAAAACACTCCATTTGGGAGTTTTATGTAGACAACTCAGGACTCCAATACCTCAGGACCACCTGTCTCCCTAGGAACTCATCCGGATCCTGAGATCATCCTCTGAGACCCTTTTTTCACGTGTCCTCTCCACAAGAGGTCCAGAGGGACACAACATGAGAATGGGCCTTTTCTGCAATGACTCCCTGTTTGTGGAATGCTCTCCCCAAGGAAGTTCGGCTGGCACCTCCATTATGCACTTTTAGGTGCAAGGCAAAAATGTTCCTCTTCAAGCAGGCTGTTGGCTGAGTAACATCAGATGCCCTTTTAAATGTGTTGTGGGAGGGGGACATTACTGGTTTGTTTTCATTCTTATTTTAATTATGTATTTTGTGTTTTTTATATTATATTTTTATGTTGTGAACCACCCTGAGATCTACAGATGGAGGGTGGTATACTACTAATAATAATCATAAGTGAAACAGCATGTTCAATAACATTAAACCCTGAGGAACCCCACATTGAAGGCTCCACAGGGCTGAAGAACAATCCCCAAGCATCACCCTCTGGAAACATCCATCCTAGTAGGACTGGAACCACCACAAAGTGGTGCCACCTCTCCCCAACTTTGGCAGATACTCCAGAAGGATACCACGACTCATAGTATGAAAAGCTGCTGAGAGAACAGCTCTCAAGGAGCCGTTTCCTTTCTCTCTCTCCCAACATTGGTCATCCTACAGTGTGACCAAAACAATTTCCTCCAAGAGTGCCACAACCATCTGCTCAAGAACCTTCCCCAAGAAGAGGAGATTGGCAACTGGCTGGTAATTACTTAGACATATACACATATTTGATGGGACATGGGTGGCGCTGTGGGTTAAACCACAGAGCCTAGTACTTGCTGATCAGAAGGTCAGCGGTTCGAATCCCTGAGACGGGGTGAGCTCCCGTTGCTCAGTCCCTGCTCCTGCCAACCTAGCAGTTCGAAAGCACGTCAAGGTGCAAGTAGATAAATAGATACGGCTTTGGCAGGAAGGTAAACAGTGTTTCTGTGCGCTGCTCTGGTTCGCCAGAAGTGGCTTAGTCATGTTGGCCACATGACCAGGAAGCTGTCCACCGGCTCCCTCAGCCAATAAAGCGAGATGAGTGCCGCAACCCCAGAGTCGGCCATGAGTGGACCTAATGGTCAGGGGTCCTTTTATACACATATTTAAAACAGTGTTTTTTTTTTTTAAAAAAAAAATAAGGGCATCTAAAATTAGGAGACCTAAAAACCATTTAAGGGAGACTGAAAACATTTTAAAAACAGCACATACCTCCATGATTCAGGTGGAGGAAATGTGACAGACTCACAGAAGGTAGGGGGAACATTAGGGCAGGTGATAATTACAGTAAGTCTAGATTGTTGCAGTTGCCACCTCTGGACCTTGAGAACACACCTTGATTGACTCATATTGCAACATCATTTGTTGCTCAGACCTTCAAATATAATCCTTCTGGGACTCAGCTAGACTGCTAAAGAAAAAACAATTTAGATGCATTGTGTGTGTGATATACTTTAGCCACCTCATGAGAATAGGAGACTCTCTGGGAAAAGCTCTGATGTTGGGTACAAGGAGAAGGGGACGACAGAGGACGAGATGGTTGGACAGTGTATTAGAATCTACCAACATGAATTTGATGAAACTGCGGGAGGCAGTGGAAGGCAGGAGTGCCTGGCGTGCTCTGGTCCATGGGGTCACGAAGAGTCGGACACAACTAATAGACTAAACAACAACAACAATGTGTGATATAACATTGTGCCACCAAATGGCGACGTGGAGTCCGGTTTTTCTCTACCGGTTTTCCCTGTTTAAATTTACAACTCTTTAAACTGAAACGCTTCTTTGATGTGTCTAGATCTAGCCCTGGCCACAGTCCATCTAACTGAAACCCGGGGCTGGAAGGATGCTTCAACTTTTACACTGGGTGTGTGGTATAAAAAGGCTTCATTTATAGTTTCCTTGGAGAAGCTAACTGCAAACTGAAAGTCAACAAGGTCTCTGCTGCAACACAAAAATTTGTGGCCACATGGGAGACCTCTTTTTGACTTGCATGAACAGTCACATGATGGATCGCCTCATTCCAGTCCAGTACAATTTTATTTGGAAGAATTATTGAACTTATTTGGCCTTTTGCCTCTTCCTCATACCCCCCCTTTGCTCTCTCACCTGTCTGAGTTGTTGGTCTTCTTACAATAGTTTTGCTTCTTGATGATTGTGTGGCCTATGTGTTTGCATGGTGTGTTTTTCCCCTTTCCAGGGGCCTGGTGCCCTTCTTATATGCACTTTCCACGTTATAGGAATAAACATGCAAAAAGATAAGAAGCAATAATAAAGGGAGGCAGGGAGAAATCAGGACTGTTTCTCACTAGAAAACAGCTTCACGTGGGATATTATTTCATGTCAGATGAGTATCTCCTGGAAGAGCTGAGAATTTGTCCGCAGTGAAGGTGTGAAAGATGAGCCACTTCTGAACTTGCTAGGAAACCATTAGCATCCACAGAGGGGGCTTGCCAGAATCCCTCACCACAGGAATCTCGGCGATGGTTTCTGTGCATTGAATTTGAGGGGAGGGAGAAGTGGAATGGAATACTGGAGTTTCCTGTGCAGTCACAGAAAAACTCTTCACTATTACTTACTCTGTTTATTTGTCGCTTTCCCCACAAAAGTGTCTCAAAGCAATGTAAATGTTAAAAAATAAAAATAAAAACAAGTATAGGAGATTGAATTAAGGATACAAAATGTTCATCCATGAATTTATATTTGTTTTTTTGTTTTTTTATGCTGTGGTACGTAAGTCAATGGAAACTTTCTTGTTTGTTCTCTGTTGTCGGAACTGCAGGAAATGGTGCTTCTGGCAGTGGTTTGTCCATATAGCATAGAATCATAGAAATGTAGAGTTGGAAGAGACCCCAAGGGTCATCTAGTCCAACCCCTGCAATGCAGGAACCTCAGCTAAAGCATGGCGGCCAAAAGGCTGAGTTATCAATCATTAAGTTCTAGGAAGGGAGAACCCAATTCAGATTCTTCCTATTTTCCATTTGTTCCATTTTTAAATTTTGTTCTCCATTCAGTTCTGCAGCATGTCAAAGTTCTTCTTTTTTTAAATCCTCATGAAAATTCATCAGAATATAGTGCAAATTTCTCCCAATATTTACATTTTTATGATTCTTTCCCCTTTTATACACAATTTGCAAGCATTTCCCCCTAATCTAATTCATTTTTCCATGTCATTTTGCTCAAGTGCAACTCTTTAGGCCCACTTTCCCCCTAATACTGTTTGGTTGGAGAATGGTTTTGCAAAATTCAGAGGAGGGCGAATAGTCAAAGTATATTTGTGTTTTGTTTAGCGGATTGGTTTCTGCTTTTAAGGCAGTTTCACCCAGAAATTCATGATAGAAACTTGGGCTGAATAAGAAACAATACACCCCAACAACCACCACCCCAAAGCCATTTCTCCTCTTTACCTCCTCCTTCAGAGACCATTCAAACACCTGGGCAGGTTCTCAGACAAGTGGCTTTCCATCAATCTCAATCTCAATCTCAATCTTCAGTGTATAGCATAGGAGTAATAAAAACCAAACTTCAGCAGAACATCAAAAGAAAGTTGAGACAAGAAGCCCAGTTCGATGGTTTCATGTAGGGTAATTCATCTTTTTATTCTTCATCCCAACTACCCACTGTTAAGGATATATCTAGGAGCTAAATAAAGTGCAGATCCCCAACCATGTTCTGCTTTAATTCCTTCCCCAAATTGGGTAGTGATCCTGGTTATTTTTGTCATTGGCATTCAGCAAATGAATCGTTTCATTGTTTTTTGTCTCAGCCCCCCAGTTTAGTTCACGGCAGCTGGCCAACTCACCTTTGGGCCTGCCGTTACGGATTGGGAGCAGAGCCCCTTTCAACCCGCTGTACAGAAACCACAATAGTAAATACATATTTACATACTTGAGTATGCATGTTGCACAGTCGCACTGATCTCCTCTGAATCAAGCAGCAGAGGCCCACAGGAGAAGCCGAGCCTGTCTTCCAGAATAAATTGAAACATCCTGGTGAACTCAAATGGAAGGTAACATCCTCAGTGGCACAGCCAGGCATTCGTGGCACGCTCTGAACTGAGCTACCATAGCAGTCCCATGAGCAGTCTGCTGCATACATGGTATCTTGCTTTTAACACTGTAGTTTGGGGATAAGGGACTTGGGACTCTGCCATGTTCTGAAAGCTACTAGAAACAAAAATCACACCACGCACAAGAGGGAGGCATCAGTGGCGGAGGTTATTTTATTAGGGCAAATGGGGGCATTGGTCAACCCCGTCTGCTCTCAGTCACCTGCCTTCTTGCTTATGACAAATGCAGAGGGTGCCTGCCATCTTCCTCTTCCTTAGTTCTCCTCAAGGCCCCCAAATGCTTCTTGGAATTGAGTGCTATGGTATACCTACGATTTATAATTTTTCAATGCTGTAGATAGTCAAGCACAAAAATATTCATGCTACAAATATTGATTGGGTAAAAGCAGTCTTAAATATTTCACATTCCACAAGAGGAAATATTTCATAGGAGTTTTTGAGTATTCCCTCAAATGTTCAGTTTTCCTGTTGGAAAAACATGGGGAGGGCCACTTAAAATCCCCCCCTTCCCAGGTTTCCACCTCTCAAGTTGAGGATTTTCAAAAAAATGTTTGTAGTACTGTCATGGACCATGCTGAGGAGGGCTGCACTGAGGAAGAATGGTGGGAGCCATCCTCTCCCCCCGATCCTGAATCTTCCCAGGAGCAGGAGAACAGTATAGATTTGGAACAATGGTTTACAGAGGGGCATAGTTCAGAAGGTAGAAGTTGGGAAATACTGGATGGGGAACAGCTAGGCGAAGAAACACTAGAAGAGAGAGTTAAGAGATTCACAGCCTCTGGACACCATCCACCCCACTTCTTCGAAGAAACGGAGAGCTCAGAAAGTGTTAGAATAGAAAGTGCACAGGGCACAAGCTCAGATTACAAGACATAGGAGTGATGGAGGGGGGAGTGAACCTTAATTGGGAGCACCGCTATTTCTAGTAGACATGTTCTTTTCTCTCTCACTGTGATTATTAAAGAATCTAACTGGTAAGACGTTCCTTTCATTTGATTTCTTCTTATTTATCCTGCCACGGGGGAGGAAACCGATTCCCTGAAGCCTGACAAGTACTCTTATTTGTAAACTGCCTTGAATGGGATGTATCCTAGAAAGGCAGGCTATAAATGCCTTATAGGGAGGAGGAGAGTGAGGACAAAACTAGACTCTGATGTCTCATGTGGGTCATTGGCCTATTGAGGGATGCTCTGCCTTTCACACCCCACAAGTCCCAATGTGCACCAGCAACTCCAGGGCATCAGCAGACATGAGCAACTCTGAGGTTTACAGGGATCCATGCCCCCTCCCAAAAAACCTGCCCAATGAGGGTGCTGTGGCTACAGAATGCTGCAGGGGGACACACCTATATTTTCCTCAAAGGAGATCAGGGTGGCATATCTGGTTCTACCTCTCAGTTCATCATCGCAAGGACCCTGTGAGGTAGGTTAGGATGAAAGAATATGACTAGCCCAAGGCCCCTTGTGAGCTGGATAACTGAGTGGGGACTTGAACCCTGGTCTCCCAGGTTCTAGGCCGGTACTCTAACCACTATACTATACTATAAACCAAGGTAGGAAATTAAGATCCGATAAAATAGGCACATGTGCACACTCAGAATAGGAAGTCCAAATAACTGCTGTTAAAATTCCAGGGACATTGTCCCCCCCCTTTTTTTTGCACTAGCTAACTCTGGCAGCTGAACGATGGTGACAGATACACCTCCACAGAGCGCCTTAGGTGTTAGTGATGCTATTATCTGCTACAAGAAACTCAGGAATAATCCCTATCTCAGACTCAGCAAGATATTTAGTTTCCCGGGTTATGGACACGGTGACTCAAAACAGATGAAGTGCCCGGCGGTGGCTGTGTCAGGGGGGAAATAAATGCACCTTAAAACTGGATTGCCAAGGGTGCCCAAACAGTGGAGGAATAGCAATAAAACAGGAACATGATAATTGCAATTGGCACTTGCTTACATAGGATGAGGAAGAAAACAATGAGGATTCAGAATCATTTTAGGTAGGGCTGCCCTATGTCCGGGATTTCCCAGACATTACTGGGATGTCTGTGGTTTTTTTTAATTGAAATATGGCAACCTTATTATAGGAAGCTACCTTATACCAAGTCAGACCATTGCTCCATCTTGCTCAGTGTTGCCTACACTGACTGGCAGCAGCTCTTCAGAGTTTCAGAGTCTCTCCCCAGCCCTACGCAGAAAGGGAGGAAATTGAACCCAAGACTTCCTGCATGGAAAGCAGATGCTTTGCCACTGAATGACAGACATTCTTTTGTGACCGTGTTGAGAAATACACGATTTCTGACATGGTCAGAATAGTCAGGTATCTGTCACTAGTTGACGAGCGAGCAAACCCATTTGCAACAGGCTTTTTCAGGGATAGCATCAGCAGGGCTGTAGCTAGGGGGTGGTGAGGCGGGCCCCCGCCAGGGGCACAGGTGAAGGGGGTGGTGCAAAATCGGCTAAAATATTTCCATAAATATGTCTATAAATAGAAATATTAATTATTGCCTCATAAGAAAAGGTTTTAAATAAAGGGTGATTTGAATGGGGGGAGGGGGGAGGCTGGAAGGAAAGGTGGAAAGAAGAGCTAATTTGTCCATGGCTAGGGGGCGCAATCTGGACGTTTCTGCCAGGGGTGCAAGCTCACTTAGCTACGACTCTGAGCATCAGTGCCTCTGTGATGCCTTGAAATGAAGATGTCCACAAGGGTCCCAGCTTATTATTAACTAAGGGGATCTGCAATAGCCTTAACTGCAGATGGAAGAGAAATTTGGTTTCATTTGCCTTTAAAGGCAAATCATTTTTTTTTTTAAAAAAAAATAATATTTATTAAAATTTTCAAAAATACAGAAAGTAAAGATTAAAGAATGTTCAAGACCTTATTTTCATATATCAGCTTTCCGGGACTCCCCCCTTCCCCCACCCCTACCATATTCCCCTTTCACATTGTTGGCTCTACAAGTTCCCAGTTCTGATTAAAGCTTAGCTTATTTCACCCATTCTTCAAATTTAAATTTAAGTTTATACAATCCTCATATTAAGAAACAAAAGTTCCTTCCCCAGGGCCCACCCCATTTTCGTTCCACAATTTCCCCTTTATTTAATGGTAAAAACACCCCACAATAGAAATATAAGAAACAAAAATTGAAAAGTATAATAAATGAAAAGAAACCAATTCAGCAAAAAGTTGACAAGCCTTTGGATTCTAGTTCTCCCCCCCTGTCCCCGGTTTAATTTCCCCCTGATCACCAATCCATGTTAGCTGCCTGGAATTCTTAAGATCCAAAAATCACATTTTCCCCCAACTCTCGCTGGCTTTTCTTTTTATAATTATTTTTAAAGTTATTTTTAAACCATATTAACTTCAAATCTTTAATAAAACTCCCCCCAATGTTCTTTCCAAGTTGTAGTCCAGTTTCCTCTTGTTCTGCTGCTAAAATGTACTAATTCAGGAATTTAGTAAGTCTGCAGGGATTATTGTTATTCAGGAACCAAAACTTGCGTTCAGTCCCTTCCTTTCTTCAATCCTTTAGCTGAACACCCTGTAGACACAATATTGTTTCCATTTTGCAGCTTTCCCAGGAGATAACCAGTTCTGTAAAATTCCAATGGTATTTTTCCACTTACGACCTTCTTTGTAATGTCCCGAAACTCCTCTAGGGGGATTGTTGTAACTTTGTTTTTTCTAGTCCAAAGATCCGGTTGTTATCCATGTTTTCGCCATTTTGTATCCAAGTTTTAACAAATTGTAAAGAAATTGTAGCGAAATTGACCAGCAAGGCCCTCGTAATAAAGTCCTCTTTCCGACTTTGACAGCTACTTTGACAGCTGTCAAAATCTCCTTCGCTTTTCGCCAGGCTCTCTCTCCTCAATCACCCCGGTTCCCAGGGGGGGGGGTAGCATTTTCCTTCTCCCTAAATTCTTCCTCCAGCACAGTTCTTGTAGTTTCCCATCGTGGAATTCTTAGTCAGAAACAAATCTTTTTGGACCTTGGTTTCCCAGTCCTTGTTTTGGAAGGTTTACAATAGGGAGGGGGACTGACTTCCTTTTTGGATCCCCCCCCGCTCGTATCAAATCCGAAAAAATTTCTTTTTTTCTCCTTTTAAACCCGGTTTCCAAATTTTACTCACGGGTTGTTGTTAAAAGTCCGAATTCTCAATGGAAGAAGTCAGCGCTCTCCGCCGGATGGCATGCGGCTTCGCTCGGCAGGGATGGCAGAGGACTCAAAGCACCACGCTTCTCCCCGGCACCCGATCCGTAGCCTTTAAAAAGGCTCCTTCACAAGTCGGGAGGGCGCTAACGGTGCCAGCCGAGTCTCCATGTCCACGGCCCCCGTGGCCGTGGTTTTTTTAAGGGTCCCCGCCTCGCCGGTGCGGTAGGACCCAGCCCTGCCGAGCAGGCTCCCTCCGGAGCTCGGAGGGAGTCCGCCATTCGGCGATGGCGCCAACCCGGAAGTCTAAAGGCAAATCAACCCAATTTATGCTTCCTGAAACAATACACAAACATTAGGAATAACTTTCTGGTGGTGAGAGCTGTGCAGCAATGAAATGGACTATGTTGAAAGGTGGCGGAGTCTTCTTCAGTCATCTGCTGCGATGCCTGCGTTCATCCACACAACTCTACAATTCTTTGATTCAACACACACACAGTTTCATATACACAGTGCTTTTTTCTAGGTGTCAGAACTCATCATGAAGTTGTTACAGTAAATTGCTGGGCGACTTGGGGCAGCCCTAAACAGAAGCCAGTTTCACAACAGCTGTGTTCACCACCCACAGAGGTGCTAAAAACTATGACAAGCTGTCTCCCTAGCTGACTTGGGGGTCGCCTCTGGTTCTGGTGGTGCAGGTCAAATACATGCGCCCCACCTCCCTCGTTCTCCTAGGTTCAAGTAGATGGCTAGAGCAGCTTGGAAGGGCCTTTGCAGAAAACACATGTGTGTGCAATGGTAGAGGCCTGTCTGGAAAGCTTAAAGCCTCACCACCACTACATGGGAGATGGATTGAAGAAAAGGAAATATGATTTGGCCCTTCCCCAAAGCTTGACCAGTTGCAGCTAGGAGACAGGTAGAGGTGAATTGCACAACCTCTTATGATTTGCCTTCAGGGCCCTATATCATCATTGTGGTTCCCTCCCCAAATCCTTTCTACCATCAAATGCTAGTACAGTGGTACATCGGGTTACATACGCTTCAGGTTACATACGCTTCAGGTTACAGACTCCGCTAACCCAGGAATAGTACCTCGGGTTAAGAACTTTGCTTCAGGATGAGAACAGAAATTGTGCTCCGGCGGCGCAGTGGCAATGGGAGGCTCCATTAGCTAAAGTGGTGCTTCAGGTTAAGAACGGACCTCCGGAACAAATTAAATACTTAACCCGAGGTACCACTGTGCAACTTTGATGATGATAATGATGGAACCTGGCTTCTCTCCTTCCTTCTTCCTTGAATACTCTGGCAAGTCTGTAGCGAAATCTAAGAGCCATTCGAATCCAATATTCCCACAGTGGTGATACCTTTTTACCTAAGGGACAGAAACACCTAGGCTCATATCTCAAAATGCAAGAGCGGAGAGTCTTTCTCATCAGGTTCAGCACGCTTCAATGCTATGCGCTAGGGCAGCCTGCTATGCTTTGGCCTATTGCTGCAAGGCACACAACATAATTTGCAAGCCACATTTAAGACATGCAAACACCAGAGAACACGAAAACACATTTCCTCCACTTGACAAATGTAGGTGGCTGTGATACCACCGTGGCTAAATATATACAGATACATAGCGCTGCAAATTGTGTCCCTGTTCCCACACAGCTAAAAGCTATTTGTGTCGCGATTCATTCTCAGACAAGCACACACAGTATAAAGTGCACTGCTAATTGCCTCACCAGAGTCCACTGCTAAGCTTGGCAAGACGGTGCCCCTCACTTGAAGGGCGCTCAGCAAGTTTCCCGGGGAAACTAATCAGGCTTCTCTCAGCTGGAGACTGGGGACAGGGGAAAAATTTGAACCAGTTCATCTTTCAAGGCAAACATAACATATTTACGCTTTCCAGAAAAGTATTTAAGCAGAAACACAGCCATATTTATGGGGGGCACACATCCAAACTTTGCAATGCTGTTCTTCAACCAAGTAATACATATACTAGGGTAAATCATGCATAAAAATGCATATATTAATGAAAATAACCTATAAAATGAATTATATTCAGGAAAATCAATTAGGCAAAACAGCAAGGAAAAAATGTGCATATATGAAGAAATTTGCACTGAAGTGCTGTTGAAGTTTCATGTGAAAATGTGGAGAACTGAAGATTTCAAAAAATGAGCGACTGAGAAATTGAAACTGATAGATTTTCCCTCCCTTAGCCTGAACATATTTGCAACAATGCACGCAATTTGCTTTATTTAATTATCACATTTGCATGCCACCTCATAAGTCAAACTTCTCAGGACAGAAGTGAAAAGCGAAAGAAAGAAAGAAAGAAAGAGAGAGAGAGAGAGAGAGAGAGAGAAAGGCAGGTAAGAAAAATACAAAATAGAACACAAACTCAAATGCTTCATGTTAAACAGAATCCCTCTTTGCACCCACAAGGAAGGGCCAGCAGGGAATGAGGCTCCTTGTGAATGAATGTGTAATCATTCCATCCTGATCCTAGATTGGTTTGAGCTCCATGTAATCTGATTGGCTCTCCTTGGTCTCGAAAGTGAAGGGGAGGGAACTGGACTGGGCCTTTGCAAGGCCATTCAAGGCCAGCCTTCTGCTACTTGTTGAATTTCTGGTTGCCAAGCAACAGAGCCTGATGTGGATTAATAGGCCAGAGCTGAGTCAATTATTTTCAGGAGGCATTTTCTTTCTGATAAGATTTCTGATAACATTCCATGGGAGCCAACTCCAGTGGGCCATGGATGCTTGGGCACCCACAATAATATAATTGTGGGGGCCGGGCACCCACAAAGGTCTTCAGTAGAAAGTGGTAGCAAACTGACAAGCAGAGCTGTGGCTAAAATCCATTGGTATGGTTTAAAGAAAATAATGTCCTCAACCACTCAATACTGGCTACTTCTATAAAACACAGAGATAAGAAACTTCTGGGCAGTTGCGGCGGGGAGGAGATGACCCCCCCCCCCCCGTTGTTCACCCACACTGATTCATCTGCTAAATGAATCCCATCCTTTTCATTCTGGTTTATGACAATGTAATTTTCATGGTCTTTTGACAGCGTATATAGAAAAATAATCACCCTCCACCATTCCCAGCAGAAAGACGTAAATGATCTGAATGATGATCTTGATTAGAAGAACATGTTTTTGCGAAGATAGTAGTCATGCAGCTGTCTTGTTTTCTTGAGAGAGAATCGTTTGGATAAGCTCCGTACAGTAGCTAGAGTTTATGATGCCAATTTGATTTATTTCCTTAAAAGATTGAATGAATGAATTTATTAATACGGTCACAGACCAGCTTCAACACACACAATATCACAGATCATAAAAAATCAGAAATACAAGGGACAATATGGCAATAACAAGGATTTAAATATAAAAATTAAAATTAATTGTTAGCGTGCCCCCTGTAATTAACATTTAGGGGATTGGACATTATGGGATACCACTTGCTTCCTGCGATTGATTGCAGACGCACAGAATTTAGCTACATTTAATGTAGTCTTGGGCTTCTTGTCCTCTAGCAGTAGTTTTAGACTATGGTGTTCCGATTCTTTCCTAGACTTATGCAAAACAGGTGTAATAAAAGTCAAACGTATATCCTCATAAAGACGACAACGTAATAGTACATGTGAGGCAGTTTCAACTTCCAACGAGCCACAAGGACAGACCCGTGCTGTGTATGGTTTACCCTCAAATCTGCCCTGAAGTAAGGCAGAAGGGAGAACGTTAAATCTGGCGAGGGTAAAAGACCGTCTGTATTTGGGTATCTGAAGACCTGACAGATAGTTAGCCGGAGAGAAACCTCTCCCATGGTCCCTTATTGCTGGATGTTTGATCATTTCGCTCATGTGGCATTGTAATTCTAGTTCCCGCCTAAAATAACTGACGCGGACCTGAGTGAAAACTATCTACAGACCTGAGTGAAAACTATATACAGTATCCCCCTGTTGGCCCAGGGTGAAACTACACTACATAACACCCCTCCCCACCGAGATAAGGCGTTAGTTACAATCGTAATGGTTTCCTTATATACAGCACTACGCGTAATGGTTCAATTAGGCACAAAAGCATATCGGTTACATTTCCCATACTTAGACCAACAGTGAGACCTGTCCAACAACATAGTCCTTTAAATAAGTTGGGCGCTTGGAAACTCTGCCAGACCGCCGGGGATTGGTAGCCAAGTCCGGAGGGCCACACAGTTCTCGCTGAGGCTGTGGTGCGACCCTAGGTGGCGTTGGAACCAACTCCCCTGGATCCGCTGCTGTGGGTGGAGCCTCCGCAAGTGGAGTGGTCTGAGTCTGTTCTGAAACGGCTTGGTTCGGCTCCACGCTGGCAGTTTGCGAGGGAGGTGTAGGTGGGGCCTCGCCATCTGTACGTGTCTCTTCTGGAGTCGCAAGCGCAGTTGGGGACACCTCGGTAGTGTCCAAGTCCCCAACCCTGCGCCTAAGCTGGTCTATGTGCCGTCGCCACAAGCGTCCGTCTTCGAGTGCCACCTGGTACGAGCGAGGTCCAGTGACTCCCACTACTGTGGCTGGCACCCAAGGGATGTCCCCCACATAGTTCCGGGCAAAGACCTGGTTTCCTGGGACAAATGACCGTGGTGCGTTGGCACAGCCTGGGGGTTCAGCCACGGCAAAGTCCGGGTGTAGCCGGTCGAGCGGTGACCTGAGGCGGCGGCCCATAAGCAGTTCAGCAGGACTCCTCCCTGTGGCCGCATGAGGGGTGATGTGTTGCACGAACAAGTATTCGGCGACCCGCTCATGCCAGTCTCCCCGGTCCAGCCGCGCCAGTGCCTCTTTTGCCGAGCGCACCATTCTTTCCGCTTGCCCGTTGCTGGATGGATGAAAGGGTGCCGTTAGGGCATGGCGGATGCCCAGTCCCAAAAGATACCGCTCAAACGTGCCTGACGTGAACTGCGGTCCATTGTCAGAGACAAGGACATCAGGACACCCATGCGTTGCAAACAGGCCTCGCAGCACCCGGATGACAGCTTCGGTAGTGGTGGAGGGCATCAGGGCGACCTCCAGCCATTTGGAATAGGCGTCCACCACTACCATAAAGGTCCGGCCGTGAAAGGGGCCAGCCAGATCGATGTGCACCCTCGACCAGGGTGTCTTTGGCGTCTCCCAGGTGTGTCCCTTAGCTGCCGGTGGTGCAGGCCTCGACTCTTGGCACGCTTGACAGGCGGACACCCAGGCAGTGATGGCATCGTCCATATTAGGCCACCAGACGTAACACCGAGCCAACGCCTTCATTTTGACAATTCCCGGGTGGCCAACGTGCAGAGCCTCCAGGACGCGCTGACGGAGTCCCTGGGGAATCACGACGCGGTCTCCCCACAGCAGACAGCCGCGATGAGCTGAGAGTTCATGTTGTCTGGTTGCGAAGGGCTGGAACTCCGATGCAAAAGGCCCTTGTGGCCACCCCCTCCACACCCAGTTGAGCACCCGGCTGATGGTGCGATCCTGGGCAGACGCGGAGGCCACAGTGGCAGCCGATACAGGCGCTGCCGGAAGATCCTCAATCAGAAGGAGCGATGAAGCTGGAGCCGGGTCTTCCACAAATGCTGGAAGAGGGCAACGGCTGAGGGCGTCGGCATGGCCCATCGATTTCCCCGGGCGATGGATGAGCCGGTAGTGGTAGGCAGCCAGGAAAACAGTCCATCGCAGCATGCGTGGTGAGAGGACCGGTGGAGTTGGACGATCACCAGCGAGGAGGCCCAGGAGTGGCTTGTGGTCAGTGATGAGGTCAAAAGTCCTGCCATAGAGGTATTCATGGAACCTCTTCACTCCAGCCACAAGTGCCAATGCCTCCTTGTCGATCTGGCTGTAATTCCGTTCCGTCGGAGATAGTGTCCTGGAAAAGTAGGCGAGCGGTGCTTCTCTTCCATCTGGAAAACGGTGACTAAGGACAGCACCGATGCCAAAAGGTGAGGCGTCGCAGGCAAGGACCAGCGGCCTGGATTCACTGTACTGTACCAGCACACTGTCTGAAGAAAGGAGAGCCTTGACCGCGTTGAAGGCCGCCGTCTCCCGATGACCCCAGGCCCAAGGCGTCTTAGTGCTAAGGAGTCGGTGAAGAGGCTCAGCCACTGTGGCTTTGTGGGGCAGGAACATGTTATAAAAGTTCAGCAGCCCCAGGAATGCCTGCAACTCCGTTTTGTTCTTTGGGGTGGGGGCCTGCTGGATAGCGCGGATCTTGGATGTGGTTGGATGAAGGCCGGAGGCATCGATAAGATAGCCCAGGAACTCTACCTGTGGAACAGCGATCTGGCACTTCTCCCTCTTTACCTTGAGCCCGGCCTCCTGGAACCTGGTCAGCACGGCACGGAGGCGCTCGAACAGCTGCTGGTGTGAGTCTGCAGACACCAAGACGTCATCAAAATATGGTACCACGCCCGGAAGCCCTTGCAGGAGACGCTCCATAAGGCTTTGGAAGATGCCAGGAGCCACACTCACCCCGAACTGCAACCGGCGGCAACGGAATGCCCCCCGGTGGGTGACGATCGTCTGGGCTTCAGCAGTGGCATCATCGACTGGCAGTTGTTGATAGGCTTGGGCAAGGTCCAGCTTAGCGAAGACCTTACCCTCACCCAGGGAATGCAGCAGGTGTTGGACAACAGGAACCGGATAAGCGTGCTGCTGAAGTGCCTTGTTGATCGTGCACTTGTAGTCAGCGCAGATTCTCACCGACCCATCTGGCTTGACAGGCGTGACGATGGGGGTTTCCCACTTTGCGTGGTCAACCGGCTCCAAAACTCCTTGGGTGATCAGTTTGTCCAGTTGTTCGTCCACCTTAGCCTTGAGAGCAAAGGGAACCCGGCGTGGCTTTAGCTTGATGGGGGCGACTTGTGGATCAAGGCTAAAGGAGATGGGCGTACCTGTATATTGCCCCAAGGTGCCGTCAAAAACCTCGGCAAAGTCTTTGACCAGACCCTCAGTCTCTGCGTTAGAGATGCAGTTGATGCCGGTGACTTCCAGGCCGAGGGCATCAAACCAGTCTAGCCCTAGGAGGCTTGGCCGCTGACCTTCGACCACCACCAACCGGAGCAGGCCCGAAAAATCCTTGAAGGCGATCCGGAACCGGCCAACGCCTACCACGGGAATGTCGTTTCCCTGGTAGTCTCTCAGGTGTACGCGGTGAGAGTCGAGTTGCCTTTTGGACACTCTGGGTACCAGTCTTTTGATGGTGCTCCATGACACGATGGACAGGGCAGACCCGGTGTCGATCTCCATGTCACATGGAGCTCCTTCAATGAGCACCGTGACGTTCAGCTTGCGTCGCGTAGGCGAGTCGGTTTGGCCAATCGTGGTTCCAGACGGGCAGCGGCAGTTGGTGAGAGCGAAACAACTTTCCTTGGCAGACTGGAGTGAAGACTTGGACTTGCGAGTCGATGAAGGGGGGGTGTCAGACGGAGCCGATCGGCAGACCTTAGCGATGTGGCCCCTTCTGGAACACTTCCTACAGATGGCGTCTCTGAATCGACACTTGGCACGGGAATGGTTGCCTCCGCAGCCGGCACATTCCGGTTGGCCCTTGGACTTCTGTTGGAACTTCCTGCGCTCCCGCTTTGTCTGGTGCACGTCATCGTCTTCACTGGAGGATGCCTCATCACTGCTGGCCTCTTCATGATGCACCGGAACTGGCTTCCTAGCAAGATGCGGGCTGCTGGACTTGCGGATCTCCTGGGCGGAGCGTTCAGCAGCTTCTGAGGCCACAGCCTCCTCAATGGCTTTCTGTAGCGTGAGGTCTGGCTTGGCTAGGAGACGCCGTTGCAGATGGATGTCCCGGACCCCGCAGACGATTCGATCCATCAGGGCATCGTCTAAGTCTCGGAACTCACAGTGCATTGCAGCCTGTCGCAGGGCGGTGGTGTAGTTGTTGATTGACTCCCCCTCTGCCTGGTTCCGGTGGTAGAACGCATGGCGGGCAGCAATCTTGGACGGCTTTGGTGCGTAGTGGTTGCGGAGCTTCTCTTGGATCGTGTCCCATGGTGTTGCCTGGACTGCTTCAGGCGCAACCAATGCTCGGGCCGTCTCAAACACCTCAGGCCCACAGAGGCTGAGGAATAGGCCCCGCTTCCGATCCTTTGATACTGCTGTCAGCTCGTTGGCTTGGAGGTAGCAGTCGAACCGAGCGAGGTAGGAGTCCCATGATTCAGAGGCTGGCGCAAATGGCAGTAGAGGCACAAGTGAAGCCATGATTCCGATGCCGGCGTGAAGGGCGATGGATGGAACACCGTGCTCTAGCCAGAACGCTCAGCTCTGAATTGGTTCTGCCCAGTGATTTCGCTCAGTGATTTCGCTCTGTGATTCAGCTCAGTGATTCAGCTCAGTTCAGAGGCTGGCCGCATCTGGCTGTGCTCTGATGTCCATCCATCCCATCCTCGTCGCCAGAGTTAAGTTGTGGGTTGACATAGCAGCCGGCACAGCGATTTCTTCAAGTAGCTCTTTATTTTGTAAGCTGGAATAGAACTGACTGCGAACAGCTCAGCCGGCCTGCTTTTATAGGCAGCCGGCTGTCACATTGTAACCACCACAGCCCAGAGTTCCCGCCTAAAATAACTGACGCGGACCTGAGTGAAAACTATCTACAGACCTGAGTGAAAACTATATACAGTATCCCCCTGTTGGCCCAGGGTGAAACTACACTACATAACAGAAACCTCTCCCATGGTCCCTTATTGCTGGATGTTTGATCATTTCGCTCATGTGGCATTGTAATTCTACGTCCCAGATACGCTGGCGAATTGTAATCCTAGCTTTCTCGAAGCCTGTCGCTATCAGGGTCTGCTGTGGGATCCCCAGGCCTTTAAGCTTTTCCAGCAGTGTAGCTTTCCATCTGGATTGGTAGGTATCTAATAAGGTTAAAGGTGCCAGCCCAACCGGGAAGAAAATAAGCTTTAGCCAATAATGGATCTTCAGTATCCATATCCGAGTACTGATAGGAATTTGCCCAACCTCCAAACGGACCGCTATGTTGGATACGCAAGAGGGGATCCCCAGCAGGCAACGGAAAAACTTAGTTTGAAATGCCTCTAGGAGAGTAAGGTTTTTAAAACTGCAGATCTGGGATCCATATAACAATTGTGGTAGTATTTTGGCAGCAAAGACCTGGGAGGCTGCCGGTATGTGTTGGCCCCCTTTCCCATAAAAGAATCTTATTAACGCTTTGGTAGATCTCTCTGCATTTGCAATAGTATTATTAATCTGAAAGCGCCAGGAGCCCCTTTCCTGAAAGGTTACACCCAGGTATTTAAAGGTTGCTACCTGTTCTATTGAGCGATTGTCTATTCTCCATTTGTGCCTCCTCCTTTTTTTAGAGAACACCATGACTTTGGATTTGTTGTAGTTAATTGTTAGTTGTTCAATGCTGCAGTATTTGGAAAAAGATCTCAGAAGTTTTCTTAGTCCAACACAAGAAAAAGAAATTAAAACTGTGTCGTCCGCATATAATAGGGCCGGGAGGGGAGTACCAGCCAATTTGGGGGGATGGGCATTTTCTTTCTCCATATTTCCTACTAGCGAGTTGATATAAAAGTTAAACAAAGTAGGCGCAAGGACACACCCTTGCCTAACCCCCTGATGGATTTGGATTTCCTTGGATAGGTGGCCCTGTCGGTCACACCTTACCCGGATCCGTGTATTTTCATATAGACTGTGGATGAGATACAGTAGGCGTTTGTTTATATTTGCGGCGCTTAGCTTTCCCCAAAGCCTGTCCCTCGGTATTAAATCAAAAGCAGATTTGAAATCTATAAAGGCCACGTATAGGGAACCTCCTTTTCTTGATGTATATTTCTCCGCAAGATGTTGGAGAACAAGGCCCTGGTCTAAGGTTGACCGATTTGCCCTGAAACCCGCCTGTGCCTCTGAAAGAATGTGGTTTTGTTCCAACCAGTCCACTAATTTATCGCATAGGTGGGCTGCGTACAATTTGCTAATGATACTTAGGAGGCTAATTGGCCTGTAATTAGCCGGATCTGATCGGCTCCCTTTCTTGAATAAAGGGATGATGATTGCTAATCCCCAGTCCTCAGGGATAGTGGCCAATTGATCTATGCTGGTAAATAGGGCAGCTAGCACAGGGGCCCACCATTCAACATTAGCCTTAAGGAGTTCCGGTGTAATGTTGTCTACGCCGGGTGCTTTTCCAGGTTTAAGGGATTGGATGAGCCTATAGATCTCTTCAGTTGCTACTGGGGGCCATTTGGCGCCAATATCACTCGAGGCTGGGGGCATGGCCTGCAGATGTTGATTTGATGTATATAAAGATGTAAAGTAAGCCTCCCAAGTCCCAACTGGTATAGTATAATCAATTTCAATCGGGGAATCCTGCCAACTTTTCGCAACTATTTTCCAAAAAGTGGCTGAGTCTTTCCTTCGAGAGGCCTCTAATAAACGTTGCCATTCCCCCCTTTGGGCCTTAAGCTTTTTCTTTTTAATCAGATCTTTATATTTACGTTTGGCTTCGAACCATTCCGCAGGAAGCAGGGGTAAGTTCGCTGATTTGTAGTTCCTGTACTTATCCAACAAAGAGCGCTTCATAGCAATACATTCCTGATCAAACCAGGGTTTGGATTTGTTAAGGAATAAAGATTGGCGCGATGTCTTTTTTTGGGTCAGGTGGGGTTGCAAAAATGAAATCAGATCCTGGAACAAGATTATTCTAGATTCAGAACATGGTGAGTTTAAGAGATTATCTCTTCTCATGAGGAATAAGTCCGAGTATAGCCTTTCAGATGTTTCAGCATTCAGCTTTTCGGACCATCTAATACGCGAGTATCTCAACTCCATGTTGGAGGACCTGGGAGCTTCAAGTTTAACGTTGCAAAATAAGTCTTTTCTTGCATCCAGGAGGAGGCAGAGCGGTAGGTGATCACTATCAACCCTCTCCTCCACTTTGCACTCAAGGGCTCTATTTAGGAGATTAAATGATACCATAACATAGTCGATAGTGGAAGCTCCTGCATTTGATATAAAGGTAAATTCCCCACAAGTCTCCCCATTCTTGCGCCCATTTAGTATGACCAGGTCCAGCTTGTTAGAAAGACGCAATAGGCACAGACCTGCATAATTACATCCCTTGTCTTTTGAGAGTCTGGTGGGTATAAGATGGTTTTCTTCCACGATGGGTGGCGAGTCGTGGAAGTGAGCGTATAGTGCTTCGTCAGACTGGCCAATTCTGGCATTAAGATCACCAGCCACTAGCACTGAAGCTGCAGGGGTTTGAGTCATCAAACCATCAATGTATGTTTCCAGCTCATGCCAGGTGTTTTTAATCAGCTGCTTGCCTCTTTGAGGGGGAAGATATACATTAATCAGTAGCAGGGTGGCCTTAAAAGATTGTGCTTTCCCTGTTCAGAATGGGCAGGGTGAGTTGTGATACATGTTTAATGCGTAGATGAAGTAGCTAATTGGATTTGATGGGAGCTGACAATTCCTGTGATCCTCTGCCAGGTCTACCTCCTGTCCCCCAGCTTTTTGGGGGGTGGGGAGTCATCACTTGGTGACAGAGCATATGTCCTAAGAACATAAAAAGAGCCTGATGGATCAATTCAATGACTCATCAAGTCCAGCATCCTCACTGTCGCCAACCAGATGCCCTAATAGAAAACCCATGAGAAAGCACTCAAAATGTGAAGAAAGGCCAATAAGGGGTGTGGCCTGAGGGGCTTCATTCTGACACCACGCTTGAGGTTCCCCATCCCTGAGTTAAATGGACATGTTGGGTTGAGAATTAGCTGTACACGAAGCTCTGGAGATCTTCTGTCCGAAAGTAAACACCAGGCTAGATAGCCAATGACTTGACTCGTCTTCATTGGAACATCATATTTCAGGGGGAAATCTTAGCTCAGTAACAAATCTCTTTATTTCTTACATTTATTTCTTACATTCAAGGAGCTCAAAGTGGTGTGCATGGTTCTGTCCTCTCCATTTTATTCTCACAACACAGAATCACACTTGTTCTGAGGACTGCATAGAAGATTGCGTTAGATCACGGGTAGGCAAACTAAGGCCTGGGGGCCGGATCCGGCCCAAACACCTTCTCAATCTGGCTCGCGGACGGTCCGGGAATCAGTGTGTTTTTACATGAGTAGAATGTGTCCTTTTATTTAAAATGCATCTCTGGGTTATTTGTGGGGCCTGCCTGGTGTTTTTACATGTGTAGAATGTGCCCTTTTATTTAAAATGCATCTCTGGGTTATTTGTGGGGCACAAGAATTCATTCATTCCCCCCAAAAAAATATAGTCCAGCCCCCCCCACAAGGTCTGAGGGACAGTGGACCAGCCCCCTGCTGAAAAAGTTTGCTGACCCCTGCGTTAGATTCTCACCAGTTTCCTTCTATAAGCTCTATGAGCCCAGCTTTCTCTAATTTCTATTTTCCCCCTTAATTCTTTCTTAGGTAGCAAATAAATCTGCAGACTGTCTGTAAGGGGAAGGTCCTTGCATTATCTTCATTCATCCATGCTTGTCATCACTGTTCACTTTGCCAGAGTTTTGCTGAAGAAGAGTTGAAGATATGAACGTCTGTCTTGAAAGAAATACTTAGAGCTGAAAGTTCATTTAACAGAGAAAAAGAAAAAGAAATTAGGTCCCATAACCACAGCGAGAGCTGTCAGGAATCAGCATGCACCACCATATGTTTTAATAATTTGAGCTTTCTTACATGTCTTTGGGGAATAGTGGCAGGGTTTTGATGTGTTTCCTTCCTGGTTCCAAACTCCAGGCTGCTCTCATCAATAAAATATTTGGTCTATATTCACTGTGGTTAGCCTCTGATGAAAGCAGGTGCAGCCACAAAATCTCTCTCTTTAATTACTTGTTGAGAGGGGAAAGGAGAGAAAGAGAGAAGAGAGCGCGCAAAGAGAAAAGAGAAATAGGAAGAGGCTTTGAAAGCTGAATGGCTGCACTGAAAGGATCTTATTTACTAATTATGTCGAACACTGACTTACAGTGCTGGTGTTGGCCATCTACTAAGCTATGAAAATACGAACAGGTGTTTTGTTAATTTCTCTCTCTCTCTCTCCACCACGCTGTGAAAGATTAAAGATGAGTGGATTAGCTCTCCCTCTTCCATTATTGTTTCACGGCTTCACTTTGCCCTGCACTTCACTCCTTCTGAATTCCAGTTTAAATAGGAGGGAATCTAAAATTAATTCCAGAACTCAAGCAGGCTGTTTGCTGTAGCTTTCACTTCCCCAGCCTGGTGCCCTCTCTGACTGTTTTGCACTATAGCTTCCATCAGTTAATAGCCAGTGTTGAGAGGACTCCCAGTCCCAAATCTCTGGAGGATGGGGAGGACCCCTGACCATTAGGTCCAGTCGTGACCAACTCTGGGGTTGCGGCGCTCATCTCGCTTTATTGGCCAAGGGAGCCAGCGTACAGCTTCCGGATCATGTGGCCAGCAGGACTAAGCCGCTTCTGGCGAACCAGAGCAGTGCACAGAAACGTCGTTTACCTTCCTGCCAGAGCGGTACCTATTTATCTACTTGCACTTTGACGTGCTTTCGAACTGCTAGGTTGGCAGGAGCAGGGACCGAGCAACGGGAGCTCACCCCGTCGTGGGGATTCAAACCGCCGACCTTCTGATCAGCAAGTCCTAGGCTCTGTAGTTTAACCCACAGCACCACCCGCGTCCCTGGAGGATGGGGAAGACAGAGCCAAATCTCTCCTCCCAACCTGAACATGTCTGTGATGTGCACATATGCACATTGATCAGGCATAGGCAAACTTGGCCCTCCAGATGTTTTGGGACTACAACTCCCATCATCCCTGACCACTGGTCCTGTTAGCTAGGGATGATGGGAGTTGTAGTCCCAAAACATCTGGAGGCCCGAGTTTGCCTATGCCTGACATTGATCAAGCACCTCAGAAACAATTTAGCTGTGATAGTTCTAGGTTTGGATGAATGCGTAAATTCCAGTTTCTCATCCCCCCCCCTAATTTTAAGAACCTCTGTAGCTCAGTTGGTTAGAGCGTGGTGCTGATAATGCCAAGGTCATGGGTTCAATCTCCATACAGGCCGGCTGCATATTCCTGCATTGCAGGAAGTTCGACTAGATCAGGGTTTCTCAAACTTGAGTCTCCAGATGTTTTGGGACTACAATTCCCATCATCCCTGCTAGCTAGGGATGATGGGAGTTGTAGTCCAAAAACAGCTAGAGACCCAAGTTTGGGAAACCCTGGACTCGATGGTTCTCAGGGTCCCTTCCAACTCTACGATTCTGTGATTCTATAAGAACATAAGAAGAGCCTGCTGAATCAGGCCAGCTGCTCATCTTGCCTAGCATCCTGTTCTCACGGTGGGCAGGCAGATGCCTATGGGCAGCTCACAAGCAGGAAATGACCACAGTGCTTTGCCCACTTGTGATACCCAGTAACTGGTATGCAAAGGCATATTGTAGAGAGTACAAAGACAGGTGGACTAGTGGTTTGCTTTCGTAGCTTCCTCTGGGCTTACATATTTAAGCTTTAGAGGGATGGGACATCCAACATTTATTTCGTTTTCTCTAATTCTCTTTGTGGCTTCAGCTTGGAAGAAAATAACCCTTTCCCCCAGAGGATAAAAGAGCTATTTTATTTTATTTTATTGCATTCTCCCTATCCTCCTTTCTCTCTCTCTCTCTCTCTCTCTCTCTCTCTCTCTCTCTCTCACTTTACTTCTCTCAGCTACTTTTCTCCAGCACTGCATTTCCTTTTATGACTTACGGGTGAATTCAGTGGGAAAAAAGGCAATTCTTCCATTATTTATTCATATTATCTCTTTAAAGCCAAGGCACTCAAGGATTCACAAACAGTGCTTTCATATATATATATATATATATATATATATTGGATTGGTTGGCTAAGTCCTCCCAGCGCATCCCGATGGTCAATTTTTAATTCCCTGTCAGACATCTTGGGATGAGGATCTTGTGAAAACAAAGACCAAATCCTTATTCACAACGGGATTTATGCAGCACTTAACAGGCTGCGAGTTTGGAGGGAGAAGCACGGGAGTCCCTGATGTTGCTGAATTATGCATGGTTACGTGCTCAGAGTCCTTTGCTTCCACCCCCCCTTCCTTTTTCTGGGGTCTTGCTTTCTGAATGGCTCCAGAGCTCTAGGGGATAGATGCTCATCAAAATGACAAGAGTCAGGCGAAGGAATGAGAAAGGGTTGAAAAGAGCTTGCATTATCCCATGAACCAAGACTGGTTTGTTTGCATGCAATGCCCTAGGAGGCTACTAGGTAAAGGGACCCCTGACCACTAGGTGCAGTTGTGACCAACTCTGGGGTTGCGGCGCTCATCTCGCTTTATTGGCCAAGGGAGCCAGCGTACAGCTTCCGGGTCATTTGGCCAGCATGACTAAGCCGCTTCTGGCGAACCAGAGCAGCGCACGGAAACACCGTTTACCTTCCTGCCAGAGTGGTACCTATTTATCTACTCGCACTTTGACGTGCTTTCGAACTGCTAGGTTGGGAGGAGAAGGGACCGAGCAGCGGGAGCTCGCCCCGTCGCGGGGATTCGAACCGCCGACCTTCTGATCGTCAAGTCCTAGGCTCTGTGGTTTAACCTACAGTGCCACCCACATCCCTCAGGAGGCTACTAGGGAGGGTCTAATCCCCATTTTGCCAGTCTTAAGCCCAGATCTTCAAATGTATGCATCACTTTGCATTTTTTTAAAAAAGCTGAAGTGCTTGTGAAAATTTGTCAGCATTTTAATGCAAATTTCTCTAAATACAACATTATTCATTTAGACAAATATTTATATGCCACTATTTTTTAAAAAATCACAATGGTTTACAACAATAGTATATATAAAGCCATACAATTAAAATGCATATAAAAACTTAAAATCAGAAATTTACTAGCTATTGTGGAAATATATATTCTTAATTGCCTGCATAAGTCTGGCAGAATAGAAAAGTTTTCAGCAAGTGTTTACAAGTTGAAGCAGAAGGTGGCTGGTGAATCCCTTTGGGCAGAGTACTGATGACACTAAAGCCAAAAAATGTTCCCCCATATAATGCTTTTTGTATATGTATTTTTATGTATACTTCTCCCCAAGGATTTGGGGAATTCAATCCAATTTGCATTTCAAGTCTAATCTATCAAATCAGTTTCAGAAAAAATACGAGAACCAAAACACAGTCAAACTTATCCAAATTTTCCTTAATGTTTGCATTTCTATTTAAATAAAAATAATTGTTGTTGCTATATTGATAAGATAGAGCAAATTTGCTATAGCTATATGTAGCTATATACTTGTCAACAGCATATAAAATGGTGGCGTGACAAAAAATTATCCTACAATATATGCAGATCATGCTCCAATTGTTCTGATAAATTATGGCACTTAGACAATGCTATTTTACAAAATGAATGACGTATATAGCTATACTTAGCAAGAATATTATGCCTGAGGTAACCTGGCCTGAAATATGGAATTCAACAAAAGCTTACATCAGACAAATTCTAGTACAGCACAAAAAACAGCAACAACCAAGCAATGGGGGAAATCAAAATAATAAAGAAAGAGAACTTACATTAAACACTGCAGAAAGAAAAATTGAACACATACAAAAGCACACCTCAGAGATACTGGAGCACAACATAACTCTTTGAAATTAATATATCAAAAACTTCCAACTGAGAAACTAGAGAAATATACTAACTCTATCAAACAACCCTGGTCTGAATGGAGTTTATTTATATTCTTTAAATTTCTATACAGCCCTTCACCCAAGGATCACAGGTTGGTTTGCAATATAAAATTACTATCACATCAACTAAAAGAGAACAAGTAAGAAGTTTAATTTCAGCTATAATATGCAAAGACAAAATGACAACAACATCAACCAAAATAGCAAATATTTCTCCAGCAGTTTTATCTCAAAACCTAACTAAAGATCAAATGGTTAAAGTTATTTTTTCCAAGTATCTCTCTGGCTAAAGTTTCTGATCAAGACCTTGAAATATTAGAATTATTGGTAACAGAAGAGGAAGTAAAAATAGAATGGTATTGCTACAAAATTATAAACCTACAACACAAGCATAATTAATGCATCTCTTCAACAAAAAAGCTGGACAGAAGTGACAATAAAAGTTACCCTAAAAGAGGATAAAGATCCCAGATAAGATAAAGAAGATAAAGATAAAGACCTAGTTCCTATAGGCGAATTCCTCTATTAAATAAGGATGCTAAGATTTTGTCTTCTATAATTGTAGGATCAAATGAGCTTCATAAAGTTTAGGAAATTACAACACAACATAAAAATAGATTGTATCAAAATCAGCCAAAAATATTGGATAAATACATTTTTTTCTCTTGTGCATGCACAGAATGCCTTTGATAGAGTAGAATGGTGTTTCTAACAAGAACATCAAAACCTGGGAGGGAAATTCAAAGCATGGTCTGTTCTTTGAAATTATGTATCAATAATTATTAATCATACTAATCAACAATGTGGCACATGTAAAGGTTACCAAATATCACCTCTCCTATATTTCATTATTCTTGGAACTGCTATCAACTATTATTAGAGAAAGTCAGCATATCTCTAAGATTAAATATGTTTCATGTGAATTCAATACAACACTTTATGACATTGCTTTGATACTAGATTGGAAATATCTATTCAAAGTAATTTGAGCATATTGAATATATTTAGCAAGACACTGGGCTAGAAAATCAAGCATCTTTTATAAGCATTCATATGCACACATTCTTCCTTCTATTTTGCACCTCAGCAGTCTCCACTCGTATAACCCAAGGGCATAGCTGTCAACGTTTCCCCCCTTTTAAGGTAAATTCTCTTATTCTGAATAGGATTCCTCGCAAGAAAAGGGAAAAGTTGACAGCTATGCCCAAGGGTAACAGACATGATGTAAATGTGACTTTTGCAAGAACATACACAGAAAGGAAAGGGGCCAGACTGGCTGTTGGGAAAACAAAGGCATCTGACCTTTTGGGAACAGCAGCAACAACACAACAACCTTCCTTGCCAATATACTCTCTCCCCAGTCCTTGAGTCAGTCAGTTTCCCTGCCCTGTGAGTTGCACTCTGCCAGGAAGGCACATAGTAGAATATGGATCTGATTGCATCTGGAGAGGACTGAGTGAAAATTGCAAGAGCCACTTTCTGGCAACAGCTGCCTTCTCTTGGATGGCAGCAGCTGTCTTCTCTTCTATAACAACCAGCACCCTCCTTGCAATAAAATTCCCAAGCAACACATATTTTGGGCTCCTATTAGTGGCTGCCTCAAATGACCGAAACTCCTTTTGGGGTGTTTGGGTGTGTCAATGTGCAACCCACTACTAGCTGGTGAGGAAGGATCTTCTTTGGGGGCAAAATCAGAACCCACCCTCCAATCCCTGCTGCCAGGCTGCAAAGAGCTGTGATAGACTCATGCCTGTGAGCCCAGACAGCTGCCAATAGACTATACTGAGATAGATGAACCAGTGAGATAGATGGACTATGAAGATAGATGGAGCAGGTGCAGCATAGACAATACTGAGATAGATTAACCAATGCAATTGATGGACCACTGAGATAGATGGAGCAGGTACAGTGTAGACAATACTGAGACAGATGGACCAATTATTTGACTTGGTATATTACAGTTTCCTATGTTCACAAGTAGGGACGGGGGATAATTTTGTTGGGCCCCCCACTGCCCACCCATGAAGGCCACATACCAGTGGTGAATGAAACCAGAGAAGAAATTGAGCAGAGCAACAAAGGTAAATTTTAGCTTTGTAGAGTAGGCTAATTTCCACACATATTTGCACATTCCTCTCTATTTTCCATCCTGATGAGCAGGAGGCATTATCAGATTTGGACACATTTCAGCCAAGCAAAAATGTACTGGGTGCAAAGCAAGGCCTTGGGAGAATTCAAAGGGCCAGATACAGCATTCAGAAAATGTTGCACAGGCAGTAAAACTGGGCTTAGTTGCAAAGTGGTGGAAGTTCATAAATTATTGGTACAGGAACTCAAGAGAGGCTTGTTAGAGCCATGAGGCTAAACTGGTGCAACCAGCTTAGCCTCTTCACTTGCTGAGTTATCAGACTTCTGGGGGGGGGGACAAGGCAGTGAACAATAGGCTTGATTACCTAGTTCCTTGCAGGGTGAGCTAAGCCTGGCAGGACAGCTTACTCTATGGTCGTAACCCCTTCATGCATTAATTAGACTTGAGCATGCTGATTATCTGAGGCTGGTTATCCCACCGTTATTAGGTATGAATTACAAGGCAACACGGGATGCGGGTGGCGCTGTGGGTTAAACCACAGAACCTAGGACTTGCTGATCAGAAGGTTGGCGGTTCGAATCCCCGTGACGGGGTGAGCTCCCATTGCTCAGTCCCTGCTCCTGCCAACCTAGCAGTTCGAAAGCACGTCAAAGTGCAAGTAGATAAATAGGTACCGCTCCAGCGGGAAGGTAAACAGTGTTTCCGTGCGCTGCTCTGGTTCACCAGAAGCGGCTTAGTCATGCTGGCCACATGACCCAGAAGCTGTACGTCAGCTCCTTCGGCCAATAAAGCGAGATGAGCGCCGCAACCCCAGAGTCGGTCATGACTGGACCTAATGGTCAGGGGTCCCCTTTACCTTCACCTTACAAGGCAACACACACACCTCAAAATAGTGTGATGTGTACAAAAATGTGTGTTTTAGGCAGAAATGAGTACATTCCACCCCCCCCATGCAATTAACTCACACACCTTGCAGTAAAAGGGACAGGCTTATTATCAAATGCATGAAAAACTGAACAGGATGGAAATAATCTGACCGGTTCATCCTTATCCATCCAGCCCAGCTCCACTCAAAGCAACTCTCAAGCAGAAACTTTTGACCGACAAAGTGCCTATTCTTTACAGGGTTGTTAGTCCCAGATCTCAGCTGCCTGCCACCTCCTTGCCCCAAATTGCTAGTCATTGTTAGCCAACAGCTTCTGGCCTTTTCTTTTATCAATTACATTAACTGGAATTACGAAGCCAGAGAGCACCCTGTGACAGAAATTAAGGCAATTTGGAATCCCTGCAGCTGTTTTCCTCCAATGCATCTAACAGATGCAGTTCATTAAGGTTGACTAAGATAAATGTCAGGATTTGTGGGATTCTTCTTAAGCTTTCTGCCCCCATGTATGGCACTGTGGGGATGCAATGCTGTCTGCCAGGTCAATTCAGCCAGACACTTTGAGTGATTCAGGAGGCCGAGGGGTGTTGGTGTTGGTACAAACAGAGAGAGGGGAGAGACATGCATGTAATGTTGTGAGTTAAATGGTATAGACAACGAGAATAGGTACTGGCATAAAGCACAATCTGGAGAGAGACTCATGAGCATGTAAGAATTGCCCTGCTGGATCAGACCGATGGCTCATCTAGTCAGTGCTGGATTAAGCCGGCCCCTTGGCAGTCAAAATCTCAGGGCAGGCCCCTTGGCAGTCAAAATCTCAGGGCAGGGGGCTCACAAGAACAACAGCAAACAATATTTATGCTTCTATTCGTGAATATTCTACTAAGATCTGGGGTCGGCAGGAACTTGTGACACACTAACTCACAGAAAGCTTTGTATCTGGATATACCCTAGTGGGATAATATTGAACTAAGAAAGCTTGGTTGTAATTTTCTTTCAAGATCAAATTAATATTGTTTTGATCCGTTGTCACGGGGCCCCTAAAAGATGTGGGGCCCATAGGCCAGTGCCTGCTCTGCTTGTTTGGTAATCTTGCACTGCATCTATTCTAGCATTCTTCTCTCACCATTGCTGCCTGACATGAGCCCCATGGAGAGGGTGGGTAGGATCCACTTGACATGCCCCTTTGCTCCCCTTTTGAAGAGTAGAGCAGGCAAAGTTATTGGAACAGTTGATGCCCCAAGCCTTGGGACTAGGCAAGCAAACAAGTAGTCCTCTGTAGAGGTTGGGCACACATGGTTTGGTCACACCTTCACTGTCATCCTTGGAGCCAGAGTTGATGTTGCCAGCTTACTGGTGGACATATCCCCAGGCATCTCCCCCCAGGGAGAGGCTCTTCATTAACAGGGTAAGGCACCAGAGCCACCTCAATAGCTGATGGCGTAGAGCTTGTATTGCCAGTATCGCAGAGATGGGCTGCTCTTCTGATGGACCACTGGATCCAGTTCTCCCCCACCCAATCTGCTAGGACCTTCCCCTGGGCAAGTCTCCTCTTGGGGTTCTGAGTTCTCAGCCCTCAACCCACTAGGACCTTTGCCTGGGTCAATCTTTGCCAATTTTCTGAGCTTCTCCCCTTCCTCCTTATCACCAGACCATCCTTTCCATGTCTCCATGGGGCTCATGATGGCAACTCTCAAGATTTATTCTCCATCCCTGAAAATAAACATAAGGCTTCTAACTCTCACAAGCTCAACCACTACAAGCCAACTAATTCAACTCCATTGGATTTTCTTCTTTGTGTACAGGCATAGGATTGTAAAGTCATGGTCTTAGTGGCTCCATCATAGCAATCATTGTGTGCACGACAGCAGCAGGCTTGAGTTCTGTGCTGCTGGAACTCTCATTGACACCAAACACAATGATTTTGTGATTGGCATTGTTTTCAAACCAGCACTGCCTAATGAACCCTCTCAAGGATTTTCGGAAATAACTCACATTAAAAGCATCTCGTCCCCAGTGAAGGCCAGAGATAGAACATGAAATGATTGCCTTCAAAAGGCCAAATCTGATTTGTGATGTTTCAAGGAAGAGCAACACTATTCTGGGAGCATCAGTGATTCACTGGGTTAAGTCTTGCTCCTTTCATCTCCCCAGAAACATCTGAAGTCAGTTTCATTGAAACGCACTTTAAAGACGTCCTCAAAGGTCATTAGGGATGATAAGCTGAAACAGAAACACTTTCCCTTTTTGGAATGGCAATGAATGTGAACATAGAATTACTGGCTTGCATGCTCAGGAATGACCAGGATGTAGATACCTGCAGTTTCCTGACCCTTTCCTGTCCACTTTTCCATCATGTGTGTTGGACTGTGAATTTGTGGACAGGTATAGCAAGCAGGTCAGTTCCAAACAGGGATAGCTGAAGCTGTCCTTTTTTTTGCTTTTGAAAGTTTCCAGTCTTAAACTTCAGTGCTCCACATTTCTGCAGCTGTTTGCATTTTAAAAAAATAAAAACCTGTATAAATATTTGACAGCATTTGAGTGTGAATTCCTCCTAATGAGCACGTTTTTGCATGCAGAGCCAATGCTCATATTTTTGCAAATAAATGTAAGATTGTGTCATGAACAGGAGGTGTTCGAGAGGGAGTGGTCAGACCAGGTAGAAGGATGAGAAGAGCTCAGGGAGTTGGAGCCAGACAGCCCAAGGGAGGGTCCCAGCAGAGGCAGTTTTAAAGTAGTGTGGTGTTCCCTTACCACCTCTTTTCCAATATTGGGCTGCAGTTCCCTCCTTGCATTGTTTATTCTGTTTTAATCAGGTTGTGCATTGCTTTTCTTTCTGGTGAAGACAGATGCAAAGTAGGTGTTGAGCAGTTCTGCCTTGTCACCCAGTAGCATTTCACACGTGAATTAAACAAACAAACAAACAAACAAATCACAGTTCCTTCTTGTTAATTAATAGGGGGGCAAATGAATGGTTTGGTGCATGGGCATAACTGTAGTGTTTTAAAACGAGGGAGGGAAATGCAGACCCACCTGCTTGAAGCATTGAAAGTACAGCTATGCCAGAGTTTGGTTTGCTGGTATGTACATCTGTCATTTCATTTGGAAAGCTGGAGGGCAGCAAGCCTGCTCTGCAGCTGAAAAAGAAAAAATCACTCACAGTGCAGCTGTCTTCATGTGCAGACTGCCAGCAGTTAGGTCTCAGTGAAAGGATATAAATTACCAAGGCCCTCCAGAGACATAGCAGTAAATGAAACAATTATTTTTAAATAAAATAAAATAATTACAGCTATTGACCAGTGATACATTTAGAATCCTACGTCTTAATTGAATGTTGCATGAGGAAGTTCTGCCTTTTAATGAAGCTGAACTTTAAAAGATCAGTTTCAACTGGCTGATCAGAACACACCAGCTGCAACATATGAATCGGAATTCTGGCAAAGTCTGGCAAGGGGCATGTAGTGCCTTGATTTAAGGGGCCGGGGGCAATTGCAAAAAGGACTCCTTTAATACAGAGAAGGAAATGGGTTTGCCTTCTGGAGGGTCAAGCAGAGAGCAATGTCTTAGCAATGTGTGAGTTCTCCCAAGGTAGGATTGGGTTGTCTGAGAGAAAATTCGCAGATACATGTGAGCTTGTGTTTGTGCGTAAAAATAGTGTGGTTTAAACCAATCCAAATCAATTTGGTTCCTGGAAATCCAATACCTAACAATACCCTGCCTTTTTTTATCTCCAAATACCCTCCTCTGTCTCCATCCAGAGAAGGAGTGTGGGTTGCCTTGCATATGAGGAGATCGTTGCCAGCCCTACATGGTACAGTGATGTCTCAGTGATGTCTCAAGAAGGTCTGAAGACAGACCATCTCCTCTTCCCTTACTTCTGCTTCTGCTTTAATGAAAGATTAGGAGATTCCTTGTCCAAGTGTTAGCTCCTCCAGTTGCAACACACCCATTGCTGGCAGCCACAGCTTGTTTTCCTTCAGTCATGTCTGATTGTGCCACAGAGACGGCAGTTGATCATGAGCTATGGGGAACTCACAGATATCCTTCCTTTGTGCCTGATCTATAACATGCATTTACCTTGCACAACTTATCTGATAGAGTACAACACCGTATCTTTCCTAGAATCTCAACGATTGAGGGGTTTGATTTACTGAGCTACCTAGTCCTCCCTGGAGATGGGAAAGCAGCTTTGAATGCCAACATTTTCATTCTATAATCCCCCCTCCCCATTCTATCATTCTAACATCATGCCTTGGCAGATCCTTAGATGTGTTGATTTAGATACCTGGGTGTGAAGAAAAAGGTTTTTCACAAACAGAAACACAATGAGTGTATTCCATTGTTTACATGTTTATTGCTATCAAGTGTCGAAAATGTCTTCCACCACCCCTTGAAGAGACATTGGCAGAGAATTCTCCACTTGCCAGGTAATGTCCTCATCTGTTCCTTCGTATTAGGAATACGTATCCAGAATGCAAAGATGGCTTCATATTCCACCTTGACTAAAGTGGAAATTAATGGCTGCTCAAAAGGAGAGTGCCTAAAGATTAGTGTGATGAAATTTTAAGGGAATTCAATTTGGTGGGCTCTTTTATTTATCAGGACAAATCTCTGCACAAGGGTGAGATCAAGGGGATGTCGAATGCAGCTATAAAATGCCACTTCCCAAAGAGGAAGAAGCTTTCAGTGGAAGAATATTTTATAGCACTGCTGGAGTAGATGGTAGAGCATCTATGAATTCTAAATGCATTAGAGCAGAAATGAACCTGGGAAGAGGAGAGTTCTCACTTTCCCTTTTAAATTTGCATGTGCTGCAAAATAGGTTGTTGGCCTGATTCCTGAAACCAGCCACTTGCCCTGCCCTGAATATGAGGAGATACAGGCTGCCCCACTTAGGGGACTTTCTGTACTCTCTCCTGTGTTCTTCCAGACAGAGGAAACGACCCTTCTGCCTTCTTCAGCCTCAGAGGCTATCTCCTCTACCTTATAGAAGCCAGCAGCTACAGAATGAAACAAGGGTCCTTTCAGGACCACAGCCAGCTCCTCCAAAGCAGCAGGACAAAGGACAGAGCAGGAAACAGGCTTCTCCAGCCTTCATAACCCTTTGCTTCAACCCTTTGCTGAAACAACATTCCTCCACTGAGTGAAATAGAGGGAGAGTTACAGTCAGCAG
Source organism: Podarcis siculus (assembly GCA_034642415.1). Lineage (NCBI taxonomy): Eukaryota > Metazoa > Chordata > Lepidosauria > Squamata > Lacertidae > Podarcis > Podarcis siculus. The sequence continues at coordinate 9,016,899 of JAXCMG010000018.1, forward strand.
AGGTCACTGAGAGTTCTCTGCAGTCCTGTTAAGGCTAGCCTGAATCCAGGAGGAGGACAGCTAGTATGATAAAGGGTTTGGGAACCAAGTCTTATGAGGAAAGATTGAGGGAGTTGGGTATATTTAGCCTGGATAAGAGGAGTTATGATAGCCATCTCAAGGGCCGTCACATGGAAGATGGAAGAAGCTTGTTTTCTGCTGGTAGGAACTGAACTGAACCAATGGCTTCAAGTTACAAGAAAAGAGATTCCAGCTGAACACCAAGAATAGCTTTCTGATGTTAAGAGATGTTTGATAGCGGACTGGACTCCCTCTGTGATTCTATCCTCCACAATCGGGGGCAAATAGCTCTAAATATCAGCTGCTGGGGAAGTTAAGTGACAGAGTGGTATTGTATTCATATTCTGCTTCTGAGCTTCTCTGATGAATCTGATCCAGCCGGGCTTTCCTTACGTTCTTAAACCCCCTCCATTTCAAAGAGGGGAGCCCACTCAACCCCCTCCTCTCCCCTATGGGCTTTCCTCCATATGCCCAAAGCCTAGGGAACAGGAGGACCAGGCTGTCATTCCATCACACTGTTTTTCTCTTCTGTACTCCCCTCCTCCTTTCCTGAGACTGTTTAAACTAATGATGGACTCGGCAGACTACAGCCCCATCTGCCAGGCATTTGCAGATGCTTCCATTTCTTCTTCTTCTTCTTCTTCACTTACCGCCTTAATTAATTGGATGCCCTGCAGGGCACCTTTCACTTTTCACAGTTTTCTTTTGTTTCTGCAGCTCTTTGCCACGTCTGCTAATTATTAAAGACATTTTGTGGCGGGGGTGGGTTAATAAAAAAAGATGGATTTCCTGCTTGCCAGCCAACCTTTTTTCCTTTTTCTTTTTCCTACTTGACCCTCGTAGCTAAGACGTCCATCACAGCAAAGTCAGGACGGCTCTTCTGCCTGCTCCAGGAGGGGAGGTGGCAGCACCCAAGAGGGGCAAAACAGGGCACAATCTTCAAAACTGAGGACCAAAGACAATTCTGATGGAGGAGGAGGAAGGAGAAGGGTTATAGCTCAGTGGCAGAGCAGCTTTTTTTTCTTTTGGCATGCAGAAAGTCCCAGTTTCAAATCCTGGTGACTCCATGCAGAGCTGGACGAGATCTCAACTGAATTATTATTATTATTATTATTATTATTATTATTATTATTATTATTAT
>JAXCMG010000018.1:9018109-9037093 GCA_034642415.1 Podarcis siculus
ATTATTATTATTATTATTATTATTATTATTATTATTATTATTATTATTATTATCATCATCACCTTTATTTATTAATTGCCTTGTATGCAACCATCTCAAGGCGGTGTATGTACACTGAGGATGATTGAAAACAGTTTTAAAAAACACAGAAAAGCTAATGCATGTAAAACAAAGCTTAAACCATACAAAGTCAGCCCTCATGATGAAGACCTATTTTCTAGCTGTGAAAGCTTATCAGGAGAGAAATGTCTTCAGTTGTTTCCAGAAAGTGCAGACATTGGGCTCCTGCTGCCTGGAGAGCGGCTGGCAGTCAGTGCAGACAATATTGAGCTAGATGGACCAACAAACTGACTTGGTATAAGGCTCTCGTTTTTTATGGGAAAGGCTATATGTCAGGGGTAGAGAATCTGTTCTGTGTGCAGTAGTTCTCAGGTTCAATCCCCAGCATCCCCAGGTAGGGCTGGGTGAGACTCTCTGCCTGAAATCCTGGGGGAGGGACTGCCAGTCAGTGTACTAAGGCAGTTTCCTATGCTTCTCGGTAGCTCACTGTGTCGATCCCCATTTTGAGATGAGACAAAGCAGAATTTGCTCATCTGCAGAGAGAACAGGCCATTAATGTGAGATGAAACAAGCTTGTCAGAATAAAAGGGGTGGGGGCTGATGTACATCTGACTGTCTTTGGTCCCCGTGCGATTAATTAGCATGTGGTAGCCAAACCATCTGGAGAATCCCTTTAGCTTTCAAAACACTGTAGCTGGAGTCAGTGTTTGATGAAGACGATGTATTCCCTCTATTGTGGAAAGGGGGTTGGGAAGTGTTATCTTGGAGAAAATGAAGGGCCTTTTGTGGAGGGGTGTGTGTGTGTGTGTGTGTGTGTGTGTGTTTTGGACCAGTTCCAGAAGGAGATGAGCAGGTACGCTTGTCTTTTATTAGCACAGAGGAGTAGCAATTAGCTTACACAATGAGCTTGAAAAACAGATCAAAGAACCTCCAGGGGGTGCCTGCGCCTCTAGAACCCCGTAGACTTGTTTCTCCTTTAAACAGGAATCTCTGCAGCAATTCTTCAAATGGATTTGAAATTTGCGGACTCTCTGAAAAATAATTAACCGTATGTGGCCCACATCTTGGTTCTTAAAACAGCAACAACAAACCCAATGCCTTTTAGGAAGCAACCCTATACATACAGAACTCAGTGGGACTTCTGAATAGACATATAGAGAGTTGTTGTGAATAGTAGCTGTAAATAATGAGGCAGTGGAGGACAATCGTTTAGGACAAATGGGTTGCTGTTCCTACAATTTCAGTCTTCCCTCAGCTAGCTCCCACCTTTCTGCCTTCTTACCTGCAACCAGTCCAGGGCATGACATGCTTCCAGCTTCTTCCTCCTGAGCTCTCATCTTCCTCCTCCTGTCCCAATAGACACCAATCACCCCTGCAATGAGGCAAGACACAATATTATTAAATACATCATAAGATCTGCATAGGAGGAAATATGTGCGGTAACAAACTAAAGATGTGGAAATGAAAGTGCTGGGTTAGTGTTTTGTGTTGTAAACAAAATCTTCCCTTTTTCCCTTATGGGGTATCCAAGAGCCCGCATAGAGTCCTTACGTGGGTTCTCTATTGGTAGGAGAAAATAACAGAGGCCAACCAGAGAATATTGAGAAGCCAAGCAGCTAGTAAGCCTGATCTTTATTAAAGCTGTTGCAACAGGGTGCTTCCCTCACACGCAGGAGGACCCACAACAAAGGTGTGCCTGCCCTTATATAGACATTTTAAATTCCTTGCCCTGGAGCTCAAGACCACCCCTCCATACATCATACCTATATCACAGAAAAGGTGCTCTACAACAGAAATTTGAATGTTGTTGTTTTTCCTGTCTGTCAGGTTAATGCCTTGTCTGATTGCCTTTCCTGGTAGTCTGGCCATTCCTTTGAGATGGTGTTTACCCAATTCCTGAGACAATGAGAAGGTTCCCTCACCCCCTCCCTCCTTGCAGAGAAAACATTTGGTCAGTTTGGGAGTCAATATGGTTTCAGGACGGTCTTCCTGTGCTGCTCCAGACATGTGGTCCACATATCTATGTACGTGCTTGGTTGGTACATTTATGAACATTTATTATATATATAAGACCTTATTTTTTTATTACACTTGCTTCTGTAATGCACTGGATGAGAGCCAATAAACTGAAGATCAATCCAGATAAGACTGAGGTATTGTTAGTAGGCAGTTCCCTATACCAGATGGATGAGAGGTTGCCTGCTCTTGATGGGGTTACACTCCCTCTGAAGGAGAGGGCACGCAGTTTGGAGGTACTTCTGTGTCCTTTGCTGTCACTTGAGGCTCAGGTGGCCTCAGTGGCCTGGAGTGCCTTCCATCAGCTTTGGCAGGTGGCCCAGCTGTGCCCCTATTTGGACAAGGACAACCTAACTACTATTGTCTATGCTCTGGTAGCCTCTAAGTTAGATTACTGCAGTGAGTTATGTGGGGGGCTGTGTCAGGGACTGGCATGACTTGAACCTATGCAGGGCCCCCGGAAATGGACTTGGGAGAGGGGGTCAGCCATTTATGGGGCCCAGTGCCCCCCCGGAGGCAGGAACAATGGCCAGGGGAAGAGTTACAGCTATCAAGGATGGGGAAGGAACACCAGGCTTTTTGGAGGAGGAAGAGGCAGAGGCTGATTGGGCAAGTGGAGGGCTGAGTGAATCCCCACCATCTTCTGCCCCACTGTCTCCTAGAACCAGAAGAGAATTGACAAGGGAAGAGCAATGGCAGCTGCCACGCAGGCACAGTCTCAGGCATGCAGTCCTTTGGGGGAGAGGGGTACTTAATTTGATGGAGGGGCATGACTCTCAGTTGTTGCAACTGCTCTGTAGGATATGGACTGGGAACAGCTTCTGACGTACTATAACTTGTGTTCACATGTAGTCAGAGTCCCGCAGAAGCTACTATATGCTATATGCTATATGCTATATGCTATATGCTATATGCTATATGCTATATGCTATATGCTATATGCTATATACTATATACTATATACTATATACTATATACTATATACTATATACTATATACTACATACCATATACTATAATCCTTTGGTAATCCGCATAGAACTCTAGCCCAGTGGTTAATTTGATTCTGAACTGATTTTAAAATGAATTGATTTTAGAATGCTGTGTTACTTTTATTGTTGTTAGCTGCTCTGAGCCCAGCTTCGGCTGGGGAGGGCGGGATATAAATAAAATTTTCTTATTATTATTATTAGTGATTGCTTTGGACAATAAAGAATTAACTACCTGTCGTGTGGCTGGGGAGTGATAAGGGTGGGCTGCCTCTGAAGACAGTTTGGAAATTTCAGCTAGTGCAGAATTCAGTGTCTAGGTTGTCCCCTGGGGCATGATTACTTGAGGATATAATGCCAATTGTAGCTTGATTGCACTGCCTGCCAGTTAGTTTCCGGGCCCAGTTCAAAGTTCTGGTTTTGACCTATAAAGCCTTAAACAGCTCAGGATAGCAATACCTTGAGGACCACCTCACCCCATATGAATTGACCTGGACCCTCCAACCATCTTCTGAAGGTGTTCTTCCTGTTTCTCCTCCCAGAGAGTGAAAACATGAGAACGGGCCTTTTCTGCAGTGGCTCCCTGCTTGTGGAATGCTCTCCCCAGTGAGGCTCGCCTGGCACCTTCATTGCATGTCTTTAGGCGCGAGGTGAAAACATTCCTCTTCTCCCAGGCCTTTGCCTAATTAAAGAATCCATGGCCTTTTAAACTATTGGTGGGGCATTGTTTGCTGCCATGTTATGCATTTTTGTGTTTTCGTATTGTAAACATGCCCTCATATGAAGGGCAGTATGGAAATTTTAATAATGATAATACAAATGTACACATTTTTTTTGCAAGAAATTTCCCAGAATATTATGCATTTTATGCACATATTTAGGCACATTCTAGACAAAATATGCAATTTTATAAACAGTGTTCAATTGGAGAACTGTGTTGCAAACTTTGGATTTTGAAGAATAGCTGCATTCTGCTTGCATATTGTTCTGGAAAGCATGCATTTGATAGGTTTAGCTTTAAATGTGAACTTAATTGAATTTCCCCTCCATCTCTATGTCACTGGTACAGAGTATTGTCACCTCTTTTTTTTTTGCTGCAGCGGATTGCTCTTTTATGCTGCCCCCCCCAGCGCTTTTATCAAGATATGAGTTTTAAAAAGTGCTGGCTTTTTACTAAGCAATGCAGCATGCAAAGGGTTACTCCCGTATCTCATTTTGGGGAAGTCTGGAAAGCAATTTAACGTGGATGATCTATTTGGGAGCCGATATTATGCTTGGAGATCACTGTTGGTCTTTTAAATGTGGGAAGCAACAAGCCATATGGCTTTGTAAGGATGTTAATTTAAAATGTAATCTTTCTCCCTCTGTCTTAAGATCCATGTGGGATTTACACTATCAAATATTAAATGCCAAGACCTTTCAGCTATGGAACAGCTTTATTGGACACTGTTTCATCAAATAATGGAATTACATCCTTGTTGCCAGAGATTAACCCTGAGAAACAGTCCGATCAAAAGAAGCCTGAGTGCGGGGAGAGGAGGAAGGCTTCCGTTCTATCTTTGAGTCCCAAGCAAACCTTTTCCAAGCTAGAATCTGTGAAACATCACAATATGCAGGCTGTGCTGAAAGGGGGGGCAGGTGGAAGAGCCATGAGTTCGCTGCTATGAAAAGCAGCCCCTCCCTGGATTACAATTCCATGGATGAACTCCCATTAGTTTCAGCTGGTTGTGCAGCTGGAAACCAATCTGGACAGGGGTAGTCTAGTTTCTGTTGTCTATTCTCTGGTAACCCCCTAGGTTAGTGTTAGGTTGTGGGCGAACATATCAGACGACACAGCGATTCTTCCAAAGCAGCTCTTTATTTGTAAGCTGGAACAGAACTAACTGAGGAGCTCAGTCAGCCTGCTTATATAGAGCTCCAGAACAATGTAACTGTTGCCATTTTCTAAAACTATCCAATCACTGAACGTCACTTTCGATCCTTCATTTGCATAACTATCTACAGTATCCCCCTGCTGGCCCAGGGTGAGAACTTCAGTACATAACAGTTAGATTACTGCAATACACTGTAGGCGAGGTTGCCCTTGAAAACAGTTCAGAAACTGCAGCTAGTGCAGAATTCAGTGGCCAGACTGGGAGTAGGCGATGTGATTGATCTTATAACACCAATCCTGTCAAGGCCTGTACTGACTGTTGATTAGTTTGTGGCCTCAATCAATTTGTCCAATGTTCTTTCAAAGCTACCCAAGTTGGTCTCTTGTGGGTCTCAAGTCCCATAGTTTAATTATGTTCATGTGAAGGAAGTACAGTGGTACCTCAGGTTACATACGCTTCAGGTTACAGACTCCGCTAACCCAGAAATAGTACCTCGGGTTAAGAACTTTACCTCAGGGTGAGAACAGAAATCGTGCCATGGCAGCAGTGGGAAGCCCCATTAGCTAAAGTGGTGCTTCAGGTTAAGAACAGTTTCAGGTTAAGAACAGACCTCCGGAACGAATTAAGTACTTAACCCGAGGTACCACTGTACTTTTTTCTGCCTGGCCTGACTTGTCTAACATTCATGACTTCTAGTGTTATGAGAGAGGGCAGAAACCCTGTTTTATCCACTTACTCCATGCCAGCATAATTTTAAGCATTTATTCTTTATTATTAATTTTATTTTTGGTTTTTTTTTAAATGAACAATAATCCAACAATATTTCAAGTTTTAGAATATATCAGTCAACATAGAACTTCCCCTCCCTCTATTCTTTCCCCAAAATTTTCGATTTATGTTGCATATTACAGCATGCCTATGCTTCTACAAAGAAAAACTCCTCCGTCCTTTCCACGGCTGTTCTCAGTCAAATCCTATCTGCGTCTTAACATGTTTACCCTGAGTTTTCAAATAATCTACAAACGTTTTCCAATCCTCCTTAAAGCCAGTCTCTTTTTTTATCTCTAATTTTACAAGCCAAACTAGCCAATTCTGCATATTGCATCAATTTCAACCGCCACTCTTCTTTAGTGACCCCTTCTTCCTACTATTTTTGCGCGTATAATATCCACGTTGCCGTTGTTCTGTAAATTGTTATTTTATGCACTTACATCCTCTTACAACCTATGCCCTTTAAAAATGTGGTTTTTTTGTGGGGGAGGGGCTATTGGCTTGTTGTTTTTATTTTTATTATGGATTTTGTGGTTTGGTATCTTGATTTTATTCTGTGAACTGCCCTGAGACCCCCGGGTATAGGGTGGTATATAAATTCAATTAATAATAATACTTTCCTGTTCTCTAAACGATCCCTCCGAAATGCTGTAACCTTTTCTCATTGGGTTACCTTAGGTTCATTAATTTCAATGGGTTTACTCTAAGGAGAACTTAGTTAGATATCACCCAAGTGGTCTTACAGCCATCCCCATCCTTAAGACGGACCAGTGCATTACTTCCATTGTGGAGCCTGGTCTCCTTCATGGGTAGTAGACAGTGATAGACTTATCTTCCATGAATTTGTCTAATCCTCTTTTAAAACCATCCTAGTTGGTGGCCATCATCAACACGCTCCTTTACAAATGATCAGTCATGTTGCTTCTGAGAGTACCGACCATCTGTTGGGCTGTGGGGAGGCTGTAGAAACAGATTCTGGATGCCATCCAAGTGCTCCCTCCTTCCTTTCTTCCTGACTAACAAGTCACCTTAGCAGAAGAACAGGGGGCACACGGACACCTGTGGCGCTTCCACTTCCCTAGACTGTTACCACCGGGGCATCATCACTTTGCTTCCGTGCTCCGACTAAACTTCATTTCCATGTCTAGCTAGCAATGCATTTCAGGTATCAACATCACAAGCAAGCACTAAAAGAAATGCCTGTATAACTATTAATAACCTTAGAAATGAACAAAGGAAAATCCAGCCTTTGATCTTTAGTCTCAGGTACTCACGTGCAACCTTATTAAATGCAAAGAGGCTTCTCTGCCTTGCTTGTGGCATACAGGCTCATGGGCTGCTGGGATGATGATGATGATGATGATAATGAAAATAATAAATTAATTTATACCCATCCCATCTGGTTGGGTTTCCCCAGCCACTCTGGATGGCTTCCAACAGAATATTAAAAAATACAATAAAACAACAAACGTTAAAAACTTCCCTAAACAGGGCTGCCTTCAGATGTCTTCTAAAAGTCAGATACTTGTTTATTTCCTTGACATCTGTTGGGAGGGTGTTCCAGAGGGAAGGTGCCACTACCGAGAAGGCCTTCTGCCTCATTCCTTGTAACCTCACATCTTGCAGGGAGAGAACCGCCAGAAGGCCCTCAGAGCTGGACCTAATAATAATAATGTTTATATGCCACCCATCTGATTCAGTTGTCTAGCCACTCTGGGTGGCTTCTAACACATTTTAAAACCACAGCAAAACATAAAACATTAAAAAGTTCCGCATTCAAGGCTGCCTTCAGATGTCTTCTAAAAGTCAGATAGGCAGCACTGGTGGTAAACCTGCATTTTTGCATTTGGTAGTTTGGAAGCTGGGGAGGGGGCATGTCCACAATTTCCTCACCGCCGCCACCACCACCACCACAACAGCAACACACACACACACACACGCACACACACACACACGAGTAACCAAAGGCTGCATTCCTTAGTCTCAGGCACTTTTACTCAGAAGCAGAGGTGCCAGCTTATCTACAACGAATATCTACAACGAATTTAAGAAATTATTTAAATTTACCATAAAAAAAGACCAGAGATTTTCTTATTAGGAATATTACCAATAGAAATAAAAAAAATACATTCGAGGGGCTGAAACTGCCTCAGTCCCAAGGAGTTGGTGCCAATGCTCAGAAGTAACTCCATCAAGTGAAAAAGGAATTCCTCCAAGGTAAATCCATTCAGAAAGGGGAGAAAGATGAACCTGGAAATGAACAGCAGCAGCAAGAAAAGAGAAATGAAATGGAGAGGGCTGAGATTGGCTGGAAGGGGCACATGCAACCACACAGAGGAGGAGTTAAAAGATGCGGGGAGGGGGATGAGATAACCTCGAAATCGTGAAATGACAAAAACAAGCTGCCTGGAAAATTGTCATACAATTGGTTATGAAACCTTACCATGTTACTGCTGGTTAGCAGAAAGCTGGATTTTAGCCATGCAAAAATCGGCATATCCTCTGATCAGCAAAAAGCCACATGGTTCATCTGAAAAAATAAATGAAAATGGGAAGCAGACCAAAGCAAGGTGTTTTTTGAGATAGTGGGGATGTGGCTGCAGAAGAAACCTAGTATCCCTATTAATCCATAGCTTTCGGTACTTCACAGCATTCCTGTTAATCTTTGTGCACACTAGTGATGGCTGAACAAGATCCTGCCTGTTCTAGTTCTGTTCTTGGTACCTTTAGCAGCAGTAGGAATACCAACTTATCTCCAGAAGATGATCCTATCATAGACTATTATTCTTATTCTTATTCTTATTCTTATTCTTATTCTTATTCTTATTCTTATTCTTATTCTTCTCATCCTCATCAATTTAGAGAAAGAATTGGGTAAGGGGGAAACTGAACAGTGAAGTTAGAAGCGAAAGAAATGCAGAAAAGTACAGATTATGATAAGAGAGGCCTTTCGCAAAACCAAGATGCTACAAAACACCCCAGTTGTCGATAACACAGACATTCTGGCATCAGTAAGCCAATTAGCATATGTAATGCAGCAAATGCTCTTTGTCCCAATACAATCTGCACATGATAAAGCTGACGAGCGGTAATTAAGCAGTTTCAGTTTCCCTTTGAAGTCCCTTTGTTCCAGTTTTCGAAGTTCCTTTTGAAGTTCCTTTGTTCCATAAACTCCCCATTTGAGCCCCCGCCCATTCAATCCCTTCCCCCTTTTCTATTCAAAACAATGTGATTCTGAGCCCTTTTCTTTGGAGCATATGCAAAAATATTAAACATTTAAATTGATATGACTTAAACATGTTTCGCTTAGGCTGAATGTGAGCTAGGTTTCTAAAGGTCTGTAAGGAATAACCTCAGCAAAATGGTTACTCTCATTTTATTTTTTTAATGAAATATTCGATATAGTGAAACATCATGGATATTTACTGGATTTATCTACAACACTTCTGTCTCTTCTGCAACAAGATCTTTCATCATGGATCTGTTGTGTGTCCCACAGCTAGGGATGGAAGAATCTGTGAATTTCTTTTCTTTCTGTTTCTCATTTTTCTCATTTAAATCCAGCTCTCCACATATATATCCTCATGAAAATTCCTTAGCATTCTAGAGTGAATTTCTCCTAATAGACACATTTCTCCTAACAAAATGCAATTTCTCCTAATACAATGAATACATTGTTTTCACTAATCTGTTCATCTGAATGCATGCTTCCACCAATATATGAATTTTTGTAAACACTGGTTGATTGGAGAACTGTATTGCAAAATTCGGAGGGATGTGAATTTCTAAGAATGGCTCTGGTTCTCATATTGTTTTGGGAAGTTTGATAGATCTGGCTTTACATGCAGACTTGTGGATTGAAATTGGACAAGGGATGTTCACTGAATTATATGTGCTAATCAGCTTATGGATGCCAGTTTGTCTATGTTATCAACAACTGGAATGTTTTTGTGGATGGCCCCTGTTAATAATACAACTTCTCTCTCTTTGGCTGTGTATTAGTAGCTGCCCTGTTCTGAAGTAACTTCAGCATATATTGTCATATATTCTTCCTATTTTTGCTGATTATGCTCTTTTAATATTATTGTGTGTGGTTTCCTCTACACTTTACTGATTTTTTTTTAAATGTCCAATAGCAACATTGGAGGTACAGGAAAAGCAAGATTTTGTTGTTGTTTAGTCATTTAGTCGTGTCCGACTCTTTGTGACCCCATGGACCAGAGCACGCCAGGCACTCCTGTCTTCCACTGCCTCCCGCAGTTTGGTCAAACACATGCTGGTAGCTTCGAGAACACTGTCCAACCATCTCGCCCTCTGTCGTCCCCTTCTCCTTGTGCCCTCCATCTTTCCCAACATAAGGGTCTTTTCTAGGGAGTCTTCTCTTCTCATTAGGTGGACAAAGTATTGGAGCCAGGATCTGTCCTTCCAGTGAGCACTCAGGGCTGATTTCCTTCAGAATGGAGAGGTTTGATCATCTTGCAGTCCATGGGACTCTCAAGAGTCTCCTCCAGCACCATAATTCAAAAGCATCAATTCTTTGGCGATCAGCCTTCTTTGTGGTCCAGCTCTCACTTTCATACATCACTACTGGGAAAACCATAGCTTTAACTATACGGACCTTTGTTGGCAAGGTGATGTCTCTGCTTTTTAAGATGCTGTCTAGGTTTGTCTTTGCTTTTCTCCCAAGAAGCAGGCGTCTTTTAATTTTGTGGCTGCTGTCACCATCTGCAGTGATCATGGAGCCCAAGAAAGGAAAATCTCTCATTGCCTCCATTTCTTCCCCTTCTATTTGCCAGGAGGCAAATATAAAGCAAGATATAGTTATCTTAATAAATGAATACATTCCAGAATTAAACAGCTGCATGCCATCCCTTCACCCCCTTCATCAAACTATACATAAAGACAACTCTCCCTCATCCTTTCTTTCTTTTTCTCTTTCACTCTCTCACATAGACACCCCCCTCTACACCACACCAATAGATCACCAACCATCATATCAGTATCCCCATGAAATTGCTCATTATACTTTTTACTTCTCTCCATGCCAAGAACATTGATGGGAATGATGCTGCTTTGATCATGCTTTTGGACAAAGACAAGTGCCTTGGCTGCCATTCACCAGAATTAATGCTATCAACAGCCCCCCTTGCCCCCCCAAATGCCAGGAGGCATTCAATCACATGCATCAATCATACGGTATTTTTCCTTGAAGAGAATGCCAATAATATAGCTCTAGCCTCCCTCTTGCAAATTAGACCTTTTGCAAATCCAGGACGCATTTTATTGCCTTCCAGAGCCGTATTCCTCTCCCAAAAGATTTGTGTGACCAAACAAAAACAAAATGATCATCAGGTGTAATGGGTTATGCAAGGGGCACTCAACGCACCAAATTTATGTCTCAAGCTGCAATTTCATTGCTGTTGACCAATGAGTGCCCAATATTGTGATGAACAAGTGATGATTGAGGTCAAGTTTAGTGCCCAGCCAAATTATAATGTTCGCAAGCGAGGACAGTGCACAAAAGGTTTGGGGAAGGTTGCCCTGACTACAAGGGATAGGTCCTCATTTTCCTACTTTTCAGCTCATTTCTCCACATTTTCGCATGAGTTTGCAATTAAAAAAACCCCAAACAAAGCCTCATGAAAATTCATCAGTGTCTGAGTGCAATTTTCTCCTAGAATACACTTTGTAGGCCATTTCCCAGCCCCCAATATAAACATTTTCACAAATCATTTTACCCTAAATATAATGCATTTTTGTGTCTTATATTCAGCCATACATGCACTTTTTACGTGCACTTTACCCTAGTACATCCATTTTTGTACACATTGCAAAATTTGGAGAAATGCAAATTTCAATGGCTGCGTTTCAGTTTGTGTTTTGTTTTGCAAAGTGTGAATTAAGTGAAAACTGAATCAAATCCCTCCTATCCCTATTTGGAAATTAGTCTGCTGATTTTCTTAGGATTCTCCCTCTCAATTTAGCCGTGATTCCTGCATTGCGGGGTGTGTGTGTGTGTGTGTGTGTGTGTGTGTGGACTAGATGACCCTTTGGGGACCTCCTAACCCCGCAGTTCTATGAATTTAAATGTGTATAGAATTCCAGCCTCGCTTTCAGAATGGTGGTCCACTCCAAAAGAAATAAAGCGGGACGGTAGGTGGATCATTGTAAGAAATATAAGACAAGGAAGTGGGGTTTCGACAGCGAGTGGTTGAAGAGTGAGATTTCAAACACATCGGAATATTCAGCATCGTATATTTGCTCCTCCAAAATTCTGGAAGGCCTGCCTTTGCTCTGCTGCTGCCTACATTTGAATTCTATTCAGATTGCCGCTTGAAATGCGAGCTCAGTAAAAAAATAAATAAGACTGAAAGCTTGTAAATTATATCGCGCAAGAGCCAGCCTTTCTTTTTATGGAGCTTGCTCTGTTGGCTGTCTTTATCAATATGTTCTCAGTATGCACTTATAATTCTGATTTACAATGGCATGGCTGTATTATTTACTACTCAAGCAGCCCTGATCTACAGATGTAACTATTGATGGTGGTAATTCTAGGAGGGACAGGGAACGGTAGCCTTAATTCTAATTTATTGAATGTAAGCTTTTTAGCGTGGCCAAACCTTAAGGGCTAAGGGGTATAAAATGCCATGTGCAACACACACACACACGAACAACAAACAATATTGGAAGCGGAGGAGAAAGCAAACCTTCATTCCAAAAGCGTGGCGCTTTTTTCTTTAAGCATCTACCCTTTCAGATGCATGTTTCATTTGAAGAAGACCTTAGGACAATATAAGCCCAATAGCCTATTAGCTTCCATGGCATGTGACCAGGCTCTGTTGAAGCCAAGGGAGTGGGTAGGTTGCGTACATGAACAGCACAATTCTCCACAATTAGAACACGCATTAACAAACACATGCATGCACACACGCCCTCTGTCTTGATGTTCAGTCTGCCTGTCATATCCCTGTTATGACTCCGGGGTCAGATTCCCCTTCTTCAAATAACAAAATTGAGGAATTCAACACCTCTCTCTCTCTTGCAGAGTTTCCCAAACTTTGGGCCTCCAGTTGTTGTCGGACTACAACTCCCACCATCCCTAGCTAGCAGGACCAGTGGTCAGGGATGATGGGAATTGTAGTCCAAAAACAGCTGGAGACCCAAGTTTAGGAAAACCCTGCACTAGTGCAAACATTTCAGCTTGCCTGACAAAATGATCTGCCCTCTTTCCCCCAATGCACTGTTCTGAGGGATTCTCCAGACACCCCCCAGCCAATTTGGGGGGCACATGACAAACACAGGGGGAGGGGAAAGTCCCATGGCACTAGTGGGATTCATTGTATTGTTCCTGTTAGCACACCTGCTTAGCTGAATTTAGCCTTTACAGTCAGCAGGGGAATTCTAGGTAGGAATAAAGATCTGTTTTTCTCCCTCTCACCTATTGGTTAAAACTTGGGAGAGCTAATAGAGCCAGTCAGAATGGAACACACAGCACATTGTTAAGCTTTGGAATTCACTTCCTCATACAGCAATGTTTCTGTTCCACTGCAGTTCATTTTCTGCCATTGAACTACCGTATCAGCCAAGAAAATTCCATTATTTGTCCCATTGCCCAATGTGGCAAAATTACATTACATGTGAAACTTACCTAATTAATCACATCAATTACATTGCTATTGCATTATTCCACCCAGTTCATTTCAATACAAAAGAAACACAATGCACATTGAGAGGTAGGGGAAACATAATCAATGATGTATCATTTGCAGACTGAAAGCAGCAGCAACAGTGGATACCAGTCATATCCACTGGATTGAGTTCAGTTCTGTATATAGTGAATATTAGCAATTTCTCTCTTCTTGTCAAACACCTCTGACATCCATGCAGACCTCTAAGGTCTCGGTCTCTGTGCATGCACATAAATACACCTGTCTCTTCTTTTCACCTATAAAGGTATTGCCTTTATGAAGTTCCCGTTGCAGTGACAGGAAACATGTGACATCCTAGCTGGCACACCCAATAGTTAAGGATGGAGCAGAAGTTCTAGGGCACCATTTATCCTTCCCCCCCCCATTCTTCCCTTATGGGAATCTTACACAGAGAGATTCCCTCCTATCAAGAGACTACCAAGCTATCCAACAGGTCCTTTGATGACCAATCAACTGGCAATTCAAGTCATCTACTGACCTGAGAGAAAGAAGGAAACAAAAAAGGAAAGGAAGGAAGGAAGGAAGGAAGGAATATAGGGTTGACCTATTTTTTATTCTTGTCTGCAAGCTTTCCTTGACACAAGAAGGGCAAAACAAATTTGAGAATTATTATTTTTCTCTGACTCCCCTTAAAGCTTTTTTTCTGGGACATCAAGCTCTCTTTGGGGATCACGTCTAAGAGCAACATTAAAGAAAAAATGGGAGGAAAGAATCTTTTTTACATGGCAGAGGCTCAGGTTACCTTGAAGGATGGATGGATGAAAGAGAAAAAGTTATAAAGTTTTCATTAAGTCTTGGGATCCAGGTATATTATTAGCCTTAAGTGGAAGTGAAATTTTCATTACCTTCTTCATTGTCTCAGAAGGACCTTGTAAAATATCATTAGGTATGGACTTCTTTTTTCCCCTTTTTTTAAAAAAGATTCTTTAAATCACTCATTGCTTTGATGAGAGTTCCTTAACTTTGCAGCTCCAAGATGAAGTAATTAAACCTCAGTGCTTTGAAGTTGGTGGGAGATAGGAAGTGTTATCACACTTGGAAGTAATCTTTGTAGCCTAGGGTTACAGGTTTCCTACCAGGCTAGGTTCAGAGTTGTTGTGCTAATTTCACAAAGCTCTAAACAACTCCAAAGTACCTTAAGGACCTCCTGGTTACTTATGTTCCACTTTGATCACTGGGATCTTCTGAGCGGTCCCGATGACCCTGAGGTTTGGCTTGCCTTTATCAGGAGGCCAGGCTTACGTGCAACAGGCCCTGCCTTGTGGAACTCCTTGCTTCTAGAAGTTTGTTGGGAGTCATCCCTGCTTTTCAACCAACAGGTTGTTATTAATGTTTTATCCCATTGTTACTGTAACATTGTGCTTTCCTGTTGTACACTGCCTTGCTATATTTTCTGTGAAAGTCTGGCATAAATATGTAAAGAAAGAAAGAGTCAAATGTGGCCCTCCAAGCCCTTTTTTCTGGCCCCTGGGACTCTCCCCAGACCACATCCCTTCCTGGCCTTGCTTCCTCTGCCACCATGTTTTTGCCTGGCTGGAATGTATCCTTGGGCTCTGAAAATGCCTCTCGCTTACCTGGATGGAGGGGAACGTGTGAGAATTCACATAGCAACTAGCCTATGCAAAGGTGAAACTCAGATGGGTTTCCTTCCCCTAAATCAGGCTCTCCACAGCTTGTACATTTTCAAGCCTGGGAACCAAAGGCCCTAGGTCAGAATAACAAAATGTCTAAAAATCAGGAGCAAAGGACAAACCAAAAGCAAGACCAGGGAGTGAGCCAGAAGAACCAGAAGATGGAGGAACACCCCAAAGCTCAGGTTGCTCAGGCAAAACTAGTCACCACTAGCAAACAATTATCCAAGTGCTGGTTTTGTAGCAAAAAAAATAAATAAAAAAAATGGTGCCACACAAGAGGGAGGGATCAGTAGGCTTGGGGGTGATCCCAAGATTTGAAGAAACTATTTTCCCTATCCATTTGGGGAAGTGGAATGGAGTGTGCTGATTAGCTGGTTGGCACTCTGCACTGCAATATTTTTGTGGCCAGTCCCATTTGTAAGGTTTTTGTTTTTTTAATGTGCATTTTATTCATCATACGCCACCTTTCTCCCTGTGCAAGATCCAAGGTGACTCACAGCAGGGATTAAAAGCAGATACAGCTATAAAAGAACAAACAAGGAATCAATTATAAATATTAAAAAGCGACCATATTAAAAACCGCCGAATCAAAACAACCTGAAACCATTGAAAAGCCCAGCAAGCGGAGAAGAAAATAAGCAACACTCCCCCCTCCATTAGAAGACCCTGCTACAATAGCTAGGTAGTGTAATGGCTTGGGTCTCTTCCACAGAAGCAAGACAACTCCGCCAGTACCGTATTTTTCGCTCTATAACACGCACCTGACCATAACACGCACATAGTTTTTAGAGGAGGAAGACAAGAAAAATATATTCTAAACGAAACAGTGGATGTATGATTTTTGTGGTTCATGCTTTGGCCACAGACATGTGATCTGACGGTGAGTTTGGGGTAGCCCAATGCAAAAATCCTGAGGATCCATGTGGATCCATGCTTTGTAACCACGTTTTTGTGCCATTGCGGTCCCATGAAACAGTGGGTGCGCGTGTTTTTTGGTGCAGGCTGTAGCCGTGGATATGCTATGTGATCTGATGGTGAATTTGGGGTGACCTAGTGCAAAAATCCTGAGGATCCATGTGGATCCGTGCTTTGTAACCATGTTTTAAGTGGGGAGGGAAGGAAAAGAACTCAAGGGACAAGGAGCACGCATGGGGGGTTGGAGAAGGATGCTGCTAATAGCAGGAGAGGCTCCTCTCCGGCTTTGCTCCTTTAGAACAAGCAGGCTCTTCGTCTCTCCCTCCCCCCGGCAAGGAAACCATGATAGTAACCACTCTGAGACAAATCAAGAAAAATTGCGACCAACACTCTCCCCCAACAAGCGCAGTGAGGTCAAAAGACACACACACACACAGAGAGAGAGAGAGAGAGAGAGAGAGAGAGAGAGAGAGAGAGAGAACTGGCCCTAAAGTCGCAGGGCGCTGGAAGTCGCAGGGGCGCAGGGAGAGTGAACAGAAGCAAGAGAAGGAGAAGGAGCCCTCTCTCACACAGACACACAGAGTGTCAATTCTAAAGTCGGAGGAGAGCGTAGGGGCGCTGGGAGAGTGAACGGGAAGCAGGAGGAGGAGAACGATAGCTCAAGCACACACACACACACACAGCCCCTACAGTGGCTAATCCAAAATCGGGCAGCAAAAAACTGCAGGCAGGGACAGAGAGCACCGCTCTGCTTCTCTCCCTCCTCCCGGCTAGGCTGGCTGAAAAGCTTTGCTGCTACTTAGCAGCTCAGTGGGGAGGGGAGAGGGACATCGAGGACGGGGTTGTTTTAACACAGCCAACTCTCGCTCTGCTTCTCTCCCTCCTCCCCGGCTCCGCTAGCTGACAGGAGCCGCTTACACCCGCTTTGCTGTTTTAAAGCGAGCCACGGACTGCTCACAACTGCAGCAGATTCCCCGCCATCTGTAGGCATTCGCTCCATAACACGCACAGTCATTTCCCCTTACTTTCTAGGAGGAAAAATCTGCGTGTAATGGAGCGAAATTTACGGTAATTATTGCTTAAACACGTAAATCACTGCAGAGCTAAGTCCTCGGCGTCTTCTCCCAAATTTGCTGTTGCCGAGTCTGAGCTCCACCTCTTCCTCCCCCAGCAATGAAACCCCCACTTTCATTTTCTTTCTTTTCCCCGCCTCTCGCATATTCTCGCGAGCCTACGCGTTTTTGGACAGGCTATTTCCGGTGCCCCTGCTTCTGAGCCTGAAGTTGAACTGGCAATTTGTGTCCCCCCCCCTGGACTCTCCCCTTCCTGCTCTTTGCACTCAGAGCTTAGGTTTCTACTGCAGCTCGGCTGCCCCACCTCATTTCACATTCCAGGCTTATCTCGTCTCCTCGGCTCCCAGCGTGCACAGCCTCTGCTAGCTGTGTCTCACGTCTCTGACAGGTAGTGGCCAAAGGCTCGTCTAAATGAAAGGGGTCTGCCTGTTGGTGAAAAGAAGGCAGAGAGGAGCACAGTCTAGCCTCCCATTTCACCATCATGGAGCAGTGACCAAGAAGGCCCTGTCCAGTGTCTTCATCAAATATGCCTTTAAGGGTGGTGGGACTGAGAAAAGGGTATTCCTCGGAAGATCTCTAAACCTGGGCAGGCTCATAAAGGGAGATAAGATCCTTCAGATTTTTATTTGGAGGGAAGGCTTGTTGTTGTTTAGTCGTTTAGTCATGTCCGACTCTTCGTGACCCCATGGACCAGAGCACGCCAGGCACTTCTGTCTTCCACTGCTTCCTGCAGTTTGGTCAAACTCATGCTGGTAGCTTCGAGAACACTGTCCAACCATCTCGTCCTCTGTCGTCCCCTTCTCCTTGTGCCCTCCATCTTTCCCAACATCAGGGTCTTTTCCAGGGAGTCTTCTCTTCTCATGAGGTGGCCAAAGTATTGGAGCCTCAGCTTCACGATCTGTCCTTCCAGTGAGCACTCAGGGCTGATTTCCTTCAGAATGGATAGGTTTGATCTTCTTGCAGTCCAGGGGACTCTCAAGAGTCTCCTCCAGCACCGTAATTCAAAAGCATCAATTCTTTGGCGATCAGCCTTCTTTATGGTCCATGAGAGCTGGACCATAAAGGAGGGAAGGCTAGGTGACAAAATTGCTGCCATCCAGTGTCCCCTAAAACCATTGTGAACAAGTTACTCTGGGGGCAGTGAAGTTCTCAATCTGAAGACTGATGCAAAGAACTCAAAAGTAAGCAGCTGATAATGCTGAGAGTTGCAATTGCAATGGCATCTTTCCTTCCTTAGCAATGACAACTCTTTTCTTAAAAACAACAAAAACTTTTTCGCCTTTTAATATAGACAACAGCATCTCACATTGGCGACCTTGAAAACCATTAAGACAGTTGCTACAGCTGTTGGCTGGCTGGTTGTTTATCTCCTTTCCCCATATTTTCATGAACAATAACCCCAAAAAGCTAATGAGAAGCCAATCAGCTGTGGGCTGCAGTTGATTTACACCTCCTTAAAGAAATGTAAAGTGAAGGCTGCTGATAGTTGTATCTACCTCGCCAGCGACTAATTGGCCCGAGAGGCTATCGAAGAAAGGACTGTCTGCTGCAGGGAGAAAGAAATAGACATTTCTCAGAATCCTGCTGCAGCTGGAAAATTGGCATAAGGAGGATAGAATGGGCGAAGGGCAATTAGTTTGTTGTTGTTCCTGTGGGTTAATTTATTCCTCACCGATTGTCATAATAACACAAGGTGACAAGGTTTCTGTGCGGGGCTGAATTTAAAATACATTCCCTGAGATTGTTATCTTTGAGCTGAGTCATACATCTATTTAAAAAGACGGGCGGGGAATTATTGTGGAGTTACTGCTGATAGATTTTTTTTCACCATTGCATTCCATCCACTTTTGATGTTCCTTTTCTAAGGCAGACTTGGGTAACCTGAATCATGTTACTGTCTCTCTCTCTCTCTCTCTCTCTCTCTCTCTCTCTCTCTCTCTCTCT
>JAXCMG010000018.1:9037103-9052666 GCA_034642415.1 Podarcis siculus
CTCTCTCTCTCTCTCTCTCTCTCTCTCTCTCTCTCTCTCTCTCTCTCCCCCTCTCTCCCTCTCTCCCTCTTTCCCTCTCCTCCTCCTTCCTCCTCTTCTTCCTCGCCTTCTGCTTTCCCTCCCTCTCCATGTGAAGATCAGAGAAGCAAAAATCTCACCTTCCTGCCCTGCTCATCAAGCACATCTCTTCCAGCTCCAGTATCACCAAATATTCATTTGGGGATGTAGCATTCCAAGAGAAGATATGGGAGGGGGTGTGTGGAATCTAATGTGTGTCAACCTGAAGGACGTAACTGAGATTCGAGATAAAGCTGAACATGTATCCAGATTAATGCAGGTTGGGTTATATATTTATTTCACACGGTTTTATATATTGCTTGATTGTGACAGTACCTCAAAAAGAATAAAAACAACAGAATTATTAGTAAAAAAGAAGAAAGTTCAAAACAACTATTTTAAACTCTGAAAAATAATTAAAATCATCGATAAGGTAAAAAACAAAACAAAAACAGAATAAAACACATGCCAACATTCTATATATCTGGACTGGCTACCAAAATGTGGTGTGGTTGCACTAGCAGGGGACATTCCGGGATCAAATCAGAAGCCGGGATGGCTTTCTTAATTCCGGGATTGTCCCTGGAAAATTGGGAGACCTGGAGGGTATGAAATACAACATAAAATGATAAAAAGTATAAGAAAAACAGAGATATCATCACACCACCTTTTGCATTTATATCTGTGAGATATAAAAACACTGGGGGACCCTTGAAATAAATTCAGCAATGGCAGCAAGAGTCTTAATAGCACAAGGATGGAAGAATGAAGAAATCCCAACAAAAGGGAAATTGATGGAATATGTGGAACTGGCGAAACTGAGACATAAATTACGTGACAAGGACAACTGTGATTTTAAAGAAGAATGGGATCCTTTTACAAAGTACTTAAAGAAACAACAAAATGAACTGATCTCCTTGGCAGGCTTTGAATAAACAGACCACAAATTTATTATTGGTAACATATAGACAGATAAATTAAGGATCATTACAATTTCGGAATAAGCAGAGAGCAACATGTGTTGAAAAACCAGAGAGAGGAGCTGAGGGAAGTCTGGGAGGGGGTGGGAGGGTGGGTTTGTTTCAGGGAGGGGAGAGGGAAATTTATGAGGGGGGGAAATGAGGTTGATATGTTTTTGATAAATTGTTATGTTGAAATGTTTAATAATAATAGAAAATTATAAAAAAGAAAAATAAATAAATTCTGAGCAAAGTTGGCGAAGCAGCAAAGATTTATAACAAAAAACTATTTGCAAGGGTATCCTTCAAAGCAGGCACACCCAGTTAAAACAGGCAAGTATGTTTTTGCAATCACTAAATAATTTTTTTTGCTGCTGCTTTGCCAGCTGAGAATTTATTTCAAAGGTCCCAATTGGGACCAGTGCTTTTCTATCTGACATATCCCACATATCCAAGGAGCTCAAGGTGGTGCATCCCTCCTCCTCAATATGGTGTTCTCTTCCTCCACATTTTATCCTCAAAACAGCTTTGTAAGGCAGGTCAGGCTGAGAAAGCTGACCGTCCCAAGTTCACCCAGTGAGCTTCATGGCTGAGTGGGGATTTGAACTTCTCTCAAATCCTAGTCCAATCCTCTAACCAGTACACCATGCTGACTCTCATAAAAAAACCAGCCAAACAGTACAGTGGTACCTCGGGTTAAGTACTTAATTCATTCCGGAGGTCCGTTCTTAACCTGAAACTGTTCTTAACCTGAAGCACCACTTTAGCTAATGGGGCCTCCTCCTGCTGCTGCGCCACTGGAGCACGATTTCTGTTCTCATCCTGAAGCAAAGTTCTTAACCCGAGGTACTATTTCTGGGTTAGCGGAGTCTGTAACCTGAAGCGTATGTAACCCAAGGTACCACTGTATTGTAAAACCAACCAATACAGGGATTCTTTTATGCTGCTGGAACATGAGAACTGGTTCTCAGCACTGTGCAATTGGCTAAGGAAGGTCACCTCGGCTTAGACACCACCATAGCAAATGTGGGCCCTTAGTATCTTTATCATTATTTATCACTGCTGGACGTAAATGGGGCAATCAAAGGATTAACAACAATCACATTAAACTCCGGAAGCGAAGCTTCTCACATGACAGGAGAGCTAGAGAGTTGGTGAGACAACTGTTTGCACATAAAACAGCAACACTTTGCAGGTGCTGCCTATCGATTTAAAACAGAGCTCCAAATTGACAGAGGTCTCTCTCCATCTCCGATCCATGGCTATCACTCTGAGCAAATTCCTGTGAAATGTTCTTCCTGAAGAACTGAGAGCAGACTGGCTGGATGCCCAGAAAACACATCACCCTCCAGTTAATTTCTACAAACTAAAAAAAAAAGGGGGGGTGGAAGGATGGGGGAGACACAACAGTATTGGATGTTCAATTGTATTTTTTAAAAGGCAGGATCAGAGTCATTCCACTGGGTGCTTTAGAGAATGAGACAAAACCCACTGATGAGGTCCTGAGAAATTCAGTTCAGCGCACATTTAAAGGTAAATCTACCCAATTCATAGTTCCTGAAGTAATACGTGGACCAAAACACAGCCAGCCTTCAATATTCACTGTTGCTGCTCCTTCTCTTCCTCTCCCAGCCTGAGATCTTACTAAATCTAATAGTAAAGGTAAAGGGACCCCTGACCATTAGGTCCAGTCATGACCGACTCTGGGGTTGTGGCGCTCATCTCGCTTTATTGGCCGAGGGAGCCGGCGTACAGCTTCCGGGTCATGTGGCCAGCATGACTAAGCCGCTTCTGGCGAACCAGAGCAGCACACGGAAACGCAGTTTACCTTCCCACCGGAGCAGTACCTATTTATCTACTTGCACTTTGACGTGCTTAATAAAGTTGTGGCCTAATTTTAATTCCATAACACGTTGTCAGAGTCTTTATTCCTTCCTTTATTCCAACCCTGGGGGCTGGGGCTGTCGCGGCCTGGTCATGCAAGGCCTTGTTTTGCAAGCAGAGCCAGGAAATGTGCATGTGAGGATCACTCTTAACCTTTTCCTATTTCTGTGGGGTAACCACATGGTGCATGTGGGATGGGGCTCATCAACAAATGTCATGCTGGGATGGGGCAGATCTTCAGATGGAATGGCTCTCATGTAAAGCCCACAGACTGTGTTATTTCATGATTTGTCCATGCATGAGCTGTTCTCTCTCTCTCTCTCTCTCTCTCTCTCTCTCTTGCTCTTCAAAATATGGCAACCCTATATCAGTTATTTTCTCATAAATCATTCTGGAGAGGTTATCTAACCTGAGTTGGGGTCTGCACGTATTACTGGAGTCATATGCTGACAATGAGACCTTCTAGGACTACTTTGGAGCAGTGTACACACTTTGTGACACAGATAACTGTTTATCTGCTTCTTTGGGGTTGCAATTAAAAACAATGTTTAGAGGACTGAACATGCTCAATGGCTGTGGAGTGCTGAATGCCTCTTGGGGCAGGAATGGATCCTGCAGGAAGGAGGGCATGGCTGAATGACTGGAACAGTGAGTGAAAGCACTCCACACAGCAACATGTTGTCACAGTTCCCGTTTGGCGCTTCTAAACCCATTTTGCTTATGAATTAATAAAATGCAAGGTTGTAGATATCTCACCCTCATCTCGAAGACACACATCCCTCCCTGGATCAAAGTAGCAAATCAGTTATTGGACAGCAGACTAGCCCCTTTCAGACAGTCTGTGAATTGCCTGGAGTGAGGTGGTGGTGAGAAATTGGGATTCTACCGGCTATCTCCACCACGGAGCACCACATTGAATTGCATATGGCCCCTTCTCATGCACAGATGTGGCCTCTGAACAGATGTTCATGTTTAGGCTCTAGTTCGACCTTCAAACGAAGTTGTGGATGTTGGGAGGTTGGAAGCAGGGCAATTGCATCTGAATTTGGCTCGGCTCACTTTTGTCTTGATAACTTTCCAAAATCAATGTTTTGAAGCAATGAAATGATTCCCTTTCCCAATGTTATCATGATCCATACAATGATAACCTCGGTATTAATACCATAACTGGATTTTAATGCTAGTTATTCCATCAGAACACTGCCTCAGAGAGTGCAGGAGTGTTTGACTCATTGAATTACAATCTGTACATGGCAGCGAACATCAGTACGAATGTAGAGGACTCAAGTTGCATTGAATTTTGGGGGAGAAAAAGGCTGCAATGGAAGGAATGAAATGTTATAGGGGCCCTGGAACAAAAGACATTTGCCAGCATATCCTGCAGGATTAATAGAATTGTGGAGTCAGAAAAGCATTATACAATGTTTGGATGCGGTATAAAGATTTATTGGAAAGTAAAACACCCAGGTGGTTGTCACCAATGGAAGCTAAGGAGGTGAAAAAATTTAATATGGGCTCTAAATGGCCCAAATACTTTGAAATTTTAGAACAAGATGGTGAAAAATTAAATTGCAGAGTTTTGAGAAATTAAAGTCTAAGGTGAGAGATTGGCTACATTACCGCCAGATAAATGAAGTATTCAAGCAGGACAGAAAAAAAGGCTTCCAAGTGGAGAGGTCAAAACTAGAAACAGAATTGTTAGAACCCAATACTAAAAACTTGTCAAAAATGTATAACTTGCTGTTGAAGTGGAATACTCAAGATGAAAGGGTGAAATCATCTATGATTAAATGGGCACAAGATATTGGTCATGACATAGAACTTGCTGACTGGGAGCAGTTATGGACCACCGGTATTAAATTTACGGCATGTAATGCCTTAAGAGAAAACATTATGAAAATGATCTATAGGTGGTACATGACCCCAGCCAAGCTGGCAAAGATTTATCATTTGCCCAATAATAAATGTTGGAAATGTAATGAAACGGAAGGTACCTTCTATCACCTTTGGTGGACCTGCCCGAAGATTAAGGCCTTCTGGGAAATGATCTATAATGAAATTAAGAAAGTCCTTAAAAGAACTTTTCCTAAGAAACCAGAGGCTTTTCTCTTGGGCATGGTGGGCCAAATGGTGTCAAGGAAGGATAGAACATTTTTTATGTACGCCACAACAGCAGCAAGGATCCTTCTAGCAAAGTATTGGAAGACACAAGAACTACCCACGTTGGAAGAATGGCAGACGAAGGTGATAGACTACATGGGACTGGCTGAGATGACTGGCAGAATCCGAGACCAGGGGAAGGAGACAGTGGAGGAAGAATGGAAGAAATTTAAGATATATTTGAAAAATTGTTGTAATATGGATGAAAATTAGGAGGTCAGGGGGAGAGGAAATAAAGAACCACAGCTGTAATTAATAAGTTAAGGAAGATAACCATAAGAATTGATCTAAACAATGTGATGAGTGAAGGGTTGCTGAAAAAATTTGAACCAAGGATGCAGAAAAGGGGTGGTATGGGGAGGTCTGTTTTATGTTTTTTATGTTTTTTATGTTTTTTATGTTTTTTATGTTATTGTTATGTATTTAAATTGTTAAAAACTAATAAAAATTTTCAAAAAAAAATAGAATTGTGGAGTTAGAAGGGAACCCAGTGGTAATCTAGTCCAACACGGGAATCACAGCTGAAGAATCCCTGACAGATGGCCACCCAACTTGTTTAAAAACCTCCAAGGAAGGAGTCTACCAACTTCTGAGACAGTCTGTTCCACTGTCAAATAGCTCTTACTGTCTGAAAGTTCTTCCTGATGTCTAGTTGAAATCTCCTTTCTTGTAACTTGAAGCCATTGATATGGGATCTGTGGAATGTGATACATAAGTAGCAGTCAAATACGGCATTCCTTGTTTTCCTAGAGTGGACATGCAAGGGGATGTTTGGTTCAGCCAGTCGGAACTTCCTGTTTTCTCCTGGACTGGGACATACTTCCTCTTGCATGTGACTAGAGGTGGGCGTGATCTTACCTCCTCCTTCTCCATCTTCCTTTTGTCGTGTGAACTGCAGTGACTGCCAGTCTGCAGTCACTGGGATTAACCCCCCATATGGGGTAGATCCACATATATATCTGTAACTAAGTCTGCCTTCAGGGATCCAACTGTGAACTGATGATGTGAGTAAACCTCTTTTATATACCTTACACAAGACTGTGGCGAGTTTCTTCTTTTAAGAGGGATATAAGGGAACTTACCAGGTCACTAATATTGTGAGGTTTAAACAAGCCTGCAACCAGCTACCTGCTGTGCATTTTAAAGGGGAATGTAAAACTCTGCTAAGTTATAGAACTTGCTAGCACAAGTTAGGAAGGATATTAATAAACAATATACCCTCTCCTGACTCCCTGAACATTCCCACAGGATCTACCCAGTGGTGCGGAAGAAAACAAGCTTGCTCCATCTTCCATGTGACAGCCCTTCAGATATTTGAAGATGGCTATCATATATCACCCCTCAGCTGTTTAGGTGCAGAAACCCTGCAGGGAGGGAAAGAGGGAGAGAGATATTGCTGGTTGGCTGAAGCTATGTCAGGAAGAAACCTTGGAGGGAGTGGGGAGGGAGACTGGACAATTCACTGATTAGAAATATTTCCATAGGAAATAATGGAAGCCGACAGTTCGTTATATGAATGCTCATCTAACAGGCAATTTCCTGGCAATGCACTGTGTTCAGAAAGGAGGACCTGTATGTATGTCACACAACATCCATGACATTGAATTCAATTCATAAATTTGGTGTCTGCTTACCTCATGATGGGGCAACGTGGCCTCTTCTGTTTTCTCCCGACCCCCCCAACCCCCCCCAAGCAAATCATTTCAAGAACTGGACTTTAAATCCTGTGGTCAGGATGTACCGCTCTGAATGATTTCCATGACAATATATAATTTAGATGTAGAGGGGCATTGTTGATTTGCCAAGCACTCAATTTGCTTGGGGTTTTGCTAAATCACATCTCCATTTTCCCTTGCTTACCTCTCACTATTAGACGACAGGTTGGCGGCTGCAAAAATCAATAGGTTGGAACAGCTCCTGTTGACGGCAAATCTGGAATCAAATGAGCCACTGATTGAACATGGCAGGCATGTGAACTTGTGTTCAGGAAGTTTTGTTTTTTTTATAAAACAGCCCTCTGCCTAGATCAGTTTCCCCGCAATCATCCAAACCGACAACTTCAGTTTGCTTAGCCTTTACTCATGACAATATTTTGAGGAAATCTCTCTGGCATGAGTGCATTTCCAGACCTTTTTGTGCACTTGCGGTTTTATCCAGCTTTTCAAAAGGTACGGCAAAGATCCCAATAATGCCAACTCGTATATTATTATCATTAGCATGTGCACTGGGGACAATGCAAATGTTCTCAATGGATGGGGCTGTGGCTCACGGGCAGAGCATCTGCTTTGTGTTCAGAAGGTCGCAGGATCAATCCCTTTGATTTGGGGACTTCCATTGAGGTGAGGAAATACTTTATTTCATCTGAATCTTCCAGTGTTCAGCTTCATTCAATGTCCACGAGTTCTAGGGTTACAAGAGATGGGAGGTAAAATTTCCTTTATCCACTTTCTCCATCCCATGCATACTTTTACAAACGTCTATCATGTCCACCCTTATTTACCTTTTCTCTCAACTAAAAAGTCCCAAACACTGCAACCTTTCCTCCTAGGAGAGTTTCTCCACCCTAATAATAATAATAATAATAATAATAATCTATTATTTATACACCGCCCATCTGGCTGAGTTTCCCCAGCCACTCTGGGCGGCTCCCAATCAAGTGTTAAAAACAGTACAGCGTTAAATATTAAAAACTTCCCTGAACAGGGCTGGCTTCAGATGTCTTTTAAAGATAGAATAGCTGCTTATTTCCTTCACATCTGATGGGAGGGTGTTCCACAGGGCAGGCGCCACTACCAAGAAGGCCCTCTGTCTGGTTCCCTGTAACTAGGCTTCTCGCAGTGAGGGAACTGCCAGAAGGCCCTCGGTGCTAGACCTCAGTGTCCGGGCTGAACGATGGGGGGGAGACGCTCCTTCAGGTATACAGGACCGAGGCCTTGATTATTTTGGTTGCTCCTTTTTTTGGGGGGGGGGGACTTTTCCTACTCTACAATATCCGCTTTGAAATGAGGCAACCAGAACTGCACACAGTATTCCAAATGTGGTTCCACCAGTGATTTCTATACTGGCAATATGATATTGGCAGCTGCAATTTCAGTTCTTTTCCTGATGATTGTTGGCATGGAATTTGCTTCCTCACCCCCCCCCCCAGCTGCAGCACACTTTCTCCACATTGTACAGAATTTTATACACCGCTATCATGTTCCCTTTTACTTGCCTTTTCTCTAAGCTAAATAGCGCCAAACATTGCAGAGGAGGTGGTCCAATCCCTCGTTTATTTTGGTGGTTGTTTTCTGAAACTTTTCCAGCTCTGCTGGGAACTTTTCCTTTTCTGAAATTGCCCTTGCCTACTCTTTGCCTTTTGGGGATTCTGAGCCCAGCAACCACCTGCATAAAATATGCTCTTGTCCAGTCCCCAAACTATACTTTGGAAGCAGAGAGTCACTGCCCGCCCCAGGCAGCCTAGCTGTAGACCCCATGCTGCTGAGGAAATATCTGCCTATCAACCTGTCCCCTGGCGGTGCAATATAGCAGAACATGACATAGCCAGTGTGAATAATTCATCACACTCCGCTGCCTGGCTTGATGCGTCAGTCACCATCAGCTGCATTCCTCTTAAAGAATAACACAGTCCCTGGTCAATTAGGAATGGGGGAGAGGGAGAATTTGATTTTCTTTGCATTTTAATTTGAAACTACATGCTTCGTACTCCTGGAAGCAGTATGCAAACCGAAGCAAAACAATCCTTTGGCACTTCTCCGAATTTTGCAATAAAGTTCCCCAGTCAAACAATGGGGACAAAACTCCATCTGTTAAGGGGGAAAGTGTACACAGCGATGCATCACTTGGTGAAAATAACACAAAGAATTGTGCCGTATTAGGGAAGTTACTTGCAAAATGTGGATGTTAGTCAAGAACCGCCAAGAGAAATATGTGTATTCAGAGAAACCTGCACTAAAATGTTGAATAACGTTCAGGAGTATTTTTCTTTTTTTAATTGCAAACTCAATTTAAGATTGGCAAAATGAGAAACAGAGAGAAGCAGAAATAGGTAGATATTCCCATCCCTTATTGTTCCTATACCCTCAAAGAAGACTCATGATACCAAAGCTTGGTAATGGTTATATTTATTAATATAACAACTTGGAGGAACTGCAAAACAAATTAATCAAATTTACTTAATTCAGAAAGTACAGGCAGGCGAGGATTTTATCTCATTCTGGTAGGGAAGCATCCCTCCAGACCCCTGGGCATGTGATACATTTTTCTCTGTCCACTTTTCCCACACAATGCATAATTTTATACACCTCGGTCATGCCCCTTCTTCCTTGCCTTTTCTCTTAACAAAAAAGCCCACACTGTTGTATTCTTTCCTTGTAGAGAAGTTGCTCCAACGACTTGTAATTTGGGTTTGAGTCTCTCAGTCCACTTCAAGCTGTGATCCATGTTCTGAGTCGCTTTTCCACCTATACAATATCGTTTTAGTAGTGCAGCAACTAGAACTGTGCACAGGATTCCAAGTGTGTTTACTCCTTAGATTTGTATAGAGGCATTACAAACATGGCTGTTTTATTTTCAAGCTCTTTCCTAATAGAATCAATAATCATCAGGTTCTCCATCCTGACCCAAACATCTCTTTCTTGGTCAGTCCAGTCACCTCCATGTTCAGACATCAAATATGAACTTTAATGTAGGGTAGTTTGGTTTTTTAAGAACTGCAGAGAACGCATGCAGAATTGACAGCGAAAACATACTTCTGATCCATCTCTACTTAAAAAACACTCATAATTTGGAACCGACAACAGAAAAACTGCAGTTCCCCCCACCTTAAAGAAAAATGCCTGGGACACATCATAAAGATTATCAAAGCCTCGATTTTAAACGGCTCCCCGTCATGGTTTGTAATGAGAGAAGAAAAGAAAAGAAAAGCTATCTTGAAGTCCTGGCACTAATAAGCCTATTGTTTAAAGGTCACCTTCATCTAGGAATGCTTTATTATCAGTAGAACAGAGTAGGACTGAATATGTAATGGCTTTTATCTGATTATGGCACTGTATTCTATTCTGTGAGATAAATGCTTCTGATGATAATCATTTATATACAGACGTTGTGGAAGGAAAACAAACTCATCCGGGGAAATTAATTATAAAAGTAACTCTGAAGGTGGGCTGCATTCCACTGTTCTCAATTTTAACAAGCAACCCAAAACTTCTCCTGCAGGAATGCTAGTGATTCAGGAAACTGAGTGTCTCTCTGTACAATACATTGTAGGGTTGGGGTTTTTTGTTTTCTTTGCAGTTTTGTATCACCCTGGCCACACCAGCGTCCACAGCAACATCTCTGAGAGAGGACCAAAGATGAAAGATGAGGACTGCAGCCAGAAGTGGTAAGAGCCCATCCTTCAAATCTGGAAGCTCAGCAGCCCTGGCAGCAGCAGCAGCACCAGCAGCAGCAGTGTTGATGGAGAGGGGTGCAAGGTCAGTGGCCGTGATTGTGCTTGCAGCGAAATGGAGAGATGATGGACAACCTGCCTTGGGTTTTTCATCAGGTGCTTAGCAGGTTGGTTCTGCCCCAGGCTGAATTATGCAGCACATTTCGACATGCTTTCTCATACTAATTCTGCTTGCAGGGTAAAGGTCAGCCACAAGGAGCAATAGATCCACAGTTCTGTCACATCGCAGAACCCAAGTTTTCTGGGCACAGAATTGAGGTCAGAAGCAAAAGGAAGAGGTGGTGGCAGATGAAAGTTGAGCTCGACTCAAAAGCTGCCTTTCCCAGTGTGTTTCTAACTCTATAGCTCTTTAGAGCAGGGCCTACCCTACTGTTAGGTGGAATGAGGTCAGTGGCCACCACAGGTGGCAGGTGCTGAGAGGCATGGAGGGGCAGAGTGGCTTTGGAGGACAGAGCTCTGTGTGTCCATCCCTTTGCTCGTTAAGCTAGCCTGCTGGGCTCAGGTGTGGTGGAAAATGCTAGCCCATCACCATTGCTGAAGTAAGCTTCACCCACCAGCCGTAAGCAGGCTTCTGTATTTGACATTTTGGATGACTGCTGTCTTATTCTTTACCTCAGGGCTCTTCCAGATGTATATTCAGCATTCCTTCTGCTTTGCTTGCACAAAGTTCACATGGCGGTTAGACTATGCATTTGTTCTAATTGGTTTACAGGGCAGTTATATTGAGCATTTGCCCTTCATTCACTCCAATTTGCTTGCAGGGTATTTACATTAATCATTCATCCATTGCACACTTTCAAGGCATTTCCCTGTCACTTTTCAAACTGCAAAAAGTTCTGTTCTTTTGCTTTTAAGTGGAGTTATTGAGCTAGAGAACTTCAACGTGCTTTAATTTCAGAAGCTTCCAGTTTCAATATGTCCTTGAATCCCTCCTGAATAATAGCGACAGTCTAGAGGAACCCTCAGATGGCAAACATATCCTGAACTAGCTGAGCTTCAAAGGAAAATGTCACCCCAAACAAGCATAGGACAGAGTAGCAGAAATAGACTCCTGTTTTAGCTAAGATGGTTCACCTTGACTTCTCTTCTTGGAAGGTTGATGCTAACTCTTTTCTGACTTAGAATTTTATCTCTCTCTCTCTCTCTTGTTAGAGCACAGAGTATATTTGTCTCTGATCATGTGTTGGGACAGAGAATCAGGAAGTATGATGGGTCACCTTATCCATTTGTCTCAACATCCCCTGGACTCTGTCAAAGCACTTGGATGAACCAAAGAATTAAAGGAGAGATTTTTCTCTAGAGAGATTATCTCGAGGCAAGTCTGGCTTTGCATGTTTTCTCAAGTGAATTCAGTGTGAAAGTTGAACGAAAACCTGAGAAATTGCACACCGTTGCCATCACCAGTCATGCTTAAATTGCAAATGAAAAGTGGTGTTAGGGATGAGCATGGCCAATCAATTAAAAGTAGGACTTGGCTCAGAATGTGCCCTTCTGATAAACAGAACAGGGTTCCAAAGCAGCTGGCAAAAACCTTGTGCTTTGTTTAATCTGCATGTTCTTTCATCTGGGAAGTGCTTCCCCTTCCCAGCCCAGGCAAGCAGGGTGGAATCTGCTGCCAAATGCCACATGTTTATGCAGTCTTTGGTCCACATAACAAATGAGGAAGTGCAACTATGTGTGCACGAAAATATTCAAGGCTTTTACTTGAAGAAAGCCGTGGAAAAACAAGAGTGGAAGTGGGCAGATTCTGCATGAGCCGAATTTCCTGTGGAAAATCAGCTGCTCATTGACGCAAACAATGGCATGGGGTGCAGAATTCCTTCTCCAAGTTCTGCACCTCTCTGTTAGAGACACAAATGCCTTCTTAGCATCGTTTATTCAAGCATCTCTTATTTGCTAGCCTGGTCGCTCATTGGATCGGTCGCTTCAGCTGTTGTCTGAGTCGCTGAGTTCCACTGCAGTTAATCACTCCCCAGCGAACCCATAGACAGTTTCCCAATTAAGTTTACAACTATTAAGATATCATTTGTTTTAAACTGGGAGCGATGTGATTCCCTCCCCCTCCGCCGCACCCAGGTAATTAAAAGACGATGTGTGGTCAATGAGCAGAAACAAACAAACAAGCAATGCAAGTTGAGACCCATTCCTAAAATTGACTTGAGTGGGGGGAAGGAACCCACTATTTTCTGGCTGAATGAAACAACACATTTGGATAGCACATAAACCAAGTGCATTGTGTGCATAAATCATATTGACACCTGTGATGTGCTCTGCCAGGTGATTGGTCTCCTAGAACATGCAGAGTAATGAAGAGGACATAGCAGAGGGGTGTTGTGCACAGAAGGGGCCTTAGGAAGTGGTGGGAAGGTGGAAACCCCATATATGGGGTGTGGAACCTCAGGGGGCTGGATGCAGCCCTGCAGACCCCTTCAGCTGGCCTTTAGAACTCTCTGCAGTCCTAAGGAACTAAGAAGCAAACTAATGATGGATTCACCATCAAAGCCATGCTGGAAAACACCACCATGCAGAATGACACACTTGCATCCAGTGTTGCAAGATAGTTGTGACGTTGGGTTCGATAGTTGTGATGCAGGGTTCGATTTTCAGAAAAGTTCAGACAGGCACCACCACCACCATTTAAAGAAATCTTGCTCTGCAAGATTGGCACTGGTCTAAACCACTAAGCACCTTGGGCTTGCTGTTCAGAAACTTGGCGGTTCAAATCCCCGTGACAGGGTGAGCTCCCGTTGCTCTGTCCCAGCTCCTGCCAACCTAGCAGTTCAAAAGCACCCCAGTGCAAGTAGATAAATAAGTACCGTTGTGGTGGGAAGGTAAATGGCATTTCCATGCACTATGGCTTCTGTCTCAGTGTTCTGTTGTGTCAGAAGTGGTTGTCATGCTGGCCACATGACCGGGAAAGCTGTCTGTGGACAAACGCCAGCTCCCTTGCCCTGAAAAGCAAAATGAGTGCTGCAACCCCATAGTTGCCTTTGACTGGTTAACAGTCCAGGGGTCCTTTACCTTTTACCTATTACTTTTATTGAAATCCAAACTGATTACTTCATTGAAATAATAATAAAAAAACACACCTCCACATTTATTGAAAAAAGTCAATCAAATGAGCTTCAAATTGGGTTTTCTCATTGAGGCCTGGAAACCTGTACTGGGGGAACAAACTGTCAGCCTTTCGAGCAGGCTGGGTCATATATTCTATGGCATTAAATACACTTTAGTTTATTTCAGTGAATGTGTGCGGGGGGAGGGGCATAATCAGATTTGCACATTCCAGTAGCAAACGCAAAAAGCCTGCTGGAGAGTGAGCTTCTGCAATAACATCAAAAACAGCAGCAAAACTGTTTATCAGAAATTTAATCAGTCCCTCTTAAGGCTCTGTCAGACTTGTTATGTTGGGATCCATTTCTGTCATATATTAAGATCTGGAAAGTTGTTTGAGCACAGCAGTGCAAATTAAATTGCCATCTAAAGCTTCAGAGGGCATCAAAACAATAAGCACAATCAATCTTACAACTCTTCTTTTTTTAGCAAAAGAAAATCACCAAGGGGCCAAAACATCACTTTACGTGATAAGTCCTTATGAAGTTAACTCCATATTCATGCTTGACAATAAGCACTGCAAATCCTTTGTGGGTGGAATTCTAAAGGCTCAGGAGAACATTCAGTGAATGTTAGAATGGGCATAGAACAGTAGATCTGGGCAGTAAATGTGAACGTTTCACTACAACGTAGCTCACATTATCACCTGTTTTGTGCTTGTTTTTCTTTCTTTCCCTGACACAGATGAAACAAAAGAAAAAGATAATCTTCAAAACACTCACTTTGTGTATCCTGGTGCCTCTGTAAAATTTCACATAAGCTTTGGTCAAAAGCACCCCTAATGTCACGATCTCCCCAATCATCAAACATTCATCTCTGACCCTCCAAGTGTCCCTATTTCCCAGGGACAGTCCTGGATTTATAGAAGTTGTCCCAGTTTCTGATTTGATCCCAGAATGACTCATTTTCCCTTAAGGTAAAGGTAAAGGTACCCCTGCCCGTACGGGCCAGTCTTGACAGACTCTGGGGTTGGTGCGCCCATCTCACTCTATAGGCCGGGGGCCAGCGCTGTCTGGAGACACTTCCGGGTCACGTGGCCAGCGTGACATCGCTGCTCTGGCGAGCCAGAGCCGCACACGGAAACGCCGTTTACCTTCCCGCTAGAAAGCGGTCCCTATTTATCTACTTGCACCTGGGGGTGCTTTCGAACTGCTAGGTTGGCAGGCGCTGGGACCGAGCAACGGGAGCGCACCCCGCCACGGGGATTCGAACCGCCGACCTTTCGATCGGCAAGCCCTAGGAGCTGAGGCTTTTACCCACAGCGCCACCCGCGTCCCTTTTTCCCATTTTCCCTTAGGTTGTCCTTATTTCCATCGGATAAATGTTGGAGGCTGTGGAGTTATCCGACCCCTGAGCTGTCTGAAGGCAGCCCTATATGGGGAAGTTTTTTAAATGTTTCATGCTTTATTATGCTTTGATATATGTTGGAAGCCACCCAGAGTGCCTGGGGCAACCCAGTTAGATGGGTGGAGTATAAATCGTAAAACTATGATTGTTATGGAATAGGACATCTTTATTTTCATCAGAGAAATGTTGGAGAGTATGATAGCTTTTTTGTTTTTGTTGCATGTGAAGCCCAGTTCTGTAAATTTGCTTGTACCAAGTCAGTGTACCTATTTAAAATAGGGACATAGGAAGTTGCCTTATACCAAATCAGACCTTTGGTCCATCTTGCTCCAAAGCAAGGGCCTTCTCAGTAGTGGCGCCCGTCCTGTGGAACGCCCTCCCATCAGATGTCAAGGAAATAAGCAGCTATCTTATTTTTAAAGGACATCTGAAGGTAGCCCTGTTTAGGGAAGTTTTTAATATTTAATGCTGTATTGTTTTTAACACTCGATTGGGAGCCACGCAGAGTGGCTGGGGAAACTCAGCCAGATGGACGGGGTATAAATATATTATTATTATTATTATTATTATTATTATTATTATTATTATTATTA
>JAXCMG010000018.1:9052676-9065987 GCA_034642415.1 Podarcis siculus
TATTATTATTATTATTATTATTATTATTATTATTATTATTATTATTATTTTCTACACTGACTTGGAGTGGCTCCCCAGGGTTTGGAGATGCCAGGAATCAAACCTAGGATCTTCTGCATGAAAAGCAGGTGCTTTACCACTGACTTACGGCCTTTCCCCAAATTTGCAATGGACCCAGTGTTGAGCAAATGATGGTAACATTGTTTGTCCCAGTTAGGGATGGGGGAGAAATCTTATTCCGTTTGCATTTAAAGGCAAACCTAATTTGCACTTTTCGAAACAATGCGCAAACTGAAACAGCCATCCGTTTAAATTCGCTCTTCTCCAAATTTTGCAATGCAGTTCTTCAGTGACAAAAAATGCATATAAACAGGGAAAGGGGTGCCTAAAACCTTTTTATAATTAATAAAAACCAATGTACACCAATGCATTGCATTTGGGGGAAATGCTATTCAAAATGGCATGGAGAAATCTTTATGTTGGGAGAAATTTGCACTAGCGCTCTGGTGAATTTTCAATGAGGACTTTTATTTTATTGGTTTATTTCATAAAATGTTGACATCATTCGACTGCAAGAAACCTCAAAGCGGTTTGCAAAAAAAAAAGAATGAAACAATAAAATGATTGGTAAACCAGTTAAAAACAACTATTTTTTTAAAAAATCAATGATAAACTAAAAACAGGTTAAAACGCACATCAACATTCCACATATCTAGGTAGGTTTCTCTAAACAAAATGCTATTTGGGAAACCACAAAGGCTATAGTGGTGGGATAAGGCTTGAAATGCATGATGCAGGTGGGGTCTTCAGATGAACAGTAATAATGCAAAGTCAAAGTAATCTATCTTTGATTCAGATGTTTGTTTTGTTTGCTGTTAGCACATACGTATCATTTCCTTCTCTGTGGGGAGGTAAAGCTATTGGAGAAAAACAACCCCACTTCCATTTTGTGCATCACCTCAACTTTTTGCAACACCCGATAAATCATCTGAAGAGCACACATTACGACTGTCAATGCACCGTTGTCCAAGCACAAGGCTATTTTAAGACATTCCAGGGTTACACAATGCTATTTTATGCTTCATTTGTCTGTTTCCTACTGGAGGCCATAAATAAATGAAGCATAAGTTGCCTCCTCATGGAACACTGGAAATAAACAAAACGGTGGATGCAGTAATGGGACAGGACTTGGAGGATGCAAAACTGGACTCTCCGTCCAGAACAACCCTGTTTCGCAGATATTTAAGGACCTAAGAAGAGCCCTGCTGGCTCGGTCTAGGGGAACACTGAGTTCAGTATCTTGTTCCCACAGTGGCTGACCAGGTGCCCATGGGAAAACTGCAACCTGGGCATGAGCACAACAGCACTCTGTCCCACTTGCAAGTCCCAGCAACTGTTATTCAGAGGCATGATGCCTCTGACAATGGAGGTAGAACATGGCCAATATGGCTAGTAGCCATTGTCCTCCATGAATTTGTCTAATCCTCTTTTTAGCCAACCAAGGCCATCAGTACCTCCTGTGGGATTGAGTTCCACAGTAAGAGGAAGTAAGTGATATAAAGGTTGAGACAATGTTTTAAGTATCCTGGTCCCAAGCTATATACGACTCTATACCTGAAGGAGAACCTCCTTCCATACCATACCGTTCAGCCCAGACACTGAAATCCAGCTCCAAGGGCCTTCTGGAGGTTCCCTCACTGTGAGAAGTGAGGTTACAAGTAACCAGGCAGAGGGCCTTCTCAGTAGTGACGCTTGCCCTCTCATCCGATGTCAAGGAAATAAACAACTACAGTGGTACCTCTGGTTACGTACTTAATTCATTCCGGAGGTCCGTTCTTAACCTGAAGCACCACTTTAGCTAATGGGGCCTCCCACTGCTGCCGCGCCGCCGGCACACGATTTCTGTTCTCATCCTGAAGCAAAGTTCTTAACCCAAGGTACTATTTCTGGGTTAGCGGAGTCTGTAACCTGAAGCGTATGTAACCCAAGGTACCACTGTATCTGACTTTTAGAAGACAGCTGAAGGCAGCCCTGTATAGGGAAGTTTGGAATGTTTGATGTCTTACTGTGTTTTAATTTGTTGGAAGCCACCCAGAGTGGCTGGAGTAACCCAGTCAGATGGGTGGCATATAAACAACAAGTTGTTGTTGCTAGATGATGATGATGATGATGATGATGATGATGATGTTTACTCCACCTTTTCCCCTTGACAGAGACTCAAGGCAGCTTACAGATAAAATAAGAACAGCTAAAAACATGGGGGGGGGACACAATCATTCACACACAAACAAACACACACACACACACACACACACACACACACACACACACACACCACACATACAATTACAATACATACAATTACAATAAAAGCAGCACTGCATCAGCCCTTTCCTTAAAAGCAATCAGTTCCCCAAAGCTTGTTGGAACAAGAAGGTCTTCACCCGCTGGCAGAAAGACAACAAAGAGGGAGCCAGTCTAACTTCTCAAGGGAATTTCAGAGCCACCGAAAAGGCCCTCTTCTGTGTCCCCACCAAGTGTGCCTGTGAGATACCAAGAGAAGGGCCTCCCCCCAAAATCTCAGAACCCGGCAGGTTCATATGAGGTGTTGTGGCCTTTCAGTCCCACACCTTGAACTTAGCTCAGTGGCCCATTGGCTGCTAGTGCAATTAGCAAAGGCAGTGCTAATCACTCCCATAATCCATTAGGTTTGCTTTGCCCACGATTTGTAAAGGAATGGCTTTTGTTTGCTGCCGGGGATACGAATAGTGAGGTCAACATGTGAGAGGCAAAATGCTGGGTGTCTAAAAATAAGTTTTTGCTGTTTGGTTTGGAGATGCCAGAACACCTTAGGCTCTTTCCCCTTGACTGGAGCAATTAGAGAAAGAGGAGTTCAGCAGAGGAAGTGGGTGTCCCTGGAGTAAACAACCATCATATGTAGCATTAAGAAGACAGGAAGTATGTTGCTTTCAGCCTCTCCCAAGCGGCTACTGAAAAGGCAACAGACTTCGTTAGAAGCACTTCAGACATTTCCCCTTTCCTCTTTCCGTGGGGGTCATCTGTAACTGGTCCCTGCTCCACACATTTCAGCTGGGTGGGGAAATTCACTTGGCAGAGCAAACTTTTGATTCAGTGTCAAATCATAAGGAGGATTGAGTGATACTGTCCATTAGGCCCTGTAATCTGTGTTCTTTATTTGCTAGAGATGTGCAAAATGTTGCCTGGCTTTGTTTATTGGGTGGGCCCCAAATGCACCATACATTTAAAGCACTGTCATACAACTTTAACCAGTCATGGTTTCACCCAAAGAATGCTGGGAATTGTAGACTGTTAAGAGTATTGGGAATCACTAGGAAGACCCCCTATTTTATTTACTGAGCTACAATTCCCAGAGTGGTCTAACAGTCAGCCCCTCTCAATGCTATCATTATTACTGTATTTTCTGGCGTATAAGACTACTTTTTAACCCAGGAAAAGTTGGGGGTCGTCTTATATGCCGGTTACAGCAGCAGCTCCTGCAGCAACTCCCCACCAAAGGATAAAACAACAGCAAATTAAATCAGAGGACACCAAGCTCTCTAGTTGAAGCAGAAATACGCTTGAAAATTGCCCCCTAGAAGCCCCCGGCCACTGGGAAGTGGAGCGGATTTCTGAGCTGGACTGGAGACTGATTTTTTAAATTTTTATTTGGTGTGCGTTGGAAGAGGGGTAGTCTTATACGGCAAGTATTTCCCAAATTCTATATTTTAACTGGAAAAGTTGGGGGGGTCGTCTTATACGCCCAGTCGTCTTATACGCTGAAAAATACGGTAATTAAATTTGCATACCACTCTTTAGCCAAAGATCACAGGACAGGTCACAACATA
The DNA here is from genome assembly GCA_034642415.1 of Podarcis siculus. Lineage (NCBI taxonomy): Eukaryota > Metazoa > Chordata > Lepidosauria > Squamata > Lacertidae > Podarcis > Podarcis siculus. The sequence goes on from JAXCMG010000018.1 coordinate 9,056,543, forward strand.
AGGATACAAAATGAGAACACAAAATAGATAATGAAACAGAAACGAATTCATAACCAGCTCCCACAAACACATTTCAAAGGCCATGTTAATTAGCCAAAGGCCCGGGAGAAGAGGAATGTTTTCACCTGATGCCCAAAGAAATGCAATGAAGGTGCCAGGAACATTCCACAAACAGGAAGCCACCTGAGAACAGGCCCTTTCTTGTGTTGCCATGAGGAGGAGGCACCTGAAGAAAGGCCTCGGCTGATGACTGCAAGGTCTGGTTTGGTTCCTGGGGAAGTCCATGAAATTGGTTTGCAAAAATGTGTATATCCGGCTAAATTGCATACAAATGTGTAGAATGTTGGTGAGTTTTCATGAAGATTTTAAAGGACAAAACAAACCTCAGACTGATGTAGAAATCTGGAGAACTGAAGACTGGGGGCGGTAAGAAATGGAAAGAAGTAGAAATGGACAGAGTCAGTCATCCCTGCCCCTTCCACTTCTGGTTGTGCAGTGTGTTGAAGAAAACTTGATGCAAGCACTAACAATGCCCAAGTTGGAAGAGGAAGATGCGTTGAATTATGACGAACAAGCACCATGCCATTTTAATTGGCCCCCTGGTGAATAAGCAGCTTGAGAATGGGAGCAGCTAATTGCTGCCCTTTGTAAAATGTCTTCTCTGAATTCAGCCCTGGAAAAGCACATTCTCAGTGGTCTTGGGGGAGTTTCCAGTGCCTCCTCGGCCATGCTCTTCAAACAACTTGCTGGCTACGCAAATATGACATTCAAATTGTAATGCACCGGGGGGCGGGGGCGGAGAACAGAATTGTTTATGTGTTTCTCTTCCAAAGCGCAGGCCTTAATGAGCAAACTACTATTCAGTCCTACTATGTCCAAATAATACTTTATTTGGTTGCTGAAGGTTTCTGTGGTGGGTCGTTTCCCTAATAGAACAGAAAAGTTACCAGGACCACCTATCCAAGCCCGCTTAAGACAAGGTCAAAATTATAATTATGGTTACAAAATGGGTTAAACTAAGGTGGTAAATTTGGCAGCTTCAAGCCTTAAGAAGCAGATGATTTTTTTTGTTAACGTTCCCTTGTGTTCAAGCAGCACTATCTCCCTGCAAAGATAAACCTAGCACATTGTGGACAAATGTTCAAGCTCAGTGCTCATTCCGACTTTCAGGGAGTTGTTCAATGCAATGTGTGTGAATAGTGACATTCTCTAGTCTAATCACTAGGTAGCACTGGACACCATTGTATCTGGGCAGAGTCAGGAAGGTCCTGTATTCTGTTGCTCAAGAGAGGCCATTAAACTCTTGTCTAACTTCCTAACTACTGTCAGCCTTCCACGACACAAGGAAATACCGTGGGGGGAGCGTTTCATTTTAAAAAGTGGATTAGTGGTCCTAGAGAGGCAAAGTGCTTAAGTTCACATTAACTACACAAACCCAAGTTTCCCAGTTGCTTGAATCCCTCCTGCAAAATACCAATAGCAGGTAGGTGCCCAATGTCCAAATAGTAAGGTCCCATCTGCACTATACATTTAAAGGAGGATGATACCTCTTTAAACAGTGATGGCTTCCCCCAAAGAATCCTGGGAGCTGTAGTTTGTTAAGGATGTTGAGAGTTGTGTGGAGGCCTCTATTCCCCTCACAAATAACCAGAGTTCCCTTCTGGTTAAACTACTCTGGGAGTTGTCGCTCCGTGAAGGGAATAGGGATCTCTTTAGCAGCCTTAACCCTGTATACCTGAATGAGTGTATCATTGTTCAGCCCGGACACTGAGGTCCAGCTCCGAGGGCCTTCTGGTGGTTCTCTCCCTGTGAGAAGTGAAATTACAGGGAACAAGGCAGAGGGCCTTCTCGGTGGTGGCACTCACCCTGTGGAACACCCTCCCATCAGATGTCAAGGAGATAAGTAACTATACAACCTTTAGAAGACATATGAAGGCAGCCATTTATAGGGAAGTTTTTAATATTATAATAAGAATTTATTATTTATGCCCCACCCATCTAGCTGGGTTGCCCCAGCCACTCTGAGCGGCTCCCAGCAGAATATTAAAAATGCATACAACATCAAACATTAAAAACTTCCCTGTTTAATTTACAGTGGTACCTCTGGTTGCGAATGGGATCCATTCCAGAGGCCAGTTCACAACATGAAAAGAGTGCAACCCACAGTGGTGCGTCTGCGCACGTGCGGGTTGTGATTCGCCGCTTCTGTGCATGCACGTGACATCATTTTGCGCTTCTGCACATGTGCGAGCGGCGAAACCTGGAAGTAACCCTTTCTGGTACTTCCGGGTCACCGCGGAACGTATCTTGAAAGAACGTAACATGAAGCAGACGTAACATGAGTTATGACTGTATTATGTTTTGATATATGCTGGAATTCTCCCAGAGTGGATAGGGCAACCCAGTCAGATGGGTGGGATACAAATAATAAAATTATTATTACAAGTCATGGTGGGTGGTGCCCACTGGGATCTGGTAGGGCAGAAGGAAGGGAGGCCAACAGTAGGTGGAGCCAGAGGCAGCAAATGACAGTGTTGATCCCTAAGTAGCTGCTAGTAAGGCAATCAGGTGTTGACAGGCTGGTGACAGACTGAAGTTGGTGGGGCAGCAGCTCATCTGCCCTAAGATATCAGTCTCTACTGCTTGCAGGTAATGCTGGATCAGGATGGCAGCAACTTACTCTGGAGCTTATCTCAAAGTGTGTGCTTGCTTGCACCACGACCAGGCCCAGAGCATAAGGAGACCAATCTGTATCGACACATTTCGGTTTATATAGTCCAACAGGTTTTCACACTGTAGCTGGAATAATCTCCTTTCCATTACTCACTGTGGTGCAGTTAGCTCAAACTAACTCTTCTTGAAAAGGTTGTCAGGCTTCATCAGGGAAAGCTGTTCGGAATGGAAAACAGTATTGGCTGGCTCATTTAGACAAATTTTTATTCCTCTGCTGTTATTACCCCAACAAAGTTTCACTCACTGTACGGCATTTAGCTTTCTATTGATTTCTCGACTGTCGTTGAGGGCCTCTCTTTGCGCTGCCCAAGCAAAAGGATTGTTAAAGGTGGATTGAATTTGCTGAGGTCAAAGATCAGAAGTATGCTGGTGAACGTGAGGCTCCCAACAGGACCTAAGCTAATTGTCGTTATAATGTACAAGCTGTAAAATCAGAGGAGGCCCTGAATTATTTACCCACCCACCACCACTGTCCATGCATTTGCAATCCAAAAAAAAAAAAAAAACCCCAACACAAACATATACAAACACCACTCCTGCACACCAAGGTGAAATTGAAGCCCAGTGGGGCTTAAAATCCAAAATTAACCCGCGTCACTTAAAAATTCAAAGGGAACCAATGGATTAATTTCCAGGCTGGCTTTCATGTAGAAAATACCCCTTTCAATGACCACACCTGCATTAAACATATGTTATAGGAATTCTAAGATGCTATAATTAAATTGAATGTTCATAAGTGCACACGGTAAACACACATATATAAGTACAGGGCTTTTCCCCCATCAGAACTCAGTTCTAGCACTTTTCAAGTAGGCATCATTGCCATTCTAAGAGAACAAAGGAGGTGTTCATGGTGAGTTCTGGCCCCTCTTTTTCTAGAAAAACAGCACTGCATAAGTATATAAACTACATGTCTGAAAGATCAATCCAGGAGATCAATCCTGAAGCCATCTTGATTCTTAATGACTCCAAATATTCATCTGCAGAAGGAAATATATTGGAAAAACCTATCCCAATGGTTCTTTTCACTTACAAATCCTTCAAATCCTGCCTTAAGCACATATTTTGTCTATGAATAGGGTAGGCCTGTGACCTGGATTCAAGAACTAAAGTATTTTACCATCTCAATAAATTTGCCCAAACTGGCCAGGAAATGCAATCAGCAAACATTATCAGGTAACTTGACAGACAGGAGGCAAGCCAATACCCTCAAATTTCTGTTGTAGACCACCTCTTTCTGCAATGGGGTGGTTTTTGGCTAAGGGGCTGGGCAATTCCTTAAGTCTTTAAAAACTCTTGCACACCTGTGGTCTGTGTCCTCACATCCCACCAAAGGGGTAGAATGGCTTCTGTTGCAACAGGAAAACAAAGATCTGCCTTGCTCTCACTGGATCCTGCCTCCATCCATTCTTCTCCGACCAATCATGGACTTAAGGGTGACTGAGTCCCTTGATGGAGAGCTGGGCTGTAAAAGCCAATTCCAATTGTTTCTATTAACACATTCAAAGTACTATAACAGTCATAGTTTCTGCCAAACAATATTGGGAACTGTAGTTTGTTCAGGGTGCTGGGAGTTGTGAGGAGACCCCTATTCCCCCCCCCCAATTACAATTTCTGGAGCAGTTTGACAATCAGTACTTCTTTCCTGGGGGACTCTGGGAACTGCAGCTGTTGTGACATTGAGGCATCTGATCAAGGCCTGTATTTTAAAATGAGCTTAAAGATTTGCAAATGTTTCATGCCAGGCAGAAAACCAGCTGGCTAGGTACTTTTTGCAGTTGTTTATCTTTCTGCTTTCCTGGACAAGGGCCCCCCTGATTTATAGCAGTAGCAGGAGACAAATTTCTCAAAGTTGTAAAAGGGAAATACAGGCTGGGAGCAAAGGTTACACTGACCCTACATATTACAGAATACAATCAAGCTGCAAAAACACTAATTAAGAGTTGGTAAATAGTAAGATTTATTGTTTAACAGAAAATAATACCACGAGCCATCTGTTTTAGCCATTTGTTTTGGAATGCAGGGGCAACAGGGGCAAAAGGTGATCTGGTAATTAAGGTGCCTTGTTGAGGCAAATGTAAGATATATGACTACTTGTCTGCCATTTATGGATAGAAGGAAATATAGCTCTTTGTCTCCCATAAAAGGTAATAGGAAATGGGTGTATCTTTTATGATTGGTTCTAGCAAACAGCCAATAGGAATTTCAACCAGGCTGATTGGACAGAGGCAGCCAAAGGAGGAGCAAGGGGGCTGGGTTGAGGAAATATAAGTGCTGGCCATCAGGGCTGGAGTGGGCAGAGCTTTGGTAACCATATACCACTGTGCCTATCATTTATTTGTCTGACAAATAAATTATTATTTTAATTTTTCTATTGCTGCGTTGAATATTTCATTCCAGATAAGCGTTAACCACAAGCAGGGTGCTACAACATCTCTCCATGTAAGTTTCCTGTATAAAGACCTTTTTTCTTTTCTTTTCAGCCATCCCAGTGGGGCGGGCGGGAAATGCTCCTGTTGCTCCTTTATATTCACCAGAAGGATTATATCCCAGGATTAGTCCCCACAATTTATAGTTAAAAACATGATCTAAAGAAATCCAAGCTGGGTAAATGGCTTGATATACTCTGGTTGACTGCTAGCCGCCATGGTTGTTAGAACTGGGCTTGATGTGGTTCAGTTTAAAGACACCTCCTTAAAGCCTTAGAAATGGTAGCAAACCACAAAAGTAAATGGATATGCCGTGTGCAACATCATTAGCGACAGAGAGAAATGTTCTGGAAAACTGCAAAGAGAAACTGCAATGGAACAGCAGGTTCTGGGGAGAGGAGATGCTGAGCTTTCGGATAGGAAAGACTGCCTTCGGCATAAATTGATGGTTGGTGTGATTATTTTTTCCTTTAACAGAGAATGTGTGTGTGTGTGTGTGTGTTTTAATCTTGCACCTGTAATATGTATATCCCCAGTGACTGATCTTGGAGAGCATACAATACTGAAGCATTGTTGAAGCTGTGACTGGGGACCTGTGGGTTGATGTCTTGGTCATCAGCCAGTCCCTGAGTCCACCTGCAACCCTTCCTGCTGTCTCCCTCTCAAGAAAAGAGCATAAGGGCAGAAGAAGAGCTCTGCTGAATCAGGCCAGTGTCCCATATAGTGCTGCATAAAGCACCGGCTCCTAGGGGCTGAGACAGTTCCTCCTCCTCCTCCTCTTCTTTTTCTTCTTCTTCTTCTTTATTAAATTTATATACCACGCTATGCCTGGGGGTCTCAGGGCGGTTCACTGACTGAATAAAATCAAGATATAAAACCACAAAATACATAATAAAAATAAAAACAACAACCCCAAAAAAACACATTTTAAAAGGGCATAGGATGTAAATCAGATCAACCAAAGGCCTGCTTAAAAAGGAACGTTTTTGACTGGCAGCTAAAGGTGTACAATGAAGGCACCAGGAGAACTTCCCCAGGGAGAGCATTCCACAGATGGGGAGCCACCGCAGAGAAGGCCCCGTTCTCGTGTTGCTACCCTTCAGACCTCTCGAGGAGGAGGCACACGAAGGAGGGCCTCAGAAGATGATCTCAGGGTCCAGGTAGGTTCATATGGAAGGAGTTGGTCCTTGTAGAGGCGGAGCTAGCTGCTCTGGCACCTGGCGTCCCAGGGGGGCGGGGTGAATGTCCCAGGGGGTGGAGCGAGTGTCCCAGGGGGGCAGTGTAAGCGTCCCAAGGGTGAGTGGCCACCCGCCACATGCAATTGCATGTAGTTATTTGTGAGTAATTGTCTTGTATTTCAAAGCCCTGAAAAACGTGGGTCCAGAATACCTCAGCTTGACCACCAAGATATCTGCTGGAGCATCATTGGTTGTTCCCTAAGTTGGTGAGGGTCATCTGACAAGGACAAGAAACTGAGCTTTTACTCTCATCAGTCCCGTATTATGGGTTGCACTGCCAATAGAGATTCAGCAAGCACCTTCTGCACTAACTTTTAAACACCTGCTGAAAGCACTGCTATTCTGCCAGCCCTATGCAAGCAATTCAGAATACATCCTTCCACAATGGTTAATTGATGGCTGGATCGACACTGATCTGTAAAAACGCTTAAAAAATAATATAGCTCTCAATGCAATTTTTTTATTGATGGTGGATCGCTGCTTTACCGCACCCTCTGGTGTCACATTTTTATAACATATTTTTAACGTTATAACTGACCAGTGTAGATTAGTCCACTGTCTGTTTTTAACATTTTTTATGGTTTTCATTGTATAGTTTTATGTTCTGTTGCTGTAAACCGCTTTCATACTTTTTAAAAATGATGTGGTAACAAGCAAGCAAACAAACAAACAAACAGGTTCAGGTACCAGGTACCAGGTACCAGGTACCGAAATGGCTAAAATGAGTGGAATAATCAGAAATCAGGAAGACCAAAATTTTAATAAGAAATGGGGAAAATTTATAATCTATCTTAAAAACCATTGTAAACAGCTAAAATTGTTAGTAGCATTGTAATAACACTTGTAGTTTAATGTTGAATTATGGAAACAATGGAGATGTGCAGTGACAATTGGCGACTGCTGTTGGTGAGCGGGCAGATGATTGTGGCTTTGGCAAGGTGTGTGATTGGTCAGGTGGGTAAGCGATTGTCGACACCCCCCTAATAAATAGCTCAACAACTCTGGGCAACCCCCCCCCAAAAAAGTTTAACAACTCTGGGCAATCCCCCCCCATTTCCTTAATAGGGGTCGTCTTATACATGGGGGCATGTTATAAACGGAAAAATACAGGAGAGAGGGAGAGTTGTATGTATTTTCATCTCTCTAAGAGTGGACTTCTGGGATAGCTGAGTCTTTGGAACATGAGACTCAATCTCAGCATTCGAGCCTCACATTAACCATAAGATCCCTGCATTGCAGGGGGTTGAGATGACCCTCATTGTCCCTTCCAACTCTACAATTCTATGATTCTAATACAACTTCTCTCTATCAGAACATTCCCATCAGGCCTCCCAGGTGAAACCATCTTGCTATATACACCACTACCACCACCCCCCTGCTAGTCCCCCACACTTCTAATGTGTATTAAACAAAGGCATTAGCAGCATTTGTCAAAGTGGCCCAAGAGAGGTCTGCTTAACACTTGATCTCTGAATGCTTTGCAAAGAACTGCGGATGCACAGATTAACATTCCTGAGAGTCTTCTTGCCAGGCAGTTCAATTTCTGTGTATGTTTCAGCAAATGAGAAGCAGGCGGAAAAAGGACCACAGATCCCAGCTATTCAAAATACCTCTGTGATGGCTAAAAAGAAAAAAAACCATTCTCGCATGAAATGCACCTAAACCATTTTCTTAATCGGGGACATTAAACAATTCTGCTCTCGTGAGCATAACGATCCACAGTAAATAGGCTGAGATTTTCTGAGACTAAATGCTGCTCCTTCTGCATGCAGGTCACACTTTAATGAACTCGCATTCCACAAAGCTTTTGAGATGGAAGGAAGACGCTAAGGCTGTTATTGTGAAGGCTCCTGATGCCTCCGGAGCAATCGAGTAATGTGACCAACCCCCAAACAACCATTTTTAACATGTTTAATTTGAGGTCAATTCTGGGCACAACACTTTGATGTGAGCTTTAGCCTCAGGTGTCTACTGGTGTCCATCTAACAGCAGATGAGGATGGGAGGGAAAATAAGATTTTCAAATATATGAAAATTGTGCTGGGGTGTATGTGTGAACCAAGTGTCCTGTGCTGATGATAGGGGTGGGTCAAAATATCCACTTAGGCTTCTCTTCATTTCTCATTTCCCCCAATCTTAAATTCAAGTTCTTCACATTTCCATACCAGGTCACATTAACAAAAAAAATGGCCTCCGCCTACTGTTCGGGCTCCCTGCCTTGTATCTCAATGGACATCAGCCCCGATTTCAAGGAGCTCTATAAAATTGCCCTTTAGTGGATTTAAAGCCTTGTGATACAGGCTCTTTATTCGTTCTGGAGAGCAAGATATAAAGAGATACTATTAATGCTGTATTTCAAAAAGCCAATGGTGGGTACATAAATCTGGGCAGGCCTTTTAAAAAAAATCTCTTTTCTTAAAAATAGATATTACGAAGCCAAATGCATCCCTCTCTTTGCTGGTCTATTGGGCAAGAAAATGCAGAATCACAATGGAAAGGCTTTTGGTTATGAAAATGTTCACAATATTGGGAAAGGTCCAAAAGACATCCCCCCCCCCTCATTTACATCTCACAAACAGCTCGTAGATCCAACTCGAGCTAAAAGCACTGTAAATACATCATTTTTCCAACTCAGCATATGAAATCCTCAGAGGGTGGAAAAGCCTCTACTAGGCCATTTAATTATATACACTTGGCTCTCCATAAAATTGCAAGGGTTGGGGAAAAAATATTTCCTTTCTGCTGGTGTGGAACACTTCAGCCTACGATGAGGCCAGCAGGTACCATGATAGAGGGAGGGCAGGTTAGGGGCAGGCAACAGGATTTCCTGGGTCCTAGCACACTATATGTATACTCCCCTTTTTCCTTGGGTTGCCATAAGTTCTCTTTTTCCAGGACACACCCTCTTCGTCAGGGGTAGAGTTGTCATAGCAGTCCATAGTTAAAATTAGAAGTTGGCAATGGTGTCCTCTTTTTTGCAACCCTATTTGCATATGCCGCTTCTTCTTCTTCTTCTTCTTCTTCTTCTTCTTCTTCTTCTTCTTCT
>JAXCMG010000018.1:9065997-9152570 GCA_034642415.1 Podarcis siculus
CTTCTTCTTCTTCTTCTTCTTCTTCTTCTTCTTCTTCTTCTTCTTCTTCCTCATTCGTAGCCAAATAAGATTGTTGTCAGGGAACTGACATCAGAGCGAGAGGCGGAGGCAGAGCTCCCGAGCTCTGCCGGAGAGGGGACCAGCAAGGGGGAAGGAATTCCACGTAACACCAATAGAGAAGAGAGGGAGATAGGGGAATTGGAGACAGGGCTCCCAGACCCTTCACCTGAATCCAGTGGAGAGAGCGCTGGCACGCCTCTGCCTTCCCCTTACTTGCGCAGACGCGTTCCGCGCAGGGAACATAGGCGGAGACTGGGAGTCAAACAGCTCTTATGCTGGAAGAGGTTCAGGAAACGCCCACTGACGGATTCTGCAAGTGACTAACAGGTCACGGAGCGCGAGCTCTAACCCTAAGCATGGTGGAGCAAGCGATCTAACCAAACCGAAGGCAATTTACGCACAAGTAACCCCATACAACCATCACAATTGTCTTCCATAAACATGGTTTTAACAATGAGTCCATAACTGACTGTGGAGGCCAATTCTGGATCCACACGTCCTTCCACAATGGGGATATTGGTTTCCGGGCAGGAGTTGATCACGGTGTGGATTTGCCAAGCATGACTTCCTCTTAGCACATTTCTCCCTTTCGTCCTGAGTTCGAGTGTCTTCAAAGCCCATGCTACCTTTGGTAAAGGCTATTCTCCAATTGGAGCACTCTCAGGCAAGTGTTTCCCAATTGTCAGTGTTTATGCTACATTTTTAAAGCCCCACAGGTGAGGTGGAGAGCCCAAAAGTAAACAAAGGGCCATGCACAAGTTGCCTGACAGACTGTCAATGGGTGAGGCATTCCCTATAGTTGTATTTCCATATTAGAAAAGACTTGACTTGCTGAAAGTCTGCCTGCCACCCAGCTGTTAAAGGCACAAGAACCCCCATTCCCCCATTGCCACTGCTTAACCATGCAAAGAGCTCAGTTGGTAGAGCATGAGGTTCTTAATCTGAGGGCCATAGGTTTGAGCCCCATGTTGGGCAAAAGATTCCTGCATTGCAGGGGGTTAGACTAGATGATCCTTGTAGTCTCTTCCAACTCTACAATTCTATGGTTCTATGGGATGTTGCAAGTCAGTGATGTTAGTGTAGGTTTTTCATCAGTTGGTCTTAGGCTGGCAAGATTCTACTTGGGGCAAAAACCAGTCAAGGAATTTCAGATGGCAAGGAGTACCAGAGTGTGTTTTGAATAAATGTGCAATTAATTGTTACTGTTTTGAATGCCATTGCTATCTTCCTTAGTGGGTCATGCAAACTGCTATTCTGAACATTCTTTTATAGGGCAGTGGATACTGAAGATGAGTTTGTGGAACCAAGGAGGGGTTGGCCCAAAACCATTTGCGGATCACTGATCTAATTAATTCAATTCACAATTCACAAATCATTTTAAAAAATCAAAACGTCTTTAAAACAATTCTAATACAGATGCAGACTGGGAAAGATAACTACTTTAAAAGGCTTGTTGGAAGAGGACAGTCTTCAGTAGGTGCCAAAAAGACAACAGAGATGGTGCCACTCTGATATTCATGGGGAAGGTATTCCAAAGGGCAGGTGCCAGAACACTAAAAGCCTGGTTCCTCTTCTCCTTCTGAAGACTCACTGATTCATAAGTTTGATTCCTCTTGACATTGCTGATTACCAAGCATTTGGCACTTCTGATTAACTTGATCCTGGGGGGAAAGACGCTGGGTAAAGGGAGGAGCTGTCTCTCAAAGAATATGCCCGTGCTCGGAATGGATATATCGTCAATTTTAGTGGCTCAGTCGTCCAGTTATAAATTCAGTTCTCCACATTTCTGCAACAAATTGCAATTAAAAAAATTATGATGGATTTTCCTAGGCATTTCAGTGCAAATTTATCCTGATAAACACATTTATTTTGTATGCAGTTTTGACTAACATACACATTTTGTAAGCAATTTCCCCCTCATACATGTCTCTCCCATAATGTACTTGCAAGATCTCATGGGATATGGAGATCTTATGAGAAGAGGGAGGGATCAAGGCCTTTAAAAGGTTTCACCTGCAAGTGTTTGGGGCCATTTTGCCTTGTGAGCTTCTCAACCACCTACCCTCAGTGTTAGAGCCTCTCTGGGTCATCAAGGTCACTGGTTGACAGGGCCAGAAATAAATTCCTTTTCAATCTCAACCACAATTGGCCTGCTGGTTGGGTTTTCCCCTCAACCACCCCTAGCAGCCTGGTTTGCACCATGCCAGGGTTCAGTGCTGGACCATTCCCATGGAGTAGGGCCAGGAGTAGGGCCAACCCAACAAAACGCCATTCCACCAGAAGGGGCTAAGTGGAATGCCAAAATTATCCTTGCCTTCTGCCAACCCCGCTTTCCAGGTGTGCTGACTCTAGGAGGCAAAGGTGTCACCAGTCCCCTCAGTATTCCTTGGCAGGGGGCTCAGCCCCCCCCCAATATTGAGGGCGGAGGAGGCCAAAATGCCAAGGCGAGCATGGTTCAGCATCAAAGTAGGCTCTGTCTGAGCACAAGAGAGGAGGCACGGTGGCCATTGAAGCTGTGCAGAGCTGGGCAAGGCCTTCTCCAGACATTGTGCCTTCTCCTGACATGAGCCCTAGGCTCATGCGTGATTTCACACACACAACACATCACTAACCTCCCAATCTTTGGCTCAAGAGAGCACATATGCCATTTTTTGCTGCAGTCAGTAAAGGCTGGGCCTGATTTCACCCAACACCTGTGCCCTGTATTGGTTATTCCCTGCTCTCTCATAAAAAAGGTAAAGGGACCCCTGACCATTAGGTCCAATAGTGGCCGACTCTGGGGTTGCAGCGCTCATCTCGCTTTATTGGCCGAGGGAGCCGGTGTACAGCTTCCGGGTCATGTGGCCAGCATGACTAAGCCACTTCTGGCGAACCAGAGCAGCGCACGAAAATGCCGTTTACCTTCCCGCCAGAGCGGTACCTATTTATCTACTTGCACTTTGACATGCTTTCAAAGTGCTAGGTTGGCAGGAGCAGGGACCGAGCAACGGGAGCTCACCCCGTCGCGGGGATTCGAACCGCCGACCTTCTGATCGGCAAGCCCTAGGCTCAGTGGTTTAACCCACAGCAGCACCCGCGTCCCTTTGCTCTCTCATACCCTCCAACATTTTGCCAGTGAAAATAGGGATGTCCTATTCCTATTTATTATTATTATTATTATTATTATTATTATTATTATTATTATTATTACCCTGACCATCTGACTGGGTTGCCCCAGCCACTAAAGGTGGCTTCCAACATATATAAAATCATAGTTTTAAAAAAGTCCCTATACAGGGCTGCATTCAGATGTCTTTGAAAGATTACTTAGCTCCCTGGCTCCAGGGTTGCATAATTCCATACCCTCCGATGAAAACAGGGATATCTTTCTATACCTGCCAATATTTCTCTGATGAAAATAGAGATGTCCTAAGGAAAAGTGGGACATTCTGGGATCAAATCAGAAACTGGGACAGCTTCTGTAAATCCTAGACTGTCCCTGGAAAATAGGGACACATGGAAGGTCTGCTCTCTCAGGGCCTGGGAAAAGGCTGATGGGTGTCACTTCCTTTCAGCAACCGTGCTGCAGAATTCTGCACTGACAGCAGTTCATGGAAGAACTTTCTCCTTCAAAATTATTGGATGGCATCCTCCTCTGAATTCATCACCAAGGAAGGACGGAAATCAAACGGTTCTCTGGTATACCAGGAAAAGGTGTTAATTGTGTTTTTTAAAAATAAAATAAAATGATCTAGGTTGTTCTCATTCATTTCCCGGCCTGGCCAGCTTCCTGTTAACTACCCTCTCCCCTTTGCTGGGCTCGTTGCAAACATATTTTCTCACCTTCAATGTCCTGAAAATTAATGTGAAAGCAAAGGAATGCTGGCATGCCTGCTCTCACAATTTAGCTGAAGAAACAATAGTGATGGATGTTTAATAGATGTGAAATATCTGTTTTTAATCTCCTGTGCCTCAGATGCTACCTTTGCAGCTGAAGGGATTGTGGTGCATATTGAAAGATTGTTCCTATTTTTAATTGAGTTGCCATATAAACAGACGTTCTGACTAGTGTTACTGGTATCTTTTTGATGTTGGAAAACTGTCCCCTCGCCTTGCCTCATCTGGATCCCCGTCACAGCACGGACTGTTTCAGCAAAACAAAGAAGAATAAATTTAGCATATAGGTGACAAGCCTCCACTGCTCATTTTTAGGCGTGTTTGCTGGGGAGGTGGTCCCACTATGTTCCGTGTAACTTCCTTCATGCGAACACTGAGAACAATGCTGTACAATACCAGGAAATGGGTATTTAGTGTGAGATATAAATCCTTTTGAAGTGAACAGGCCATGTATTATGGGGTCACAGCTGTGGCCCAATACTAAACCAGGTGTGCTGGCTGCATTGCTTAGGTTCTGCAGTTTATAGTTGTGGTTCGAGGGCCCGACCCCCGCGAAGTGAAATGAAGACACAAGGACACGCGATATAAGGTTAACGGGCTAGAAAAGGCCACAACTTTATTGATTACAGCAATGAAAAGGTATTGGCTTAGGCATTGGATCGAAACAAGTGGGTTTATTCACCAGGGGTTCATCACCTGTTGATGCTAATCCAACTATAGGCTCACCCCTGCTGTCACCGCAGGTCGTGCCATGGCCTCCCGCCAAGCAGGCATCGGACAGAATACACGACCGCCAGATTCCTTTAACGGAATACCCCTAAAAATTGAAGGCATAGGCGATGGCCACACCTAGCACTTCGACACACCACAACACATTATTCCAATGCCTAACCTACCCACCAATACCACAAAAGTTGTGACGATTGCTACGAGGTAGGCGAAAAAACCAAAAAGCCTATTGCCAAATGGAAAAACTCCTACCAGGCCCCCCAGGCAACCAGGGCGACCAACCTAAGGTCCATAGCAAGGCCAATGACCTAAGCCCTAACTAAAAGGGAGTGGAGGGTGGGTGACTCGTGACGGGACGACGATGAGGAATGAGGCCAGGGAAAGGCTGGCACTGTAGCAAAAGGCTGCTGAACACGCCCCCACCACGGCACCTGGTTGGGTGGCCACCGGGGGGGGCGTGAGTGCCAGCCAGGTGAGCTGGCGGCAGGGGGCAACGCCCCCTGCTGGGCGGTGCTCGGGCTCCCGCCCACAACCACTCCCCTCTCTTTCAGGGAGGAGAGTCTTTATAACAAGTAGGCTTGTTGAACAATACATTGGCAGGATTTTAAGAACACTTGTAATTTGAGAGTTATTATGGGAAAAATAGGATGATCTTTTTTCTTTTTTTTTTTTGAGTAATGAAAATATGCAGTTGCTTTTGTTGGAAGCCACCCAGAACGATTGGGGCAACTCAGTCAGATGGGCAGAGTACAAATAATAAAATGATGGCGATGGTGTCTGTTAAGGATGTGGCCCTCAACAGCTGTACATCCCTGGCATTTTGGAGAGTGAGTTAACATGGAACACCATTAAAACACAGCATGTTGAACTGAAAGATTTTGTTGCTGTCATTAATGGAATACTTTTGACACAACAACAGGCACCCTGGCCATGCTGACTACCCCTGCCCCAATATCACAAACTCCGAGTAGAAGGACACATTCAGTATTCCATTGTTACTTCCATCAAAACTTATTTACGCTGTTGAATTGATCTCAATGCTGCCAACGTTTTCAAGTGTACACAATTCCCCCCTTTTTTCCAATCTTCTTTAAGCGAATGTTCTTCTTGCTCTCTTATTCTATAAGTTAGATCCGCAAGCTGCACATATTCCATCAGTTTAAGTTGCCATTCTTCTTTGGTTGGGACCTCACTTGTTTTCCATTTTTGAGCCAGTGTGGTGTAGTGGTTAAGAGCAGTGGACTCGTAATCTGGTGAACCAGGTTCGCTTCCCCGCTCCTCCACCTGCAGCTGCTGGGTGACCTTGGGCTAGTCACACTTCTCTGAAGTCTCTCAGCCCCACTCACCTCACAGAGTGCTTGTTGTGGGGGAGGAAGGGAAAGGAAATTGTTAGCCGCTTTGAGACTCCTTAGGGTAGTGATAAAGTAGGATATCAAGTTCCAAACTCCTCCTTCTCCTCCTCTTCATCTTCTTCTTCTTCACAAAACACGGGCCACCGTAGTGGCATACATAAATGACCTTTTTTGACACCTGGGAATTCCCATCTAAATTATCCCCAACAAAAAGGACTCTGATTTTTTTGAGGAGGGGAAAGGTACTTTTAAACATTTTTTTCCAATTCATTATAAATTATTTCCAAATACTCTTTTATTACCCTTTTACAGGTCCACCACTCAACCTCATTGCATCTCCCATTGCCATTTAAACCCAACAACACCCTTGTGTGGTCAGTTAGGTTGAGAGACAGTGACTAGCCCAAGAACACCCTGTCAACTTCATGGCTTTGTGGGAATTTGAACCCTGGTCCATCCCTAACCACTACATCACACTGGCTCTCAAGTGTGCTAACTGATGTGTGATTTGGAATTTAACTATCCTTCATATTCCACACTTTCCAAATGTTCTAATGGAGTTAATGGTTTTAAAAAGGGGGCATAAAAAATCATGTTCACATGTGTGTTTTGATCAGATACACCATGCATTTAGATGCAATTTTCTTTCTTTTTAATTGCAGATTAATTCAGAAATGTGACAGAATGAATTTAAAGTGTCAAAGTGAAATGAATCAGCAGCAGATTATTTGTCCAACTCTGTTTTGGAAGAGTCCCTGCCAAATACAAAGAACTATAATAAAGAGGAGCGGGAGAAAAAGGGCAATTGTATCTGGAGAAGCCCTCAAATCTCAAAATTAAGAACAGTTGCAATTCGAAAAGAACTAAAGAGAAGTGCAGAGAGCTATTGGAAGGAGGACACATGTCAGGGTTTTCTTCATTTGTTATTCTTTGCCATTCCAACTCTTTTTGGAGGGTGGTACAACGCTTTTCTTCCTGCAGCCCCCTTCTGTTCGTGCCAGCTCCAAAATTTCAAAGTGTGTTCTTGTGAATGCAGCAGGGATATTGCAGTTGTTGCTTGGTAACTGGCCGTGACATTTCAAAAATGCCTTGCTTTTCAATGAAGCTTCCCAAACTAATGACTGTAAAAGGAACAGTTGTTCTTTCAGAATCATTTTGTATCTCTCCTTCTTTTAAGCTTCTTTTCAGAGGCGAGAGTATATTCGCATCTGGGCTTGGAAAAACGTGCCCTGTCACTGGCCCCGCCTGGGAAACAAAAATCCTTTCCAAAACAAACAAGCTCCCTTTTTCCTTTGGGAGTTGATAAATTGTCGCTCAAGAGCATCGGCAGTCTTTTGGCGTTTCTATTCCTCTTTTTACCCATGTTATCTGTTCCTTGAGGAGATTCCAGGAGGTGGGTCTGTCTGCCACCATCCACTGAATCAGACCAATTTGCTTCAGACTTCAGGTTTTGGCCAAATCCCATGAACGCCCCTGCTTCAGACTATAGATAGATATTAATATGTAGGTAAGGGCTTTTTAACAGATAATGCTTATTTTTAGATGACATTCAGGTGCATCATGTTGCAAAATAATTTACCTGCTACACATGCCATATTGTGTGTTCTGCAACTTATTCAAAGCACACAGAACAAACACTTTCCACACACACAAAATGATGCCTGAGTTTCAAAAATGCAAGATATGTACTTCCAAAGTCGGTTATTATCTTGCCATTCTAATATTTTGCTTCAGGTTGGCTCTGTCTTATATGTATTTCCATGGAAGTCCGCTTACCTTAAATGGTCAGGTTAAAGGGATCCGTGAGGAGTTGTTTCTGTCCGATGCCTTGGTGGGGGTAGGGCCTTAGAACTCCTCCAATGGGGACTCCAATTTGATATAAGTCATAGGGCCCCTCATGTTGTGGTTTACCCTTAGATACACTCCCGAGGATTTCTGAATCCCCACGACGGGGTGAGCTCCCGTTGCTCAGTCCCTGCTCCTGCCAACCTAGCAGTTCGAAAGCACATCAAAGTGCAAGTAGATAAATAGGTACCGCTCCAGCGGGAAGGTAAACAGCATTTCCATGCGCTGCTCTGGTTCGCCAGAAGTGGTTTAGTCATGCTGGCCACATGACCCAGAATCTGTACGCCAGCTCCCTCGGCCAATAAAGCAAGATGAGCACCGCAACCCCAGAGTCGGCCACGACTGGACCTAATGGTCAGGGGTTCCCTTACCTTATACTCCCAGCAGACATGTTGGAGTTAATTAGATGGCTTCACCCAGTGCCTATGCCAAACGGTTCACATCTTTATCCAATAAAGTCATGGCCTATTTGAACCCAAAACCTATATCCCGCTGTCTTGTATGGTTATTTCACCATATAGAGAGTGATTGGGTCATGGGGCCTTGGCACACAATTACAGTGGTACCTCAGGTTACAGACGCTTCAGGTTACAGGCGCTTCAGGTTACAGACTCCACTAACCCAAAAATAGTACCTCGGGTTAAGAACTTTGCTTCGGGATGAGAACAGAAATCGTGCAGCAGCAGCGCGGCAGCAGTGGGAGGCCCCATTAGCTAAAGTGGTACCTCAGGTTAAGGACAGTTTCAGGTTAAGAACGGACCCCCAGAACGAATTAAGTTCTTTTTTTTTAATATAAATATTTATTAGATTTCCACAAATACAGAAGAAAATTTAAAACAAACAATACAATACAAATACAATACAAAAATTACAATAAAGAAAAAGAAAAACCAAGATAAAAAACATTTTAAGAAAAAAGAAAAGAAAAATATAAAAAGAAAAAACCATATTTCCATATCCTAATCTTTCATTGACTTATTTCCTTGACTTCCTCAAACCTCCCTCCTAGTATTCCATTTCCAATTGTAGTTTCAGCAAGACCTTTCCCTCTTTCACAACTTTAACTCCACTTAACTCAATTTTGACCCTAAATTTTGCTCTTTACCCAAATCTATATTACACAGTTCTCAATGCTTTTTCAACTAAAGCCAATTAGTTTCTTTCCGACAACTCCTAACATTCATTAACTTTCCAATATTTCTGTAAATATACTTTAAATTTGCCCCAGTCCTCTTCCACCAACTCTTCTCCCTGGTCTCGAATTCTGCCAGTCATTTCTGCCAGTTCCATATAGTCCA
This sequence comes from Podarcis siculus, assembly GCA_034642415.1. NCBI lineage: Eukaryota > Metazoa > Chordata > Lepidosauria > Squamata > Lacertidae > Podarcis > Podarcis siculus. Next base: position 9,075,158 of record JAXCMG010000018.1, read on the forward strand.
TCAGCTTCATGAGCCATTCTTCCTGAGTAGGTAAGTCTTGTGTCTTCCAGTATCTTGCGATGAGTATTCTTGCTGCTGTTGTGGCATACATAAAAAATGTTCTATCTTTCTTTAACACCAATTGGCCAACCATGCCCAGGAGAAAAGCCTCTGGTTTTTTCAAAAACGTATATTTAAATACCTTCTTCAATTCATTATATATCATCTCCCAGAAGGCCTTAATCTTTGGGCACGTCCACCAAAGGTGGTAAAATGTACCTTCAGTTTCTTTACATTTCCAACACTTATTATCAGACAAATGATAGATTTTTGCCAGCTTGACTGGTGTCATGTACCACCTATATATCATTTTCATTACATTCTCTCTTATGGCATTACATGCCGTAAATTTAACACCGGTGGTCCATAACTGCAGAACGAATTAAGTTCTTAACCCGAGGTACCACTGTACTCAATCGCCTCTTCCAGCTTTTTGTCGCAATGAAGCAATGGGCCACCACATGGTTTCCAAATCTTTCATGTTTCTGTTGTGAATAATCTACAGTTCCACTCCTCTCATCTTTGGATGAGGCAGCCTGACAGTTCTCTTAATTTTGTTGGTTGCGTCCTTTAGAGGAAATCTTCCCCCCTCCCACTGGAGTGGTGGTGGTCACTCTTAATTGGCTTGACTGTCTTCTGCCCTGAAACATTATGCTAATGGAGTTGAAATTGACCGAGATAGACTAATTGCAGTGTCTTTACTATTTCTCCTTCTGATGCCAGGGAGGTGGGGAATGCTAACGACAAGAGCTGACCCATGAAGGAACAAAGCACACTGTCATTGCTCTAATTTGGAGTCTGGATCGGTGTGATCGCCGTTGCTCTCCATGTCGGCCGCTTGCTAATTGCTGCTGTCAGTTCCCAATAATGAATGACTGAGTCAGCACAGCATGGGGGGGGGGGAGGAGGGCAGGGAACCCAACCCTGATTTAATGCTGTAACCATCTTAACTATGCTCTGCCTTCCTAAAGGGGAGATGGGCAAAGGCTTTTCTTAGATGCTAGCGCTGTTGTTTCCTCCCTCTTCTGTCAGCTATAGCCATTTGGTAACTATAAAGAAAGTGAGGAGGAATTAAAGAACCTTTTAATGAGAGTGAAAGAGGAGAACGCAAAATATGGTCTGAAACTCAACATCAAAAAAACTAAGATCATTGCCACTGGACCCAGCACCTCCTGGCAAATAGAAGGGGAAGAAATGGAGGCAGTGAGAGATTTTACTTTCTTGGGCTCCATGATCACTGCAGATGGTGACAGCAGCCACGAAATTAAAAGACGCCTGCTTCTTGGGAGAAAAGCAATAACAAACCTAGACAGCATCTTAAAAAGCAGAGACATCACCTTGCCAACAAAGGTCCGTATAGTTTAAGCTATGGTTTTCCTGTTAGTGATGTATGGAAGTGAGAGCTGGACCATAAAGAGGGCTGATCGCCGAAGAATTGATGCTTTTGAATTATGGTGCTGGAGGAGACTCTTGAGAGTCCCATGGAGTGCAAGAAGATCAAACCTCTCCATTCTTAAGGAAATCAGCCCTGAGTGCTCACTGGAAGGACAGATCGTGAAGCTGAGGCTCCAAGACTTTGGCCACCTCATGAGAAGAGAAGACTCCCTGGAAAAGACCCTGATGCTGGGAAAGATGGAGGGCGCGAGGAGAAGGGGACGGCAGAGGACGAGATGGTTGGACAGTGTTCTCGAAGCTACCAGCATGGGTTTGACTAAACTGCGGGAGGCGGTGGAAGACAGAATTGCCTGGCATGCTCTGGTCCATGGGGTCACAAAGAGTCAGACACGACAAAACGACAACAACAAAGCCCACCTTAATGCGCATGACGACACACACACACGCCTTGCACCGGACCTCCCCCCGCCCAATCATGGGAATGACTTGGTGCCTCTGCTAGCCACCAAGGCTACCTAATAGCACCTTCGTCTTTGCAACCCACTTAAGTTGTTGAACAAAATTGTCCTTCTTTTATTATATACAGTTGTACCTAGGTTTTCAAACAGCTTCGTTCTTGAACCTTCTGGCTCCCGAACTCCACAAACCCAGAAGTGAGTGTTCTAGTTTGTGACTATTTTTGGAAGCCAAATGTCCAATGGGACTTCTGCAGCTTCCTATTGACTGCAGGAGCTTCAGTTTCCAAACGTTTTGGAAGTCAAACAGACTTCCGGAACAGATTCCATTTAACTTCAAAGTACGATTGTATATTCTAATGTTGGTGGGGTTTCCGCTCTCTCTTTTTCTACTCTTGGCTCCCTCTGATCTGTCAGATTTTTTTTTTAAGCCAACAGCTGAAACAGTCCTTATCATCTTTTCATTTTCAGTTAAACTTCTTCAAAAGCTTTGTTGTTCCTGCAAAGCATCCCCACCCAGCCCCCGGATATTGTGTTGGCACTGTGAATGAAATCATTCACAAACTACTGACCACTGAATTCTAGCAACTCTCCTTCACTCAGGTCAGAATTAGCCCAGTCCTATCAGACTATTCTCATCGAGCTTATGATATTGGTGCATGAATCTCATGTATGTTCCTTAATGTACTATCTACTAGGAATTTTGGCTCCCAGAACAAGCCCTGGTGCAAAGTCACTAAGAAATGCAACCACCTCATTCCCACTTGTCCACCCCAGCTTTGTTCAGGTTTTGTGTACCTCAATGGTACAGTGGTACCTCTGGTTAAGAACTTAATTTGTTCTTAACCTGAAACTATTCTTAACCTGAGGTACCACTTTAGCTAATGGGGCCTCCCGCTGCTGCTGCACGGCCGCCGTGCAATTTCTGTTCTCATCCTGAGGTAAAGTTCTTAACCTGAGGTACTATTTCTGGGTTAGCAGAGTCTATAACCTGAAGCGTCTGTAACCCAAAGCACTTGTAACCCGAGGTACCACTGTAGATCATTGCATGTGGAATATCCCAGCTTCAGTCTCTGACTTCTCCAGGTAAGACTTGGAGTAGGGTTGAAGGGACCTCTAGTTCTCTGAGGTTCTCCTATTTCCGATCTTAGATTTGGTTCTCATTTCTGCTGCAATTTGCAATACGAAACCAAATTTCTCCCCTTTCCCTGCAATCCCTAAGCATAAAAGAGCACTCTGGAAGACAGGAGTCGGTTCCCTGGAATGTCAAAGATATGCAGTCAATATTTTTCAAATGAAGTAACTTTGCTAAGATTAAGGATAAAGGATGAATGGGATATCAGAGAAGCAGCATAAAGGGGGAAACAATTACTCTCTAAATACTGTACATGAAATAGTCTTGGAGATCTCCTAACCTGCAAAAAGGGGTATGAAGCAAGTATCACACATACCAGGACTTTTTTTCCCTAGCCAGAACTCACGGGAACTCAATTTCGACACCTTTCAGGTGGGTACCATTGCCATTATAAGAGAACAAGGGAGATGTTCATGGTGAGTTCCAGCACCCCTTTTTCTAGAAAAATCGCACTGAAACATGCTCCTTAGCGGCTGATAAATTGATGTCAAATTTTGTAAGGCCTCTTTTTTATCCCTGCAAAATAAAATAAAAAGGGGTGCTCAGGGAATGTAAGAGTACACCGGTCTACTGTGACTGTGGTAGGTTTGATGTACTCAACATGTAGGCAAGGCACACCTGTGGAGATTGACTATTAACACTCCCCTTCCCTCCATCTGCAGAAGGAAAAAGGTGTAAACTGGTAGAAGTCTCTAACCCTGGTAGACAAGAATCCATCATGGGAAATCTTAGCTGCTTATTCATCTGAGAGATGCTTGAGAGACATGGTTGGAACAGCTGCTCTGAAACAGAGAAGCCAGGTCATTTTGGCAGGGATTAGTGGATTTTAAAAGTCACTGTCATTTTATCCTCCTGCCTTTCAACACAGGGAGTGCCAACATCTGGGCGCAGCCACTGTGGAGATTCTCTCTCAAGTTACTACCACACCTACATTAGATGCTGTTAGGGATAGAATATGAGCAGGAAGTTTTAAAATATCTAGAGAGAGAGAAAGCACAACCCTTTGTATTTCCATGTGGGCTGCGAATGGCCCATGTCTGAAACCCTGAAGAGCTGTTACCAATCAATGTAAACAGTACTGAGCTCTTGAGAAAAATGGCCCATTGGTCTGGCTCAGTATAAAGTAACTTTCTACATGCACCTTAAAGATAATAGGGCAAGGTCTGAGGGTGCATGGTACACCCACCATGTTGAAGCTAAGCAGGGCTGGATTTGATTCTTAACCTGGATGGAAAACTGCCTGGGACCCTGTAAACTAGAGGTCACCAAACTTTTGTGGCAAATAGACACATCTGGAGATTTGAGAAAGCACCATGGGTGCCAGTCACGAAATGTGGCTGTGCGGCATAACTTAAAATGGCTGCTGTAGGGGTGTGGGACAATACAAAATGGCTGCCGTGGTGTATCTGTGTGTGGCATGATGCAAATGGTTTCCACATCCAAAAGAGCAGAATAAGATATAGGGCCACGGAATAGTATGAGGGTGCCCATCATCAGTCCACCCTATGAACGGGGTGTGAGGGAGACCCCACACTTGCTCACAGAGCTGTCCAAAATGGGTGGGAGGGTGGATGTCCAATTCTGGCATCCAATGCAATGTGGACATGTTTTAAACAGGACATGTTTAACGTAGGAGAGGTCGAGACAGTGCAAAAAGGAACTGAGCGAGGAGAAGAAAGTCTCTCGGGTCTTGTGGTGTTTTGAGGAGTTATTTCCTGAGACCTTTTGTGGGCACGATAGGAAGTTCTGTCAGGTACACTGGTGTCCAGAGGCACCATATTTGCAACCCCTGCTGTAAATACTGCCTTGAGTTCTATGATGGAGGATATGGATGCAATATTTTTGCTGGGAATAGTATAAAACTGGGGTGGGTGTCCATCACATTCTGTCCCCAAGTTATCAGGCGGATCCACCCGCCTGACTGTGACTCACCTGCAGGTATATTTTCCATCTCCACCAGGCTGAGTATATAAGAACATAAGAAGAGTCTGCTGGATCAAGTCAATGGCTTTTACAGTCCAGCAGACTGTTCTGGTGAAGGCCAACAAGATGAGAAGCCCCAAAGCAGAACATTAGCAGAAGAGAGCACTCTCTTCTACTGCAGTTTCCAGCAAGCGGTTTTCTAAAGCATCACTGCCTTCAACCTTGGAGGCAGAGTATAGACATCATGAATGGACTGTTACATTTTTAACTGTTCTTTTAAAATTTTATATAGTCAATTAAAAGAAACTAATTAAAGAGAAATCAGCAAACATTTTATTTTATTTTTTAAAAAGAAAACAACATCCCAATTGCATCATTATACTGCATCTCTATTGAGTGAGACTTGCCTTCACATCCAAAAATCTCTCCATGTCTCTTGGTAAATTTTCTAAGCAGTTGTTTACAATCTTAGACCAAATGGTGGAAGCAGGTGCTTGCAAGAGGTGTTTGCAAGAACACACAGATAGCTAAGACTAAATTATTAGCTTTTATTTCATTTATGACTCATTTCCCATGAGGCATGCTGAGGTGATCTATAATATTACCATATACCAAACAACAACATACATAAAAACAGTCTAAAAAATTGGATAGATATTTATTTATATAATTGGTTTTTTCAAATTGTTTTTATGTGTGCAATTGTTTTAACAGTTTTTATGTACATAACTATGTTATAAGTGGTAAATATAAACTATGTATATTTATTTATGCACACATATATGTATTATTGCACACATATATGTATTATTACACAATGTATATTTATTTATTTTATTTATAAAAAATGCTGCTCTATCACTAAAATATCATGGTGGTATACACTCCCCCCCCCAAGAAAAAAATAATTTTGAAAAGAAATTAATCATTAAGATAACTAGTTGATCAAAAGTTAAACTGCGACAAAGGTCTGCAGAAAACATCTTCAAGAGACACCTGGGTGTCAAAGATGAGGTTGCCTGATGAAACTCTGCTGGAAGGGTTTTCCACAGTCTGGGACCAGTGACACTAAATCCTTGACTTCTAGCTGAGGTCTTTGGGGCCTTGGTAACACAGGGGACACCAAGCAGTGCTCCTACGGATGGTCTAAATGATCAAGCTGGGATATAAGAGTTCAGGTTGTCCTTAAGGTATCCTGGGCCCAAGTCATTCCAGCCTTTGAACCTGAACCCAGTAGCCTATGGACAGTCATTGCAGAGTTTTTAGCAGAGCTGTCACATTCTGCCAGCCATCTGCCCTCCTCAGCAGCATTCAGCACCAGCTCAAACTTCAAGACCTGGACCAAGGGCAGCCCCACACAGAGCACATTGCAGCAATCCAGTCTGAAGGTTACCAAAGTATGGAATATAGTGGCCAGCTCATTCCAATCGAGATATGGCTGTAGCTGTTGAACCAGATGAAGCTGTCCTACAATGATAAAAAATAAAATAACAACAGCAAATAAAATTCATGCAGATTTATATGATTTGATTTACATTCAGCATAGTAATAGCACTAAGGCATTGCTTATGCAACTGTCATCTTCAGCAGCTTTGCAAAAACCCACGAAGAGAGGCAGAACAATTGTGGAGAAATTGCGGTCATAAGCGGTAGAAATGTTAACAGCTTCCTGGGGATGTTTGGGGAGGGGGGAAACCTTTCTATGCCATCAGACAGATCCAAGCTGCTGATATGGATGCCATTTCCTACCGTGTGTGTGTGTGTCCTTCTCTTTCCTGTAGCTTGCAATGAAAACAGACAAGGCAGCGCTCTTATTTCCCCGAGTACCAAAGTCAACACAAGTGATATTTTGCATCCTGTGCTGCTGTACTGAACGGTGGCTGGGTGAGTCACTTAGGACCCTGGAGAGCTCCGGCTTGTGCAGTGGCGAAGCCTGGTCCGCAGTGAGCATGTGCGAAGTGGGTCTGCTCTCTTAGGGCTCGGTTAGTTACTGATATAAACAGCTGGAGGTATTCAAGTGCTGAGCTTAGAGGCGAGCAGAGCTGCGAGAAGGAGGATGCAGGAGGATTACAGCTTCTGTATACTGAAATCTGGGTGGTAGAAGGAGGATTAACGGAGCAGGGCGCTGGGAGACGGATTGATCTGCTTCACAGAGCTGCAATACAGCTTTCTGGTAATATTTCGCTGGATTTGCGGAGGACTTTGCCTCTCTCAAATTGGAGTTCTGATTACATGCGCAACTATGTATGTGAGGTGAGTGTTCCTTCCCTTCTTATTGGCACGTTGAAAAGTGTTTGCAAATATCCATTCATCACTGCCTAAGTCAGAACTGAACAACTTTCTTTCTTTCTTTTCCTTCTTCCACCGTTGTTCCTGAGCCATTAGCAATTGCATGCATTACGGAGGCAGGTATCTGTGGGGTTGATGAAAATGATCCGTGCTATCGCAAGCATGCGGGGTGTGTGTGTGTGTGTGTGTAGCAGGATTGTGTTGTGAAGATTGTGCTGAAGCACTGTGAAGCCTGGATTTGGTATACTTGAAAAGGAAGATCATATATGTGTGTGTGTGCAAGAGAGACTGTTACCCCTGTGTTCTGAAGATCACAAGTAGAGGCCAGTGTTTCTCTGAAACCCCCCTACTCCAAATGCAAGCACATACATTTTTGCAGCACTTTATAAATAACATCTATCTCCATTTTTGCTTGGTTGCTATTGCAGCTCTGTAGTGTCTCCCAAACCCTCAGCCATAGGGCCTCTCAAAATATACATTTGGGATGATATTATTCCTTGCTGAAAGAAGAAGCCTTTCTGAAACTACCATTATGCAGAGCGTCATCTCACACGTTGCCCCTTAGAGAAAAACTTACTTCTGGCTGTCATGCCAGAACCATATTGGTTTGCAGAAATGATGACAAAGAAAGCAGCTTGACCTACAGTTCTGGGAGATCAAAGTGAGGAACACATTTGCAAATAGGATTTCTTCCCCTTGGATTTTTCAAGATCTTAAGTTTTATCAGATTTCCTCTTTCTCACCCTTCCCTTAACCTCCTTTAAAAATAAAATAAAGACAGAAGTCATAATCTTTTTGCACTGTATGTATACATTTGCCATAGCACAACTCCCCTCCTCTGTGGCCATCTCTCTCTCTCTCTCATAACAGTGTGTTTTCATTTTACCCTATAATTTGGCAGTTTTGCCACTGACCTAGAAAAAAAAGTGTTGATGGCAAGGTTCACCAAAACAGGCATATCATTTCAGTTCATTCCGCTAAAGAAGGAAGGAAGCAGTTTTTAAGTCTCCAGTTTCTTCAACTCAAAGGGATTCACTCCCCCGTCTCGATTTCAGACATCCTTATTTCCCCTGAGTAGCAACATTGGTCTTGAAAGAGGATTGTGTTTCCTTCCTCAAAATGATCTTTGCAATTAAACTTTGGCTTTCCCAGAAGAGCCTAGCAAACGGATGTTTAACCTCAGATTTAGTGAGCAGACAATGGACACCCCTGGTCCGTTTTGATACCTGAGCCAAAGTGCTCTCCTGTCATTAGTACTGCTCTCCCTGCTGGGAAAGATGGTTTGACTGGTCCTTGAACATGGAGCTTTTAAAAGGCTTAAGTATCTGGGTGGAAAAAGAACTTGTTGCCCTATTTCTTTTTTCTCCCTGCAGCTGTCTACAGCCTCATATGAACATTCCAGCCTCTGAAGGCACCACAATCTATCTCCTGCCCTCTGCCACCTCCATAGGCACCCAGGCACTCTCCCTCACCCCCAGTGTTCCTTCCATTTCTCCTGCACTGCTGCTTCAAGCATCTTGCTCAGAATGACTAAGGCCTGATAGCCCTTTGCCACCTTGTTGTCTGCTGTGGGCCTTGCTGCAGTTGCAATCCCCCCAGGCCAGGACTTAGCACGACAGTTACCAGAAATGGCCAGATCTGCTTTGAATAGGGCAGAGTGGAAGAAACACCTGTTCTGGAGCACAGCGAAACAGGTTCTCTAGATCTACTAGCCATAAAGGCTATGCTGTGTCTCCACAGTGGGAGGCTGTGTGCTTCTGAATATTAGTTGCTTGAAACCACAGAAGACAAGAGTGTTCATGCAGCCGGGTCTTGCTTGTGGGCTTCCCAGTAGAGACATGTGGTTGGTCACTGTGAGAATAGGATGCTGGACTAGATGGGCCATTGGCCTGATCCAGAAGGCTCTTATTTATGTTCTTAGATCAGGGTTTCTCAAAGTGGTTGGTACTGACCTCTTGGGGGCTGACAAGATTGTTCAGAGGTGTGTGTGAATAAAAGACCTAAGTACTGAAAGAGGTTGGAAAGGGGCCCAGAGTGGAAATGAAGCTTATGAGATATGGTGTGAAAAACGTAGGAACTAGAAATAGGATATAAAAGGCACGGGCATGTACAGAGCGTCTCTCCCTTGCCCAAGAGGAACTTCTGTATTTAATAAGGTGATTCCAAAATACAAGAGCATTCCTTATTTTCCTTCCTGGTGGTGGTGACTGGTGATATTTCTTGGCTTTATTCAATTTACATTCCTAAGAATTTGGGCTGTGGTCAATTATCACTTTACAAGCTCATAAAAGGAGTCAGTGAACTGAGAAGCTTGTGAAACCCTGTCCGAGATCAGGGAGGAAGTTGGTAGCTACAATTACCAACTTCAGCACTGGATGCCACAAGGAGCAAATTCAGAACAGTGCTGACACCCACCGTCAAATGGTATTCAGTGGCATATCACTTCAGGATATAGACATTCCGCATAGCCATCGCAACTAATAGGCAACAGAATGGGAGGGCTTCCAGAAAGCATTTGGTAGACCATCATGGACCTTAAGGTGGACTAGACGAACTGCTTACATCACCTAACAGAGCTCAGTTCTGATTAACCCTGACAGTTAAGAATGTTGTTGTTGTTTAGTCGTTTAGTCGTGTCCGACTCTTCGTGACCCCATGGACCAGAGCACGCCAGGCACTTCTGTCTTCCACTGTCTCCCGCAGTTTGGTCAAACTCATGCTGGTAGCTTCGAGAACACTGTCCAACCATCTCATCCTCTGTCGTCCTCTTCTCCTTGTGCCCTCCATCTTTCCCAACATCAGGATCTTTTCCAGGGAGTCTTCTCTTCTCATGAGGTGGCCAAAGTCTTGGAGCCTCAGCTTCACGATCTGTCCTTTCAGTGAGCACTCAGGGCTGATTTCCTTAAGAATGGATACGTTTGATCTTCTTGCAGTCCATGGGACTCTCAAGAGTCTCCTCCAGCACCATAACTCAAAAGCATCAATTCTTCGGTGATCAGCCTTCTTTATGGTGCAGCTCTCACTTCCATACACCACTACTGGGAAGACCATGGCTTTAACTATACGGACCTTACAGTTAAGAATAGAACTCCCATATTCAGGGGCTGTGTACCTTAAGAGCACCAGATTCTGAGGAACAAATAAAAAGGAGAGTCCTTTTCCTTTATACCCTGTTCAAAGCCTTCCCAGAAGCATGTGATTGACCACAGAGGGAAATAAGTTGCTGGGTTAGACAGGTGAAATATACTCGGAGTCCTCAGTACATAACAACAGGCCTTTCATCTGATCCAGCAGGCTCTACCTGAAACTCTGGAGAGCCACTGGTAGTCAGTGCAGACAACAAACAGCTAGGTGGACCAATGGTCTGACGTGGTAGAAGGCAGCTCCCCATGTTCCTATTGGTAATGTGACACTGGGCAGTGGCAAATAACTTTTACATGCAAGCTTTCATAGGAGCAGTCTATCTGAGCAGCGTTAATGCGGAATGTTGGCAACAGTGTGTTCAGATTCACTTTTGTGTCTTTCACTGGTTCTCCAATTCCATGCTCTACACTGTTGATCTGTAAGGGATAAAAGGATCCCTCAGTTTCACTTCTATCATTTTTCCAATCTGTTCCCCACATTTCTGCAGCAATTTGTGATCTTTTTGCTTGTTTAAATCCTCATGATTATTATTATTTTTTAGCATTATAGTGTGAATTTCTTCTAACACACACTTTTTTAGGTGTGCAGTTTTGATTAATGTACACATTTTGGCAAGCAGTTTCCCTTAATATGAATTCATGTATACTATTTCTACTAGTATCCTTCCCCCCTAAGATACGCGTTTTTGTAAACATCGTTAGGTTGGAAAACTGCATCACAGCATTCAGAAAAGTGTGAATCTCAAAGGATGGGTGTGTTTCGGTTTTCATACTGTTTCAGAAGGTGGAAATTTGATAGATTTGGCTTTAAAATGCAAACTGAATTGAATTTATCCCCCATCCCTACTCATGGATAAAACACTGCTTAAAACAACAACAAATCATTTTGATTTCACTGTGCTTAGGATATTCTCGATATTACTTTTGAATGGTGTTTCTTTTTAACGTAATCCATGTACTGTTTTTGCATGTTGGTAGATAAACATCATGTGGGGGAAAAATCTCGATGGGTTTGGATAGGATTTATCCTTCTTATAATATGGCAGGATAATAACTTTTAAGAAGTAGCATTGTTTTATTCTTACTGGTATTTTCTTTGAACATTTGCATGGATATATTTTTACAGTTGTAAGTCACATTGAGGCATTTCATGCAGTAAGCAACAAACATAATTAATAAGACGATAATTTGTGGAAATTGCAAATTTCAGCAAAATGCTATTTATTTATAGACTGCTATTTCATAAAAAAAACAAAGCTGTTTACAACAAAAAAGACATAAAACAGTACTGTAAAAATCATATTTAAAAAGTTGAAGCAGACCATTGCAGAAAGATGTGTTTTTAATTGCCTGCATAAGCCCTAGTGAAACAGGAAAGTTTTCAGCATGCATTTAAAAGTTGAAACAGAAGTATAGTTTCCCAGAACAAGAACAACAGAACAGACATAAGCCATTCACGGCTGGCCTCTTGATAGTCTCCATCTGATCTGTGGACAGAGGAACTGAATGAGACTATATCACAAATTTCTCCAGGTGGAGGAGAAATTTTTCTAACAGTTTGTTGGGGGTGAGGGGAAGGGGGTCACCAGTACCAAAGGCAGAAGTTGCACAGGTTCTTTTGAATACCTGAAGTCTCCCCACTCCTTTGGAGACCACTCCAAGCAGCAGCAACTACTGTACCAGCAACCTGGCCAATATTTTGTATTGTCTGCAGTGTCCCAGACCTTTAGCCTTGCTCCAAGACATGGTTGGGAGCAAATGACAGCTGCTACAGAGAAAAGAAATAGTGGGGAATAGTCAAAGGAAATTCTTCAAAGTAGCTTTCTTTTTCAGCTCAACCCTGGAACAGAATGCCCCAAGGGGTAGTGGGTTTCCCTTCACTGGGTGCATGGCAACCTATCAGGGATGTCATAGATGCAACCTATCGGGGATGTCATAGATGCAACCTGCATTATGGAGCTTGCACTGAGGAAAGGGGTTTGACTACATGTTCTCTAAGATCTCTTCCAATGTTATGATTCTATCCATGATGAGAACTCTGGTCTTTTCTTTCAACTTTAAAGGCATCACAGGAGGCTCCAGTTTTGATCAGTGCAGTGAGGAAAAGTATATTACTCTGGGATCTTTTTGCCCACTCTGTTATTAGACCTGAAAAAGGGGAAAGAAACAACCCAAAATCAAGACTCTTGTCTTTTTCTCCTATGTAGGTCTAATAACACTTTTCGCTGGAGTGGCGAGGAATTTAGGTTGGGGGAATGGAATAGGACAGAGGTGGAGAACCTCCCTATTTGTCCAAGGGCCACATTCCCTTTTGCCATTGCTTGGGGGCTGCAGGAAAAATTGGGTGGGGCAAGAAATGTACAATTTATTTTTGGACAGTTGCTTTGGTTGCCCTTTCTGCACCTTCTCCAGTGCTACAATAGTTTATCTGAGATACACAGTAAGCTTCCTTATACTGAGCTAGACCATTGGTTCATCTGTCTCAATATTGTCCACATTGACTCGCAGTGACTTCCCAAGGTTTCGGATAGGGCGTCTCTCCTGGAGATGCCATGAATTGGACCCAAGACCTTCTGTGTGCAAAGTGGATGTTCTGCCTACAAATGGACTCAAAGGGATGTAAACATTGCCATCTTCATGTTCCATCTCTATGCGGGAGGCGAATGCAGCTTGGCAGTAGACTAGTGTGCATCCATAGAAATGCGAACCAAGACATCAACTTGCACACAGCTTGCCATCAGGATCAGGCAGCGGCTCCTTATGTGATAACACTGCACTCGCTTCCTCTCTTTTTAACGTATGTTGACATCATCTACCTTAAGTGGACAGACAAGATAAATATATAATTAGACTTTAATAAATGCATGCATACAGTCACACATGGACTTTTGTAGTATCTGAAATGTTGGAAGACATCTCTTTGCTGCTGTCGATTTGAAGACCCAAACAGACTTGATGAGAAACCCTGATAGGATTATGTGAAGTATTTCCATCAGGAGAACAAAGAGTTAGTAATGCCCACAAGATATAGTAATGCCCACCAACACTGATGGCATTAGAAGAGCATTAGAATAATTCATGGCATTAAAAGAGTGGTAGACTAATGAATGAAGGAGGAGGAGGAGGCTATCAGTGGTTACTAGCACAACGGCTATGCTCTATGTTCTAGTTGCTGGGGATCACAAGTGGGGAGAATTGCTGTTTCACATAGGTCCTGCCTGTGGGCTTCCCACTGGGGTTTCTGGTTGGCCATGGTGAAAACAGGATGCTGTGCTAGGTGGGCCTTTGGTCTGATCCAGCAGGGCTCTTCTTATGTTCTTATTATTGTTTGCAGGAATGCACATGGACACACATGGTCATGTGCTAGCATATCTAACACCTAAGTATAATCATGTCTTTTTCTAAGATTGTCCTCACGATGTTCAGGTACCCTACAATACCTCTTTGCAGCATGGCAATAACGATGACACTTTGTGTGAACATGTGCCCTCCTTGTCACCCGCATTAAATTAGGCCTAAGAACATTGGATACAACCCTGTGTTTTTAGATATTCCTATTATTAGACAATTGGGAGCCAGGAAATATTGATGATCTACTACAAATCCCCCAGAAATCTATTAGTAGATTATGATCAAACTTCTGGCTACCCTTGATCTTATTCCAACTAGCAGAAAATTTCCACAGTCTCAGGCAGAGGGTTTTTTGTTGTTGTTAAAGCAGCAGTATACACCAGCTTTTGTGAAGCAGACCGATTTGTTCCAAATTTGTGATCTGTCTGACTTGACTCATGATTCAGGTCCAAATTTACCTTAGTGAAAAACAAATATCTGTATCCCACCGTTCACTGTGAGGGGGAATCTAAAAACATCTACCTTGTTTTCCTCTTGACAGAAGTGGGTGAAATTTGCAGGCACAGGAGCCCCACCAGAATGGATGGAAGATGCAAAAATTACTGGCAGATAGATTTTAGGGTTTTGTGTGACTGTGCAGGCACCTTGAACTTTTATTTTTATACATTTTTTTAAAAGTCTCAACTTTTCCATTTTCTGTCGGAACTGGATGCAATTTGCATGCATGGTTGACGCTTCTGAGGGATGGAGCCTGCCAACTTCCAGAGTGACAATTGCAATGCTTTCTTCAACAAGGCTATAGACTTGACCCTTCCAGGGCAGATCACTTGGCCTCTCCCATTGTTTGGTGGGCAGTCAGTATGAAAAGTGCTGACATGAGAGAGGTGCCCCTGGGTCAGAAATCTGCCAAAGCACAGACAAATAGAGAGTCTTTAATTCTTTTGTTTTCTTCTTGTTGTTTGAAGTAGGATTGGGTGGTTAATATAAAGAGGAAATTATTGGAAAGGGTGAGAGGAAGGAGGAAGGAACCACCCTGTTCCAGAGGGACAGAATTTGCAATGGAGCAACAATTGCATGAAACAAAAATTATTTCACTCAACAGTCCTCACCCAAAGCACTGTGATTGGGAAGCCCAGGTAAATTCTTAAAAGCTAGGCTTCTTCTTCAAAGCAAACTCTGCCTTCCCCGCATTTCCCATAAGCTATTCCAGAGTGTTCCCCTTATACAGTGGTACCTCGGTTTAAGAACAGCCCCGTTTACGAACTATTTGGTATAAGAACTCCGCAAAACCGGAAATAGTGTTCCGGTTAGCGAACTTTATCTCGGTCTATGAACAGAGGCCGAATGGTGGAAGGGCACCGGGGGCGGGAGGCCTCATTAGGGAAAGCACGCCTCAGTTTAAGAACGGCTTTGGTTTAAGAACGGACCTCAAGAACAAATTAAGTTTGTAAACTGAGGTACCACTGTAGTCAGTTTGGTTTCACTTTTAGAGCAAAGGATGTCTGCAGCAGTTTTCCTGCCTCTTTTTTGGGGGGCCCTAGGCAATAGGCCTGGGATCTGAGACTTTTGGGATATAGCATTGCCTCTCTGACTCAGGGTGCCTTGTTCCTATAGTGCTTCAACTCAGAAATGTAAACACACACACACTGAAGTGAAGGCATGAGACAGGAGTTGGTAATGCAGGTGAGCTAAGCAGGAGCAAGCTGGTAAGCATGCTCCAAGCAAGCTGCCGGCTAGCTCTGCAGAGGCTCCTTTTATTAGCAGAAGTCAACAATTGGAAACAGTAGTGAAACCACCCTGAACATGACGTATTTCCATCTAAGCACGTTTCCAGCATTAGCAAATATACGTGTCAGCAGGTGCTTCCCTCGAATGTTCCCCCCAATACTTGATTACGTCTGTGTTCCCTGCCATGCTCCAGCCAAGATATATGTCTAGCAAACAAATTGCGAAAGGACAAAAGGTCAGGGGGAAAACCCTGTTTTCTAGCCAAGAAGGCAAAAGGTCAGGGAAAGCAGGCATAATGCTCCATTGCATGTTACTGTTGCATGTCTGGTGCCAGGTTTGCCTTCGCAAAGCGGAGCGTTACCTC
Organism: Podarcis siculus; assembly: GCA_034642415.1. Classification (NCBI taxonomy): domain Eukaryota; kingdom Metazoa; phylum Chordata; class Lepidosauria; order Squamata; family Lacertidae; genus Podarcis; species Podarcis siculus. The sequence continues at coordinate 9,090,980 of JAXCMG010000018.1, forward strand.
TACAACACAAACCCCAAAGCATCTTGATTTGACTCAGGGTTATTGCACCCTTGTAATTTCCTGTCTTTCCACCTGATATCATTTTAACATTGGCAGTTGTCCATCAAGTCAAGCACTGTCTACTCTGGCTGGTAGTGGCTCTCCACTGGGTCAGGAAGGGTGAGGCCTTCCCATTCCTTGCCACCTTCTGGGCTTCCTCTCAGCTAGAACTCCAGCCAGGCTCTCAATGCCTTTTTGCTTTGCTTCCCTTCCTCCTCAGGTATAAGAAACTCTGAAGCGTCACCGCCAACCGCTGTGTCTCTGCCCTGCAGTTTTACCAGGCCCCATTGCAGAAAGGAGAAATGGCAGGTCTTGCCTGGCTGCAAGCTTCCCTCTCAACATTTATCCACCAGGAAGACCTGCTAGCCGGGGCTCTAATCCTGCATCCATATGGAGGGATGTACAGAGGGAAGAGGGGCTGTCCCTGGTGGTCCTTCACAATTATGGTGATGATCATAGAATTGTAATGGTGGGAGGGATCACACCCCCGGCAGTGCAGGAGCCACAGCTAAGCAATCATAGCTTTATCATGTTGTGACGGCTACAAATCCTTCTGAAGAAAGGGTAAGCCAAAGCATCTAGATAAACAAACAAAATGCTCGGATGTGTATGTGAGCATGTTTTCCCCAGTTTGCTTTGGCTTCACGCTGAGTGATCTGCATGTACAAGTTATTATATTAATACTGACTTTCCTCCCCTAATAAAGCTGCAGGGGAAAAATGGATGTCTATATCCAGAAGCCAGGCTGGAAGCCAAAATCTATTTTGGTTAGGCCCTGAAATTATTTCCAAGCTCGAATACATTTGTTCTCAAAGAGAGCTGACAAAGTAGAAAAGCAAAATTAAATGGGTCCATAGGGTTGTTACACCCCTCTCTCCCAAATAAATTGTTGATAATGTTTTAATATATTAGCCTAAAGGTTTTCATTTATTTTAATGACAAGGATTACCATTTTAGGAGATATTCTGGGTCTGTGCAATAGATCCTCTGCTAGGGGGATCTGCAACAAAATGTTCCAGTATATTCAGAAGTGCATTCCTACACCCTTTCGAGGGTGTTGTAAGGCAGATATGGGGAACTTTTGACCCTCCAGATGTTGCTGAACTGCAACTCCCATCATCCCTGGCCATTGGCGGTGCCTTTTTTCTTGGAAAAAAAGTTGCCAGTACTCACCATGCAGTTGTTACAGTAAGGGGTTGTCACGACACCAACCTCCCCAGCCACATTGCAGGGGGTTGGACTAGATGACACTTTGGGTCCCTTCCAATTTTGTACAGTGGTACCTCGGGATACAGATGCTTCAGGTTACAGACGCTTCAGGTTACAGACTCCGCTGACCCAGAAATGGTACCTCGGGTTAAGAACTTTGCTTCATGATGAGAACAGAAATCACACGGCGACGGCGCGGTGGCAGCAGGAGGCCCCATTAGCTAAAGTGGTGCTTCAGGTTAAGAACAGTTTCAGGTTAAGAATGGGCCTCCAGAATGAATTAAGTTCTTAACCCGAGGTACCACTGAAGATTCTCAAAGCCAGATGACCCCCCTCCCTCCCATCCATTACCTTGCTGCACTAACTCATGGTTTTGGCACCTCTGGTGGCTCCTGCACCCATCCCACCATGCCCATTATGAGCATTGCCAGTGAGTTGACCAGGGTGCACATGGATAGCAGCAGAGTGCAGTGCACTGGCAGTGACCAGGCAGGGCTTTGCTCATGCCATGACTCCCCATGAGGGGGGCAGGCGGGGAGGTGCTGGTAGTGCATAACGGTGAGTATTATCATAAAAAAGCACTGGCCACCAGTCAGGCTTTCTGGGCTGATTGGAGTTGTAGTTTGGAGAGCCACATCTATTTTATAAGATGCATTATATCAGGGTTTCCCAGACTTGGGGCTCCATCTGTTTTTGAACTACAGCTCGCATTATCCCTAGCTAGCAGGACCAGTGGTCAGGGATACTGGGAACTGTAGTCCATAAACAGCTGGTGAAGCAGACCTGTCTGTTACTTCATTGGGGATTTTGGTCTTTGCAGCAGCTGCTGCTGCCTGCAAGTTGCCTGATGTGTCAAGGATGAGCCCACACCAAGAGAAGTGGAAACTCCACTTCTGCATTGCAGGGGGTTGGACTAGATTACCCTTGGGGTCTCTTCCAACTCTACAGCTCTATGATTCCAGCAGCAAGGACCCCCTTGCCCCATGTCTTCAGGCAAAGTACGTAGAGACAGCAATTGCTGGCGTGGTCAAGGCTGGACAGCAACTGAAAAAACTCCATCTCCAAAGCAACTTGTCCAGCCAAGGAAATGACCATCATGCAAATGAAAGAAGAACGGTCTGGTTTTCTCTTTGCTCTGCTCTGCTTTTGCACAAGCCGTGCTCCTTGGAAACACCAGAGCAGACGCTTGGCCAGGAGACAGCTTTCGTTTGTTATAGAAGAGGTTAAAGGTTACCAGGAGCACAAAAAGTGTTTTTCTCTTTCAAGAACAATCCTGCCACTGTGTGACTCACGATAACAAAGAGCCCAGTGAGGTCTTAGTGCTGACTAGAGATGTCTGACAAACCTCAGGCTTGAGGGGTGGTGGTGGGGTGTTTCTAATTACACTGTGTGGATGCCTGTTAAAAAATTTTCACCTGCTCAAATATATGCAGAGAGCTGTTTGCGCAAACGTCAAGCAGTATCCTAGAATAGCAAGCATTCCACTTTCCTTTAGGGGCTGACCTCTGACCTCCTGATGTTGTTGGATTGAAGGTCCCCTCATCCCTGACCATTGGCCATGCTGCCTAGGACTGATGGGAATCAAAGATCACCAACATCAGGGGAGCAATGGATTAGCCACCCCTGGTTTAAGTAGTGATGTTTTCCTCTTAACACCCACTTTTCCATCATCAACTGACCAAGCAAAGCTGCTCTTAGGCTTAAGGACAAAACATTACACAGTCCCTCCTAAAAACGATAAAAGATAAGATGTGGGGAACCCTTAGCCCTCCAGATTCCCCCCACCTTCTGTAAAAGGTGCTTCTTATGTCTACATATTGTCCAGCTGTTTCCATTGATTAAAGGCCATTCTGATTTCCTGTCTTCGTGAAATTACTGTCCAGATTTTGACCCACCCCCCTTTTCCCCTTGCTATTTGAGAATGACATATTCAACTGCTGCTTGCATAAGATGCTAGCACTGCCATTTTTCAGGGTTCAGCTTTCTCTTAAGTCTCCACAATCTCAATATATGAGTGGGTTCATCTTGCCTCCAATGCGCTTGCATAGAAATTTGGGGTGTGAGAAGCCCGTGATTTCCATTCCTACCTGTATTCATCGCAACCAGTCCTGTTTTCTGTTTCACTGGAGTTCAGTTTCTGCCAAATGCTACATTATTAATTTTGCTGCTCACTATTTAAGCTAAGTCTCCTAACTTAATGTAGCTACTCACGCACCTTATGTAACTTGCATACAATTCAATGTAAAGGAAATGTCAAAACAATGTAAAAAACAGTCACTAATCATGCATTGTTTGCAGACTTCAAAGCAACGATGCCAGTGAATAGTAATCATATTCGCTTGACTGATTTCCGTTCCTGAGCACACAAACTGCTTCAATTTCTACTCCTTTTTGCATTTTTACTGGAATTCTATGCCATCCCTAATAGAAATGCATGCACATGACCACTAAGGTACCATGTAGCGCTCAGTCTGCCATTTACATTAATTCACTTCAGTGCTGTCTTCTCAGCTATTTTGGAAGGGAGATTTAGGATGCAGCCCTGAGGATGTGCATTTGTGTGTGTGAGGGGATTAATGATGATTAAACTGCCTCCTCCAATCTGCTTGCACCAACAGGGTGGAAGTGAGCCTTCCTCCCTCCTTTTTTTTTTTTTTTTTTTTTTTTTTACAGTTTCTTCCCATTATTCCCAGTGGGGGAGAAATTAATGGGATGGAACTATGCCAGCTCTGGAGCTGGCATGTTTCCCTGCCTGGTTTGCAGGCATGTCTGAGGTCTTGGGAAGACATTGCATCCTTTAGATCCAAGCCTTCCCTGGTCCAGCCTCAAACCACTACCAGCATACACCCTTTGAGGCCTTACCAATGTAGGACCTCAGAACTTTGGATAGAAATAGCAGGTAAGTAGATTTTGGCTAAGTATTAGGAGAAGCCTCCAGTGGTAAAACTTGAGTGACAGTGGAGCTGACAGCCTCAGAAGGCAGTGGGTTCTCCTTTGCTAGACGTATTTAAGCACAGTGTGTTGTTGCATCCTGCAACGGGCAGGGAATTGGACTAGTTTGCCAATGGTAGAGGACATGCCTTCACATGTTTACAGTGGGGATAGCCAATATGGTGCCCTTGAAAAGTAGCTGTTCCACTCATTCCTGGCCATTAGCCATGCTGTCTGGGACTGGTAGGAGTTGAAGTTCAACACCTGGAGGGCACCCCATTGTCTACATCTGCGTTAGGGCCTTGGGTCGATCCCTGGCATCTGCAATTAAAGAGTCCCAGGTGTGTTTCTAGGAGTGTACATTTCGTCTATTCCCCAAACTTTCCAAATTAGAACCTCCCTTTTAATTTGAAGCAAAAGAGAAACAGTGTGTTGATGCAGCTGAAGATCTGTGTTCTGCTGCTTTGCAACCCCCAATCAGCCATTCTTGTGGGATTATTGTCTTTAAAGTGTAGAATGATAAACAACAGATGGGGGAGTGTTTCACTCAGAGGAAGGGCGCACGCCATGAGAACAAATCACTGCGCTTCGGAACTGAACAGATTTTGCTTTAATATTGCAGATCTGGGGGACTCTGAAATGTGAAGCGCTGCAACAAGGGCTGTGGAATGTGACGTGTTGCTTGTGATGGTCAGCAACAGTAGTTCAAGGAACCTTAAAGCACCAAAGCATCCTGAATACAGAGGAATATGGATCTCCATCCAACCGTGATAGTGGAAGAAAACATTTTTGAGAGAGGAAAGGTTCCAAGATAATGAGATGGACCTGTGGGAGGAATGAGTGAGAAGCCTAGCAGTGTGCTAAAGGCGTGAGGAGCCCAGGTTCACAGCAAGGGTATGGCCAAACCTTTTTTCAGACCACAGAAGTTTCTTCGGAGGACCCAGTTTCTGCTTTTCTTCCTCACTGCAGCTTATCTGATGGCTGGTAGCCTCCTGCTACTGCAGCGATCCCGCTTTGTCCTCCAGCAAGGTTTCCGTGGGGCCTCTGGGAACCAGGCCCTGCCAGTTGTGGACTCTTTGGTAGGTGCTGGGAGCGCAGATACGAGACCTGTGCAAAACACTCATTTGACTCCTAAACTTCTAGTGAACATGGATACATTCCATGGACCAACACCAGACCAGAAGTATGGGCCACGGTGGCTGATGTCTAGAAACTCTGAACTGAGGCAATTACGGAGGAGATGGTTTCTCCGGTTTGTAAATGAGCAAGAACCAATGCAGTCTGTGGGAACGAAGAGGCTGAAACACACATCCGAAAGCAAAGGTAAGTGGTTTTCTAAAGATGGCTGATGCTCATTTGGACTGGTGGGGCAAAAGTCAGGGCACCCAAATAGGAGATAGAAGGGCGGTTGTTAGGGGGTGCAAAATTTCCACACCTGGTGCTGCCTTAGTACAGCTGCGTGCTTTTGATGCTGGGCTCTATTGAAAATGGTTTATCCATGCAAACCAGCAAGTGACCTCTCCAGACAGCTGAATGGCTCTTCTTATTTCTGTGGCTGTGATCTCCTGGTTACCACAGACAATGTTAGGCAGTTGAATGTGCATGTGTACTCTGTCTGTTTCCTTCCCTCCAACCCCCCCTCCGCATGGCCCCAGCTACTGGCAACCTACGCTATGCCACTAATAAGAGGTGAAGCAAAAGCCAATGACAGGCAGAGACCTCTAACTCCAGTTTTGCCCCCAGCCTCCTACCTGCTGAGTTCTATGAAGGCAACACTGGGATTGAGGAAGAGGAGGCTGGCAGGCAGTGCTACCCCTTGTCATGTTTACAAGTAAGAAGGTAGGAAGGTGGAGATTGGCTTAGGACAAGCAGAGGTTAGTGAGTGAAGTAACTGACTAACCACCAGTGAATAATAGAGAAGTGGAAATTGAGAAATGCATCATCTAAATCAGGCATAGGCAAACTCAGCCCTCCAGATATTTTGGGACTACAATTCCCATCATCCCTGACCAATGGTCCTATTAGTTGGGAAGATGAGAGTTATAGTCCCAAAACATCTGGAGGGCTGAGTTTGCCTATGCCTGATCTAAATCATCAGTGGTGATCCTTTTGCCCTTCTAGAACTCCAACTCCCATCAGCCCTACCCAGCATGGTCAATCACCAAGCAGAGCCATCTTGTGACTGGTTGCTATTAAAACTGCCAGGCAGGTGAGGGTTAGCTGAGGGTAGACTGAGATTGGTTGGCAATGCCTCTTTCACCCTGATGGACTAGCCTCTCTTCGTATCAGATGAGACTGCTGCAGAGGTGTCAAATCCAGTGGGGCTGAGCGTTTTTGCCCCTCCAATAATGTTTTTTGGGGGGCAGGACCCCACAATGTTTCCTACCATCAGGGGGCGGAGGAGGCCAAGCACAGAGCTGAGTGTGGCTTCCGTGGCAGGCTCCTCCTCTTCCTGTCATTAAAGGCTGCCGAGAGAGAGGAGAAGTGCTTATGACTCTGTCCCCTGGCTCCTCCCAAAACAACATGTAACATCGTGTGATGCGTGTATGACATTACAAAGCATGCCCGGCCTGTGTAACAGGTGTGAAATCGCATACATGTCCAGGCCCCCTCAATCTTTGGTGCAAGTTGGTGCCTTTTCTCCACAGTCTCAGGCCCCAACAGCAGTATACATTTAAAGCAGTATCATACCACTTGGAACAGTCATGGCTCCCCCTGAGATCATTCTAGGAAGCGTAGCTTGTTAAAGGTGCTGAAAGTTGTCAGGTGACCTTTGTTTCCTTTAAAGTAAAGGTAAAGGTACCCCTGCCCGTACGGAGTTGCCAGACTCTAGGGTTGTGCGCTCATCTCACTCTATAGGCCGGGAGCCAGCGCTGTCCGCAGACACTTCCAGGTCACGTGGCCAGCGTGACAAGCTGCATCTGGCGAGCCAGCGCAGCACACGGAACGCCGTTTACCTTCCTGCTAGTAAGCGGTCCCTATTTATCTACTTGCACCCGGGGGTGCTTTCGAACTGCTAGGTTGGCAGGCGCTGGGACAGAACGACGGGAGCGCACCCCGCCGCGGGGATTCGAACCGCTGACCATGCGATCAGCAAGTCCTAGACGCTGAGGTTTTACCCACAGCGCCACCAGCGTCCCTGTTTCCTTTACAGGGCTGCAATCCCTCATCCCAGAGAACTCTGGGAATTGTAGCTCCTTGAGGGGGATACTGGGGGAGGCTCTGTTTATCTGCAAAGGGGAAAAATTAGTCCTGTGAAACACAACCCAAAGAAACATACAGAAGCTGTCTATAGCTTCCTCCTGCCTGCACCTTCTAACTGGGTTATTGTGGGCGTCTGTTCGCGCTGTACGAACTTCCTAATTGCACATTTGCAAATTGCTCCTTGTCTCAACATCTTATTTTCAGAGTTCTGCTTTTTCCTCGTATATATATATATATAAAATGTGTGTGTGCGTGCATGTTCGCGCATGTGCACGCACAAACCTGGAACCATACAATTATCTGCTTATTCTGAATCAATCTGTGGAACACCATCATTCAATATATTGACTGAATTGTATACTTGGGACACCTGTGCAAATCTGGTTCCCCAACCGTAAGGAGAGAGCCTATCTTTGTGTTATTTCTTAGTGAGTAGATCCTGCTTAGAATTTGAATGAGCACATTTGGCTAGGGAGCAAAAAATTTGAATGGTTTACACCATCCCAAATAGCACATTCAATGATCAGGAACCTGTTGTCTGAACAGGACAAAAGTCACTACTACTCAACCCAACCTAACCCTACAATTACTCTTAGCTTCATGGCTTCAGGACGCACCCCCCTTTTAAAAAAAAAATTAAGACAAAGGTGAGCAAGAGGAGACAAAGAGACAAAGGTGCATAAAAATTAGGCAAGATGTGGAGAAAGTGGATAGAAAGAGTTCTTTCCCCCTCTCTCATAATACTAGTGGACATCCAATTCAGCACAGACAAAAAGACTTCACAAAGCACTATGTAATTCACGACAACAAGATGTGATGATGGCCACCAATTTGGATGGCATTTAAAGGGGATTAGACCAATTTTAAAAGGGATTAGACCAGCCTTTCTCAACCTGTGGGCCCCCAGATGTTGTTGGACTACAACTCCCATCACCCCTAGCTAGCAAGGCCAGAGCTTGGGGATGATGGGAGTTGTAGTCCAACAACACCTGGGGACCCACAGGTTGAGAACCGCTGAATTAGTCTAATTAAATGGCCAGTAGCCATGACTGCTATGTTCTTCCACCACTGTCAGAACACCATATGCCCTTGAATCCTAGTTACTGGGATTCACAGGTCCCGGTCATACTCAGGTTCTGCTTGTAGGTGTCCCATTTGGGCATCTGGTCAACATTTGTGAAAACAGAGTGGTGGACTAGATTCCAGCACCATAGAGTGGTTTAAAAGTCATTCCATCTTCTCAGGGAACTAAGATCATAGGAGCTGGGACAGGATATACATATCTGGCAGTGAGGGTGGGGAAAACCCTTGCATTTGCAATCAAATGTTCCAGTCTACAATATTATTTCAAACACTGTGCTATTTTCATCTACTCAAGGCACTTACATTGGATGCTTCGGTGATGATTCCAGGGAGAGGACTCTGAAAGGTGCTGTGTTTTATGACTTGAGAAAAATGACTATTTCTCACTGCCAGGAAGCATGCTCCGAGAGGTAAAATATATGTACATCTTTCTCTATATAAATATATTTGTGTCCTTCGTGCGTTTACATCTCTTTACCAGAATTCAAGGGAACTTCAAATTCCATTTGCTTAAGAAAGGAACTTACGTATATTATTTCATTTCGTTTATTCATCTGTTGGTTTGTTTCATTGTTGTTCCTCCCACCTTTCATGGACAAGTGATCCCAGGGCAGGTTATGCAAGTACCACAAAATCAAACATCAAAACACAAGAATAGATCAACAAAACATTAAAAGAGGATAAAAATACTGTACATGCTCCTTCTCAGTATTGACACCCCTGGCCTCCAAAATCAACACCCTCTCTGTCAGTAGCCTGGAGGAAATGGCAAGTTTTTAGCTGGCACCAAAACTAAGCAGTGCCATATCCCAAAGAGAAAGGCAATTCTGCAACTGGGAGGTGGAAGGGATGGTGGTGGTGCCACCACAACCAAGACTCTTTCTTGAGTCTTTCAGCCATGAGCATCACTCAGAGATGGGTGCTAGCCAATGTGCCTCTGAAAAGCAGGTGGGGAGAGCATTGTTGTGCTCATGGACTTCTCTGGTTGGTGACTGAGTACAGAATGCTGCACTAGATGGGCCCACTAGTCTGATGAGCAGAGCTCATATTTTGTTCTTATGGAGCAACAAGAATGTCTTCAAGACTCAGCAGGACAATCCTGGTAGAGGTATTCATTCAGATAACTGGGTCTCAAGTCTTGTAGGGCTTTAGAAGTCATCACTATAACACTGAACTATCCTCCATAGCATGCAGACTCTTCGAAACAAATGCTACAAAGTTCCAGCTGGCTGAACCAATCAGGACATTTTCAGCCACATTCTGTGCCAGTTGAAGCTTCCAAACCATAAAATTGTAGAGTTGGAAAGTGCTCTGAGGAACATCTAGCCCAATCCTCTCCCTGCAATTTAGGAATATGCATCTGTCCCACACAGGGATCAAACCTGCAACCTTGGTGTTATCAGCACCAAGTTCTAACCAACCGAGCTATCCAGAGCATCTCATCTTTAAGGACAGCACTGCATGCACTATGTACAGCTCTGATATAAATTAAATGCCATGATGTGCTGAGTCGAAGTTTGCTACAAAACTGCTGGATTTTACAGTGAGGGGGTTTGTTTTGTACCATCTAGGGCTTACACTTATGCTGGCTTGGAGTATGGAGCAGAATGCTATTGTGGAAACAAGTTGCCCACGACTTTGGCAAAGCAGGAGGAGTGCAACAATGAATGCAAAGGAGAGAAAGGAACCATCTGTGGAGGCATCAACAGGCTATCTGTTTATCGTGTGGAGGAGCAGCCATGGGCTGGACCAAAACGACGTAAGTGATGTAAGGCTCTTAAGTGAGTATTTGCTACCAGCAGGGGTGGGCAGCAGAACGCCTGCTCCCCTCGTGTCTTCCATTACAACGACAGCATGGATCAGGGATGACATGGGGATTCTCCTTCCGTCGCAGGCAGTAGTGACTGGTGCCCAGAAGGCAGGGAGACCAACAGCAGGGGGAGACAGAGCCAATGACAGGCAGAGCTGAGTAATTCTAGTTTAGCTCCATCGTCCTCCCTGCCAAGTCCTACAAGGAGGAGGAGGAGGGTGACAGCCACTGCCACCCGCTGGTCTGGCTGCAAGTAAAAAGGCAGGCAGGTGGAGGCTGGCTAAGACAGTGCCCCACTTGCCATAATGAATCAGCCTCCACTCATTGGAGAGATTCCCATTATATTTGTTCCATGTTCCACGGGCCTCCTTCCACCAGAGAGCTGACAATTTTCATGAGTCTGGTGGCAGGTCCAGCATCAGAGGAAGGAAGAATGCAGTGCGGCTCAAGATCCACACTCTTACACATCCACAGCCAGTCTCTGGAAACCCCTGGCCCTGTGTTTCCATCTCCTACCATCGCTGCTCATTTCCCTACCCTCTCTGAGCACACAAGCAGTGATATGAAAGGGAAGATATAGCCGTTTTCTTCCCCAGGGTTGTTTTGCTATCTGTGTGCCGTGTACCTATATGAGCAAATTCTCCACTGGCAGAGCCAGGTGGGTCCAGATAGTTGCTCTGCAGAGAATCCCCTTTGCTTTAACTGTGGTAGAAGGCACCAAGTTCGGAGGGACTCGGTGTTTGGGTGGCTTTAAAAGAGGATCAGACAAAATCATGGAGGAAAATAACACTATCAGTGGCTACCATCCATGATGGCTATGTTCTACCTGCAGAGCACAGAGTGCTCTTGTGCTCAGGTCCTGTTTGTGGGTTTCCAACAGGAACCAGGTTGGCCATCATGAGAACCCAGTGCTGGACGATGGACCATTGGCTTGATCCAGCTGGTTCTTATGACATCTAGGAATAGTATTAAGATTTCAAACCATCTTTTTAAGATGACACCATGGAAAAACAAAAACAGGGACAACGTCAGGATAGTGAACCAGGACAACAATCTACCTGGGACAGACCAGAAAACATTTCTAGTCTCTGGCTCAAAAGCAACAGTTGACACCTATGCAGTTCTGTCTGAGAACTAGGCCTGTGTCCATAGTCTATGACTTGCCCTTAAAGTACGATGATATGATGTGTGGAAATGAGCATCCTCAAAATCACAGTTGGATGCTGAGATAGAAACAGGCACTCTCTGCTGCTGGCCCCAGTCCTTTGCATTTGGTAACAAAAGGGACATTCTTTCTGAATGCAGAGGCCCCAGCTCATATGCATTTGAAAGGAATTCCAGGAGATGTTGAACTGCAATCTTACTGACCGCTCATTTGCAAAGTGTCACTGCCCTTGCAAAACCGGTTCATAATAAGTTCATGGTGATTTTGGAGGGCACCTCTGTATTCTTCCACCTCTTTCCACTGGTGAAGGAATTGGTTCTCAGCTTAAGATCAAAGAAGGAGTTGGCCTATTGCTGGCATGCCTTCTTGTGAGCTTTCATTCTCATATTCCAGCCTCTGCCTCAAATGCAAGAGGTGGACTTTGTTTGTAGATCGAAATCTTGCTGGAGTGTCAGTAATCCAGTGATTCATTTCTTTGGTTCCCATGGTTACAGGGACTCTTTATAAGCAGCAAGAGTGAAGCAAAGCAAATCAGCGGAGCTGAATGGAAAGACCATAATGGGGGTAGAGGGAACAATGGGGGGGGGGGTGCTGATTCACATTGAGGGGGTCAGAAGCCATCCCTAGTTCTCATGACACTCTCCATCTTCTTCTTTTTTAAACAATAATTTTATTAAGTTTTCAATTTTACATTTCCAAATAAACATTTTACAAACTTAAATATATCCAGTGACTTCTCTTCCTCTCCTTCCATGGTTTATTTTACATATCATGCACCATATTTTGCTATAACTATTCAAATCAGTTTTCTATTTTTACATCCATCAAAAATTATTTGTTCAATTTATCTTAGTGCTGCCAGCGTTTTCAGCTGTGTATACAGTTATTTTCCATATATTCAATAAATGTTTTCCAATCTTCTTTCAATGTATGTTCTTCTTGCTCTCTTATTCTGCATATTCTGTCAATTTAAGTTGCCAATCCTCTTTAGTTGGGACCTCGCTCACTTTCCATTTGGGGGCTAACAAAACAGGGGCTGCAGTTGCTGCATACATAAATAACCTTTTCCGACACCTAGGGATCTCAGTCTGTGCTATTCCCAACAAAAAACGACTCTGGGTTTTTTGGGGGGAAAGTAGTTTTAAACATTTTTCCCCCAATTCATTATAAATCATTTCCCAATACTTTTACCTTTTTACATGTCCTTTGCCTTTGATTATATGGAAACCATCACCAAATAGGACAAAGGAATTCCAAAGGGTTTGGGGAGAAAATCAATCTTGCTTGCATTTTAATGTGAAACCACCTGATTTGCACTTCTCAAATCACCCCACACCTCTCACACCCCTGTCCTTCATAATCTGCACTTCTCCAAATTTGGCAATGCAGCTCTGCAGCTCAACTTGGGGCTTAAACCCACAACCATGGGCTTAAATGCCACATGCTCTGCCAATTGAGCTACATTGGAAAGTGCAAATTAGATAAACTCACCTTTAAATGTGAACTGAATTTAACTTCTTCCCCAACCCTGGCTTCAAAATCCGTATGGGATCGTTTTGTCTGGGTGGTTAAGCATTCCAAGTAAGTCTTCCAGCTCGAATTGGTCTTTGGCACATCCTGAGATGCTTCCAGACTAGAATGGATCTCATCCTGACTATGACTGGTTCTCCTGTCCCAGCTGCCACCCAGCACGGACATTGCTTCTTGGATGAGAACTTAGAATTCAACCAATTTTTTCCTTTCATCTCTTTTCTTACATTCCTTCAGACTTCATGTGAGATGCAATTGGGAATAAAAAACGCCTTCGATTTATACAGCACATCTCAGCCACTGAGTCATATAGACTCTTCTCAAACTTACAACTCCCCATGGATGCTATCTGTGGGAAAGGAACATTAGAATTTTAACTCCTACCACCAAAGATGGTGTTTCATTGCTTTTAAAAAAACAGGTTGTTTATTAATTTATTTTTTTAAAAAAATACTATTATGCACTCTGCAAAGACTCACACAAATCTTGGAATTTGCATCATTGCTGAACTCGGTACTATCTCTTTAGATATTTAAATAAACCATTTCAAGTATATATATATATATATATATTTGGGGGAGTATTGTTCTATGAATGAGTGTTGTCTTCTTCTGGACCAAGATGGATATAAAAATAAATGCCACCATGCTGGGTGGCTGATGACAAGCACTACCTAGAAATTATTGAGATGAGAAGATGGAATAGATATAAGAAATCTCACCCCTTCCTCTTACCTAGCTCACCCTATCTTTACCATCATAGACTTCTCTCTCCATTATCCCTATTATAGGGGTGCCTGTATTCCACTCCCCTTCTGCAGGCAAGGAAAAGGAGGCCCAATACCTGGCTGGCAAAACCCAGTAAATCCACCAGCTCAAGGAGCAGCAATGATACATATTGTAATACCATAGCCAACTAAACCACCCAATCAATATTTCAACTGCAATATACAATGTTCATTCAGCAGGTGCTTAATATAACCATATATTCCATCAGACAGCAGAAGCATCAGGCGCAAGTGATGACAATAGAAGATAAATAACAAAATATCAACATATCAAAATTCACCGCGCTTCAGAGGCTGGCATATTATCCCTCGGAATTCTCACTCAGAGTGAAACCATAATTCAAAACTCTCTTTTCTTCTCACATTGGAAGATGACAATACCACCTCTGAATGCCCACCCTTGATAAGCCCCTCCCCTCCCTTTGGCAGGAATGACCAGCTGCACAAATTTAAAATGGGGCATAGCTGGCCTGCCATGTGAAAAGGGATCTAGGGGTCTTAGTAGGACACAAGCTTAACATGAATCAATGGTGTGATACAGCAGCCTCACCCTCCAAAAGCTAATGCAGTTCTAGACTGTAACAGAAGTACAGTATACAGATCAAGGGAAGTCATAGTCTCCCTCTGTTCTGCTTTGGTAAGACCAGAACTGTGTCCAGTTCTGCATGCCACAATTTAAGAAGGATGTTGAGAAGCTAGAATGTGTTGAGAGGAGGGTGATCAGTATGATGAAGGGTCTGGAAACCAAGCCTTATGAGAAATGGTTGAGGAAGTTGGGTATATTTAGCCTGGAAAAGAGGAGATTGGGAGGAGATATGATAGCCATCTTCATATATCTCAAGGACTGCCACATAGAAGATGGAGCAAGCTTGTTTTCTGCTGCTCTGGACGGTAGGACCTGATTCAGGTTACATTCAAGGAGATTCCGACTAAACATCAAGAAGAGCTTTCTGGTGATAAGAGCTGTTTGGCTGCGGAATGGACTTACTTGGAAGATGGTAGACTCTCCTTCATTGGAAGCTTTTAAGCAGAGGTTGGATTGCCATCTGTCATAGATGCTTTAATTGAGATTCCTACATTACAGGGGTTGGACTTGATGACCCTCAGGGTTCCTTCCAGCTCTACAATTCTTTGATTCTATTATTCTTTCTCTCTTGTACAGCAGGGCACCCCTTTTCCAGGATAGTATTTACTGTGCACATGCAGACATCACCTAAGAACAAGCAAATGATGCTTCTTCCCTCCCCCATCTGGACGACTGTTTCACTCCTATGCAGATCTAATCAACAACTTAATTGAATTAATCAATTTAAATGCATACAATCGCTTGACTAAGATTTCTTTAATTGCGGACTAGAACTCCCCCACTTTCTACTCTGAAACCAAATCTTTTTTAACTGTTTCAGTTAAGAGATGGAGATTTTGACCAAGGCGCTGCCAATGATTATCCGAGTAAGCGCCCAGGATGGATTGAGATTTCAATCCTCACTGTCATCCTCTTCTTTACCTGGTCACTTGCTGGATCACAGCTGAGCCTCATCTGATTTATTCCTCCTCCTGAGGGAGGAGAGGTGGAAGGAAGGCTGTACCTTTTCTCCCATGAAAACCCCCAGAAATAAAGCTCTCTGGTGACCCAATGCATATCAGTCTGGGGGTGGTCAGCAACCACCTTTGTTCTTGAGGTCCAGGGACAAGGGTGGAGAATTGGGGGGGTCAAGGCATGGTTCAGAATGTGGTCAGGGCCTCAGACATCAGATCTGTGAGACTCCATATGGCTTGTTCATTGAACATTCATCCTTTTTTATTTGGCCAAAGCTGACATGGGAGATAAAATTGCATTCATTTATGGAGCATTCATTCTGATTTGTTTGTGTGATTTGTTATGTGTCCAGTAGTCATCCCTATGTGCTTGCAGGGTGTTTCCACATTTCCCTGTTACTCATTTGTTAATCCCAATGCATTGCCCCATTATTTTCCTAACCACAAAAGACTATTTCTTTTTAAAAAAGAAGAAGCTAATTTGTTGTGCTAGGGTGACAGCACTGCTTAATCCATTTTAACTGCCCAAGCCTAAGTTGTCCATGTTCTGGCAACTTCTCCTTTGGACTACTGTAATATGGGGCTGCCCGTGAAGATGTCCCAGAATGCAACTGATAGGCTGGCCAATGGGGCAGCCTGATGGGAGCATGTGTCAGTGGTCCTGAAAACACTGCATATAAAGCCCTAAATATATTGGGACTTGGGTTGGGACCATGTCAGAAACACAAATCTATCCATAAGAACACAAGAAGAGCCCTCTGGCAGTGGTGTAGCATGGGGGGTACAGGTGAGGTTGCCCCGGATGCAAAATTGTTTAGGGGGTGCAAAATTTCAACACCTGGTGCTGCCTTAGTACAGCTGCGTGCTTCTGTCGTTGGGCTCCATTGAAAACGATTTCTCCATGCAAACCAGGAAGTGACCTCTCCAGACAATGGAACGACTCTTCTTCTTTTTCTCTGCAGCTGCGATCTCCTGGATCATCTGGACACCATTAGGCAGTTGAATGCGCATGCATTCTCTGTCCATTTTCTTTCCTCCCTCCCTCCCACCCTCTCTGCGTGGCCCCAGGTGCTAGCAACCCACGCTACACCACTGCCCTCTGGATCAGATCAATGGACCATCTTGCCATCACAGTAGCTGAACAATTGCCTGTAGGAAACCAGCAAGCAGAATTCAAGCACAAGAACACTCTCCCCTCCTGTGGTTTCCAGCAACTTGTATTCAGAAGCATTGCTGTGGAGACAGAACATATCCATTTTGGGCTAGTAGCCATTGATATCTCTCTCATCCATGAGTTTCTTTAATCCTCTTTTAAAGCCACCCATGTCAGTGACCATCACTGCCTCCTGTGGGAGAGAGTCCCATACTTAAACTATGCGCTGTGCATAGTCCATCTAACAAATATGATCAGTATTCTTGGTTGCTGTTGTTTTCGGTCTTCATACAATATGTGACTGATTATCACTGTGTTTCCTTTGCATTGAAATGAATGGGGTTGAATGACGTATTGACCATGCAATTTATGTAAGTTTCATAATTACTTTTGCAAACTGCATCAATTACATAAATTTGCTACAGTGGGCAGCCAGGTAAATAACATAGTTTTGGGCAGAATAGGAGCTGTAGCAGACTGGAAGCAATGCTGCATGCGACAAACACAGTGTGGGATTATGGTCATCTGATACCTCAGTCGGTAGAGTATGAGACTCTTAATCTCAGGGTCATGGGTTTGAGCCCCATGTTGGGCAAAAGATTCTTCAATGTAGGGGGCTGGACTAGATGACCCTTGTGGTCCCTTCCAGCTCTACAGTTCTATGATCTATGAATGCTAAGTTATGCCTTATTACATCCCTTACAGGAATATACAGTTGCTCTGTGAGGGACCTCATTATTATTTATGTTATTTCTGAGTTTATTTTGGCACATCCAGGGCTCTGAGGCTGCCGTTCATGAATAGCAAAATTAATATAACGTAACCATGCAAACTATATGAATGTGGCATTTAAATTTAAAAGGCAGGGTTGGTTTGGTCAGATGACCTCTGAGTTGCTTCCAGTTCTTTACAACCCCATGAATCCACGATTCGGCCCACACGTTCCTGTCTCTTTGGCTGCCGCAGCAGAAATCTATTTTAGCTCCTGAAGGTTGCATATAATCTCTCTGGCTTGGAAAAGAATGAATATGAGAAGGTGCTGTGGATGGAGTAGTAACCAAACACACCCGCACAGCCCCGGAATGGGGCTCCCTGAAGGTGTTTCAACAACTCATTGAAATTCCATTTTGTTCCTGGTGCAGCTCATGAAAAGCTTTGTAGATTTTTATCAGAGCTTTCAAAGCCTTGCAGGGGAAAGTCAGGAGGGGTGGGAGGGAATCTTCAAAAGAAAACCAAGGCATGAAAACAATAGCAGAGGCCTCCTTGGGGGAGGGGGGATTTAATTTCAACTCTTCTGTGCTAAGGCACACTTTAACAGCCAGGACTCCACTAGAAGCTGTGTGTTCATTTCAGCAGAGCAAATTTTCTCACTTTCCATCTCAATGCCAATTATTGCATCCAAATAGTGAATGAGAATATATATTCCGAAACTAATATTCTTCCCTGTGATAGGAAGAGGCTGCTACGGTTGTTGTTTCTTGAGAGATAACTATTTCTTATCCCTGCAGGGCAGAATATTATCTATCGAGGGTGTTTCAGAGCACCAGAGAATTTAACAAACACCTTGCCGGTCTCTTTGATACACGCCAATTTGACAGTGGAGATGTGCTCCGAATTTTGCTCCAAGAAAGTAAGGACAGTTCCCTTTCTTTTCTTCTCCCCATCCCTTCATCTGATTTTGATCAGTTTCCTAGGGCCTCTGGAGCCTGATACTAGGAAGAGAGAGTGGGAGAGAGAGCGCTCTGAGGTTCTGGGGTGGGAAATGCGTGTATAATTGCATTTTAGAACCATAGCTGATGATCCACATTTCAAAGCAAATCAGATTTCTGTGCTGCTTTTCCTCAGCGACACCTAACAACTTTGAATTCAGGCAGCTTTCATAAGTTTCAGCATACAGAGGTAATTTCAGCTTATATTTCCAGTACAAGTTTCTAGACCTTGTGAGTGCAGAGAAGGGGTTGAAAGTGGCGAATCTTTCCCAATCATAGCATTCCCACAGGCCACCTAGCTCTTTGGCAATGGAAGCTGAGCTGTTTCATTTTTATATCAACCTGTCCAATGCTGGGGGGGGCAGGGTATTGTATAGATTGGAGAATGTGGGAGGGGGGAAATCCCAAGCCTGAATACTATTAAGATGCTTGCAAGCTTGGGCAGATGGTTTCTCTCACTGTAGAAAATGAGTGCGCACCATGGGTAAAAATGGAAAACGCTGCTATAGATGGAACTCTGTTGAGTGTTTACCCATTTTGGAAACACAATTTTCAATCTTTGACATGGCTAGCCAATAGTTTTCAAAGCATTTTGAGGGGAAAAATCACTTGCATCTGCCGGGACTCCACGGTTACAGCAGATGAATCTTGAGAGGTTTCCAGAGTGCTGCCTAGTCCTGTTGTGTTTGATGTGTTTCAGTTAGTAAGGCTTGGGGAAGTGGACAAGGTTCTTAGATTGGTCAGAGTGACCACTTGTGCTCTGGACCCTTGCTCCCCTGGGCTGATAAAAACTAATAGGGAAGGGACAGCTGGCTGGGCCAAGGATGTGATTAATACTTCCCTGCGAGAGACAGTGGTCCCTGCTTGAAGGAGGCAGTGCTGAAACCACTCCTCAAGAAACCCTCCCAATATTTGGAAAATCTATGCAACTACCAGCCAGTTGCTAATCTTCTCTTCTTGGGCAAGTTTCTTGAGCAGGTGGTTGCAGAACCAGAGCCAGGCACTCTTGGAGGAAACTGATTTTCTAGATCCATTTAAATCAAGGTTCAGGCCTGGCACTGAAAATGTTTTGAATCCCCTGTATGATGACTTCTGTTGGAAGAGAGAAGGGAGAAAGTGTCCCTGTTAATTCTCCTTGACCTCTCAGTGGCTTTCAGTATCATCGACTGTGGCATCCTCCTGGAGTGGCTGTCTGAATTAGGGGTGGATGATACCAATTTGCAGTCGTTCTGGTCCTAGTTAGATGGCTGTTTCCAAAGGGGGATGCTTGGGGAGTCTTCTTCAGCCCCATGGAGCCTTCAATGCAGGGTTCCTCAGGGTGCAGTTTCATCCCTCATGTTGATGGAACCAATGAGTGGGGTCATCCAGAGTTTTAGTTTTCAAGCCCTGCCCCCCTTTTCTCCTTTCTTGGGACTCCTATTTAATTCAGATGTGGGCAGGACAGCCCTTCAGCTAGAGAAATCCTTTGAACAGAGGGCTGTATTCTGACAGCCAATAAAATAGAGTAAAGATAGCCAACATGGTATGCTTCAGATGTTATCCTAGTTCCCACAAATGTTCCCATTTGATCATAATTTCTCCAACATTCTCCTTCAATGCCTTTACTTATAAATCAGAAGAAGATGCTTGGTGTTATTTGTTTTGTGGAAATGAGCTGTTAGAAATCCTCTCCGGAGCTGAAAATTGCTCTGCATTTTCCAAAGCAAAGCCAGGCTGCTCAAATCATAATATTGTAAATAAAGCAGCATTATCATCAAAAATTCTCAAATCATTGGGTAAAATGTGCAGAGATGTGACAGTTTAATATGCTTAAAGAAAGAAAACATTACAGTAAGTTGAGTGAGCAAGCTTCTTTTGATTATTGCAAATGCCAACAAATTAAAGTCAACGACATTCCAGGCAGAGAAAGTATGCTTTTGTTATGTTTCATTCTCTAAATTGGTGTCTGAGATGTTTTATTCTCTAATTTGGTGACTGAAATCTCGATCTGTATACTCATTTGGATTTATTTTTCCTTGCATTTAAATGCCGTGACGGCCTAACTGCCTAATTCAGGTGGAAGTAAGTCAGATCCACTCAAAATAAGTCCAGATAGCACAATTATTGTTAAGGGAATTCAGTTCAGTTCATGGCAGTGCTGTTGAGCAGCAATCAGGACCATGGTTAGCTCCAAGTGGGCTCCGCTAGCTGAGCTACAGAAATATGTTGTCTCAGCAAAGGAAGTCTCACCCGAATGTTCAAAAGGTGGCCTGCATCTCTGTCTACAATCCTTAAATGATCTGCATCTGGTTCTGTAGTCACATGTTTCTCTGTGGCTGTGGAGCAGGTTAAGCTCTCATGAGAGCCAGTGTGGTGTAGTGGTTAAGAGCGGTAGTCTCATAACCTGGGGAACCGGGTTTGCGTCTCCGCTCCTCCACATGCAGCTACTGGGTGACCTTGGGCTAGTCACACTTCTTTGAAGTCTCTCAGCCCCACTCACCTCACAGAGTGTTTGTTGTGGGGGAGGAAGGGAAAGGAGAATGTTAGCCGCTTTGAGACTCCTGAAGGGGAGTGAAAGGCGGGATATCAAATCCAAACTCTTCTTCTTCTTCATGTATGAATTGAATTCCCTGGCTGCCAAGGGGTAGAAGGGATTGCTGTGGGTTTCTGCCTGAGTGAAGTGTCGTGTGATTCACCCTAAACTGAATCCTCCTCAGGAGCATACTAGGATGCAGGGGGCATGACAGTTAGCTACCACCATTCAAGGTGCCTCTGTTGACCAGTACAGCTTTTTACGCTTGTGATCTGGGCTATAAGTATAAAGCACCTGAGTATCTAATGAATGCCCTAATGCCCTATGGACCTGCCTAATCTTTTTGCATCACCATCAGCTCTTCTCTAGGTGATATTGCCTTCTAGGGATCAGGGCCTTTTCTGTAGCAGTGCCTCATTGTGGACCAGCCACAGCTAGGAATGCTTGAACATGCCTGAGCTACACCTCCTGGATTCATATGCCAATTGAAATATGGTTGTCTTCAGAATAAACACCAACAACAAATTATTTAAGGTGCTCCCCCTTTTTAAACAACAACAACAACAGGCAATAGCTGCCTGAAGAGGTTCCTGCCCTACACATTGAATACTGGACTGCTAATGCCCCTGGAGAACCAGGGAACAAGCTCCATACTCAGTGCTAATTTTCTAAGAAAATGAACGCCTCCCTTGCTCTCTTATAATGGCAATGACACACACGTGAGAGGTGCTGGAACTGAGTTCCAGTGAGTTCCTACTGGGGGAAAAAGCTACCACCACCACCATCATTACTTCTACCCCACCTTTTCCCCTGACAAGGACTCAAGGTGGCATATCCAAGCTAATGGTCATCATTCCCTCTTGCAGGACGGAATCCCCAAATTTAACTCTGTGTTGCATGAAGAAGGCTTTCTTTTGTCTGTCCTGAATCTTCCAACACACCCCTTATTTGGATGAGCCCAACTTCTAGTGTTACGTGAAAGGGGAAGAAACCCCCCCACCTCTCTCTATCCACTTCCTCATAGAACCATAGAATTGTAGAGTTGGAAGGGACCCTGAGGTTTATCTGTTCCAACCTATATCCTGTCCGTTCTTATTTGCCTTTTCTTTTCTAAACTAAAAAAAGCTCCAAATGGTGAAACTTTCTTCAGACAGGAGCTCCCAAACCCCTTGATCATTTTGGCTGCCCTTTTCTGAAGCTTTCACAGTTCTGCAGCATTATTTTTGAGGTGAGGTGACCAGAATCTCGCACAATATTTCAAGAGCTGTGTCAACATAGATTTGTAAAGTGGCATTATGATATTGGCAGTTTTCTTTTCAATCCCTGTTCTAATGAACCCTGAAACAGAATTCATCTTTTTTTATTTTCAGAGCTGTCACACACTGAGTCAGCACCTTCATCAAGCTATCCACTATGACCCCAAGGTTCATAGTCCCCTACCAGTTCGTACTGTATATGGGGACATGACACAAAGTCTCCCTCTACACCACACACCTGTAACAAGTTCTAATTTTTAGAGAATGACTCACAGCCTATCCCCTACAAATTTACTCTGAAGGAAGCCCCACTGAGAGCAATGGGTCTTCCTCCCTGGTAAATGTGTCTACGATTTCGATCACCACCTGTTCCTTGCTTTTTCTTTTTCTTTTTCTTTTTTTGAAAAGCGAGTTTTAAATCCGAACAAACTGAATCTCCTTGTAGCATTCACACAAATAGTTTAAAAGAGCCACCATTTTTTTCTCCCTGCCACATTTAACCTAAAGGGGAAGTCAGAATGGGATGGTTTGAACCCAATTATGTTGACAACTATTTAATGCCTCGTCATGCCGCCAGAACACTGGAAGAGAGCCTTAGGGACTCTCCATAAATTACCTCATTAGGAGTGGATCATTACATTTGTCCAACAGAGCCTGTGTTCACTGCTTGAGAACAACACAGGGAAATTTTGCATAGGACACATCTAGGTGTCCTGCTGCTTTGATCAGACACTTTTTATGCATTGCTTGGGGAAAGACCTACCACAATTATCCCACCCCCACTGTAAAGATGAACAGGTTTGCATGCCCGTGAACATCTTTAGTTTCATCAAGAGTTATGTAACATGGTTTAATTGGGCCTCATTGTTCCACGTACAGAGTTTGCATCTCTTTTGCTGGTGGGGTTTCCTTTACCTAGGCTTGATTGTGGTGTGGCCTTTGAGCATGATCAGAATTTGAGAGAAGGCATTTTATCACCTTTTGCAGAATCAGACAGAGCTGGGATTCATGTCGAAAGGCATTGTTTATTTCGTTTCATTGACTGTGTTGCCTACTCTCTCACGTGGCACAAAGTGGCTAGGATGCAGCGCTTTTGTGACTGTGCAGAGAATGGAGGCTATGATGATGCTACGAGGAGGGGTGGAATCTGAGGCTATTTAAAAGGGCTGTCGAAAGCCTCCTCCCTAAATCTGTTCTGGGCCCCCACTCCTGGGCTGACCTGTGCCAACCCATGCCAACCCAAACCATATCTGGCCAGAATTGATTTGTGTTGGGAACTCCAATGCTAGTCCTACTCAGAGTAGACCCACTGAAGTTAATAGACCTGACAAACTTAGATTCCGTACCTTCAGTGAGTCTATTTGGAGTAGAACCTACTTGAACACAACTCACTGTTTTCTTACTGTGCAATGTATGCACTGATCAATCCAGTCTAACTCACAGAATTCATTGGCTAAGTAGTCAGCCTGATCAACCCTCTAAATTCTGACAGCATCCACAATAGGAAATGTAAAGAAAAAATGGTTTGGAAAAGGAAAATACTTATCTGAGACAGGACAATTCAGAAGAGGAAAATTGAACTTTAGGATTTCGTTTCAGTTCCAGGTGATGCTTCCTAATGTTTGTTAGTCTTTTTTTTTTTAATTCCAGCCTTTTATTTTATTTTCTAGGAATTCCCTTTGGCAGCCATCAGAGGACCCCAGTGCCGCTGCGGCTTCCCAACAATTCATTTCCCGTTACGCAACAGCTCAGACAGCTTATTCTGTAGCAGGTTGCAAAATGGCAGCAGCACGGCTGAAGAGCCAAAGAGGGGGGACTATCTCTTTGTCTATCAAACTCCTGTCCAAGGTAAGAGAGAGGCTGAATATATATAATATCAATAACTATGTGCAGGGAGGTGCTGTGCATCTTACACCCCAAGCAATGAGGCAAGACACTTGCTGTTGGGTTAAGTAGTGCCATAATTTTATTAACGCATAACAGGAGAAATCTGCAGTGAACACTGCAAGTTGTTCCAGGACATTGGATAAGGGTGAGCAGCCTTACAACCGCCCACCGTTGCCTAGGATAGTGTGTCTGGCAGTGCCCTGAGTCTACGGATTCAGCTAAGCAGCTGCAAATAAAACGTTTTAAATGTGTTGTAAAGTGCAATGTGCAAATAGGACACTAGATGGCGACAGTGAGCTATGCAAAATTCAATGTATTTTTCAAAACTTTTTTTTTAAAAAAATCTTTTTCATAGCGTTTTTTAATGTGTGTAGATTCCACCTAGCTTTTAAGGATGGGTAAGAAATTCAATTCAGTTTGCATTTAAAGGTAAACCTACCCAATTCTCACTGACTGAAATGGCACACGAACTCTCTGAAATGCACTCATCTTTTGAAATTTGCTCTTCTCCAGATTTTTCAATGCTGTTCTCCAACTAAGTAATGTATACAAAAATGCAGAGACCCAATTCAAAATTATTACCAAACGTTCAGCTTGCCTCATGCTGGACTGACATCTGGAACATTGTTATATTAGAGAAATTTACAGGGAAGGCCACAGTCATCAATGGTGTATCAAAGACAGACAAATCCGAGGCAATATGGTAGGATCTTATATCCTGTATTAATGAAAACCACTTGCAGGAGCACTTACTTACTGCCTCTCTTTCTGTATGGAACTTGTGAATGATATCACACACACACACACACACACACACACACACACAGAGGTTCATCTGTATTATTACAGTTTCTCCTGCACACCAAAATCGCCAACATCCCTTTGTTTTTGCGTGTGTTTGTTGAGTAGTGGTCTTTTTGTTTGTAACTGTTTTTCTATATATACAAAACCAATTAAAAAAAGACTCTAAAAATGCACAAACTGATGTAAAGTGTGCATTAAAGAACTATAAGCCCAGACTGGACCTTAGCAGTCTACCTTCAAGAGAGGAGAAGCCTCTTTACAGGGGGTTGTATTGAGCTTAGATCCATTAAAGTCATGGATCTAAGTGAGTCATGTGTATTCATTTCAATGGTTCTACCCTGAGGAGGACTAGCATTGAATACAACCTGGACTCATTGTCTGCTTCAACAACAGCATGGGGGAGACTGGTTCTACTAGATCTTCTGGGCTGGAGTCCTTAGAGCTAGAGGCAACCTCCTCAGGCCAGAAAGTGCTGGCTGTTGCTGTTCCAGAGGTTTTGGAGCAGTGAGGTGTTCTGGGGGCTGGTTCGGGAACCAGGCCCTCAAAATCCATGGATCATCCTCTGAGGAGGCCTGTACTTTTAAACCATGACCAGAAATCAGGAGACATATGTGTAGATGAAACTTAGGGGCTCGTCCTGAGGAGAAATATTGGAAAATTTTCAAGGGAGACCAAAAGAGAGTCAATAAGACTACTGAAATGTATTAAAGCTGTTCTACACTTCCCTTAACTATTCACAATGAACTGACATTGATTTTGACTGGGATGATATGGCACAGGGAAAAAGGTTTTGGAGCAGTGAGGTGTTCTGGGGGCTGGTTCGGGAACCAGGCCCTCAAAATCCATGGATCATCCTCTGAGGAGGCCTGTACTTTTAAACCATGACCAGAAATCAGGAGACATATGTGTAGATGAACCTTAGGGGCTCGTCCTGAGGAGAAATATTGGAAAAATTTCAAGGGAGACCAAAAGAGAGTCAATAAGACTACTGAAATGTATTAAAGCTGTTCTACACTTCCCTTAACTATTCACAATGAACTGACATTGATTTTGACTGGGATGATATGGCACAGGGAAATCCATCTCTCTCTTTCTCTCTCATCTTGTGGTAATGCAGAATATATCCACTGCACTTGCAATATTGATCTGCCCTTAAGGGAGAAAAAAAATTGCAATACAGATAGGCAAGACCAGCATTGAGAAATAAGAGTCAGGGAGTATATATTCAAACATGTCTGATTTGGATCTTTTCCTGGAGAAACCGCTAGCACAGACAAGTCTTAAGTAGATAATTAAGAGACAAACATTAAGCGTGTCCAAATCTATCTTGCTGGTAGGCAGAAAATCCTTTGTTTTATGGTGATAGAAAAGCTTAGCTGGAATTCTAGGGCTGGAGGGGATGAAATTATTATGCCATCCAACCTCCTGTTCCAAAAGCAAGACCACCAGCCTCAATAGATCAAGCTGTGCAGTCTTAACCACAACGCACCCCAAGCAGATAGTTGATCCTTTGTTAAATAAAATAAACTAAACTCACAGAGCAAATATTTAATGCAAAAGAGCCAAGCCACATATATTGTTGTGGTTGTTTAAAAAAAAGGCTTGCAGGGTAAATATGTTGATTCAACAGCCATTTACTGTAGTGAAGGTAAAACTAACAAAAGTGACAAGCCAATCTGACCAGGGTTGTCAAGAGATGAGTACAAAAGGTACTCTGAAATATCTCTCTCTCTCTCTCTCTCTCTTTCTTTCTTTCTTTCTTTCTTTCTTTCTTTCTTTCTTTCTTTCTTTCTTTCTTTCAAAAACGAGCAAGCTTCTAGACTTCCTAGAAGAAAAGATATGAAGCCAAATGTCCTATGCAACTTTTCAGAGATGAAACCAACCTGCTACTCCAACCTTTCATTGTCTTTAGCCAATGAGTGAAGTCAGAGCTGTAATTAAAAAATGAGTTCTTTGGATGGTGGGTGATAAGAATCCCTTTGGTCCTAAATAGCTGCTGTTCTCCCCTCTCCTTCAGTGCAACTTCTATTCCTGCTTCTGTGAAACTGCATTTGCTTGGGACAGGGGGCAGGAAACCTTTTCAGCAGGGGGCCGGTCCGCTGTCCCTCAGACCTTGGGGGGGGCAGACTATATTTTTTTTTGGGGGGGGGGTGAACGAATTATTATAGAGATAAATAACATAGAGATGCATTTTAAATAAAAGAACACATTCTACTCATGTAAAAACTCGCTGATTCCCAGACTGTCCGTGGACCAGATTTAGAAGGCAATTGGGCCTTAGTTTGCCTACCCATGGCTTAGTGTGTCTGTTGTTTATCAAGCTTAACTAACCGGTTTTTATTTGTGTTTTGCTGTAAAATACCAGGAGTTGAATGCAGCTATCAAAGCATGGAGGGGGTGATATATAAATACCTTCCTGGCCTTATGTCTCTCTGTGTATTTTTCCTTAGTGACTCATCACTTCTCTTTGACCATGAGTGCTGTATTACACACACACACCACAATTTTTATTGGTTTTTAAACAAATACAAATATAAAACACTTATCTAGCAGTACAGATACGTGTACTGTTGCTAGACATACACATACTTTCAACATTTAAATGTATTACTTGACGTAACCCCTCCACTGAGAATATTGAGTTGTTGATGTACCAAGGTCTTGATTTGGGCCATCAACATAGTTAAAGAAAGGTGTCCATGTTTCTTGGAAGGTGTCTCTAACTTATAGATGCTCGTTTTTTTATTTTTGCCATCTTTACTCTAAAATTTCAAGGATGTAGCAGTGGAATGGAAAAAACTGAAATATTATTTAGTCTCCTGGTGTGTGTGTGTGTTTAGGGAAATAAAGTATGTGGGTGTGCTTGGTTATTGCTATTATGCTCAACTTTCCACAGAGGAAAAATTTGTGGTTTCTTCAGGGTGAGTTATTGTTGCTAATATACATACTTAAATTGGCATCTGCATCTGCAAGAATCAAACAAAAGAGGAGTCAGGTATGAGGTATTAATGGCCACACAACAGTTGATCTTAGAATACATAGCTTGCTTCTTTAGAATTTAAATCTTGAATTTATCAATGTTCAACCATGTGAAAAATAATTGTTGTAAATCTCAACAATTCTCTCATTTTGTGTGTCTATTTGTTGGGGTGGGGAGATTACTTTGCTAACAATGAAATGCCATCTGTATCTGGTTGTAGACACCCGCTGCACTGACCGGATGTTTCTCCCCACCAAATCCAAAGCTTTTGTGGCATTGTCAAGCTTCCCTGGAGCTGGCAACACCTGGGCTCGTCATTTGATAGAACACGCTACAGGTTTCTACACTGGGAGCTACTATTTTGATGGAACCCTATATAATAAAGGTAGGCTATTGAGCTGTGCCTGTCTGTCTGTCTGTCTGTCTGTTTGTTTGTTTTTAAGAACAAGCACACTGCCAGCTTTGGGCCCTGAGTTTTTTTGTCTAAAAGTGAGTTCACTGAACCAGGGGGAGGAAAGGGGTGTGTGCCACATTAGATCAGAACAATGTAGTAGTAGTATTCATGATAGGGTGGGTAGGAAGAAGAAGAAGAGGTGGAGGAGGAGGAGGAGGAGTTTGGATTTGATATCCTGCTTTATCACTACCCGAAGGAGTCTCAAAGCGGCTAATGTTCTCCTTTCCCTTCCTCCCCCACAACAAACACTCTGTGAGGTGAGTGGGGCTGAGAGACTTCAGAGAAGTGTGAGTAGCCCAAGGTCACCCAGCAGCTGCATGTGGAGGAGCGGGGAAGCAAACCCGGTTCACCAGATTATGAGTCTACCACTCTTAACCACTACACCACACTGGCTCTGTGTGTAGAGGTTACCAGAAGGTGAGGGAGAAGGGGGGAGGGGAAAGGGGAAAGGGGAGTGTACCAAGGATACAAAAAGACAGACAGGGGCTCATGGGCAAGTTGGGAAGAGAAGGGTCCCAAAACAAGGAAATAGTGGAAGTGTACCAAAGAGGAAATTGCTGGTAGGGCCATGACAAAATTGTAATGGTTGGTCTGCTTACAGTGTTTGAGATATATATTATGGTGTTTAGATCATATCTATATCTATCTATCTATCCACACAAACACACACTTTATATACATACGCACAGGTTTTAAAGGGGAAAAGGATCACTGGAGAAGCAGGAGAACTATTTGTGTCAAAACTCATGAGAGTGGCCAAAAAGAAATTGAAATGTTTGACTCGGCCATCTTATTGATACGGAATCCATACAAGTCGCTGGTGGCAGAATTCAACCGGAAGTGTGCAGGCCATCTCGGGTATGCCACAGATCGAAACTGGAAAAGCAAAGGTAAGCCATTGCTTTCTGACTTCATGTCAAAGAGGGACTGAAGGAAATAGGCTGCACTCCTGTTTTCTTTATTTGTCAAAATTATAGACTTTCAAAGCATAAAGCCATCAAATTAGCATATAAGAGAAACAGAGAAAAAAACCACCCAATTCTAAAACAAACAAACAATAACATGGAGTCATTGAATTGTATAGAGTTGGAAGGAACATCATTTCAAGGATGCTAATTCTAAAACACAATAAAGCAATTTATGTAGGTATATAACTTGATATTCCATAAATGACCGGGTTTCTCAGGGAAAGAATTCTTAAACCAAAGCATCTTCAGTAGGTATCTAAACACCATGATTTCAGGTATATGTTTCATTTCAGCTAGCAATTGATTCCATAGAGTTGGAGCTGCTGCACTAAAAGCTCAGTTTCTAGTACAAGCTCAGCACACATCTGGGGCATGTGAGATGCCCCAGCAGTGCCCCTTCTGAGAGGTATAGTTGCTGGGCAATGATATATGGGTGAGGTGGTTCTTTAGATACCCTGGTCCCAAGTGAACATTTCTTTGTGTTGGAGGAACGTCTACCACTGTTTTTTTCAAGCAGAAAAGTTCCTTGTTCTGTCTCTGGCATCACCACTTGTAAGGATCAGGGCTACATCTGCACCATACACCTAAAGCATTATGATATCCCTCTAAGAGTCATGGCTTCCCCCCAAAGAATCCTTTGGAACTGCTGAGAGTTGTTAGGAGACAGAACTGCAATTCCCCAAATGGTTTAACAACCAATCCTTCTTGCCAGGGAACACTGGAACTGTAGTTCTGTGAGGGGCATAGGGCTCTCCTAACAAACTCTAGGTACCCTTAATGAACTACAGTTCCCAACATTCTTCGGGGGAAGCCATGACTGTTTAAAGTGGTGTGATAGTGGTATAATGTATAGGTAAATTAGGTCCAGTCGTGGCTGACTCTGGGGTTGCAGTTCTCATCTCGCTTTATTGGCCAAGGGAGCCGGTGTACAGCTTCTGGGTCATGTGGCCAGCATGACTAAGTCATTTCTGGCGAACCAGAGCAGCACACAGAAACGCTGTTTACCTTCCCGCTGGAGCGGTACCTATTTATCTACTTGCACTTTGACATGCTTTTGAACTGCAAGGTGGGCAGCAGCAGGGACCGAGCAACGGGAGCTCACCCCGTCATGGGGATTCGAACCACCAACCTTCTGATCGGCAAGCCCTAGGCTCTGTGGTTTAACCCACAGCACCACCCATGTCCTAGTGGTATAATGTATTAAGCATTAAATGTGCAGATTGGGCCTAAGTGAACTAACACTTTTCAGAAGAGAGCTTTCCAAGACACAAAGGCTCTTCACCTTCTCTCCCTCACGAATTTTCAAGCCACCTTCCCCTCAATTTTGCCACACACAAATAGCACTAACAGAAAGGGGGTATCTGCTTCTGATATTTTAAAGCAGTCTTCCTTTGCCATCCTTTTTCTATTTGGCAACAGCTGGGTTTGAAAACAGCTAAGTCAATATCCTTTATTTTGTCTTTCACTTTGCAGAGTGGCCAGATTTTGTAAACAGCTATGCTTCCTGGTGGGCTTCCCATGTGTTGGACTGGCTCAAATATGGCAAACGTCTCCTTGTCATCCACTACGAAGACTTGAAGCAGGCCCTGCTCCCTAATCTGAAAGAAATGGTCAGATTCCTGAACATCACAGTGACGGAGGACCGCTTGCTCTGTGTTGAGAACAACCGAGATGGGAACTTCAAGCGGTCAGGAGCCAGGCAGAAGGGATTTGACCCATTCACAGAGGAGATGAAAAACATGATCAATAAATACATTATGATGGTGGACAAAGCCCTGAGAGAGAGAAACTTTATCGGGCTTCCAAAAGAGTATTTGCCCAGATGATGTCATATGACCAGCTAGCTACATTAAAAAAGAGAGAGAGATCCTAATAATGAATTTTTTAAAAAGGCCAGAATTTTATAGCAGTAAAAAGGCAAGATTTGCACAGGGTCTGCTGATGAATGCAAATTCTTGAGACTTGGACGCTCTTCAGGGGTACTAAGTGCTACGAAAGGCGAGCAATGAAGGATGGAAATTGGGTTATAAACCAAGGCAAAAGACATTAGCGTCTCTGCCTCTGTGTGTCCTTTTCTCTATAAATGGCTACAAATTTTAACACTTGTGTGCACTGCTAATTATGGGAAATATGTGTGAGGTGAGGTGGGGTGGGGGAGGCAGACAGTTCCTTTGTATCCCCCTAACTACCTACTTTCAGTGTTTCTCAAGAGTAACTATAACTTATATAACAATTTTGGCAATTCAAATGTGCAGGTTACCCCCTTGCTTTCTTTGTTTTAAACTCACCCTGATAAATATTTCTAGCTAAGTAGTTCGGGGGGGGGGGGTTGTTTTCTCTGCCTTCTTCCTTTATTTATGAATTTTTAAAACTGGGTCTTTATCTTCCATGAAAAGGACATGTCTAGAGGGTTGTAATCTGGGGAATCTCAAGTGGGGACATTCCCTCCTCAAGATTTCTAATGAAGATTTCTAATGAAATTAAATTGGGAGCAATTATTCCTCTTGCTTTCCCACTGGAGATGGTTGAATAGATATCTATCTCCAACAAAATTCTACTCAGAGGAAACCCATTGATGTTAATGGGCCTAAGTTAGTCATTAAAAAATAATAATCAGTGGGTCTACTTGGAATAAGACTCAGTCATTGGATGCAACCCATATTCTTTAAACTAGGATTCATTTGAATTTCAAATTATGCATCTTGTTGGGTTAAGGATTTTTAGAGAGGAAAGGTGTAGAATTCTAGAATTTGACAGTGGTGATGTTGCATTAATTTTTTTAACTTGGGTGGAGTGTCTCTCAAATTTTAATTTCTAAAGAGAAATGGGAAAATCCAAAACTGAATTCGGTTTCGTCAGATTTGTGGAAAGCTTTACTATAGCTCCAGCTTGCTTCAGCCCTGACAATCTCTTACCAGCATGCCTTTGATGAGCTCTGGGATGAAACAAGAGGCAACTATGCAATCAGAACAGGGTGGACTCTCATTCAACCAAAGGTTTTAAAGCAGAGATTGGGTGGCTGCCCATCTAGGTAACTAGTGCAATGGATTCCCTGGATTGACAGAGAGTTTAGACTGCATTCTCTTTGAGGTTCCTTCCCACACTATGATTGCAACAACAACAACAACATTGTTATGCCACTGTTCATCCAGTGGTGGGGGTTGGGGCATCAGAAGAGTGAAATGGAGCTCCTATGACAGGACAGATCAGGGACCACACAGTGTGCCTTGTGACACTGCTTAAAGTGCATACAATATTGTCTTACTTGCTAACCTAGAGGGAAATGCCAGCATGGAGTTTTCCATCACAAGTGAATCATAAAATACATGAGGGTAATGTGGGGGTGAGTGGGAGACTGACATGTCTAACTTTCAACCACAGTGGTTTGGAGGAGGGATAAATAAATATAAGCAAAAACCACATGGAGGAATATGGATGCCTTTTTGTCTCACCCACATCCGATTAATAAGAGCATTCCTGAAAATTCATCTGACCCTATTTGTCTGTAATTTGGCATGTTTGTTACCCAGGGACACATCTCTCATGTCAGCAGACTATCAAGGGTCCATCAAGTTGGAAATCCTGTTACCCAGATGCCTCCAGGAAGCCCCCCCCCAGGAGGGCTAGAAGCTTGGCTTGACCTCTGCCCAAATAAGCACACCATTTTCACTTTGTACACACCCACACTTTGTACACAAACACACTTGGTTGGGCATGACTTATTCTGGATGACAAATCATCCAAATTAGTCTGAAGTGATTTTCACTTCTGAAGTTTCCCATTAATTGACCATCATTGCTAGTAGGCATGTCACAGCAAGAATGCCAGGAGATGTTGCATAGCAGAATGTTATAAGTGGGACCTACAGCTTGCAAAGAAAATTGCTTTGTGGAGTGCTCCTGTACAGGGTCCTGGCCAGGATAGCCTATCTATTCCCCTTTGTAACCCATTTCCATCTTCTTCCACAACAATCAGTCAGCATCCCATGGTCAATGAGAATACTACATCCAAACAAGCCTTTCTTTGAGGCACTTCCACACACTCAATTCCACAATCACCCCAAATATCTGAAGAGGCAGGGAGTTGTTGGGAGTCCCTTGTTTCCTTCTCAGACCTACAATTCCCAGAGTGGTTGAACAAGTAACCCCTCTTTTCAGGGAACTCTGGAAACTTCAGCTCTGTGAAGGGAATATTGGGTCCCCTAACAACTCTAAGCACTACAGTTCCCATTATGTTTTGGGGAAAGCCAGGACTGTCCAAGTGGTATGAGTGCTTTAGATGTATGGTCCTGGCAGCAATCCTCTGAGAGAGATGGAAGGCAAAGGTGTAACAAGAAGTAGACTGGTATGGATGTGGCCATAGAGAGAATCTGCACATAGCTGCCTATGCCCAATGCACAAGGTCTTCAGAACTTGAGCAAATGGCTGCAGTATCAAAGTCCGCATAATCCTGGAGAAACCAACACTTAACACATGTTCATCGTATTCTCCTAACATCCTAACCAGAACATACCCCAATTAGAAAATGGCTTATGAAAGCTCACTTCGTCATACATTTGGTTACACGCTACAGTTGTTGGCTCATGATAGCATGCGTTCTTCCCAATGAAAGGTATGAGGTGTCTTTGGCCAGCATAACTTTGTATTTGCACAATCCTTCAAAGATGCCTGGAGAGCAGGGATGTAAGAAGGCACTGTTTTCTATCCATCGCATGCAGCACTGTTTCCATGCTGCTGCAGTCTGCCTGTCCCCAAAACTACATTATTTGTATTATTCCACACTGTTTGTTGCAATGTGATGTGTGTGGGAAGGGGGGCATAATCAATTAGCTATCATTTGCAGACTGAAACCAATCACATTCACTGAATTGATTTCAGTTTCGGATATGAATGAATAAGCACTGGCAATTTCTCCTCCTGTTTCTGTTTTCATTCTCTGACACCTTTACTGGGGAGTCAACAAGTACAGAAGGTCTCTATGCTCTGATAATGGGGGGAGACTTCTGGATTTCAGCTACATTGTGTTCATAATGCTAGAATCCTTGCAAACTTGTACTGTACAATAAAACCTCCTTCTCCTTCTCACCCATTAATGTAACAGTAACACGGTAGACTCACAGGTCTTCATCACAATGACACTACAGTAAAACCGTTCTGTCCATACAATCAAACCGGTGAATGATTTGATAGGATTACAACTGGTGTGTTCCTTTGTAAAGTACAATTCTTTCCACTCTAGCTGGAATACTGTGCAAGTCTATTCTTCAGAATTCTTTGTTCTATAAAGATCGGAATAAATGATAATGTCACTTACATTTTAGAGACAGTTAAGTCCCTGCTGCCTTAACACTCTGCTGTGGAGAGCATTTGTTTCCTTAGACATTTCCTTCCCTTCCCATTCATTTAAATGGGTTCCACTGTGCCTATTTTATGGTTCTTTTTCATTCCTATCTCTACTAAATTAAGTTCTGGATTTCGAAAAGAAATATCAATAGCACATAACATCTGAAATCATTTTCTGCAACCCAGAGAGAACAGCAGAGAGGAACAGCTTTGCCTGTCATTTCTGTCATGTTTTACATCCAGGTTCTGACTTTGAAAGCAACCTTAGATCCTAAATGTATGCTTTATTCATTATACTGACTGGTGGTGTGGTGGAACTATAAGCATTGTTTTGAAAAGGTCAGCACAGAATTAGTCCTCCCCCACTTTACTGAAGAATGTTGAGAAAAGTATCATTAATTAACCCAAAATATGAACAGGTATGTACACATCGATTCCATTAAGAAACTGACTGCTAGGTTGCAGATTTCCTCAAGTGCATTCTCTTTGCAGTCCCGGATAGGGGTTTGTAAAGCCATACATTTCAATGTTATGTTCACCCATATTTATTTCTGATGCAGAGTTTAGTTGATTACACTGGAACCTCAGGTTACATACGCTTCAGGTTACATACTCTGCTAACCCAGAAATAGTGCTTCAGGTTAAGAACTTTGCTTCAGGTTGAGAACAGAAATCGTGCTCCGGCGGTGCCGCAGCAGCAAGAGGCCCCATTAGCTAAAGTGGTGCTTCAGGTTAAGAACAGTTTCAGGTTAAGTACGGACCTGCGGAATGAATTAAGTACTTAACCCGAGGTACCACTGTACTGATAATACTTGTCAAGTGATTAAACGAAAACCAACAAATTCATTTGTTGTTGTTGTTTAGTCGTTTAGTCGTGTCCGACTCTTCGTGACCCCATGGACCAGAGCACGCCAGGCACCTCTGTCCTCCACTACCTCCCGCAGTTTGGTCAAACTCATGCTGGTAACCTTTGTGTAAAATTAGAGATAAGTGACAAAACAGCCAAGGTGATGAGGAACCTGAACTGCATTTCAGACACAAAAGAGACTTAGATGAAGTTTCTGGAAAACATCTTATGACTCTGCCTTTATTGGCAGCACCAATTAAGATAGCTTTTGCAATTTGCTACAAAGAACCAACGAGACAAGCAAGGTGAGAAACAGGTGATTTCTAGGAGAGGAATAATGCTCTGAGAAAGAAGAAATGTGCTGTGAACTTTTAGGATTATAGGCTGCAAATATTTTGAAGGAAGGAAGGATTGGATTATACCAAATGCTATTCAGATATGATGGATGGAACCAGTTATACACCTGATAAACTGTGAGACATATGACTAAGACTAAGAATGTGAGAAGAGCCCTGTTGGATTAGACCAAAAGCCTATTTATTACTGGGAAGCTCAGATCAGCTGGCGATTTGGCTTTTCTCTGTGCAAAGAGTGTGGTGCCATTGCAAAGGAACCGAGACAGCAAACACTGGCTTAAGCTGGCTGATGTCTCTAGGCTAGTTTGAGCAATAGCTTTGGTGACAAAATATGCAGAAACCTAATTTGTTCCCAGAAACTTCTCCATATCTAATGAAGGCGCATCTCCATTTTTTGCCATTAATATATCCTGAAGGTTTCCTTTCAGCAAGCAAAGTAATTAGATGGAATCTTAATTTGCATTCCCTGGGAAAGGACCATTGCATTTCCCCAAGAGGGACACCTTTGTGAATTGGTTGTTGCCTCTGATTGGCCAAAGACCTGTCATGACTATCCTGTAAACTCTGCAGTGAGAAACCTATATTGTTCTGCATAGTCTTGATCCAGTACTTGAGTTAATTACTATTTAATCTCCTCCCTGTCCAATAAACTCCTAAATATAATCACCTTTTGCTTATGGCACACCACACATTGTGAACTCTCTTTCCTATAAATCAGTGTTTCTCAACCTGTGGGTCCCCAGATGTTGTTGGACTACAACTCCCATCATTCCTAGACAACATGACCAATGGTCAGGGTTGATGGGAGGTGTAGTCCAACAACATCTGGGGACCCACAGGTTGAGAACCGCTGCAAATGGACATCCCTCAGACTCAAAAAAAAAATTCCAGCTTTTATGGATACCCCAGGAGGCTGCTACATCAGGGCATGTCATTTTAGGGGTGAAGTATTTTGAATTCCTAAGTCATGTTGCAACATTTTAGAACCCCTCATTTTTGAAAGCTAAAAAATTCAGCGCACCTCCCCTACTCTTCCCTAGATCTCTTCTCCTTGTCTCATCTCCCTGTCTCTCAGCCATGTTTGTTATTTTGTTTTGGGTTCATGGCCCTTGTAGGAAGTCATGACCCTTGTAGGAAGCCACAAGCAAGCATTTTTTTTCTTTTTTAAGGAAACAGA
This sequence comes from Podarcis siculus, assembly GCA_034642415.1. NCBI lineage: Eukaryota > Metazoa > Chordata > Lepidosauria > Squamata > Lacertidae > Podarcis > Podarcis siculus. The sequence continues at coordinate 9,127,722 of JAXCMG010000018.1, forward strand.
TTGGCTAACAGAATGCAAGCTTGTTGGATGTCTCTCTGCCATGGAACATACCAGTCATCAAAGTCCCACCAAACACCTTTTACCTTGCCCTTGCAGTTCATAGGGAAACTCAGAGAACCATTTCCTTTTATTCTGCTTTCTTCAGGACAGGCAGCTACTGTCTGATCGCTCACCACAATGTCTACCTTTTCTATTTCCCCAACTCACTGTCTTTGTATCCTCACAATGCCATTTCCATTCAAGCTTCTCCCTAGTACATCTGGGTTTCCATTGTAGCCCTTCTGCTGCCCTAGCACCCACACACTCCACATACAGTAAACACTCCACCCTCCATCTCTTCCTGGCACTACCATTGGAAGGGTTGAAGCTATTGGTCTAGTCAGTGTAAGTGTGGGTAGCCTGTACATTAATTTGTAGCAACTCACCATCTCACTCTTTGCTAACCTGGCAGTTGACATGTCAAGCCACGTAAATCCATTTTATTTATTATCCATGTTATTCATGATCCAATCTTTGAGTAGTGTGAGATTACAGGGGTTCCAGGCACTTACCCAGTGTCCGTGTTTGTGTGGTATCTTTATGATATATGGTTTCTTTACACATATATACAACCTGAGCCTACGATGGAGGGGTCTTGCTTCTCCCATAACCCAGCCTTGAATTCAAACAGATACCAAACATTGCTCTCTGATCCTCTGCTTGCTGTTTTGCTTCTAGCTCACAAAATTCCACACTTCAAACTCAGGCTTTATCTTTCTACGTACAGTGGTACCTTGGTTCTTGAACTTAATTCATTCCGGGAGTCCGTTTGACTCCCGAAATATTCAAAAACCAAGGCACGGCTTCCGATTGGCTGCACGAGCTTCCTGCACTCAAACAAAAGCCATGTCGGATGTTTGGCTTCTAAAAAACATTTGGAAATTGGAACACTTACTTCTGGGTTTTCAGCATTCAGGAGCTGATTTGTGTGACAACTAAGCCATTCGCAAACCAAGGTATGACTGTATTTGAGAGTTGGAGGAGGGGCCCCACCCATTTGCTGTCTGGCATAGAGTCCCATCTTTTAATGGTCCATCACCCCAGGCAGTTACCTTATCAGAGAGCTAGCCTGGCTTATATTTTAACATTTGCTTGGTCCAGGGGTTAAAAAGGTCTGGCCCACACAAACTCATAGCAGTACCCAGAGGTGCTGAATGTATGCTATAAAAAAACCCAGCCCCACAAAACCTAAACATCTTGGATCTGTAACAGAGCCTTTACGTGTTGCATAAAACATTTCATTTTAATAATGCACTTTCATTGTATATATTGTTACAGTGATCGCTTGACATCATTTATGTGAAGGAGTTTAGCTCTCCCTCTCATTAGGATAGATGTAATAGGACTTGGCCAAAACTAAGCACCCATTAAGAAGCATGACTGGAAATGAAATAATTCCTAATGTGATTCTCTTGCTTTCCAACAGATGTATAGTGAAATCTGCTTGATTAGCAAAATGGGATCTGATTTACATTAGCACCAAACTTCATCTTAGTTACGGTAGAATCATCACATCTGCAAACAAGTACAGACAGTAAAAAGGTTATCTAATCTTAAACAGAATTGTTTGGACATAACCCTTAGAAAAGTAGTGGGCAACCTCAGACTTAAGTACCAATTGTAGCCCTCCAAAATGGGAAGGGAAGGAAAAATGACCACCTCCTTGCATATCCACCATATATATGTAACAGGGAAATTACAGGGCACTATTCAAAGCATTGGTTATGACCTACAAAGGCCTATACAGCTTGGGTCCAGGCTATCAGAAGAACTCTGTCTCCTTATGTGAGCTGGACTGGGCTTTGAAATCTTCTGAGGAGCCTTTCTCTTGGACCTTCACAGGGACATTGGGTGAGGTCATGACAGAAGACCTTCCTGGTGGCTACTCCCAGACTGTGAAACTCCCTTCCATGGGTGGTCAGAGTGGTCCCCTTCTGGCTTTCCTCTCACCAGCAGGCAAATAATTTTGTTCCAACAGGTCTTTGAACACTAAGGCTTTTTGTGTGTCCTTTTAAGCGTTTTCAGTACTATTTCAGTGCCATTTTTAAAAGATTCATACTTATTGTGTGCCGTTAGTTGTATTTGTTTCAATTTATGCTGTGAGCTGCTTTGGGGCCTACATTGGGAATATGAAATAATATATGTTATATCCAACAAATATTATTGAAGTTCAATCAGAGTTGGAGAAAGGAATGGCCCAGGCCATTTTGTTACCTAACTCAAAGGGCAAGTTGGCAGCACTCCCCATTCCATGTAGAGAATTCAACTGGTCTGGTTGGCTGAATCTTTCTTCAACAGTGATGACTGGACAGCATTGTTGCATGTGACAACAGCAGGCTAGTTTAGAAGGCACAGGACAGGCCACATGGTGCTTGCAGAAGGAAACAACCCAGGAAGTGGGACCTGCCACCCCATTTCCTATATGTGGTGTGAAGAAAGCAGATGGAGGGAAGTTTTTCGCCTTCTCTTATAACACTAGAACTGAATGTTGGAAGCTGAATGTTGGAAGATTCAAAAGAAAGCACTTCTTTGAACAGTGCATAGTTAAACATGACATTTGCTTCCACAAGAGGCAGTGATGGCCACCAACTCACCTCGAAAGAGCATTACCTAAATTCATGGAGAATAAGGCTACTAACCCAGATGGCCATGTTCTACCTCCGCAGTCAGAGAGGCAGTAAGCTTCTCAATACCCGTTGATGGAAACCACAGGAGGGGTGAGTGCTGTTGTACTCAGGTCCTGCTTGTAGCATTCCCCAAAAGAGGTGCCAGCTTGCAAGGGCATCAAAAGCATGATGTCAGGACATCCCACACACGACGTCCCAATACGATACACGTGATGTTAGGACATTGGGAAGAGCCTCAGGGTGGAGCCAAATGTGGCGGCCATGTGACTCAATGGCCGGCAGCTCCTCCTCCTCTTGAAGTTGCCACCAGCAGGCATTTACAGCCTGTAATGCTTTGAAAGAGAATATGATGAAAATGATGTACAGATGGTATATTACAGCCGTGAAATTAGCTAAAATGTATAAGACAAATAATAAATGTTGGAAATGTAAAGAAAAAGACGGAACATTTTACCATATGTGGTGGGAATGTAAAAAAGTAAAGAACAATATATAATGAGATGAAAAAGATGTTGAAATATACATTTTTTAAAATACCAGAAGCATTTTTACTTGGTATTATAGGTCAGGACATTAATAGGCAAGATGTTAAAATGTTTTTATATGCAACAACTGCGGCAAGAGTATTGTTAGCCCAGAAATGGAAACAAGAAGAAATTCCGATGAAAGAAGAATGGCAGACGAAATTAATGGACTATGCAGAATTGGACAAAATGACAGGAAGGATTCGAAACCTGCGGGACCAGAGATTTACAGAAGATTGGAAGAAGCATATGAATTATTTGAAGAGCAACTGGAATCAACAAATTACGCTAGTAGGACTACAAGAAGTTTTGTAAGGAGAAATATACGAAGTGTTACAAAGTAGAAAAAGACAGAGATATTGGCTATGAGTTTGAAATGTAATAGGGAAGATAAGAAATGCAGAGATGAGATTGGAAAATTTTCAGGCAGGATTGATGGAAGTCAAAAATTTGAATAAGATGTAAAAGTATGTTTAATTACTGTTGAAAATGATATGTTAAAAAACTAATGTGTGTGTGTGTGTGTGTGTGTAGAAGTTGCCACCAGCAGGAGATGGCTTTGGCCCTCCTTCCCCTCTGCAGCAAGAGGAGGAGAAGGAGCCAGCCACCAGAGTCATGCCACGCTAGTCTACGTGCTTTGGCTCCATGCTTTTGGGGCTTTGGGGGGCCTCCACCCAAAATATAGGAGGGCTCTAAAAGGGCCCAGCCCCTATTCCCACAGGCATCTCATTGTCCACTGTGAGAGCAGGATATTGGATTAGCTGGGCCACTAGACTAATCAGCTGCGCTCTTATGTTCCTTCAGCATCTGCTGTCTGAGACCACTACTTTTGTCCAATGGTGAGGCTCTACTTGTTTGGAGAATATTCCCCTGAAAGGTTGTACAAGAGGTTTTCTTTGTCCGTTTGAAGCAAATTCATTTGAGCTCTGTTTCAAACATATTCTCCTCCTTTGTAACTTCACAGAGAAGGACAAAAAAAAATTGGGGGGATTACAAACCTAATATATAATTTGCACATCTGAAAATGTGCTGCAGTCATTAAAGACTAATAAAATAAAGCAGATTAAAAGGATAGCTCCCTTAAAGATTGATCTTGGCTACCCAAGGTCAAAAGTAAATTATAAGTAATGCAGTCAAGAAGTTGGACGGCACTGACTGGATAAATGTCATAACTGAAACAAGCAGTAACTCAATTTTCTATATTTGAACATCTCATTATATTCCATGCCATTGAAAGACATATTAGGTTCCTGAGAGGTGACACAGAAGGTCTCCAGCTGAAAATCCAGCCCTTAATTATTTTGTGGAGGTTAATGTGCCTATAGGAGTGCAGTAGCTCGGACTTAACAGTGACTAATAGATTCCGATGGAAACGAATTTAATGGAAAATTAATAAAGCGGTACAGAACGGTCCTAGGTTTAAATATGAAGGCTTGGAACAATTGCAAGAAAAAGTAGGTCTCAAGTTCAAATGCCTCCTTTTGAAGAGTTCCATTGCTCAGGTGGTTGGCGTCTAGGTGAGTGGTCATGAGTAGTCTTTTGAACATTTACAGTAGTTTACAATGTGTGTTAACACACTCTCTGAAAAGGCTGTACATGTTGGTTTTCCATAGGGAAGGTCAGTGGATTAGTGGTAGAGCACAGCCTTTGCATGAAGAAGGTCTCAGATCCAGTCAAATATCTCTAGTTCTGAGAGGTGCCAGAACTGAGTTTCAGTGACTTCTGGCTGGAAAAAAGAGCCCTGATGTTAAGGCACTACATAGAAATAATATTTGCACAGGCTCTGTGTGCAGTGTGTGGCAGAGTGAGCAGCCCAATCCTATTCACTATTGGAAGCTACCTTCTTCTTGTTGTTGTTGTTTAGTCGTTTAGTCGTGTCCGACTCTTCGTGACCCCATGGACCAGAGCACGCCAGGCACTCCTGTCTTCCACTGCCTCCCGCAGTTTTGTCAAACTCATGTTTGTAGCTTCGAGAACACTGTCCAACCATCTCGTCCTCTGTCGTCCCCTTCTCCTTGTGCCCTCCATCTTTCTCAACATCAGGGTCTTTTCCAGGGAGTCTTCTCTTCTCATGAGGTGGCCAAAGTATTGGAGCCTCAGCTTCAGCATCTGTCCTTCCAGTGAGGACTCAGGGCTGATTTTCTTAAGAATGGAGAGGTTTGATCTTCTTGCAGTCCATGGGACTCTCAAGAGTCTCCTCCAGCACCATAATTCAGAAGCATTAATTCTTCGGCAATCAGCCTTCTTTATGGTCCAGCTCTCACTTCCATACATCACTACTGAGCCAAACAATTGGTGCATCTAGTTCAGTATTGTCTACACTGACTGACAGCAGCTCTGTAGGATTTGAGGCAGGAAATTTTCCTAGCCCTGCCTCGAGAGACCAAGGATTGAACTTGGGACCTTCTGTATGCAAGACAGATGCTCTTCCTCTGAGTTATGGCCCTTTCTCAGTATGTGTTCCTCTTCACACGTTCCCAGATACACAGCTGGGAAACCTTATGGAATGACGACAGTGCTGAACACCATGGCAACAACATTCTTTTTCCCTGCCAGCTAGGCAGTCTTTTTTCTCGTTTTCTTTTTTTTTTTAACAGCATACATGTCTTAGCATCAGCCGTCAGGGAGGCTGGCTGCTTCCGAGTTTCCGGGAGATAATCTTCTTACTCAAGGAGTTTACAAGAAGATTGTGTTAACATTTCGCATGATGCATTTGTCAATTTCCATCTTGAAATCTAGCCTGCATTTGCTAACATCCTCCTAGGAGCCACAGCTGGAACGAGCTTCAGTCCCATTTGAGCTAATTGGGCTATTGAAAGAGAAATTCAAAAAGCGTAAAGGGAATATCCCTATTGAAGTGTTCATGGGCACCTGTAGACGATTAAAGGAATAATGTGCAACAATGTTTATTTTAAAAACTGATAAATGGTGGAGGTTTGGCCATTCTCAACAAAAAAAAAGACCTGCTCAGAGCCCCCTGGAACACCAGAGGCAGAGAAGCAAATCATGCCCTCCTTTCCTCAAGTCGAGGTTCACAGTACCCCAGGCCAAGTTTTCATGGCACATGAGCAGGGCTGGATTAAGAAAATAGGCATGTGCATCAAAGGAAGGGGAACAACACATAAATTTTCCACTGATGGATTTACCATGGACCATATGGTGCAGCTGAACCAGGTTCCACAAAAAAGGCTCCCACAATAAATGAAAAAAATCACATACATATGCATACAATACTAATAACACAGCAATAAAAAAATAGTAATAATAGAGATGAATGATATATGGTTTCTTATTGTTTATATTTTGAATTAGATATATATGGGGGCACTAAAACATTTTGAGTGCTTAGGGCCTCTAAAAGCCCTGCACATGAGTCTGAAAATCAAGCATCTCTTCCTCTTTGGTCCTCTTTGGAATCCCATCCCAAACAGTGTTGCTGGCATGGGAAAGGACTGGTGGTGTCTCATTGCACGGTACCCCTATGTGAGAGAGGGGGGACCCCAGGAACAGACCAAGACCACCAGCTGCTGGCTTCCCAGTGGGGCTCCTAAGCTTGCATGTTTTCTCACAGAACAGAAGCCCTGAGGCCTGGATTCAGCAGCTGCACGCTCCGGCACCGGGGGCGGAGAGCAGGTGGGGGCATAACTGACATGCCCTGGGGGTGTGGCATGCCGCCCACGGAGGCGTGGTGCCTGACACGGTGGGGTGGTGCGTGGTGTGTGTTGGGCGGTGGCTGCGATGGTGCTCCCTCCCTGATGGTGCCGGGGCGGTGCGCTCCTCTCGCCCTCCCCGGTTCCTCCGCCAGTCCTCCTAGCAACACATGCCACTCCACTCCCTAGCTGAATTGCACCATCTAGCTGGGTTAGTGGATTTAAATCTGGGCTGTTGTGGGGCAGGCCTGCTACCAGCAAGGGTGACAGCAAAAAGGGGAGCCCCTTCAGGGGAGAACAAAGGCAAAGGAAAAGAAGGACAGAGAGTTGTGGGGGGGGGAATGCAATTTTCTACAGACCTGCTAGAACTGTGTCCGGTCTGTCCCTGTCCCCATATGCTTTCAGGGATTTTCAATGCAATTACCCAAATAATTATCATGGGATACAAGCAGGAATTACTTGCCATTCCACCCTATGTTCATCGCATGTGGAAATGCTTCCATTCTTCTGTGGTTAATCTTCCACCAAAAAGCTATGTTATTAACCTCCCCGTCCTGCCCTTTACGTAATTCAGTACATAAATTGCATTGCCACACCGTAATTCCACCCCGTTCATTTCAGTGCAAAGGAAACACAGCACAAAGGTGTGGGAAAGTAACTGTTTGTGGACTGAAATCAACAAGAACAGCGAATGCCAGTTGCATTTGATGGATTGATTTTCATTCCAGACAGGAGACAGATGAATGAACTCCTGTTTCTGTTTTTGTCAGAAATCTCTGATATCTCCAGATGTAGTTACAAGAAACTTGTGGCTATTGGGATCATATAAAAGTCAGTGGTGAGGAACAAGGACCACGCAGTTTTCATTTGCCTATAGCTCCCACAAACCTAGACCATTGTCCATGCGGTCTGAGGTTGATGACAGTAAGAGCTCAACAGCATACAACAATTGGAGACCTTCAGGTTCTCCATTCCTGGTGAAAGCATACCCCTCATTCTAGAGTCCTGATGTGCCAATTTAATGCCTCTGTTTTCTATCCACGAAGACACACAACGTCGGAATCAAGACAGCAAGTTAATAATTGCTCGCTTGTTAGGTTTCCAATGTTAATTAGGGCCTAAGGGCTTCTGGCTGTAGATCTGAACAGCACAGCCCCTCTGAAAAACAAAGCATTGAACTTATATGGAAGGGGTGGGATGCAAAATTAATATGCATCCACAAACAGGGAAGGGCATGTAATTCACAAGAAAGGGAAAGAAGAGGGTGTTGCATTCTAGGGCACACATAAAAGGATGTGTTTAGGTCTTAATCTGAGCCTGAAGTCAACACATTTCAGACCTAGAAAATGTTTTAATTCCAAAGCTTCAATTAAATATGAGCTCACTCTTCTGTTTCTTTCCCATTCCATGGTTTTAGCACTGTCTTCCTTTCCTCCTGAATTCCTAGTTTAACAAGGATAATGTCTGGAATTTGAGGCACAGGTAGACTGAAGCAGATTACACCTCCTTCCATTTCTTTGCCTCTTTTTTTGTAGCCCTGATACCAGTGTGAGTGACCAATGCAGGTGTGTGCTTTGATGAAATCCAAAGCAATACTGGTCAGACCTGTTTATTTCTTTATGTATGCCATGGAAACAACACAGAGATAAAATAAATGGGAAAGCAGAATAACAAGTATTGGGATAATATTTCAAGTATTAATTAAATATATGCTGCCAGCTGTGAATGTCAACAACTTGAGGATAGAATTATCCTAATAATTGCTGTGATTATGTTACTCCACAGCAACAATGCCATATTGATTAGAAGTTCTTGGGATGGAACTAATTGAATATTTCGGCAAATTCAACAGCAATTGCTCTAAGAAGCCAGTGGAAGCGCTTTGTGTTTATTTGAAAATATATTGCTGGGATGAAGACTGTTGGGAGCATAAATACTGGGTACAAATAAAGGGCACTATCAGGACCGAACTTTGGATAGTAGTCCATGGTGAGCCAAGGGCTGAGAACCAGGAGCTAAGCTCCAAGCCAGATGTCAGGAGAGAAAGTGAGACCCAAAGAACAAATAAGGAGAGTAAGTTAAGAAGCGAACCAAAAGTCAAGAATGAAAGCCATTCAAGGATACAGGAATGCACCTGAGTTCAGGTAGACCTTATAGCCCAAGCAGGCTCAGATGGTAAAGGAAGCCCCTTATATCCTTTCTTGCTCTTGGGGAAGCCAATGGCCAACTTGAATAGCTGGAATCTGAGGGTACTTCACCGAGAAGCTTCCAACTGCAATTCAGTGATTTCACCATGTGATGCAGCAAGACACAATCTCCGTTGTCTTATACTTACAGACCAATCGATCTTGGATATGAACTTCATGTGTTGGTGGCTGTTGGGGAATTTGCTAAAGATTGAAAATATAGTTGTTCCTTACTTGGTCTGATCTGATCTAATTCTATGAACTGGTGTGTTGAAAGTTTTATTCACTATTCGCAGGATTCACTCTATACGCCCTAGCTTTACCCAAGGACAGAAGTCATGTTAGCACCATCCAAAGCTTCTCCAAACACCTATAGAGCACAGGGACATGGGAGAAGACATAGACTTCCTTGTATGGAAAGGTTGATTCTTTGGATAGCCCATAGCTAATGACTTGTTTATGTATCAACCAACCAACCAATCCAAAAACAAACATAAGATTCATTGATAAGACATTTTCCTAACAGCAATCAGTAAATCCCCCCTGGCTTAATTCATAGGTAATTTGGGCTTCCCAAGATCTCTCAGGCGGGGGGGGGGGGATCTGTATTTTCTGCTCTTGAAAACAAAAAACCAAAAAACCACCACAACTGATGCCCAACAACAACAGAAATCATGCCTGACTTCCCCCTGCCATCCATCTCTACTAGTTCCTCCCCTTCTCAAGGAAACTTGCCTGAGAGAAACCTGCTCCTTGGTAACAATGGAAGCCTAATATTGAAAGCCCAGAGAAGGCCTTTCAGGTTCTTTCCCTAAGAACTGAACACTAATAAGCAGGCTCAATGACATAACATCCTGCCATGGTGCATGGGATGTTGTTTTCTCTGCCGTCTGGCCCAATTAATTGAATTGGAAGGCATAGGACTCTACAGATCTCATGCACCCTAGAAGGAAACGACACTTCTGGGCATTTTCCTGGGCACCCAGGTGTCAAATATGGTTTAGTATGGCTGGGAAACCATCCCCTACCATCCAATTCAGGGCTTGATTTGGGACTGCAGATTTGCTCAAACCTACAGCAATCTGAGGTTGACCTAATCTAGATCTGGGCTCTGATCTGATTTAAACATTAAACATGCAGTTGGGAGGGGGGAGGTGATGCTACCTCTCCTCCCATCCCTCCCTACTGCACTGCAGAGAGCAAGATTAAAATGTTTGCTCACCACATGGTTCAGTCCTGTTCTACAAATGCATCCTCCCTGTTGTGAAAAGTCTCGCACAGCCAAATTGCAATGTGGGGCTGTTTGAAAGTCCTCTTGCAAACAGCACCACATTACTCCTTACAGAGGCTGTCTAACTCTCCCTGCTGTCCCCCTCCCTGCCATTGTACAGTCCTGGTTGCTTCTGGTGGGCTTAACTGACCTGGGGAGATCAGGAGCTGTCTTAACCCAATTCAGTGCAGGCTTCGGCCGATTCCAGTGCTAGTTAAGACAAGTCCCATAAAAATGGTAAGTGCTTTGAACAATGCCAAAGAGCTACGAAATGAAGGGAGGCGAGCAATGGGGATGCACATGTGGAAGAACAGCAAATGAGCAAGAGTAAGAAGGACCTTGCATATTTATGGCCAGAAGATAAAACCGTGCCTTGCCATTTAAATCTTGCAGCATCTATGGCTAAAAATTAGCTGATTCGAATGTATGTGAGCGGAAAGCTTATAAGGGCATCATTATTCAATAAAACGCAGCCAATGCCTCTGTTGAAAATCACACCTGACAGGCTGAAGAGCTTCTAAAGTGTTTCTAAGTCTGGGAAATTAAATCCATATCATTATGGGATGCACACGCACATAGAGAGAGATGTTTTGAGTTTCTCAAGCTGGGAGAAAATGTGTTCCATGATATAATTTACCTTGTGCTGAGCCTGACACTGTTAAACTACAATTCCCATCATCCTTGATCATCAGCCATGATGATGGGAGGCCACAGGCTTCAGCACCATTAAATGCAATGGCACTTGCTTGCAGGTGAATGGGCATGGAATTGCACTGCAAATCTAGGCAACTTTGTGGATCCCAACATCAATGCTGAGCAGTGTAGAAAGAAATAGGGGAGGGACACTGAGGAGGAGGAGGAGGAGGAGGAGAAGAAGAAGAAGAAGAAGAAGAAGAATTTATTATTTATACCCCGCCCATCTGAATGGGTTTCCCCAGCCACTCTGGGCGGCTTCCAACAAAATATTAAAATACAATTGTCCATCAAACATTAAAAGCTTCCCTAAACAGTGCTGCCTTCAAATGTCTTCTGAAAGTCTGGTAGTTGTTTTTCTCTTTGACATCTGGTGGGAGGGCGTTTCACAAGGCAGGTGCCACTACCGAGAAGGCCCTCTGCCTGGTTCCCTGTAACGTGGCTTCTCGCAGCGAGGGAACCACCGGAAGCTCAGGACCCCTTAACCTTAGTGACCATCTTTCCCCATATGAACTGAATTGTATCCTGCAGTCATCACCTGTGGCCCCCTTCTTCATGTGCCTCCTCCATGGGAGGTCTGGAGGGAAGAAACACAAGAATGGTCCTTTTCTGTGGTGGGAGGCTCACCTTGCCCCAGCGTTATACATCCTTATACACCAGATGAAAATAATATTTTTTTTTTTTTTGGCCAGGCCTTTGGGTTTTAATTACCTATGGCAGTGGTTTTCAACCAATCTGCCATGACACCCTGGGGTGCTTTGAATGATGGTTAGGGATCCCGCAGGCAATCCTGGCCTCTGTCCTTCTTTCCTTCCCTTCCACCTCTGATGTCCTCTTGTGTCTCTGCCTTCCAAAGGCTTGCACAACTGTTTGTTGCAGCGGCCCTGGCTACAAGCTCCCCAGGTGGATGGTGCCTCTTGGGCTGGCCAGAGAGTGCTTCCCAGGCCCCTGTGGAGCAGTGTGAGGAGGCACCTCTTTGGAGGGCAGGGGGGGCAACTCAGAGACTAGGGGCGGCAGCTGTGGCTGCCCAGAGGGCTCCCAAGGAGAGGGGAGAGGGGAGGAGAGGAGGCTGAGGGAACACTCCACAAGGAAGGGTGTTTGAAAAAAGGGTGAGAGGCTGCCAGCTCTGCCGGAAAGGATTACATAACTGGGCTCCTGAGTCCCACAGAGGTGCCACAGAAAAAATGTAGTTGGTCAAGGGAGCCGTGGACTCAGAAAGGTTGAAAACCTCTGATCTAGACTATCTTAGATACTGGAGTAGACAAAATGCTTTGGAGGACCATATTCCCACCAAGCTCTGCTGGTTGGAGCAACTAAAGACAAGAGATTGGGGACAAAAATGTCAAGACAAACTTAGGGTTGTTTAATAATTTTTTTATTATTATTTATACCCCACCCATCTGGCTGGGTATCCCCAGCTATTCTGGGTGGTTTATAATCTCCAAATGGAAAAGTATTTATCCCTTAATTCATGTGAGTTTAGAAATTAGATCTTTGACCATGACACCATCCAAGACAGCGCTTCCATTACTGCGGGCCGTCACTCTGTTTGGTACCCTGAAATTCAAGGTCTCACTACTTTAAAACACTGACTTTTCAACATTTATGTAGAGCCTTTGTTGAACTTAGGTTTCAACAGCATACTCAGAAGGGAGGTACCTTGGAATAGCTCATATGGCATGGGAATGCATTTATGGATGTAATCAGGTTGAGGATATCATGCACTATTTGTTGATTTGCCCTTTGTATACAGTGCCCGAAGAACTTTTTTGCATCTCCTATTCCTTATTGGTTCCCAGATCGATCGCCCCAGGAAGTGATAGTTGAACCCTTAACTGATAAATACTACAAATCTGGTAGTCAAATTTGCTCTGGTGGCTTTGTTCCAGCAATGTTAATGCATTGGAATTTTAAAATTTTACACTGAAGACTTTTATAGACTTAGGTTGTGTGATTTTAGAGGAAAGCCTTGCTTCTGCCCTCTGTGGTTCCCTGTGAAGGCCTTTGGCTATATTCAATAAATTGTATTGCCTTGTGAAACTTTTAATATATTCACAAACATTGGAATAAAAGAAAAGAAGGAAAAATCTAAAAGACAATTCTGTTTTTAAAAGCTGGATTAAAACATACATACCTCAGTCAAGGAGGCCAGGCTAGGAGGTAGAGGCAGTGCTAGCATAGCATCCAGTTTACTCTGAATAGCCTCCTTCTCTGGAGGCCCTTCACTGACAGTGAGAGGTGCTCCATGGTTGTTGTTGTTGTTTTGTTGTTTAGTTGTGTCCAACTCTTCGTGACCCCATGGACCAGAGCACGCCAGGCACTCCTGTCTTCCACTGCCTCCCACAGTTTCGTCAAACTCATGCTGGTAGCTTTGAGAACACTGTCCAACCATCTCATCCTCTGTCGTCCCCTTCTCCTTGTGCCCTCCATCTTTCCCAACATCAGGGTCTTTTCCAGGGAGTCTTCTCTTCTCATGAGGTGGCCAAAATATTGGCACCTCAGCTGTCCTTCCACTGAGCACTCAGGGCTGATTTCCTTCAGAATGGATAGGTTTGATCTTCTTGCAGTTCATGGGACTCTCAAGAGTCTCCTCCAGCGCCATAATTCAAAAGCATCAATTCTTCGGTGATCAGCCTTCTTTATGGTCCAGCTCTCACTTCCATACATCACTACTGGGAAAACCATAGCTTTAACTATATGGACCTTTGTCAGCAAGGTAGGAGGGCTATAACTAGGGCTGCTCAGTGTCATCAGTGGAAAACACATGGTTCTTTTCTTGAATCTTGATTCTAGCTCCCCATCCTCCAAGCTGACAGCACCTTCCAAGGACTCTGACATTTCTTTAGGGTCCACCAACACTTCCTCCACCCTATTAGGATCTTCTCCTGCTCCAGCTCTCTGACCTCCTCTCATTCTTCCTCAGGATGGCGCCACTCCCTTTGTCACACTTTCATGGGACTCATGACTGATGTTGTTGGACTTTCATCTCCTGTCAGCTCCAGCCAGCATGGCCAATGGTCTTGGGTGATGAGAATTGTAGTTCAAAAATGTCTGGAAGGTCACAGAATGCCCATCCCTACTTTACATGATCATGTGGGAACTAACAGATTTCCACTGGCCAGAGTGAACTGTTCTTCTGCAGTGAGCGCCTTAATTATTGGAAGAGTGCTGCTGGAATCAATGGGTCTTGCTTTTAAATAAAGCATGCAATTAACTGGAGTGCAAATTACTGCAACCCAGATTGATTGGGCTTAGTAAACAGTCTATTGTGGAGAAACAGATCTGCAACTCAAATTGCCTTTTTAAAAAAGCTGATTTGCTTGACTGGGCTTCTGTGTATGTCAGATCTGAAAGGTGTTCAGAAGATGTTCAGCAGAGTGTGATTTTTTATTTTTATTTTTACATTGAGGTGGGGAGCATTCAAAAATGAGTTTCATTCTGGATAAAGAATAAGCCTTTATTAGGCCAACCTATTGTGAGATAAGTGTGCAAGCTTTTGGGTTTTCCAAAACTCTTCAATAGGCTAGATGGCAAGCAAAGCAAGGGAACGGTGGGGGGAACTGACTACTCTTAAAGCCATGAGTTTGCATGTATTCTCACTGCTTCATCTCATTGTGAATCTTCTCTCCTGTTGACACTTCATAACAAATGAACGAATGAAGAAGGCCTTCTTGGTAGTGGCACCCTCCCTGTAGAACACCCTCCCTTCAGATGTCAAGGAGATAATGAACTACCGTATTTACTCAAATATAATACTCACCCTTCTCTTTTTGACCAAATCATGTTGCGGAAATTAAGGTGTGCATTAGATTCGATGGCACATTTTCCAGCAAATCCTTTTTTTGGTTTCAAGGTTCTGAAAATTGAGGTGTGCATTAGATTCGACTAGTGGGCCCACTGTCGTAGCAGTGCCATCCTTTTCGCTTTTGACACAGAGAATCCAAGGGGATCAAATTGGAGGACCATGTGTTAGGGCCTCATACTTTCTACTCAGTGTTCCATATGTGACTCCTCCTAACCACCAAGCAAGTATTCTAAGTGTATAGGGAGATGGAGTGGCTCTGATAAATTATTCATTCTGAAGCATGGATGGCACTGACAGGATTTATACTTTATTAAGATTTAAAGGCATCCTGCTACTGAAGAGCTAAAGCATAAGAGTATACTAACAAAATACGATTTCAGCTGAATGTGACTCCCAAGTGTGTGCTCCCATTCAGCGGCATTCAAATCAGAGAAGACCCCCCCCCCTCCCAAGCTTGGATCCTGTATTTTATTTCATTACAAAACCCCTATGCCCAACCATTTTTATTATCAAAATAGTTGTGGTTCGAGGACCCGACCCCCGCGAAGTAAAATGAAGACACAGGGACACGTGATATAAGGTTAATGGGCTAGAAAAGGCCACAACTTTATTGATTACAGCAATGAAAAGGTATTGGCTTAGGCATTGGATCGCGAAACAAGTGGGTTTATTCACCAGGGGTTCATCACCTGTTGATGCTAATCCAACTATAGGCTCACCCCTGATGTCACCGAGGGTCGTGCCATGGCCTCCCGCCAAGCAGGCTTCGGACGGAATACACGACCGCCAGATTCCTTTAACGGAATACCCCTAGAAATTGAAGGCATAGGCGATGGCCACACCTAGCTCTTCGACACACCACAACACATTATTCCAATGCCTAACCTACCCACCAATACCACCAAAAAGTTGTGACGATTGCTACGAGGTAGGCGAAAAAACCAAAAAGCCTAATGCCAAATGGAAAAACTCCTACCAGGCCCCCCGGGCAACCGGGGCGACCAACCTAAGGTCCATAGCAAGGCCAATGACCTAAGCCCTAACTCAAAGGGAGTGGAGGGTGGGTGACTCGCACAGGATGACAAAGAGAAATGAGGCCGAAGGAGAGGCTGGCACTGCAGCATAAAGGCTGCTGGACACGCCCCCCATGGCACCTGGTTGGACGGCCACCGGGGGGGCGTGAGTGCCAGCCAGGTGAGCTGGAGGCAGGGGGCAACGCCCCCTGCTAGGAGCGGTGTTCGGGCTCCCGTCCACAACCACTCCCCTCTCTTTCAGGGAGGAGAGTCTTTCCACATACACCAAAATATCTCGACTCATCCCCTCCTCATGTTCTCTCATCCTGTTTTTCATGCTTGGCTGTCCCTGTTGAGATTGCCAGAAATTGCCAGGTTTCTCAAACTGACTCTTAAAAATAGTCACAAGATGTTCTCACTAGAAATGACAAGTGGTTCCATGTCAGAAATTCCTTTCTTTCTTTCTCTCTCTCTTTCTCACACTCTTTCTGTCTTTGTCAGCTCTCTATATTAGACAAACAGTCCCTGGTCAACATGGCACAATGTTGATTTGGGCCAATTTACAATACTATTAGCCTTTTTATTACTAATTTTAAATTTTATATTTATATCCCATTCTTCCTCGCAAGAATGCCCAGGGAAGAAAACACACAAACAATTAAACAACCAAAACACACAAAAACATCAACTCCAATAAGGATGCAGACTGGGAAAGGTCTCTACTTAAAATTACCAGGGCCGGCTTACCCACAGGTGCTAGGGGTGCGGGGCACCCGGGCACCAGGCTCTCAGGGGCACCAGGCCAAGAGTCTGGGGCCGAGATTGGAGTCCAGGGATTGAAGAGCCGGGCCAACCAACAGCTGCTGCTGAGCAGAGCAGAGTCCGTCGGAGCGCCGCAGGCTTTTCTGATGCAAGTGCTGAGGCAGGCAGCTGGTTCCGGCCTCCTGCGTGCCTGGGATTGGTGGGCCATTGAGACTGGCCATTGCCCAGTGCACAATCTCCCTGCGGAGATTGCTCTTCTCCCTCCACCCACAGCGGCATGGGAGAGAGTTGCATGCCCCCCCCAAAAAGCTCAACAACTCTGAGCTGCCCCCCTAAAAAAGCTTAACAACTTTGGCCTGCCCCTTCCAAATGGGGGTGCTGGGCAGTTTTTTGCACCCCGGCACCGCATATGCTAAAGACGGCCCTGGATGTGACACTGTGTCAAGGATCTCCTCAAACCTCAAAGTCAACTCTGCATTTTTTTGGACCACACACCTGCTCTTTTTGCTCCCCTTGAACCAGAACCAGCTGCTTCTGAACCCAAGAACTCAGGGGGTAGTGGTTAAATATGTCAATCTAAATTTCTCTCAGTTCCTTATTTTTCTGATCTTAAGTTCATTTATTCCAATTTCCACATGAATTTGAGAAGGTTTGTTTTTTTAAAAGTCCTCACAAACATTAATCAGCATTTGAGTGCAAAATTCTACTAATATGTAAACATTTCTATGCAACTTTGCCTGATATATTCATTTTGGCAAAACACCTTTCCTCAATATAATGTGTTTTTTTTCATTTTATTCCTACCAATATATGCATTCTTATGTACACTTGACTCCGGTGTGCACATTTTTGTCCATGTTGCTTGGCATGAGAAGAGCATTGCAAAATTCAGATAACTGTGAATGAGCATTTCCCTATTGTTGCAGGAAGTACAACATAGGCAAGTTTGCATTAAAATGTGAACTGAAGCAAATTCCCCCCACACCTACTTGAAACTCAACTTTTCCTGAAGTCTGACACTTCCTGAGGCCTGACAGTAATGAGTGCAGCTGAACCAAACTGTGTGTACAGATGTTTATGACACTCTATACAAAGCTGCTGGAGCTGCTTTGAGAGCAAATTCCAATAACCTAGAAAGCATTACATTCTCATGTCTCTTTGCATGATCAAGTTCCTATGTGCACGATTCCTCATGAAAATGAATAACTCCTTGCATATATGAATGTGCCATCAGTCTTAGCGAATGCATCATTTGCTTGGTTTTTAAAAGTCCTGATGATATTAAAAGCCACAGGAGATATAAAAACAGGTATTTATTATTAGCAGTTTATCTCAATATAGGCTGCAGATGCTCCTTTTATCTTTGTCACTGCCAACACTAGGAATAATATATTTTTCTGAATTCCTGTAAATGTGGAGATTCCCAGAAG
This sequence comes from Podarcis siculus, assembly GCA_034642415.1. Taxonomy (NCBI): domain Eukaryota; kingdom Metazoa; phylum Chordata; class Lepidosauria; order Squamata; family Lacertidae; genus Podarcis; species Podarcis siculus. The sequence continues at coordinate 9,145,721 of JAXCMG010000018.1, forward strand.
TATGAAGAGGAACTGATCAACAGAAAGGACTGAACTGCAATTATTGCTGTCACTTGCTAATGCTCCCCCCACATCTATCTCAGCATCCATTAGTGATGGAAGAAGGCACTGCTTTAACAGTCCACCCTGCCGTTGTTGCATGCAGCACTGTTTCCATTCCTCTGCTGTTATTCATCTTGGCGTCTACTTGTGGTGTAACTTATGTCACCTTTACATTATTCTTCCCCGTCCATTTCGATGCAAAAGAAACACAATGTGAATGGGGGAGAGGGGAATGCAATCAGTTGCATATTCTTTGTGGACCAAAATCAACAACAGTGAATGCTGATCATATTTGCTGGATTGGTTTCTATCGCAGACATAGGATGAATGAGCAAAGGTCGACAATTGTGAGCCCCGTTTTTAAAAAAATTCTCTGGCATCTCTACCTGGCTACATCCAAGAGAGGTGAGACAGTAAGTTCCACTGCAGTGGCTGAACTGGGACCAACTGCCAACATGTTCCGCCAGTGTGGTGTAGTGGTTAAGAATGGTAGACTTGTAATCTGGTGAACCGGGTTCGCTTCCCTGCTCCTCCACATGCAGCTGCTGGGTGACCTTGGGCTAGTCACACTTCTTTAAAGTCTCTTAGCCCCACTCACCTCACAGAATGTTTGTTGTGGGAGAGGAAGGGAAAGGAGAATGTTAGCCGCTTTGAGACTCCTCTGGGTAGTGATAAAGCAGGGTGTCAAATCCAAACTCTTCTTCTTCCTCTCCCAGAATTGCCTCCATCTACAGTTATTCCACCAGGTGCAGAGAGAGAGAGAGAGATCCTTCAGGACTGGGACTAGTAACTCTTGAGCCAGAGGTTCCTCAATGCTAGTCTAGACCAGGCTTCCTCAACCTCGGCCCTCAGCCCTTTTGAGACTACAGTTCCCATCATCCCTGACCACTGGTCCTGCTAGCTAGGGATCATGGGAGTTGTAGGCCAAAAGCATCTGGAGGGCCGAGGTTGAGGAAACCTGATCTAGAGAGACAAATAGTATGACCTTACATATGGCAGCTCCTATTTCTCTTTAGAAAGTCATACCCCCTACAATACTTTATCGTGAACCATGACAGTTCAACATGCTTGTTAACTGGGTTAAATTTGTACCACAGGCATATTTTCAGTCAAGATGGGGGATGGATGTTGGATAATTCCTATGAAAATAGAAATAGGGACGGAAATTGTTAATGTTGATTTGGTCATCCTGTGCTTGGAACAGACACCAGCCCAGTGAATGCAATCAGTAGTCATTGTTTGTTTGTTTTCAGTCTGCAAACAGTGCATCATTTATCACACTCTCCCACATTTGCTTGTTGTTTCCTTTGTATTGAAATGAATAGGGTGAGATAACATAATGACAATGTAATTTGAATTAGGCACATATTGCATAAGTTACATGATTTGGACAAAACAATGCAATTTTTGGCAGAAGACAAACTGCAGCAGTATGGAAACAGTGCTGCACATGAAGATTACAGGGAGGAACAGAATATAATGCCTTCTTACATTCCTACTCAAGACAAACCTCGTTTTGTATCCTAATGCAAATATGGTGAGACAACTCCTCAGATGTGCAAGAGATTCTGAATCACCCCTACCTCTCAATAGACTGAGAGATTATACCAAGAACAGCAAACCAATCATCAAATGTGACTTCTCAAGCCAAGTCCAACCTGATCTCAATTCTTTCTTAGCCAAGCACAATCTGCAGACATTAAGCAGGAGTATTGACTTCCTGTCTTAGCTTCTAAAACCAATAGCCATAGGACAGGGTGTTGGGTATATGAGTTAAGGCCATTCTTTTGAGTAAAATAACTGAAACTGAAAAGTGTTGATTTATTAGCAACCCCTCCCTCCAAAGCTATTTAAAAGTTTGTCATCCTCTGCTATTAGTGTGTTCTCATTTTGTATTTTTATGTTGAAAAATGTGATCGTCATGTGAAGGGCTTTATATAAATTTTAATAATATAATAATAAATTTAACCCACCTTTCTGATGTGATTGAAAGCAAGGCATTACAAGGCATTTAACAAATTCATGTGAATAGTCCTTTGAGAGAAAAAAATGAAGTGAACATTTATTTTTGCTTGCTTAATTTATCTGAGTATAGACTAAGGGTCAAATAACATGTCACAGTGAATTACAGAGTGGTAAAAAGGCAACCAATGTGGTTTCATATTTATATTGTTATGGGACTGGGGATGGGGATGGGGCGTTGAACAATATATTGGAATCCTAGTCAAGCCTGTGGTTTTATAACTGTAAGATGGTAGTCTATAGTAGAAGGAACTGGTGAAAGTGGTCAAACCAGTCTCTGGCCCTAGCAAAACCTTAAGCAACTGTTTTTGCATGTCTCTAGAGTTAGTCAAGTGCATGTGTGTTGACATAGAAACAACTAGCTAGTGACGCTTCCTGAAGGAGAGGGCAGGCCTTTCCATCCCTCACATACTGGGAAGTCACATCATCCTAGCAGTAAGAGGACAATAGGTCCAGGGCTAGTCTGGTCTATCATCACCTGAAGTTGGGAAGCTACAGAAGAGGATCAGTGCTGAATTGTTTGTTTTAAGCACATACAATTGCTTTAAAGCAATTCAGGAGTGAATCTGGTTGAAAGATGCATTTCACTACCTCATCTTACCTGGAACTCCAGATTATGACCCCCCCCCCTGCAGGATAATATGAGGCTGGAACCTCGGCACAACCCTTTGGTGAGAGCTGATGGGAAGGACATAGGATGTTTCTCAGCTGAACGTGAGAAGCCTGTAGGAGACAGGCACAACAGCCAGAGAATGAGACATCACTGGCTGAGGAACAGGGGGGCAGGAGGAGCACACCACCCCCGGCAACATCAGGGAGGGGGGTACCATCGTGGCCGCCCCCCTGGACATGCACCCTACCCCCCACTGCGCCGGGCACCATGCCCCTGCGGGCGGCATACCACGTCCCCGGGATGTGCGCTAGCCACACCCCCACCTGCTCTCCGCCCCCGGTACTGGAGCATGCAGCTTTGCCACTGTGAAGCATGACAGCAGACAGAAGGTAAACAGATCATTGGGAGCAAGGGCAATGAATTGAAAACATCTGCCCTGGTCCCAAGCAGCTGCCACCACCATATGCAGGAAGCTGAGGCATGGCCTGGGTAGATTTTGTTTCTGCGGTCAGGAAGTGATTAGTTTTGAGAATCTGATCCTTGTGCTGGGACCAGCTCTTGTCCTGCCAACTCTGCTGCATTACAGCCTCCCTGTTAAAGGTGGTTGATGATTTCAGCATTCACGCCTTGGCAGCCACAAGTGTGCCAGCTCTGGGTATGCCAAACGGTTGTGCCTCCATATATCATGGGCTCAGTGATTGTGGTGGGAGAGACCCCCAATCTGGTCTTTGCTGCAGAGCAGATTGGAGTGATCCATCGATGGCGAAATGGTTGTCATGGATGGATTAGTCCATGGCCATTGGCCATAATGGAAGGGGGGAAAACATGAGCTGAAGTTAAAAACCAGTTGTACAACACTATGAAGGATCTCATTTTACATTCTTAGCCTGAGAAGAACCTGGGGAAATTGTCCTATTACAGTCATAATATTCCAAAACATTACAAGGTGGGTAAATCCATGTTCCAAACCAGGTAACTATAAACTTCAGGGACACTCGTCATCAAGGACACTTTGTTTACATATAATCAACTACAACGATATAATATATAGATGTATCTAGCAGTGGCAATTCCATCAGACTGTAAGAGAGAAATGAGTCTGTGTGGCTCCTGTTGGCTTACTGAGAGATCCATCCCAGCAGGTCACAACAAGATCGCTAGGAATCAGTGTGGAAGCTTGATTGCCCTTCTCCTTCCTCCCCATTCCTTTTTTTGTTTTGTTTCATGTCCCTTAGATTGAGAGTTTGTGGATAGGGACTGACTACAGCCTCTTTTGGCTCAAGCACAGGATAAAAATGCTTTTAATTAATAAATTCACTGAACAATGGAGCTTTCCTTGCCGCAGTGACATTTAACAGCACAATCCTGTGCATATTTGCTTGGGAGTAAGCCACGCTGTGTTGAATGGTGCTTATTCACAAGTACTTGTACATAGAATTGCAGCTTAAAACTGAAAAGGTTTTCTCGTCGCTTTTCAGTATTCTTCCTTGGAACTGATGGTTGCATCACCATGTTTAATAATCCATTTCCCCCTGCTTTATAGCAATTACCTCTGTTATAATTTTGTTAACAGCAATATTGTCTAGGATGGGGTCTATTGGGAGGGGGGAAATATGATGGGTAAAATAAATGCCTGTGCAGGGCCTTGAAAAGCTCTTAAAAGCCTACAGCAAGGATTGCAAAATCAATGATAAGCATCAAAAGGAAGAATGCAGCCCTGGGTAGATAATATGTGCAAGGGGAGCTCACTCCAGAAATCAGATTCATTGTGCATCTGTAACTGCCTGTGAACAGATCTTGGGAGGGAGCCAAGTAGCATCCACAAATTGTGATTTTATTAGTGCAGATTACGACTCATAGACCAGGGACTTTATATTCACTCAAGGAAGATCGGCCAGCTCTAGTTAGACTGATAACTCCCTCTGAGACTTCTTTATCTTGTTCTCCAAAACTACAGTGGTACCTCAGGTTAAGTACTTAATTCGTTCTGGAGGTCTGTACTTAACCTGAAACTGTTCTTAACCTGAAGCACCACTTTAGCCAATGGGGCCTCCTGCTGCTGCCGTGCCACTGGAGCCCGATTTCTGTTCTCACCCTGAAGCAAAGTTCTTAACCTGAAGCACTATTTCTGGGTTAGCGGAGACTGTAACCTGAAGCGTATGTAACCTGAAGCATATGTAACCTGAGGTACCACTGTATAAGGAAAAGAGGTGGAGCCCGAGCACCCGAGCTCGACTCTGTAATGAATTGCTACTCTCACTGCCACCACCTTTCCTGCAAGGTATGACCGCCAAGAGAGAGCTTTCATCTAATTTACACAAAAGCAGTGTGGCTGGTGCACACTGGGATTGGTGGGGCGGAAGCCATGGCGGCCAACAGTAAATGGAGCCAGAATCAATGCAAGGCAGAGCTAATTTGAGCTTTGTTCCTATCTTCTCTTTGTTGAGTTCTAAACATTGAGACAAAGGAAGAAGAAGCTGGCAGCCAGGGTCACCCCCAAGACTGGGTGTAAGTAAGGCAGTGGGCAGAATGAAGTTGGTGGGGCAGTGTCTCATTTATCCTGATGGACCAGCCTCCAGGGCACTCAAGCAAATGTTGCTGCTATTCACATTGTATTACCTTAGTCTGAGCACATGAAAATCCAGGTCCTAAAAAACCCCAAAATAAAAATAGAAAGCAATATGTCAAGTGCAAGTGATGGTTTTACAGTTCATTCTTACTGTGATGCTCATCTGCCCTTCCCAGTGGGGGAAATGTGAAGTTGGATTGCTGGCCCATCTTTTCGCAAGATGCATTTGGGAAGTAGAGTGGTTCTTCGGGTTACATATGCTTCAGGTTACAGACGCTTCAGGATATAGACTCCGCTAACCCAGAAATAGTGCTTTAGGTAAAGAACTTTGCTTCAGGATGAGAACAGAAATCGTGCTCTGGCGGCACGACAGCAGCAGGAGGCCCCATTAGCTTAAGTGGTGTTTCAGGTTAAGAACCGTTTCAGGTTAAGAACGGACCTCCGGAACGAATTAAGTACTTAACCAGAGGTACCACTGTATATGCTTAAGCCTATACTTTTGATCTCTTGATTTATTTTTTTTTAACTGAGTCTTAATTGAGTTAGTAAACTGAACTTTTCAATCATAACAGGGCTAAAAGGATGCCGTCTGACCCTCATTCTGCTCACAGCAAGATGTCTGTGGTTTTATTCATGTGCTATTCATGTACAACTTCTGTACATGGAATAAGAGGAGGCCCATTCTTGCCCTTTGCCTCAGGCAGCAAAATGTCTTGGTCTGCTTCTTGGTAGAAGGCGGCACAATTTCCCATTTGTTTGGGGAATTGTATTTGCATTTGTCACATGCAGCATTGCTTCCCTACCACTGCACTATATCTGCTACCAACAAAAAAATGATGTTATAAATCTCGCTGCCCGCTGTGGTGAAAATATGTAACTTCTGTAATTTGCATGATTACTCAAATTGCATAAATGACACAAATTACATAGTCATTACGTTATTCCACCTCACTCATTCCAATGCAAAAGGAACACAATGCAAATTGGGGAGTGGAGTTGCATTCAATTATGTGTCATTTGCAGAAAGAAAGCAGCACTGAATATCAAACCCACTCGCCGGATTTATTTCCATTCTCGATCCAGGATGGAAAAAAGCGAACACCGCGATAATTTCCGTTCTTGTTCTCTTCAGAATTCTCCAACGTCCCTAGCTAGCCCCAAAGAGAAACAATTCTCTCCCCCTTCATGTACATTAGCCAATATTTTACTTAGAAGTCCCCAAATTACTAATCTGCATGCTCCAGTCAGTGATGTGAAAGACAGATGGCAATTTTCATTTCGTAGAGATTAGCAGCTTGGCGAGGACGCTGATCCAAAGGCATTGTTTTCACTGAGATAGGGAGGGGAAGGCATGCTACAATGTTTCCTTCTGCACACAGCAGAAGGGCTACTCTCCCCAAAGCCAAAGGAAACAAATGTTAAGATATGCAAATTTCAAAGCCAACACAAAGTAAACCGCTCTTGAACTTGGAGAGTTCTAATTTGGCACCCGCTTCATGCCCTAGCCATCTGTTAGGGAGTTGCAGCTAGAGCTAGAGCTAGCACCTATACACACACACACACACACACACACACACACACACACACACACACAGTGGTACCTC